>JACCIB010000005.1:2400000-3600000 GCA_018906965.1 Philotrypesis tridentata
TACGTTTATTTCAAATTTTATAACACTTGCAGTGTCAAAAATTATTATAAAATATAGTTAAAATTGTTTACACTGCATACATAAATATAATAATTTTTCAGTTTGTACACTATATCTATACTGCTTACAGTACCTATTATATAGGTGTGAAATTTGAAAAAAATGTATTATCTTCCCACGTAGTTTTAAATATCATCTGTTCAATACGTATATACATACACGAGTGAATAATGACGAGTGACAGTTAATAAATATGCTAAATATACTCGTGCCATAAGATTGAAAGTCTTTCTTATACGCGCGGGGAAAATCAATTTTTCAATCATACACAGCTACACACACGCGCTTGTATGTAATATGTATATGTATGTACGTTTCATATATAAGCGTGTGCGTATGGCGAGCGCAGAGGAATATCAGAGCAGCAGCGGACAATGGCATAGTGCCGAAAGCAAATAACTACAAACGAGCGGCCGATTCGAGTGGGGTGCAGTAGGCTCAGCCTCAGCCTGACAATGACAGGCCCTTTGCGCTTATGTAAGCTACTGGTCACTAGTTCTCTTTCTCTCTGCCGTATACACTGCAGTATATATATATATATATATAAATACATACGCGCGTACGTGTATATACATGTATATACGCTAGAACTACGACGCTCGACTCTTCGACACTGCGCGCTATATACATATAGACATAGAAGAATGTTAAGCCAAAAATTATTGGATCTACTGCTAAAAGCTGTGCAGCGCAGGCAGATCGAGCTCGGCCGCGTCCAATTCAGCGGAATAATCCTCGACTGTAACGAGAGAGCGAGAGCAGCAGCAGCAGCAATATCGCGAATTAACCTTGGACGCGCGCGTGTGCGCACGTGAGAGCCGCGTCCCCGCGGCCCCGTCGGGATATCGGCTTACCTTAATAAGCCGGGGCTACGGCCGAGAGAGGGTGTTTCCATGGCCGGCGCCGATATCTCTAAGCTATATTTGTTCTCCGGGATTGCTAATACCGAGCGATTTGCCTCGCCGTGCGATTTCTCTCTGACGTGCACGCGCAACGAACGACTATAATGAAACTGACGTGCGCGCGTTATATATATATCCCCTGATGCGCTCTGCTCTGTGTGCAACGACGCGAGTCAACCCTCGACTTTGCATACTTTTACACGTAGATACTACTGCCAAGCGAGTTTAGATGTTCGGCCCGTTTAATTGCACGTAATCGCTTGACTTTATATAGTCAGGTGTATAGAGCGGACGTGATTAAATAAAAAAATCCATCGTTTCGCATAATAATAAGTGTCGTCGCTTTATTAATATCTCTTTCGATTATTTACAAAACTTTGCAGATAATATATATATATAATAATCTCTAATTCCTTGTGTGTGGTCTGTGTAGTTTTTTCTTTTCATTATTTTCAATCATCTCGTGCAGCAGTACAGCAGCGTCAGCAGCAGCATATCCGTCCGCAAACTATGTACTATATATATAATTATGTATATATTTATATATTAGCTATAGAAATCGCCAGCTGACTTTATACATACATTATCACATATGCAATATACAACATACGTATACACGTGGAAAGTCAGCTGCCTGTTATCATATAGCGCCGCCGGAGTCTCTCTCTATATATATAAAATCTAATCACTCGCGCTCGTACATACTTTCGTCGCGCACGCACTTTTTTCTTATCTCATTCTTAATGATATACTTATACACCTAAATGCAGCTAAAATTTCCGAGAGCTCGCGCGGGAGCTCTGCTTTCTATAGATTCTTTAGATTCGCCTATAGTTGCGCGCGACGTATGCGCGCGTTTCAAATAACTTACAATATATATGTATAGATTTTTTCGCAAAACTTTTATTTTTCCTCGCGCATCACTCGAGGCCTACACACTGCAGCGCACGGCCGCCGCTTATGTACACACTACTCGTTTTCACTTTCATCCCGCGAAGCGTCAACTCCCGCGAAGGTGAGACGTTACAGAATAATATTACAGTCGTTACACATTGCCTTGTATACAGAAGAAAAGTACTCGTACAGTACCGAGTAAGAGAGGAGAGAGAGGGAGTGCTAAAGAGCAGAGAATAAATTAGAATAAATAAAGAAGAGAACTGCCGTTAGTATAGTAATAATAATATAATGATAACAAACTTAATAAACACAACACTCGTTGCAGAAAGAACGGTCGTATACGCGTCTTCGTGATACATCATATTGGATCGCATCTAATGCGTGCGCGCGTTGAAACTCGCCGACGAATTAATTGTTGTCGCGCAAGAGACACAGCAAGAAAGAAGGATTCGCATTCACACTTTACAGCTGGGAGAATATCGGCGCGATCCGCGACAGAGGACGGCACAATACTTATGCTTTTCGCGCTCAACATTCTTTACACACAACATGATCGGTATTGTATATGTACATTGTACACGCTGCACATACGCGCTACTCGCGGAGAGAGTAAAGAGGGCCACACAAAGATGTATTATATGTAAGAAGAAAGACCAAAGTAGTCGACGAAGGAAAAGGACGAACGAGGAAAACAGAGCGGGTGTGACGAGAGACATTATTTTATGCGTTTTACCTTCTTCTTTTAGTACAATAAATTTTTAATTCGCTTCCCTCCTTCACCGCTCTTTTTTTTTTGTTCTATACACACGTATCTAGATTACATCTAAAATTCTGCGTATCGCGCACTGCTCTATTGCTGCACGCTTCGTCTGCGCGCGTCAGAGTATATTACACGCGGACAAGAGAGACAGAGAGAAAAGTCAAGTGGACAAGACTCGCTTTACCTACGAATTACCGTATACGCAATCATTCCCGATATATATATGACGTACTTGATATTATACGCGTACGCGTGTGTGCACGCGCGCACGTACTTGTTCGCGTATAACAAATGCGCGAAACGCGATGGTTCGTCGGGTGCGCTCGACGATGCGCTATATGTATATCGCGCAGTTTATAATATAACACGTTATATTATAAACTCGATGCCGCGCAGTCCGCCCGCATATATACGCATATAGTTATGGCTAGCTTTTCTCTTCGACCGGTTCATTCCATTTCCCCGCGTGCATGCATATACGTATAGATATATCGAGTTGTTTTCATTCGGCTTTGCCTCGTGTTTTTTTCCTCGCGTTTCCCGCGGCTTATGTATATTGTGTATATGTATATACGATCCGAAAATCGCCAGTCGTGTTTTGCGACATTTAAGTACCGCTCGTCATATGCAGATTATATCGGAGAGGCATCAGAGATGGGCCACATAGGGCTCAACTATACACATATATACTTCCTCTTTTTTCAATTTTATTTTCGCCAATTTTTTTTGCAACCGATACTCCATTTGTATATTACTCACTCGCTCTCTCTTCTCTCTCTCTCTCTCTCTCTCGTTGAGTTTTGATTTTTCAAGAGGGATTTTTGCCATCGTCATACGGTATACACACACGCCGCTTCGCGTATTCCTTCGTATTTTGTACACTCGCATCAGACAAAGATACATGTATAGCAGTCGAGGGTGGAAAGAGAGAGGGGGGGGGGCGGAGGGAATCAGACAATTGTATTTCAGACTTGAATTTTTGTTATAGCATGTAGCTTCGCTTGCAGTATACAAGAATTTGTTTATTGGATATTTATTCTGTTTTGTAAAAGTGCAGAAAGTATAATTGTGGCCGAGTGAAAATTTCGAAAAAAAAGAACAAATTGCGGGTGAGATGAGATTCTAAGTTAATCTTGCTAGTCTCTATTGACAACATGAACAAACGAAGTATTACACAATACAGCTTTATTATCGCTTCTTAACACACTAAAATACGTATTTTCTCGCAAGGCGATATAAATTTGTCTAAATTATTTCACGCTGGGATTATAACTTTAAATATTGGTATTGTAAATATAGCTTATACGATATAGATTTACAATTTATACATTAAACCGATGATTTTATTCAAAATTACCAAATCTACTCGTTATATAATAAATGTCGATAAAAATTACAAATACATAATAGCTTTTTCAAAGCATTCGTTATTGTCCAATAACAATGCAACAAAAGAAATACTTCTTCGAAGTAAGTATATTAAAATAGACGAATGTTGTCAATAACGCTTGTCATCCATAATAGGTATATAGCATAATATGGCATCGTTTAACTTTTATAACGCTCATATTAGCCACTTGCAGTGAGTCTGCATATGAACGCGATGTATAATCGAGGTATGCCATAAAGGAAGGAGTGGTATACGTAGGTAGAGAGTTGATCGATAGAAGACTACGGAAATAATAACATAACTGTAAAATATTTGGACAAGGGTCCCTCTCTTTCTCTCTCTTTCCATCTCGGCTGCGGTCTATCGCGGTCGACAGTCCGTCCGTCCGTCCGTCCCTCTGCGTGAGCGCGTCTCGACCGAGGCCTTTGGCTGGTGGTGTGCGCGCATCATATGATGATAGCGAGTGTGTATCACAGTAACAGTTTTGGCCAGCCTCGGCGGGGCGAGAAAGGAAAGATGGAACTTGCGCGGCGGACTATTGCTTTGGGTATTATATACGAATGAGGTTAACTCTGCGCCTGACGATGCTTCGGGAGGGAGGACGATCCTCAGGGGCTGTCGTCGGCGATGGGGCCGTACCAGGAGTCCGCGGCGGCGGCGGCCAGGGCCCAGGGCCCGCTCGGCGCCGCGTGGGCGTAGGCCGCGGCGGCGGCAGCCACGGCTGCGCCGGCCGCCGCGGACGGCGCGCACTACCAGGCCCTGCCCTGGAGCGGTAGGTAAGCGCCGCACTGTGGCTGCTGCTGCTGCTGCATCACCGCCTGCTGGTTGGCCGCGGCCGCGGCGACTCTCGTGTACGAGCAGTGCTGCAGTCCTTGGCTCCCGGCCATCACGTGGTTCATCGTCTGGTGGTGGGGCAGCGAGCCGACGTGGTGTCCGCCGCCGTGCGGATTGCCGCCGCCGCCCCCACCGCCGCCCCCGCCGCCGCCGCCGCTCATGTGCGGAGCTGGACTGGCCAGGGCCGCGGACGGTCCGCCGCCGCCGCCGCCGCCGGGGTTGCGGCCTCCCTCGTTACCGCCGCCCCCGCCGCTGCCGCACGGCTTGCCGTCCTTCACCAGCACCGGCACCGCCACCCGCCGCGGCGAACTCGCGCTCTGAAACAGAAAGCACATAGTTTTCCATTGATCGACCTGTGCAGCGCTCCAGCTCACTGTCTATATGCCGTTAATCACTTTCGGAAAAGCCTATTTTTACTTCAAATTTTCATTTCGGGTACTCGACTGATTTCAAAGTGGTTTTCGCTTCGTCGGGAGCGACGGTAAAGCTATTCAGTTTTGCTATTGGATCTTTTAAATGAAGCGTTTTGAGATATGATTCCTTAACTAATTTGTTATTGGGTATAAAGTGTCGAATTATAAATATAAAAATTTCTATACGTACATCGGTCATATTCGTATACATTTTCATTGTAGTGACTAAACATACCAATTTTTCTTGATATAAGCCTTTCTTACATACCAAAATTAACTTTTTTTCAAAACTTATGCGGGGATCAAGATTTTAAACAATTTAAATCAGCTTCATATCCAAAAATTCGTCGTATTTGCAATAATTAAATTACCCTTATGCGGCAATCGATAGGAAACACGCGCGCATTATTTCCCCATTCGAGTAAGCACACTTTTCACGCCTTTTTTTTAACTTAACGCATGCAACATGTATATATTGTATAGTTATATACATTAGAATCAGCATTAGGCACTGCAATAGGCGTCGAGCCCGCAACGATTGCGCAGCAGAGGGATAAGTACATACTCATTAGTCATTTACTCATACGCGTTGGCACAGTCGCTACCGGACGAGAGAGAGAGAGAGAGAGAGAGTAGTTCGGAGACGAGATAACACGCGCGATGATTTACGCTGATTACCGCGGTCGGCCCTCGAGATATAACGCGTGCGCCGCGGCGATGATTTCCGCCGGCGAAATCCGAGCTAATCCATTATACGAGAGTAGAACGCTCGTGCGCACACGCGACAAAGTGCGCGACAATAATGTGATGTGCTGCGGCAGTGTACGTGCGTGGAGGTCCGCGATATATATATACATACATGGTACGCGCGCAGCGCTTGCACAAGTTGGCTGCATTATATATTCCCGTGAATATTTATACGCGCGAGAGAGAGAGAGAGAGAAAGAGAGAGAGAGACTGGGTATATAAATGTGCATCGATCGTAAGCTCTGTTGCTGTTGCTGCTGCCGCGGCTGGTTTCGCGAGGGCAAGATGGCGGCGACGGCCCTCTCCAGAGGCCGTTTCCGAGCTCCCCTGCAGCAACCACTGCGAACGTTCTTCATCCTTCCTCTCTCTCTCTCTCTCTCTCTCTCTCTCTCTCTCAGCCCTGTAACCCTCGTGCCTCTTCTCAAACGACAGACGGAGTGTGGGAGAAAGAGAGAGAGAGGGAGACGTTTTTTACGTGGGGAGCACACCACCTGCAGTCGCTCTCGTATTATATAAAAGTCCTCTTTCGAGCTATAACGATTGAAAATGTAGAGAAAAAATTATTTTACTGCTGAATTGTTATGTTAAAGAAATTACCGCTGGCTGACGATCGTATACGAAAATCATAGCCCTTTTGTCATTCAAATGTCTTTAAAGCCGAATCGAAAGTATTTTGTAATGTATAGTATATATAGATACTTCGCTTTTCCCGCAACATTTCCATTTATTTCAGAGAATTGCGTGTGCCGTGCGCAATAATTTTTTTAATTATGTAATACATGTTATCGTATGTAATTGTCTCTGGTTTATACCCAATTGTAAAATAAAACTCTTTAATAGCAGCATTTGTAAAAGTATTTTCAATAGACAGTGCAGGTTGTATATTTTCCTCATTAATTCATTCCTCAGCATCCGCAATCGTTTGATCTTACAAATTTATGTATATCACAATTTCATAATCTTGCCATTCTGTTTGAATACTTTACTGAGATACTTCACACCGACTATCGATCATTAAAAAACATTATTTTTCAGATTTCTATTTTTTCTATAAAACTATTTTTTTTATAATTACAATGCTTTATCTTTCATTACATATATATTTTTCTTCTTAATCGCCGTCACTATTTCACGGCAAATATTACGACATATATATAATACAGTTTAATCACAAGTTACGCAGGGGTTCAATTTACTTTTTTACTGTTTCGAACTTCTTTTGAAATACATAATCACAGTCGAATGGATTTTAAGTCGCGTCACTAAATTAAATTTATATGAAAAGTTCTAACAATGCTAATAGTTCTGAATTTTCCCGGCACATTTTGCAAATATGTTTTGACGGTTTCTACATGCGTTTGTGTGGGACAATAATATTAATATTAAAGAAGAACCTCGAGAACAGCTTGCAGACTGGCGAATTGTCTATCAAACATCCGATAAATATTAAAACATTGTGGAATTTAAAAAATTGTAAAAATTAATTTTTCTAAATTATATTCTAAAATAATTAAAAATTCATGTTTTTTATGAAAGCAAAAACTTATTAAGATTCGACACTAATTAGTCAGCCTGTATGACCATATGTGGACAATTAACCAAGTAAATTACACGTGCTATTTAAATAACAAGTTTAAATGAAACGATATTTATTTATAACAAATTATAAATATCAAATTTAATTTTTTAGGTCTTATAAGATAAGACATATATTATATTACTATTAATTTTAGGTATTATTTTAGTTATTAGTTTGGCAGACTCTTCTGCAGAGCCATATACAATAAATGCCTTCGTTTTAAATCACTTTCAATATCAAGTATAACTTAATTCAAAACAATACGCGCAATAATTCGGAAAATCCTTATCGCGGTCGGATGAAAAATGTATATATTGGATGAAAAGTGAAGAAGGTATTGCGATCAATCGAGCGACTACATTAAAATGCAAAAATATATCCGGCAGGATTACGACACGATGATGTATATGTACGTGTAAGAGGGTCGTCGAGAATGAAGTGTCAAAGTAAAGTTGTGGACAAAACGCATACAGGCGCGCAGTGTGGCGTGTATTCTATTTCCAGCGTTCATCCATCAAGGAGAGGAGCTCGACGATGAATTAGTCGGAAGGGTAGAAAATTTAAAGGCGGTCCGGGAGCTTCTCTATATCTGATGATGATGCGTTTAATGCCGCTGCGGAGAGACGTGGGCCACCACAGAGTTGAGCCTCGAGACACGCACTATGTGTATAGCAGGCGGCGGGAGCACACTGTATACAGCGTATAATCGCGGCATCGCGCGCGTGTATATATATATAGCGACAATGTGCAGCGGACAAGTGCGGCCGTGGGCAAGATAGCAGAAAAGGGCGGTTCTCTCGCTCGGCGCGCAATCATGCACGCAGCTATATCGCCCATCGCTCCCTCCCCCCTCTCTCTCTCTCTTTCTCTATGCTCCATAAAGCGAGTGCAAGGCAAACACACAAATTGCACGCGGGTATATTCTCTCTCTCTAATATATATAGATTATACAGGAGTGGGTAAATTGAAATGCGCGACGAGGCTGTCGATATACATACACATCACACACATATATATATACGTGGCCGTAGCCGCGCGTCGGTGTGTGCGAAGAGGGCGTCTATTGGTGTATTTTTGGTGTAGAGAGCTGTATACCCTCGCCGGTATATCATGAGGGTATAAAGTTTGTTCACGCGCGGCGGCAAATAAAAGCCAAACTAACGAGTAAATTATGGGGCGGCTGCTCTCGCTCGGCTGGGCGAGACGCAAAGGCAGCAGAGCCGCGTACCAGCCCCATGTACCAATATAAACGTCTATACTGCTGTGTATAGCAGGGGGGAGAGAGCTGGGCAGGGACGGAGCGGAAGACAATTGAGCGGGTACGCGCGCGTGTGTGTGTACGTATATACGCGCAGCAGCCAGCGTCGGAATCGGAAAGAAAAAGAACGAGGAGAGAGAGAGAGAGAATTGCTATTGAGATTCGACTAGAGATCGGTACGGACAGATTACTTTCAGCTCCATTAATGCTGTATGCGAGCTGTGTTTACGAGCCGGCTGGCCGCGACAATGTCGGGCTCATTGTTACGCCATTAGCCTCCCGCCTCCCGTGCGATCGGCTATCGCGATTATTTACTCTCGGTAGCCGCTCGTCACCTCCACCTCAGTACAGGCAGTAACAGCTCGGCAGCGGTAGCCGATACATATACGTACACGATAGATCGCCGTCGATTCTTATCGGGCTCATTCAGCCGCGCATCCTCCACTCTTCTCTCTTGCGCGCATTGTGCCTTTACGTATGCGTATATACTTGTAAGTGTGCACGTTATGTACGCCAAGCATTATTATGTGCTATTCATCGTTTTTACACGCGACAGGAAGCAAAGCTCTTCCGCGCTCTATTTCGTGCCTATACACATCGCAACGTAATTACACGGCTGTTATACGTAGTCCGATGGTGAAAATGCACCGAAATTTCGCCTATAATTATGGCTGTTTACTTTTCTGACACATGTCCATACACTGTATTATATCCTGTTATACAGGATAATCCGATTATTGACACTGATGCGCTCTTGAGGCTTCGCTATTTTTGCTTGACTATAAAAATTTCCACAAATCTATGCATTGAATTTACGACGTAAAAATTAAAAATAATGATCAAAAACTAATAAGGAGTTTGAAAAAGGACTGTTTTGAAAAAGTTGTTTAGATATATTTCTTGATCGCGATAAATTTATTCAACACAAAACAGTAGAATTTTATAATATTTTAGAATTAAATTAATTTTTTCGAGGTCGGAAAAAGATTGATGTACACGTCTTGCACAAACAATTTTTTGAAGCGAACTTTAAAATTCAAAATTTTTCGAGTATAATCGAAGGAGTACGTTGGATATTGATATGTATATTAGATCTTTAAATCGTTACACCAAAAATGTGTTCCATTTGCAATTGAGAAAATATATGTTCTGCAAAACATGACAAGAAATTTTCATAAAGGGACAATTAGAATATCATGACTTTTATATTACCTTCGATTATTAGATTGGTTTAAATTTTAAAAACGCATATATACCGAGCGAAAAATAAGAAACCGCAATAAAAGTAGAAATTTCCAAAAAAAAAAATAAAGTATACACGAGAATGACATATTATGCTATTGCACATTTGTGGCGTGCGTCGAAAAATTCCGTGCGTATATATTATACGCTATATACCTTCAGCATTCGTGATCGCGCATATACAACACGCGCGACGTGTATAATAATATATTCGTCGACATCTGCGCGCGCGCGAGAGCGTGTGTATAGAGTAATCGCGACGATCGAAATACTCGTTCCGCGCTTCGTTCATCCGCCCGATTTTTATGCACGGTTCGCACTTTTTCTCCCGCTCGCAACCGCGCGCGTACTATATATACGATCAGGCTATACATATAGACGCCCGTCTCTCCGTGTATACTTGCTCCGCGCTTTTTATCTCTCTCTCTCTCTCTTAGCTCTCGGCTCCGAGATTGCGAGACACGACACGTCTCCCGGCAAATTATGCGCAATTTTTTTCTTCCCCTCCGACAGCTCGAGAGACCCTACCTACGCAGCCGTGTACAATAGTAGCTGATGTGTATACGTTGTGCAAATAGGTATATCTATAATGTACGTATAGGTATATATATATAGAGCGTGTCTGTTTTATCTACCTGATTCTGTGCGTTTTGCTCGGCCATGGCTTTCTCCTTGGCTTGTCGTTTGCACTTGTATCGATGATTTTGAAACCAGATCTTGACCTGAAATTAGAAAGGAAAAAAATTGTGTGAAAAGCACGCTTATATATGCATTAGTATATATACAACTCTCTACTTATATATGTATATAGTATATACGTATGCGCTGGGCTCATGCGTTTGCACGAGAGAGAGAGAGAGGAGAGAGAGAGAGAGAGAGAGATGGGAAAACGGTGTGAGACGAGAGTTGTGAAAGAAAATAGAAGTGGCGGCAGGGGGAGGGGGGAGACATACATAGGTGCGCGCGCGCGCGCGTGTGTGTGTGTGCGCGTAAAACCGCTTTTACGGCAATTGAACTGCACGCGATTAGGGAGCTGCCGCGATAGAGAAGCCCGTGAATCGGCCTGGCATCTGCTTATGACAGTGCGCGTTATAATCCGGTGGGCATCATCCCCGTTTAGCTCTCGCTCGCTCTCGCTGTGTGTGATCGCTCGATACGCCGGATTATTTCCACTTCACACTCTCTTGTCTGGCGAGTATACAGCGCGCGCCTGCGAAGCTCAAAGGACTCGACGGGCCTGACAAAGAAATTTCGTTGCTGCTTTCTCTCTCTCTCTCTCTCTCTCCCTCTCTCTCTCATTCTATGTCTTTTCCATCGACGAGCAAATATAAGTATAAAGGTATACACGAGATTGTAGTAGGTGAAAAGTGCATAGCTGCGCAGAAGAAAGAAGTGCAAGTAGCTGGGACGAGCGGAGGGGAGGGGGGTGGGGGGGGGGGGGAAGAGTACATGCGCGTAGAGAGAGAGAGAGAGAAGCGAGGCAAGAGCATTGGCGAGTAGTCTGTCCATTGTTAGACATGAGAGTTTTGGAGTTGGCGCAACGAAAGCCCTTGAAAGCCCACTCCCTTTCGCGAGCTGCAGCTCTATACAGGAGGAAACTGGAGAGAGTCGAGAGCGCGACAAGCAGGTTGTACAAGTACGCGTGCGCTGACCTTTGCCATTTTCCAGATCTTCCGCCGAGCTCGTGTGTGTCACTCACTCCTCTGTAATGCGTCTCTTGTACGCACGCCTCGCTATGCACACATATATACATATATGCGAGAACACACTACATTACAAGAGCAGCAGCAGCAACAGCGGCGGCGGCGGCATAATATATGTACACTCGAAAGAATTTTCGTGCGCGCGATATAAATCCTGCGGCGGCGGCGGCGGCAGCTGCTCTCGATCTCTCTCGAAAAACAGGATGCAGAATCAAGTGACCACCGTAGTGCACATTGCCCCCCACCACCCTCATCTCCCTCTCTCTCTCTCTCTCTCTCTCTCTCTCTCTGTCTCTTGAAGCTTTCATGCCCTCGAGAGTCTTATCTATACTTTTGTTAACGACTCTCTTGCATCCTCGTTCGTTAGCGCCTTTTTATTGCTCCTCGACCTTGCGGCACTTGCGTGAAATCGCGCGCGCGCGCGCGCGGGGCGTGCAGTACACCAGTGCGCTAGCCTCGATATACCATATGTACGCAAGTATATAACACAATTTTATAGACTGTGCGCGATGGGAAAACGACGAATTTTTCCAAAGATCCACGGGGGGAAGCATAGCTCAGGAGTGAGAGAGAGAGAGAGAGAGACAGAGAATGAGAGACGAGAAGAGAAACTCCGCGCGCTGTTATTTCAAGAGAACAGCAGCAGCAGCCGGCCGGCCGGCACACAGCAATGTGCTGTGTAAACAGCTTTCCGCGCAGTTGGATGAGATAGAATCGAGCTCACGGAGCCTCTGGACGAGCGAGAGAGAGAGAATTAAAACGAGAGAGGGCAGAAGCGTGACGAGGCACAAAAGCTCTACGGTATATTGATTTTTTCTTTCTTAAATCCTGACGCCCAGGGCTCTCTTTTCTATTCACATCACACAAGTTGATGGGTATATACACCTTCGGATGTCTCTGCCCCGCGATGTATATTAAACGTTTCTTCCTCTCTCGCGTCTTGTATTCTTTTGTTTCGCTAATTGAATGGCCGCCGTCGCCGCCGCCGACGCGAGCGACCGCATATATATACGATTCCTCGCGGGCCTTTTCGTAATTTCATTAAGGAAAGACGAAGAAAAAAATTTCACAATATATATACTTATATAAGCGATGCGCGGGCGCAGGGATTTTTTTAAAGCTTCCATTTCACGTTTGCTCGCCTCAAACAGAGCGGGGCACCCACCGTATATACACAGAGAGCGAGGAGACATTTTTTCGTAAAGCCTGATGGGTGCTAGAGCAAACAATGAGAACGATGAAAAAAAAATCTCCTCCTCTCTCATACCCGAATCCGCGCGCTGCGGAGAATACACGAGAAAGTGCAGGTAGCGTGTATACACATACGCGCGTGTATATACGTATATAACGACGTATATATGTGTGTATAATACTGTATATATAGAGGCGCGCAGACTCTCTCGCACACACACACACACACACACACATTGGGAAGGCCTTTCGATGACTAAGACGTTTGCTCGCGCGCGTGTTTATCTTGGCTAGTAGGCACGTACTCCTCTCGTGCGCGCAGCGCGAAACGGAGCAAGGCAGACTATATGTATATATACGAGAGCGAGAGATGAAACGAGACAAAGACACGACCACCAACCGCGCGCGCCGCGCAAGGCAGCAGTAGTTTACTCAACACAGAGGCAGCAGCATAATTTTCGATTACGAGCTTGCGGTGTGTCTGCGTCTGTGTCTGTGTGTATTATAAGCCGGACGGCAGCAGGTAGGCTCTCTCTCTCTCTCTCTCTCTCTCTCTCTCTCTCTCTGCGCTATGGGAACCGGGGGCGCAGTTAATGAGTCGTGAAATCCGTCGATTCTCAGTTTGTTTTGCTGCCCTTTTGACGTTTTAACGAGTCGGCCTGCGCAGGGCTTAAGACCTCCCCGATTAACTCATCCCTGCAGCGGGGCTACGCGCAGAGCAGTTATATATAGGGGATATACGGATGCATAATAGGATATACACAGGTGTACGATATAATATATATAGCGTGTATGCGGAGGAAGAGGCTGACTTGCCGTTTGCGAGGCGAGAGAACGCAAATACTTAAATCATTATATTGAGGAAAACTTGCCCGATATGCGCGCGTAACGAGCCTTTTCCGTTTCACTATATATATACACAGACAGGCGCACACACTCCTACGTATAGGTATGTCGAATTTCAATGAAAAAATGCACTTTTCTTTGGTCTAGAAATCTAAAAAAAATTTTTAAAGCTAGAGGTTTCGAACCGATCAAACTTTCTTCTGTGAGCCGAAAGATAGTCAAAAGTGTAGAGGAAAATGGGAAAAATTACTGGTAACCATATTTCTGAGCCATTTTACGCTTTTTTTTTACAGAAAATTAATGCGTCAAAACACTGGAATAATATAACAAGAATGAATATTCCCGAGGCACCAATAAAATTTCGAATAACACTATAATAAAGTATTACAAAAGAGCTTGAATTTAAAAAAATAATATGCCAAGTTTCGATGTTCTGATCAAAAGTTATGCCCATTCCAAAAAAAGCAATAAAATTCCGAATAGCCAATTTTTTCTTTTTCCTCCATATAGCTCCCCATGTTAAATTTTCATATTATATACTTCGCATGTTCCTCGGAATTTTTCATCATCTTTTGGCTTACAGAAGAAAGTCCCATTGGTCCGAAAGCTCTAGTTTAAAAATTTTTTTGCGAATTTTAGACCAAAGAAAAGTACATTTATTTTTTGAAATTCGACGTATACATAGAGATTCAGAGAATATAAAAGAGAGAGAGAGAGAGATAGCGAGAATTGGATTTCCTTTCCCGCTTTGCCAAACTATCAAAGAGCGATAAATTGCGAGCCGCGATATATACAGGCGGCACTCGCACACGTCACGAGCACACTCCAACCATATATATACAGATCTCTATACCGCCTGTACTAGTGTGTGTGTGTGCGCGCGCGCGCGCGATCCTATGAAACGCCGATAAATTCTGCGGATAATACATCTCCGTGTGGAATAGACACTTTGATGCGTCGCGATAGGTCATCCTCTAATACGAAAGCCGCCCGCGCACACGCCCGTATATATATATGCCGCGCACGTGCAGCCCGCCAAACGCATGGCTCGGATTAAATCTATATATATATCTGTACGTAACTCGCGCCGCACACAATAGTAATAGGCGGCTATAGGTAAATCGCCGCAGCGATATATCCGTCTCCGCGTATAATCGGTAAAAGCAGCGAATACCTCGAGTCCATCAGCTGCGAGAGATGTGCATATAGCAGCATCGGAGTAGCATCCTGTACACTTTCGTGGAAGGAAAACAGTAGAAAGTGCGCTTACGTACACGGACAGTATGTATACGCGCGTGCGGCCCCCCCCCCCCCCCGAGAGAAAGAAAACAATTGATCGCGTCTGCGTCGGACAGCAGCAGCAGCAGCAGCGGAGCAGCGCGCGTGTCAGGAAGCATCCATATATATATATAACGAACGTAGGGTGTCCGCCGGTCCGCCGCGCAGCTTATATATATAGCAGTCGACGATTGATTGAGTTAACGTAACGTCGTTATTCGCCTTATTCGTCGCGCTTCACGCCCCCGTCACCCCCCCCCCCCCAACCCCGGACACGTACACACACACAGACAACCCCACACCGGCCGGAGCTCGACTTACTCTCGAGGCAATTTTACGATCTACTGCCCGCGCGCGCATGTGTGCATACAATACACGCATTTAACGCGCACGCGCGCATTATTTTAGCTGCGGTGTCTTCGCGTTGCGGAGACGCGCGCGGACTGCGAATGATTTTTCGATTAGCCACCGCGTATAAGTAATAAGTACAGCACAGAAAAGTCGAACGCGACGGGCGTTATAAAAGCTGGGCATCAGAGCGCGCAACGGGTGTTCCCCTCACCCCCCTCCCCCCCCCCCCCCTTTTTCGGCTGTATCAATGCAAACAGCAGAAGAATTAACTCCAGCCGCAAATTGGGGATTCGAGTGCTTGGCAAACAGAGCGAGAGAGAAATATATTCTCTATGGTATATAAGGTTCGTTGCGTATATACGCATATATATACACGCGTATACGTGTGCACGTTCTACATTAGAGGATAATACCGACAACTAAGTACACAATATAAAATATACGGCGCGTATATAACGCTGAAATTACGAGCCGTGTATACGTCGGCTATTTAGCGACGTCACGTTAAACTCGCGGCGTGAAAAGGCGGAAAGACGCTATACGCGCGCGGCGGGGGGGGGGGGGGGCATGCGATGTCTATTATGCCAAGATGATCTCGTCTCTCGGCAGCCGAGGCGACTATGTATGCACCCTCTCGGGGCGCAGCGCATACACGCGTCGCGTTTTTAAACACCGCGCGAGATGAGCATCGGCGCGCGGGTGGAAAAATATAAAAGAGCCGCGCGTCACCTGCGCGCGTTTCGCCTTCCGTCGTCTCGCGATCCTTATCGTTGGGCGGCCGCATCGCGGTACATAAACTCGTACATCTCGAGTATTATCCTGCACGATTACGTTGGCGCGGCCGACTACTGCGCGCGTGTTGTATACGACACAGTCGAATTACAATTGTGTGCTATATATATAGTCTTGCTCCCGATGCAGCCGAATCATTATATATCATCATTCTCGCGCGCGCGCGCTGTCTGCAACGGCAGCAGTATATAGATATATACGTGCTATGACCGCTGGCCTAATGGAGTAAGTATTAAGTAAACTCGACGAGTCTTTTCTGTCTGCATCCTGTCGTTTACTTGCGTATCCGCCCCCCTCTGGGCTATACACTTATATATAGCTGTATATACATATACGTATATGACAAGCTCGTGGTCTCGATCTCCGTGATTATTCGCCGTACGCGCGCTTACATGACTGCGGGCCTCTCCTGCGCGAAATATACACACCGCATTACGTTATACATTCGCGCGCGGATGATCGACAAGCTATGAGCAGTGTATAATAGACGCGAAGTTGCGCGGCGCGCGTTCCCTTAAAAATCCTACTCGACGCTCCTTTTCCTCGCGGCGCACCCCATGAAAGAATAATAAGACGCGCTCAGGCTCGGGAGTCTGCGTGTATGCGCAGAGCCACCCTCGCGGGATTCCGACGCCTGTATGTATATACATTAAGCAGTTCATTTTTCATTCCTCTCGTATATACACACACCGGCTCTTCCCGCGAGAGCAAAGATCGCGCTTTGTTTGCCCGAATTTTCGCGTTAAACAAATTTATTGCCGCGTGTAATAGTGCTGTATTATCCGTCGTGCGGAGGAGAAGGGAGGACATCAGCTGCGCGCAACGGAGTACACGCGCGTATATTATACCTATATATACAAGTACATACCGCACTACCGGCGATACAATAATAATGACAATGCCGCGCGGCGGCGGCGGCGACGGCGACTCTACAGGGCTGCACAAAAGGCCTGCAGGCAAGGAGTGGCCTGCAACAATGGGGGCTGCACTTAACCAGCAACAATGCCATCAGTGCAAAATGGAGGGCCGCCGTCGCATCTGTGCTCGCGCGCACACAGCCTCTCTCTCTCTCTCTCTCTCCGGTCGCCGTTGTACTCGAAGCAGAAAAAAGCTCCTCTGCCGCGAAGGAGAGGAAAAAAGCGCGCGTGCAGTGCAGAGGGAGAGCGAGAGAGACTAATCAAAGCGAGGATTGATCAAACAGATCTCTCTCTCTCTCTCTCACTCTCGTCGCGCTGCAGACGAGCGAGGACGAGAGACACAAACCTGGGTGGGCGTGAGGTGAATGATGGAGGCGAGATGTTCCCTCTCGGGGGCGCTTAGGTACTTTTGCTGCTTGAACCTCCTCTCGAGCTCGTAGACCTGCGCCTGCGTGAAGAGGACCCGGCGTTTTCGCCGCTGCGCCAGGGGGAACTGCATCGCGCTGACGCCCATGCTGACGCCGACGCCGACGCCCATCCCCGAGGACTTGGCCATGTCGCCCATCGACTGGCCGACCGAGCAGCCGGCCATGTTCGTACCTGCCGAGGCCGCCGCTCCCATGAGCCTCGAGACTGTAACAGACGCACAATGTGCCGGTCAATTATGTTGCGTATTGTATGTTGTATATTGTTTTGTATCGCACGTCGCAAAGCTTTGTTAACGGTATGCGTTTCATTTCGACAGTTTGTACAGGCACTGAGAAAACAGTTCTATGAAAGATTACAGTACAGGACTATAAAAATTGCTATACTTTCGAGTAACGCAGCCATACAGCGTCAAAGCATAAAAATTACTATACTGCAGAAAGATAAAATTTATGTGTTATATAGTCTAGTAAGTTTTAATTGAACTCTAGTAAATTATATTGAAAATTACACTATATGGCTGCGCTACTCGACACTACAGAACAAATTAATAGACCCGTTTTTGCAGTGCGGAGGGGGGGGGAAGAACGTTTTTTGAAAATTTTATACAGGGCGCAGCTGTGCAGTACGCGAGACCATAGAAATGTCTTTTCTCTCAGAAATCACCCTGTATCAGGACACACTTGCGTATCAGAAATTTTAAATCGATAAAACTGATAAAAAAAACGTTCTCCTTCCCTACACAATTTATTTACGAAAGCTACGTACATTTAAACTGCATTTCCTCAGAAACGACAACGCTGGGATACGAGTGTAGACTCCACGAACGAGCATTTCGATTTTCATCGCGGTGCTTTACGCGGAAAGTCAAGCCAGTTGACGCACTTTCAAAACAATTCGCGCCTCGGCTCTCTCGTTACACCCGCCTAATTTCCGCAATCGCGCGAACTCGATTAATCGCTCATTTATCATCCTCTGTCCCGATGTACGATGCGCTTGCGACGCTGCGCGTCGTCGCCGTCGTCGTCGTCGTCGACAAATCGCTCGCCTACAACATTATTACGTCTCGCGTAACAACGGCGTCGACTGCGCTATACGTGTATAACAGCGACGCATATATATCCATCTATATCTCCGCACACAAGTTGTGACATGATTTCAGGGAACGACCGGACGCGACCCTCGTCAAAACGAGAAATACGCCGATTCATACTCCGCGATGCTGCGTATTACGGCCGATCTCGGGATGTAAGGATGATGCGAGAGAGCCGTCGGGACGGGCGCGCGCGGGAGGTCGTCGTCGCGCCGCCTCTTCGCGATTACCTGCGCTCGCCGCGCACTGTATACACCGCCGCTGCAGCGCTTCACACTCTCGAGCTCTATTAACGCGCGCGCTGTGCGTATGGACCGCGCGATCGTTTAGCCTCGCTCTTCGCATTCAATGAAAATTCGGAGATATCCCAATTCCCGACGTCTACACTACCGCTAAACACGTGAATGCTGCTCTTTGTCTCTCTCTCTCTCTCTCTCTGCCGTTCGTCTCTATCGAGGCTTTTTTTCAACGTCATCCACTCTTTCTCTCTGTCTCTGTCTCGACACTTGGCTCTCGGCGCAGGCCTTAATTCAGCCGAGGAGATTGACAGCTGCTGCCGTTGCCGCTGCATCGAGACGGTTATTACGAGAGAGAGAGAGAGAGAAAGAGAAAGAGAGAGCGAGTTGGGAACGGAGTCCGGAGTTATAATGCGTGTGTGTGTATAGGCGCGGAGATTCGGCGCTGGCGGAGGCCCACCCGCGAAAGACTACCGCACACGCGTGAGTCTCTCGTCCGGCGTGAGAAACTCTCGACGCTTCTCGTCTCTCTCTCTTCTGTGGCGTCTGTATACTTTCTCGGTGTATAATTATGTATGTGCTGGGCAGCTTATAATTCTTTGCCTAACACGTCCTATAAACGCGTACAGCGTAAAGCTATATTCCGGAACACGAGTCCCGCGTCTCTATTATATAACAGAGTTATATCGCGATTTATTATTGGAGAACGAGCGTTATTGAAGTACATAAAGCGTGTAATATGGACTGCATATATAGTGTCGAGAGGATAAGAGCAAATGTCATTCGGTTGCGTTTCCTGCGCTATATAACGCGCGCGCGCGTTAAAGAGAGAGAGAGAGAGAGAGAGAGAGAGAGAGCGACGGTAAAAGCGGAACGAGATACTTATATAAACCCGAGTTGACTTTGAAAGCGATACTGCCGCCGGCATCCTGGCGTTTCCGCTATTGCACATACGCGCGACACGCGCCGGAATAGTTGGGATTGAAGAGAGGCCGCGAGAATGTCGAGAGCGGCGGGGGCGAGATGAGCGCGAGGGCGACTCCGCTCGAGTGTGCCGCGTTACACATGTGTATATATAAGTGAACCGGATAAAAGGTCCGCGAGAGACAAGGTGTAATATAGGTGCGTAATACTCACTTGCGAATCTGGGATCGTTGGGAGTCGGCGGGGCCGGCGTGTACCAGGGATGATGGTGCGAGGAGACGGCGTGGGAGCGCATGGGGTCGCCGGCCCCGGGCCCGGCCCCGACCCCCGGCGCCGCGTGGTGGTACGGCGACAGTTCCGCCGCGCAGTACTGGTACTGCGGCGTCAGCTGCATCGTCGCGTATGGATTGCCCATGGCTGCCGTCATGCCGGCGGCCGCGGCGGCGGGACCCCCAGCGCCGGGCACCCCTCCACCGGCCCCGACCACGTTGCCGGCAGCGCCGCTGCTCGCGCCGCCGATCGTGGGCCCCGGCGTGCTGACCCCCGGCGTCGAGCCCCCGTGCAGCGCTGGGCTGCCGCTGCTGGCGCTCGAGCTCCCAGTGTTGCCACCGCCGCCGCCACCGCCGCGGCCACCGCTGCACGAGTTGTTGTTGTTGTTGTTGTTGCCGCCGCCGCCGCCGCCGTAGGGCGAGGCCTGGCCGTGGCTGACGACGCCCTGGACCGCGGCCGCGGCCGCGGCGAGCTCGAGCTTGCGGTAGGACTCCTCGATGGGCGAGAGTATGTCGGTGACGCTGAAGGGGGTGGTGTGAGCGCCGCCGCCGCCGCCGGGCTGGACGTGCTGGCCGCCCCCGGCGCCCGAGTGCTGGTGCTGCTTCGGCGACAGGCTCATCGCCAGGTCGACGCCGTTCAACTCGGGCAGCAGACCCGCCTGCTCGAGCTCGGTCTGCTGCTGCTGCTGCTGCTGGTGCTGGTGCTGGTGCTGGTGGTGGTAGCCGGCATTGCCGGCAGCAGCGCTGCCCGAGCTGGCCTGGCTTCCGCCGCCGCCGCTCATCTCGGCGAAGGCCTCGACGCTCCTGCCGTCGAAGTAGCGCAGGTACGAACCGCAAAGAATTTTGGCGACGCTTCCTTACAAGCCGAGCGGCATATCCCGAGCTCCGCTGCCCGGCAGCAAAGCCAATGTGTAAACGCGTTCAACTTGTCACTCGCGGCGAGTCAGTCCCCGGCGATTACATGTCGCACTATGCCGATGAGGACGATGATCCGGCGCACTGCACTGCCCGCGGGCGCCCGAGGAGGCCGGGGCCTCGGCCGGCCGGCGGCGGCGGCCGAGCCCGGAATAACCGCGCGCGAGCTGCCGGGACTGTCTCTCTCGCTCGCTCGCTCGCTCGCTCGCGGGAGAGATCTCCGCGGAGAGATATCGCCGGCTCTCGTTTGCGCGATCGTGCAGCGACGCGGAGCGAGAGAGCGAGAGAGAGAGCCTCGCGCACCGCCCGAAGATGTGTCGCGGGGCCGCGGACTCGGCCGCGCGCGCAAAAGTGTCTTCTCGTCTCTCTCTCTCGCTCTCGAGATCTCGATAGATCAGCGTTGCTGGTTGCAGCGATGCGGCGGCGGCGGCGGCGGCGGTACGGTACAGCAGAGGAGAGCAGTGGCGAAGGGTTGTTTTCTCTGCCGGCGGTTCCAACTGGGACTCTTTCTCTCTCTCTCTCTCCCTCGCTCTCGCTCTATCTATAGCTCTCGCGCGCTCTCGTGTCGAGTCCCTCTCGGGGGCTCTCTCTCGCTCGCCCGGTGGCGCGCGCGCGCGCGAGCGCGCTCCGTCTCTCTCGCTCTCCTCCTTCTACTCGATTCCGGCCGTCGAGTATAGTAGTAGTACGGGAGCAGCTACGGCACGGCAGCGGCGGCGGCGCTCTCGTCGGCTCCAGGGCTCGCACGGCTCGAGGTATACGGCTACACCTCGCTCTCGCTCGCTCACAGCACAGCCGTGCTGCTGTGCTGTATGGATGAATGAATGGAGAGTACTGTTGGGGCTCTCCTGGAGAGGCCCTCTCACGGCCGCTTAGACCCACTCGAGAGAGCGACGCTCAGAGCGCGGCGCAGCGGCGGTGGTGGCGGCGGCGGCGGCGGGCAGGGCTCGCGGCTGGCTTCCCCCTCTCCCGCGCGAATGGAGCGAGCCCGCGCGCAGCCTCGGCTACCCCCGCGCGTGCGGCACGTGAGACGCCAGTCAACTCGAGTGCCACTACACACTGCGCCGAGTAGACGGAGTGAGAGAGAGCGAGCGCCGCGTCCCTTCAGCCATAGGTCGAGCGAGGCGAGCTGGGCGGAGGCCGGGGCTTTCCCAGCCCGCGGGCGGCTCGGCCAATGGCAGAGCAGCCGAGCGTCACCGCGGAGACCAGCCTCGCGGAGCCGCGCCATCGCTTAGTTATACACCGGTAGGGGAACCTCCAATTTAGTGGGGAGCTCGTCCTCTCTCCGAGCAGCTATACATATATATACCTATATACACGCGTATACACATCTGCACACAGGATAGCACACAGACCTGCAGCAGCAGCAGCAGCAGCAGCTTCCTGCTGAGCTTTGCCGAGTTGCCGCCGCCGCCGCCGCCACCGTTTTGCTCGCTGCACTCGACGAGAAAAGAAAAGTCGTGAGGTGCAACTGCGCTCGCTATAGTCTTCGGCTTCCCTTTACAAAATACCGTATAACTCTATGCGGACTGCAGTCCAGGCGTATATGTACTTATACGTCGAGTATACTATACAGCGGATGAGAATAACTCGTACGAGATGCGATATACACCTATGTAGATGCTTCTCTAACGTTCTCGGCTACGGGATTCGCATAACGCCAAAATTTAAGGACCATAACTTTTTTTCTCGTATATGAGTAATTAAGTAGATTCTACATTAAAGCTCATTATATGGGCATCAGCTGATTAAAATCCGCGAGCTCTACGACAATCTCTATGCGGGCTTCTTTCTGGCCCATATTATAGTCCATTCGGACTCCATGGTGAAGCCAGAAAGGATTATATTTATATATCATAGTATAGGATATAGGCGTGTTAACGAATTTATACTAACTGAAAATGTTATATTGTATACGCCATACTTGATCATTTATTATTGAAGAACAAAAGCCACGTTTCGGGCACTATAATAAAGCAGCTTATCAACTTACGCAGTCGAACTATGTTTATGAGTCACGGAATTCGACCAATAATTATTGTTTATTTGAAATCCAAATAAGTACATTGTCGCAGAATTTTTCAAATATTTTGTCGCAAAATTAATTATTTATAAACTCACAAATTCGAATTCTATACTATTCACCCTCTAAATATCTTTGTCTTCCTATAGGATAATACATGTTTCATATAAATGTTTAATTGGTATAAATGCTACTACTATTATTATAGGTATATTTGTATACGTATATAAATAGTAGATTACAATTCATTTACATGCATCAGCTGATGTTTACGTTGATGCCTGCATTATCGACCGAGATGCCTATTAAGGCCAAAGATATAATATTTTTAGGTTGACAGTAAACAATTTAGAGATCTGTCCTCATTTCACTTTCATGTATTCATATATATGAGCATTATGTACTATATCTATACTTCGGCATTCCGTACAAAAATTCGAAAAGATTATTAAGAGACTGAGGTCGAAAAAATATTAAATATATAAACGTTGTCACTCCACCGGTTACTTAGAGAGCTGTATCATGATCATGGCATTATATCACAGCGTGTATTTTGTATTTTTAATAATTTGGATAAAATTGAATTTTAAATAGCCAAACTTTTACACTGTCATTAGATTCTCTCATTGATACAATATTTATAATAGATTTTCTCTGAACGTCGCAGATTTATTGCAACATATAAGTGCGACTTTCGTAGGTCACAAATAGACAACTTGCTAAAATTGCAATTTTAACTCTCTCTAATGTTTTAACCACATTCTGATATTTATTTATTTTTTTTGTTTTATAAATTTTACAGAGAATCGTTCGTATATATTTTTATACATGGCTTCCAAATATTGACACCTTATGGAAATTAACATGTAGCATTGGCGCTGCAGTCTGCAGTACTTGCCGTTTACTTCCATCTTCCATCTATCATCTATGGGTTGGGATAAGTTTGCTGCTTCCTGCCCTTCCTGGCCATTTGTCTGCTGTTTGCGGATTTTGTGGTAGAAAATGAGCCACAATTTTTCAAGACTTTACACTTTTTTTGTAATAAAACCACTACAAAAATCTCTTATTTCTACCAATAGTGAGTAAATGCTATAATTCAATTGCTGACTTATTTATGTCAACTACAATGTGTATTTCGTTTCCTTCGGCATAACCTCAAAAACAAAAATAAAATTGTTATTTAATTGTATTTTTGGATTTTCATATGTTTTAGATTTATACAGTCATGTAAATAATTTTACGAATCAGCACATTCTCAAGTCGCAACCATCCACTACTTGTCAGATTCGTTTGACTTCGTTTTTTACAAAAAGTAAGACAATTTGTCCAATATATATCTACTCACTCAGAATGTATTGTTATGTATTTCCTTTTTTCTTTTTTAGACCCTGCAGAAACGTTGTGGAAATCTGTAACCAGTGTTAGTAATGCAGGAAAACAAAGAGGTAGAGGAAGAGGAAATAATAGACTTAAAAAGGATTTAAACAAAGGTCAATTTATTGGAATTGGGAAAATAAACATGTTGTGGCCTGGTTTAAATGGACCAATTATACGAGGATCTACAGTTATTAAACAGCAAAAGCTTCCCGATGACACTGAAAGGGAACAAAAACTTATAAAACTTCGAAACGATATGCAGAATCGTAGATCAAGAAGGGTTCATCCACTGGAACGGGGATGGACAAGTGCTAAAGCTGGTGGCAAAAGCATTGGTGCACCAGATCCTATAAATGATGGTTGATAATTTTTTTAGGTATTAATTTTTTTTTTACTAAAAATGTTTTAATTTGCAAACTTTTCCAGAGACTTTTGATGGTTTTGATACTAAGGTGATAGAACATAAAGTAGTGAATCATATGACAGGAAATATGGGTCGGAAAAGAAGTATTAGTTCCTTCGTAATCACTGGTAATAAGAATGGCTTGTGTGGAATAGCCTTAGGTAGTGCTCCTCTAGGGGCTGCAGCTATGCGGTTGGCCAAAAATAGAGCTGGATGTAAATTAATGCATATTCCACTATATAAAAATCACACAGGTAATTGCTTTCTTTTCTCTTTTGTTGCACTAAATGTATCCAAATAACAAGAATATCTCAATTTTAGTGTATCATGATTTTTTTTCTCAATTCGGAAGTACAAAATTGTTTGTTTCTAAGAAACCAGAAGGTTATGGCTTGGTTTGTCACAGAGCTATCAAGTGTGCTTGTGAAGTGATTGGAATCAAAGATTTGTATGTTAAAGTAGAAGGAGCCATACATTATCAGCATATCATTAAAGCTTTTCTAATAGGACTCTTAAGACAGGTTAAATTAAAATTTTAACTTTTTTAAGGTAATTTATTCATAATTAGTGTAATAACAATCCTTTGTTTATGATATTTATGCAGAAAAGTCATCAAGAACTGGCTGAGGAGAAGAAATTACATCTGGTTGAATTAAGGAAAGAAAATTTAATGTACCCTGAAGTAGTGGCAAGTCCAAGCCAAGTTAGAAAGCCAGAGGAAGTAAGCTCAACAGAAATATTAGATTTTAAACAGTATGTGCTTGGTGGAAAAGTAGTTCTGCAAAAGAAAAAGTTTCCACCATTCTTTGTAAATTACAAATCTTACAAAACCAAACAAAGTAAAATGGAATACCTGAGAAACCAAGATCAAGTGAAAATTCGGATTTTGGCAGAGCATGGAGAGCTTAAAAGTTTTTTGACTGATCAATATCCTGAAGCAAGACCTCAATTCAGAGCAAGGAAAAATAAAGAAGTGGATTAAAATAAAATGTTAATTATGTAAATGTATATAAATTCATAAGAATAATTAATAAATAAAATCATTTGTTATCGCGTATGTATAATCTGGAAATAATAATCTTTTTTACACGCCGAATTTATTCCGCGACTATTTGAATTGTTAAAATAAGTAGAAAATATCCTATACAAGCAATATTTAATCGTGTTGAGCACGAAAGAACTTTACTCTCATAGAATTTCAATGATGAAATTATATAAGACTTCGAATTATCACTACTATTATCTTTAAAGAAAATTAATATTTAAGTATCAATTTAAAATCATCTACACAACTTTAAACTTAAATAATTGAAAGCTAGAGAAATCACCCCCATACATTTTGTTTTTGATCGACACATTATAACTTAATTTGTAAATGAAATTGTTGTATACTTATAAATATTGAGTCATTGAACCCTTACAATGTAGGTATGGGTCACGGCCCGCGAGGGTCGCGCTGATATTTGCGACGACACAATCTTATGCATAGCTTTATGCCTATATATGCATCAATAATAATCCATCCATGTATTATGCACAAGGATAGGAGAGGAATGTGGTGTATATAGAGCCATGCAGAGAGGGAGATACAAATTTATTTTAAATTTTTCTGAGAGTCGAATCTCACAAAATTAAACATTCACAGATATTATGTAATGTAACAATATAGACATATGTGTATGTATAAGAATGCAGTAGACCTCGGCTTCGCATTACATCGGGTTTTATTTTTCCGCGCGTGGTCATCACTATGGCCACGATATTCATGCGCGCGCGTTCTCTAATATACTTACGTCCTATTCGCAATGTGTTATATATCTCACCCTCTATATTGCGACGATGTCGTGTATATACATATATATCATCAATCTCAATGTCCGCGATGTCTGAATGTGTGACGAATACCTATATATACATATATGCTCGCACATAGTCATGCATATATAGATATACAGCGAGAACGCTGTTGATGGGACTGCGGGAGCCGGAGCACTTGTTCTGTCTTGCTCTCGCGCGCTGCTGAGTGCTGCGTTGGGTTTGGGAGTGTGTTGGGGTTCTCGGTCTGCAGCTCGGAGCTCGGAGCTCGCTTTGGCTCTCGAGTCTCTCCGCTCGCGGACTGTATTTATCCATATAGGTATAAGTATATATGTATCATTATACGTATAACATGTAGAGGACATAGTGCTGATTGCGCAGAGATTGGCTTGTTATCAGACACTGATGTGACCGTAAGTACGTGTGTGACAGTGTGACGTTCTATTTCAAAGATGGCGAGTGCGCCATGTTTTTTGTGATATATTCTCGCGTTCGGCGCTGCTGCTGCTGCAGGCTGCTACGCTCGCGGCTCGCTACATAAACTACCTATATAGATTTAGATAGGAGGAAGAAAAGAAAGGAAGTAAAGGAGTGTATAGTATAGGTCGTGCGCGAGCGAGACAGAGAGTCACAGCGCACACCAGAGCGCTAACCCGCAAGACGTATATACCTATGTAAGCTATATCTGTATCCGAAGAGAGAGAGAGAGAGAGAGAGAGAGAGAGAGAGAGGGAGATAGTCACGGATTGGGTTGGGGGATACGTAGTGTATACTGGCGCCTGCTCAACTTTTTGGGATTCCAGAGTGTGCTGCAGAGTCGCGCGGTGTATATGCCCAGCTTCCTGCTGCTCTCAGGAGAGAGAAAGAGACAGAGAGAGAGAGAGAGGGAAAGTGCGTGAGCTGAGCTGTTGTATGGGCGCGAGCACTGTGAGCTGCAGCTGCAGTGAGAAGTGAGACTGTCGAGTCGTGAGCGAGAGAGAGAGAGAGAGAGAGAGAGAGAGAGAGAGAGAGAGAGAGGACGGACGGCTGCAGGACTGCGCGCGTCAAGAGGTTCGCGCGCGCCGCTTATACACGCAGAGCAACCGAGAACGCGACAACGACGACGGCGGCGACGACGAGCTCGGCTACGGCCAGCAGCAGCAGCACGATTCGTTTAAAATGGCCGATGACGATCCCTGGCTGCTCAAGGAAGACGGCATCCTGAATGTCGGCACGGAGTGCAAGCAAATCATTTACCACCCGAACCTCAATGTCCTTCTCATCACCACTGCCAGCGCCCAAGTCTACGTCTTCGATGTCAACTGTGGCCTCATCCTCCAGAGATGCACACTTTCCGGTAACTATGCCAGCTATTCGCCTCCTTCTATTCTTCTGCGTCGTCACTTGGTTTCCATTTTTCATCTCTCTCGCGGATCTCTCGTCATCTCGTGTGTCCCACACCGCCACCACCTATACTTAGACATTCTTTTCTTTTTTCTACTTAACGCACGCGCGACTTGATTCCCCTGTTAGGTTCCTTTTCTACTTGTCCCGCTTCTGTGCTCGCGCTTTTTGTCGAGGAAAGCGTGGAAAAGTCGACCTGGAAAATGTTTGTTTTTACACGCGATGTCCGCACGTGAATACTTAACATTCATCTGTTATTGAAATATTATAAGCATTCTTTAGAACCACTTTCCAAAGCTTTTGCCTTTCCTTCATATGATCATCACTATTTGCATTTATTCTCCCCTATTAGTATTTTCACAAATTTCTAATAATTTCTTTCAATTGTCATTGTTTTAATGTTACGTTGCCCATGCCATTTCAAGAGGTACTTATTCTTGATCTTATGTTTGTTTTCTCTTCATTCCTTTGCATTCTTCATTAGTATTGCAATACATTTTTTAAGAAATTTATGAGTAGTTAATTCATTTGTGTTTGTGCAGAAACATGATATTATCTTTTTTTTTAGGCAAAGCAGAAGGAAAATTGCAAGGTGTTTATTTAGGCGAGGGAGTGGATAAAATCTTGTACACAGATGGCAGAGGAATTGGAGTTCGTGGAGACTACAATGGTGTTCTTTTGTTGGACACCATTTTACAAATGCCAGTCTTCAGGAGTGAAGACACTATTAAATTAGAAATGTTACTCTCGGAAGCTATCCTGTTGCATCATTGTCTGCGATCTGTAGAACTTCCAGGAGTTGATCATGTACAAGAAGTGCTTCAGGAATTGTCCACCAATATTGCTTTTGCCAAAACTTTCAGAAAGAAAGGAATTAAAGCTCAGAAAGTAATTGTCAAACTATTAAAATCAATCTTTAAAACTTGTGAACAATCAAGTTACATCATTTCATCCATTAACTTGCTTATCTTTACTTTTTTGCAGTGGAACACCATATGTCTGGAATTGTCACATGGAGCATTGAAATTAGTATGTTCAAATTTGGTGGATTATTTGAAAAAACAAAACAAACATATACCTGCATTACCAATTGCTTCTGCTACAAGTGAACGTTTGAATGGCCTACTCCCTGGTTTTGCCATGGAAAGTGGAACCGTTGACAAAGTTTTAATGTTCAGTGAATCGGCTCGTAGAGATACTTTCTCTAAGTGGCCCCATATGAATTACAAGTAAGTTGTACAAAAATTTTTCATTGATTTCAAAATAATTCCTTACATGGATAATCCATACAAGGAATTAAATAAATTACTACCGAGGGGTAACTTCAAGGTACATTCTCATCGATCTACACTCAATCGCTTTTAAAATAAACTTTTTTACTATATTTTATAATACTTTTAATGTTACTGTTTAGGTGGGCACTTCCAGACCAAATGGCACAAGCTGGTTTCTATCACCAACCAAACTCAACAGGCGAAGATCGAGCCATGTGCTTTACTTGCAGCGTTTGTCTTGTGTGCTGGGAACCGACAGATGAGCCTTGGTCGGAGCACGAACGACACTCACCTGCTTGTCCCTTTGTGAAAGGAGAGTATACGCAAAACGTACCGCTTTCGGTAACACTTGCGACGGCACCGGCTCAAGCTGTTGGTGAGAGCGTTGATGTGATTAGTACGACGAACGTTACTGGTCTCGTATCCACGGCTTCCAACAACGGCTTCATCAATGTTTGGAACATACATAATCAGTTAAAGGTATGCTCAATGTATTTATTTTTAATTTTGTATTCATGAGCCATTAAATAACATATTTTACTGTTTTCAGAGAGAAATGTCTTTTTATATAAGTCCTTCCGAGGGCGAGGCAAATTACAGAGATTCAATGCAGTTTGTCGCATCAAAAAGTGCCCCTGCAACATCTACCTTTATGCCAAATCTCGTCTCGGAAACGGATCGACTAGTTGACGCTTATAAATCTACTCCGAGCCTCCATGGCAGCTCTAACAGCAACTTTCAACTAACAGCTTTGGCGTTAGTTGATGGTCCCAAATCTCCAAGTGAAAGCAAGAATGTCAATTCAGGTCTTGGTGCTACGATAATACAAGATGCAGGGTCAGGAGGAGGAATCTCAATCAGACCCTGTCTAGTTTGTGGTGTATCCATGACTTGGAGCTCCGTAAGCGGCAACATTGGTCCAGCATCGGGAACCTCTTCGGCTGCCGCAGCTCAGCAACAACTGAGAAGCCTAGAGAACGTATGGGCAACTTCAACGGATTTGGCTACTTCTTCCTCGTTAGTTCGCGCCATGAACAGTGTCAACAGTGCTGCAAGTAGCAACAGTCTTGATATAATGAAGGTGGCGACAGCTGGTGATACATACACTCCTGAGACATCGCATTATCTTGTACTTTGCGATTTTCATCATAAGACTGCTCAACCACAACCGCCAAAGAAGGATGGTTCTAAGGATGCCAGCAAGAGTAAGAAGCAACTTTCGGGTACGGGGACGAGTGCAAGCTCCAATGGAATAAGGCAAGAGAGTCTTTATCAGGAGATTTTATTGAGCAAGTTCCTACTCGAAGAGATTAATGAGGATGTAGACTCTGAGATGGTTGGTAGTACGCACTTTGACAGTATCTACGCAGCGCCTCATACAGTCTTAGCCACCCCTACTGCCAACGGTATCTTCTACGGTGTACCCATTAATAGTTCCATTCCAACATCGAGTTCTTTTGATGCCAATTCTAATCCTATCAGTCCTTATGTACCCGAACAATTTGCCTCTACGTCCAAAATGACTCAGCTTCGAAAGACTCTGGATACAATCAAGACAACCAAAGCGGAACCCGTGGTAATACAAACAATTCGTATAGAAGCTGAAGGTTCTCTGAGAATTAATAATGTTTTAACGACCAAGGATGGCAAACACTTGCTAGTTACATTGTGTCCTCAATCTAATACTAATACGACCGAGACTTTTTCGAATGCCAATCAAATGGATGTAGACGACGAAAGTGAGCGATAATTACTTTACAACTAACTAGTAATGTATAATTAATTTTTATAATTATTTTAATATTTATTTATAGCCATACCGAAGAGCTTTATATATTGGGACCACAACAGTGATGTACAGACAAAGCCACTTTTAAACGGTGAAACACAAAATGAGGGTGAGGTGAGCGTAAATGCCATACTTTTGGTATACGCTCTGGACCTGTCAGATAAGGTAGTCAAGCTAACAACGGAACCGATTCTTAAGCGAGAATTACCACCTGATCAGGCACCTACTGATTGTATATTACTACCGGCTCTTGAGAAAGGTAGACTGGCATCGTCGGGCTTGTCCGGTAGTATGAATTATTCGGCGAGTATGGCTTCTGAGAGCCTGAGTGCCCAGGAACCTCGTGGACAAGTGGCCTTAGTTTGCAGAGACGGTGTTGTCAGGCTACTAGATTTGAGCACTTTGAAAACTGTAACTGAAGCCAAGCTTGATGGGAAAAAATTTATTTCGGCTGCTTATTGCACAAGTGAGGCATTCAATCTTCTTTTTTTTTAAATATATTCTATTTGATATTGTGAAACTTTTTTAAATTTTATCTTATCTTTCATTATAGGACTAGAAAGGTTGTGTGCTTGTACCAGTGATGGAGCATTACATTTCTTCAGTATGACAGCAGAAGACGATTCAACTGAGGAAAAAGATGTAGATGATTTGCAAATGATCACAGATACAAGCATAAGTGATGAAAGCGAATTAACAGCTCCAAGTACATCCACTTCGTCAGCATCAAACCAGTGAGTACTTCTGAAATGTATAGATTGCAATGACGTTTACATATTTGAAAGCTTGTTAGTTCACTATGAATCAAATTGCAGGGAACACATTCTAGCACATAAACAAAATTTAAGCTATTCGGATTTGCGAACGCTGTACGATTTAACAAGGTTCGATCGTCGATCTCCACCTTACGGGGCAACAGTTCCACCTTGTTGGAGCGAGATGATGCAGGCCCAACGCCAACGCCGGTATCCCCAACATCTTCATCAATCTGAAGACCAACATCATACACGTACTTGGCGTTTACAAAACGATGCGTAAGTTGTTGTTTTTCAATTGATTCGAAGTTTTTGAGTAGTTAATACAATTTATTTGATTATGATGATGTTCTTGTATAATGTTTGTAGGACTACTTGGGATGAACACATTTTTGAACTCACTTTGCCTCGCAACGCTGCTGGCAACGTTGGTCACGTTGACGTACGATTTAGCTTGCAGTTTCCCTGTTTAGAACTTCCGATGATACAGGTGACTCTTCTCAAGCAAAATGTGACTGGAATTGGAAATAAATCACTTCTGATACCAGCCGATGAGAAGATAGACTTTAGGATTGGTCGCGAACAAAAAGCCGACAATCCTGTAATTACAGAAGAGTATCAAAGACACCACAATACTGAAATTCTGTGTGGGCCTGTTAATTTGACCCGATGCATGGATTTATCAGATCATTCAGGTTGTGTCACTCTCACTAGTCCTAAACTATTTCGAACAAAAGCCAAAACGCTTTTAGTACACATTAAAGCATTGATAGAACCTGTCAAAGAAGGGGTTAGTATTATGCAATTGATGACAACTCAGTATTCATATATTAGACTAATTAAATGGACATTTTTCAGACATCGTCAAAATCGAGATCAAGTTTACTAGAATCAAAACCACCGACATCGAAGAAATTAAGGATAGACGAAGCTGGACCATTCCCACCTGGAGTCACAGTAGAAAGATTTGCTGCAACTGCAACGAAAAAATTGGATTGTTATATAGGTGAGTTTTCCGTTAAGTCAATTTAATGATTTTTTTTATAATGTTTTATTTATAACTAAAGGTTGTGACTGGATACACGAAATTTCAATCACGGTAAGATCAGTGCAGCCAACGAATATTCCAAATGAAAAGCTACAACGATGTGCAATGTTGGAATCAAAAACCTTCCTCGACAACTTATTAAGCGCAGCTTGTTTGGAAACATCGGACAAGTGAGTAACAATTCATAAATCGAAATGATGTATCTCCATAACTGTTTTACATTTTTTAACGCGCATGCTTGTCATTGTAGGTCTCCCGTTGTTCAATCATTAGCTTTGGATATTTTAATATGGGTTGTTGCAGTAAGATTAACAAGATTACGAACTGGAGTAAATAATATCAAACCTAAAGCAATGCAGTTAGAGACTGTAAGTTGTGTACAAGAAAGACTACCTAGTTTATTGCGTACTTGTTTACTTCATGCAGGTCGAAGTATAGCACACAAATGCGTAAAACTCATCGTGCTTTGCAGCGAGTATGTATAACAATTATCTATGAAATAGCAAAATTAATTACTTTAATTTTTAATAACGGTTATTATATTTATTTATTATATTTGCAAGGGGTCTTCATAGCTTAGATGATCCAGCACCTCATGCTTTTGAAGAAGCTGTATTGTCAGTTTTGGTAACATTATTGCCCAGCATAGTGAGTGTGCAGTGGTCTGGATCACTCAGATGGCTTGCTGTACTTGTAACGAGATTGCTACCATTAGATAAAAATCATAATGTAGCTCAACAATGTATCAATCTGATCCAGCAAATTTCTGCAGAGATGTCAAAACGTGTCAATCCGTATCACTTATTACTTGCCACAAGGTAATTGACGTTACATCAACTGCGAATATTGATAAGAAATTCAATTTTCCTCGCGTCTTAAAAATTTGAATTTTACTTTGTTTCAGATTTGGACTATACAATTCTCCATTTGAAACTGAACTGTTTGATATGGATCCTCCAGTGTCCCCCAAGTCAAGTTCTGTACCTGTGACAAATACATATTCGTCTATTACAGCTGGTGATCAAGCTAATTCATCGGGAACATCTGCAAGCTCCACCTATACTCAAGATGCCATTGATTTGCGTGATTTACTATCTCTTCCATCGCATTCTGCCGGCGATTTGATTGTACCAAGTAAATTGAAGGCCCTTTGTGCCAATCATAGTATGAAAGGTCTTCTTGAGGTAATAACCAGTTTTATTTTCATATTAAAATTAATTGAAATCAGTTGAATAATAAAAAAAATATTTTTTGTCAGGTCGAACCTTTGCACTTTACCTGTCATGCTGCTTCTGACGGTACAAAAATGGAGAAAATTGACTCAAACATCAGTTCTGTGAATATAGGAGGTGCACTGTACGATTCTGGAGCACCTACCGTCACGATTGCAACATCGTCCGACAATAAAATAATTCATGCATATGTGAGTACTTGGCTAAATGACAACCTTAATATATTTGAAGTTGTGAATTTGCTTTTATAATAAGCATGGTGTTATACATTTCCTGTTTGCGTTTATAATTTTTTACTTCAATTCGAACTAAAATAAGAGCAAAATCTAGATTAGGTCAATTAAATTTTGATAAAAAAAATTTGTAGAAAACTGTTGTAGGGCTATTGAATTCAGAATACTTACAAGTACAGTGTTTGAAATTAATCAAAGATTTTTTTCCGAGAAGAAAATGTTAATCAAATCTTGATGTAACAATCAAGTATCTTGACGAGAATTCATTGTAACATTGTAGAACTTCGAGGCAGGATCACTAGCAGCCGATGTTCAGTCATTTAAGTTCGACCACAAATTAACTGATCTTCTTAGTCATTGCACTAAAAATGCACCAAAGGCCAACTATGAAGCTCTGTCAAAGAAGTCACAGGAGTTTTACACGCCTGACGATCAATCCGATAGCGACGAGGCTAGTAATACGCAGTCTGCTACAACATCCTTCTGGACTCTATGTAACGATAAACCCCCAACGTTAACTTCGGTTCTGAAAGAAAAGTCCTCTTCGGTAACGAATACCAGTACTTCTGCGAGTAAAGTTGAAGATACTAGTACGAAAAAGGTAGACACGCACAAATGGAAGCAACTTTTTGGCCTTGTCTTTTATTTTCGTTAATTTAAAAAAAATCCTATTCTTCATATTCTTTTGTATGTATATTGATACTAGTAGAATAGGCTACAGAGGGATGTGGAATTTATACATTATTTTTTGCTTCAAAATACAATTATATTCTTCATTATTTTTTGCTTCAAAATACAATCATATTCTTTCTAATGAACTGAAATAATCGATACATGCGTAGGAAATGGTTATTTAGCTCACGCGATGGGTGAAAAAAATCACAAGAGTTAAAAAAGCTTCTTACGCACCAGTGTCGCACACGATATTTTATACCAAGAGAGCCTAAAAATCTCATATCACAATTATGATTTTTAGGGTATAGCGGTATAAAGTAATGAATACTTCTTTTTATTTCTCATTTTCGCTCCTTTCTTCTTGTGCTTTCTATTGCTGCTTAGAACAAAAGAAAAAAACACTTTGGATCAATTTGTATATCAAATTTTTTCATGATTGACTTGAATTCAGAATAACAAGTAATACTCTAACGCTTTTTAGTTTACCATTTATTGTTTATAGCACCTTTTTATTTTACTCATAAATTTTTCTTTTTGAACGTCAATTCATAAAAAACATTTTTGTTTTCAGCGTGACGATATAAACTTTCCATGGGGAAGATTACTTTGTTGGCCTCCACAGCAGGCACTAGTTGTTGAAAGAATGCATTCTGGAGCTCGAAGATTTGTGATTTTAGATTTCGGTGCTCCAGTCTTACTTACAGACTTGATAATACCTGCTTGCAGCGACTTAGTTTCTCTTTCTATTGATATCTGGACTAAAAGTGAAGAAACTGACGGTATACGTCTTGTGGTTGCTGGTGATATTGGCAATAAGCCCCTAGTAGTTAGTGATCTGCAGCCTCCTCCAGTTTGCAGATTTTTAAAGGTAAATGCTGTTTTTATTAATGATGGAATATATGAGTTGATTTAAACATAAATATTTTGTTCTAGATTACAACCATTGGACGCTATGGTATGTCTACAACTCGATGCAAGATTCCTTTGGGAATGTTTTATGGGCATATGGTTGTTTTACCAGGAGAAGATTATTCAGAATCAACTGTCTCAGAAGCGAATGTGAATAACCTTTCTGATCCTGTGTTACAAAGTACTATTGAATCCCAGTGCACTATATTGTCTGCATTAGCAGAAGACGTTCAGTGCAGGTTAGCTTCTTGGCCAATGTACAATTTGAATGAATCCTTATTTTTTAACTATTTACAATTATTTCTTTTAGATTCATTTTAGCTACTGAGCGCCTTAAAAGTTATTTGGATCCTTTATTATGTACAGAAACACCAAATGTGATACATATGCAATATTATTTAAGTCACAGCAAAAATGCCAGCGATAGTAAGGAACAACCATCATCAAAGATTTTAACAACGTACCAAGTAATTGCAAATGCTTTTTAAGTTTTTAATGATTATATTCATCAAATTTGTAATTAAAAAACTATTTTGATTATTTCAAGGAGTGCATAATGTACCAACATCAACTGAACATAATAAGGGGAGTTTGGCAAAGACTGGAGTCATGGAAGACCGTAGAAATCGCTACTCAAAATACATTAGCCAGTGCTTCTTCTGATAAGTTGCGTATTCTTGGAGAAACGCTTTTAGACATATTGCTTTATACTGTTTATGAAATTGGTCCTGTTACTTCTGTAAGTTTTTTTTATTTTTATGATACCCGCCTATTTTAAATGTAAAGCTCTGACAAGAAATCATAAAATTTTCAAATTTTTTAGGTGCCAGCAACATTACATGAAACATTTACACCAGCAGTATGTGAAAAATTATTTAACTCCATTTGCGTTATGACCCCAGCACCTCATTTACAGCTCTATGCCGTTGCACTTTTGGCTCGAATGGCTGGACATCAACCGTGGTGGGGAAATTTCCTCGCAAATACATTGATAAATCTTTATTCTGCTTCATCTACTCACATTTTTCCTCAAGATAGGTTTGTGAAAATTGCTTTTTTTAAAAATAATAATATAATAATAATAATAATAATAATAATAATAATAATAATAATTTTTAGAGTATTTATTTTGCTGACATTCCTTGGACGCAAATCATTGATTGCCGCAGCTAATAAATCATCAGTAGTAGATGCTATGGTTCGTACTTTGGGAAGACTTTTAGCACCTATATCTGGTGGTCAAGCCGATAACTCGAGTAGACTGGATACAACCCTTATCGGTTGGGTTCTTCTTTTCCTGTCTGTGTGCTTGGATACAACAGCTGTTCATCCTACTTTGATTGAAGAAAACCATGACAAGAACAAAGAACAAGGTATCCGGGGTAAATTATTATTTTTTAAATTTATAGTAACAGTTATTAGCATTGTAAAGTATTTGTAATACCTTCATTTTTTCAATAATTGTCTTTGTAGGATTTTCTTCTCGTTGGGAGTTTATTCAAGGTGAATTAGCAATGCAAAGAAAATTCGTAAGTTCCAGTAGATCTTCTGCTTCTAGAAGCTATCGAAAAAAGCTACAAAAAAGATTGATGCATCATAAACAACAACTGCAAGAAATAGAACAAGCAAAAAAGTCTTTCCATACTTCGTCACAGGTATTTTTACAAATATCTTAATTGTTATTGTTACAACATAACAGTTAAGAGTAATGCAAATGATATGTTTTAGGCCCATCCTATGCTTTCTACTCATAGTGCTACATTCTCCACAAAATTGGAACAAGCTCTCAAGTCTCAGGAACGTTTTTACAAAAAAACTTTGAAGCAACACTCTGCCAAACATTTCAAAGATCTTTTTAGTCTTCGAAGAAGTGATTTGCATTTGAATCGCAGTTCTAGATCGCAATCGCAACCAAGCACAAGGTACTTCTATTTAAATATTGCATTCCTTAATGGGCCATTAATATATTTAGATGAAATATTAAGGCTGTTTATTTTTAGTCAAGCCGATCCTCCAGATCCTGAAGGTGACAATTCAACAAATTTATCACATCAACACGTCTTACCAGTGGCTCGTGGACTTGTAGCTTTATTACTAAATGTTGCCTCAAACGTAGACATGTTTTTATTAGCTTGCAAAGTAAGTTGCATGTTTAGCCTTGACATCTAATCAATTGTTATTTAAGTCTATTAAACGTTTTTGTTTGTACATTTAGGTTGTAGCTAGGTTAGTAGTTTCTACGCGACCTGCGATAAGTTTGGGTGAGCTTATGGTTGAAGATCAACTTTTAAAACTGATCAGATTAGCCACTAGTACATCCGATACCGCTTGGTCATCGCATGCTGTTTGCTGCCTACTACAAGATTTACTCGAAGGTATTTAGCATATGTCTATAGATTTAATTTTGATATAATAAAGACAATAAATTATTGAATACGTAGGAGAAAAATTGTATCCACGAAACTGTACTACAAATGAATCAAGTGTTGCCGAAGAATCGTTCGAACCTTTATCGTCTGAAGATGCTAGAGTGGCAGATGACGATTCTACCGCTGCCGGTACGAGTGCTGCATCAAATACTTTCGGGAATGATGAAGGATTTGCGGATGGCGATGAAGATACACAAGACAGTATTATCGTTGCTCCAACTAATGCGTCTAGCTCTAAAGCAAGTGGATTTAACCTTCCGTCATTAATGGAATCGGATGACAGCGAGTTTGAAGAGTTTTTAGATAATATTCTCGAACGAGGTAAAACTATTTTGAAAAAGGGCAGTACGGTGTCTAAATATCCAACAATAACAAGCTCAGGGTAAGTGTTTTTTTTTTTACATTTTTCTTTGATTATGTTCACATCATTTATATTAATATTATATTTTTACAGTATTTCACAAGCGATTGATGCAAGATTAGAATATGGCGTGGAAACAAGTGTAGAAATATCTCTTCGTAGACTTTCGGCTCTTGGAACTTACAACTTACCTCTAGGGATAAATGCTACTATAAACGTAAGACATTTTCTTTAAAAAAATAAGTTGACGTTGACTGTGTATAAACAAGACTGTTCATAATTTTATTTTTTTAATTTAATGTAGCCAATAGCTGATTCTGCTCGAAATTCACAATCTTCTACAGCCAGGTCGTCGAGTTATTCCGAACGTAATCAAGAATCCTGGAATCCTTCGGAACCACCACCGTCTAGTTTATTTATGTTAACTAGATGTTTTGATAAAATTTTTAGTGAACTGTACATACAGGTATTGAATTTTATCCAATCTATTATCAGCTATTTTTGTTTTGGAATACCTTACATTGATATTTTTCTTGAAAATTTTTAAATAACAGAGTGGTGGAACAAATTTAGAGTTGATCTTACATCTGTGGTTAACTTTGAATCTTGATGCTACATCGGAGTCTACTTCTTCTCATTTCGATGCTTCGTTGACTCCAGTAATACCGCTTAGTTCTACGGCGATCAATGGACTAATCTCTGCATTTTCATGGTAATATTTCCAATATATTTTACTTGACAACGGAAATAAAATTATTGAAAAGAAAATATCTTGATTCTTCATTCCAAATCTACAGGCATCCAGGTGTTTCTTTACGAGCTTGGTGTTATGTCTTGCAATGTTTGACACTTGCCAGTAATCAGCCTTTGCAAGCAGAACAAGTCGAAGCCGCCAGTTGTAGTACTCCACTGGATGGATTATTGGGCGGTATGGCTGGATGCATTATAAAAGAACGTAATATGGGTGCTATGCTTCTTCGCCTTCTCTCCGGTAATGGTCTAAATGTTGATACTACAAATAAGCATTTTGGAATGGTAAGTTGAATAAAGAGTGTATTATTAAATGATTCTAAGATTTATATTTAATAACGTGACATTTTTTACAAGGCTGGTCCAACATTGTGTCAAGCTCTACAAGACTTTCTTGTAAGATTAGAGATGCGTTGTGATGTGATTACACCTGGAAGTGCGTTAGGCAATTCTTTAAAAGAGTTACTGTTATGGGTCGTCTATCAATTAGTACAACCTGGAGGTGCACTTGTTGCTCGACGTGGCCCACTGGATGCACAATGCAAATTGATCACTTCGTTACTATTACTGAATTTTACAAACACGGACTTGGGTACGGCAATGAGTATTTCAGAATGTGTCGGAGAGTTGGTTTCTTCGTACGTCAGAGGTGCTGGAGGTAAAAATTAAAACTTATCAAATGTGTGATCTTTGAAAGCGTCCAATGTACGACATTACTTTTCAGTTGGAGCTCAGTGTGGTGGAACAACCGATTCCACTAGTCAGTCCGGAGGTTTTGGTGGACTTTATGCCTGCGTTCTTGGAAATGATGCAAGACAAGGACGGCCAGCTTCCTGGGATGCCTTAGTCGTGGCACTAATTAAACTCGTCTGTAGGCTAGTGCAAACGCCTTTGCCAAACGTACGTTACACAATGCTTTATGCTTATTTAAAAAATTGTCTTAATTTTATAATATAAATATTGCATGAGGTAATTAAATTTATGCACAGTCACGAAATACAAGACTCGATAGTACAACGGAAATGGAACTTGGAGAATCTTCACAAAGTTCAAGTTCCAGTCAAATTGATAGTCAAGAGAAAATGAATATATCTCAAACTGATGAAAGCAAAGTTGCTGAGCAACAAACATCTACACGAAACCATTCGGCTTCTAAGCCTCGTGTGCCATGCGTTGCAGATACTGGTAATCTTGAAATAATTTTTGATTAATTAATTTATCTATTTGAAAAAGAATTATGAAACTAATGTAGGCAATATAATTTCAGTTCTACAACACGAGCCCACCATGATGCGATTGTTGGGGTCACTTGGCCATAGCTCTGGATCGTCGTTAGCGATGCTTTTGGGGGAAACGTCAAGTGCTAACGCAGCCACTGAACTTACTGTTCCTCCTTCTATTCCTGACGCTACTTTCCAATTACTTTGCACACTAACAAAAAAAGCAAGTAATCCGACTCTCGTCTTGAATCCTGTTTATCAGTACCTGGCTTCGTGTAAGATTTACCAATATACTTATTAGTACTTTGATATCAAATAAGGTTAATTAAATAATCTACAGTATTATTTGTTAATTCAGCCTGCAGACAAGGAATATCCGATAGGCATATGGATGTGATGCAACTCTCGGAACCACTTTTGTGGTTCATATTACGAGTACTTGACAACGAAGCTTCATTGTCTGTTTTTACCTGCATGGGTGGCGTGAAAGTCTTATGTGAGAACCTCGTCAAGTCCAGTAAAAACCGAAATGGTAATGGGTCGAGTTCTTCTGGCGTGATAGCCCTTGTGATGCAGCATCTGTCAAACTCAACAAGCTTAACGCCTGTTGTATCGAGCAGCAGTAGTAGCAGCAGCAGTAAAAAATCAGGAAACGCGCTCGAATTTTTCGAAGATGGATTACTCAATTTCGCACCACTCGGAACTGTATCTTGGCTTCATCCGACAGCACAACCAGCGGACGTGCTCATTCAAAGCGCGATGCCTCACAGACGAGCAAGAACAGCTGCATGGTCTTACCATTTTTATCCGGACGAAGCTTGGGTTGATTTAACCATAACTCTGCCATGTGCCATTTTGTTAAAGGAAGTTGAATTGCAACCACACTTGGCATCACTTTCAAGTAGGTTTTTGTTTTATTAAATAATAAGCGGGTTTTATTATTTAATAGAAATTTGATATGCAACAAAAAATATAATATTTCAGCTTGCCCATCAGCTGTTGCCCTCGAGATTTCACGTGAAGGAAATTCGGCTTTAAGTCCAATTTGTCCACCCATGCCAACCGCTGGTTTAACATTCATTCGTCTGGCTTTGTCACAACCTGAAGTTGCAACTGCAGTGCTTGTAAGATTGTACAAGCCTCGAGATTCAACAAATATAAGTCTCAGTCAAATTCGCTTACTTGGGACAACTGCATTTGGCGATGCTAAATCAAGTCATGATATTATCGATGAAGAGCAACTTACCAAAACTAGGTATTTTACATCTTCAGATTATTGTATTTATAAATTTTATCCCTTACTGAATTTGTTTACGTAATTTTTAATCTAGTTTGGGATGGCTCCGACTTGTTCACCAGTGTTTATCCGTTAGTACAGTAAATAGTAATTTAACTGTCCAAGTCTTGAATTCTGCTGCGTCGGTTGATGGTTTGGTCGAATCTTGTTGCAATCTATTGCTTTTGCCAGCACCGTCGCTTTTCACACCAAACTTGGAAAGAGTACTTCTTCAGCTTGGGTTGCATTCGTGCGAGCTTGGTCTTGGTTTGATCAATCTTTTACTCAACAATAGAACCACACCTATTTTGCAAGGTTCTGTACTGAGTCAAGAAACTTTGACAATTCAAATGGTGGTTGAGCTATTGGAACAACTCTGTTCAGCTCAAGATTCAAACACAAAAGCTCGAATGTCCGCTGTTTTAAATTGGCTATTTACGGTGGCAAAGTCATCTGTGTCAGACAATGCCAGTAATAGCAATCCAATGACAAATCTTGCAACTCCTCCTGCTGTTTATATTCATTGCATCTCGGCTATAATTTGGAAAGCGGCAAAGCTTGAAATAGTAAATTATGATTTAAAAGAACTGATCACCGAGGATTTGTTTGAGTAAGACGATTTATTGGGAATTAATTTATGATTAATTTATAGAATTAAATATATAACACAATTAATTCGTTTCAGTGCTTTGTATCAGTGGACATTGATATTGAAAACTCATTCGGCTCTTAAGCAAGCGATCGATGCGGTTCTATGCGCTTTTTGTTGCGTGAAACCAGCATTCTTCCAGTTGTTGTTGCAAAAAGTTCAGCTCTTGGTGCCAAATTTGTCAAACGAACAGGCAGATGCTTCGATTTCTGATGATTGCAAAGAAAGTGAAGGTCAGACAGACGACGGAAAAAGCGTAGTTGACTTAAATGATTGGTACGCACACCTTGCCCAATCGCAGTTTAAACGTCTATCTTTGACGGAAGGACAACTGCTGTCTATAGCGGCCGCAGCACGGTCTACTCCTGGCATCAGTCAACTTATCAACTCTGGGCTAACGACGCTCTTGACCGCTTGCGTGATGGAGTTTGCTATTCTGGAAAAATCAAAACAAACACATGAATATCAAGTACAACAGCAAAAGGAACAACAGCAATCGTTACTTGAGCAGGATAAGATTGTAAGTTAGATAAAATAAAATAATTCAAAGATTGAGAGATAATTTTTAGAAACCAAAATGTTTATTTTTAGTCACTAGAAGAGACGGAATCAATTACATCTGCAGATAAAGGTGCAGGGACTAGTACCGGGATGACAGATAGTGACAAAGCAGGTGAAAGTTCAACGCAAGAGTCTAAAATCGAAGGACTCGATATGAGCGAACCTGAAAGCATATCAGTCGTACTTGAGTTTCTATCTCTGATATGTTCCGAAGGGAAAATGCGAGATTGGCTTGGCAAAGAAGGCAGTGGATTTTGGTTACCATTGCTCACGCTATTAAGTGACAGACCTACTGAAAATCCATCAGCTTCATTTTTACGGTAAAATTTACTTGGTTACGTGCAAAATAAAAGGAATTTTAATAATTATAATTCTTATCATTTCTTTTAGTTGTTCAAAAACAAGCGTATCTTATTCAAAGTTGGAAAGCGCGATGATAAAATTTTTATCAAAATGTTGCTGGTGTCATCCAGCTAATCAACAACTTCTGGCTGAACTTTTAACCGAAGTAATCATACAGCAAAAAGCGCCTGCTGGTAAATACTATTTGACAAAATCATCTAAATGATTGAATCATTTGCGAATTGTATATTACATGTTTTTAAAATTTTTTCCAAGGTACGCGAGGTTTGCATGGAATTTCAGGTTTCACCAGAAGACTTATTCTTCAGTTATTGTTAGAGGGTGAAAAAATTTTGGTATCGGTCACATCTGAAGCCCCAATGAAACTTTCAACTATAGGCAGTAGCAATTTACCAGCAATGCCCCCACATCCAGCCTTTCCACTTGGACACTATCATCATTTATTGTACATGTCTACTCAATCAACGGTTGCGGATATTTTGCAACAAGTTTCAGGTATGCAAATTTATATTAATGTTGTTGCTTTGAAAGTGTAGAGCCCTTTTCGACCGAATATTCTAGTTTTGCAAATTTAGCGTATATGAGGAATGCATCAAAGTAAATCAAGCAGTTGTGATGCGCTAAAAAAAACTATAAAAATTTACTCGTATCAGATTAGAAGAATCATGCGAGTAGCAATCCAAAACGTTTATTTTTAGATTCATTCATTTAGTTAATAAATTTTGCATCTCCACATTCTTTGTAAAAATTTACCAGTGTAAGGGACCTACGTTTCAATTCAATTTTTAATTGCTGCATTACAATTGTATTGTAAAAGGGGCGCGAATCGTTGTAATCCTCATAACGATTAATTCGCTGATCCCTATGAAAAATGCAGGCAGTTGGCTGCTTTTGCTGCTCCCCAATAATTATAAAGGAAACGAAGCAGGTACAAGCAGTATGGCACGTAACCGCGAGCTTTGGGAGTCCGGCATGAACATGGTCATGGACACTCTCAGCGTTGCTGCTGGTAATACTGCCAAGGATAAGCGAGCCAAAGAAGCTTCCAACAGGTCGCAAGCACGAGGTCCTATTATACGAAAAACGCGTCTTAATGCAGGTATAAAGTCGTAATAATTGCTCAATTAACAGATATTGTTCGATTGCTAGTAATCATAAAACTTTGAAACGTCCTCTTATTATCTGGTGACAAATATTATCATAATTGATAACTTTTATTTATTTTCAGATGGATCTGTAATGACGACTAAAAGTTCTAGTAATAATTCCCAAGGAAATGCAAGCAGTATGGCCAATCAAAACTACTTGAGCCTCTCATCAAAACCTAGCAGTTCATTACCTCCAGAATTGACTGTAGCCCAATTGCTTTCAATTGTTGAAGAGAGTGGAGTTTCTTTATCAGAACCGTGTTTGTACCTAACGTTACGGCAACGAAATAAAGATTCTAAAGGTGCGTTAGATTTACTTGTGTCATCCGTTATTATTGAAATAAAATAAGAAATAAGTATAAATTATTTTTTTCAGATGAGACATCAAAAACAAATAATCGGATTCTATTGACTTTATGGACGAGTATCGATAGTACTTTAGAAGTTTTCAGTTCTAAAGGCGGATTGACAGTACTTGCAAAGCATTTACCTTTGGTTTATCCAGATTCTAGTAACAGACCAGCTCCTTTTGTTGAAAAGTCACCTACGCAAGAACAATCTGATGCTGATTGGGTAAAAATTGAACATAATGACAACGTCTATGAGGACCTCGAAGAGGGCACCAGTAACGGAGGGCCACCGAGGGCAATTCCACCAACGCCACAGGTAAGACACGATTCAAAATTGGAAAATTGATACACTGTGGTCCCCTCACTTAAAAGATATATTTATTATTAGGTGCCTCCGCATTCTTTGGCTGCGTTTGGTCTCTTTTTACGGCTCCCTGGTTATTCCGAAGTATTACTTAGGGATCGTAAGAGAGCTCAATGTCTACTACGTCTAGCTCTTGGTGTTACTGACGATGGAGAGGGCGGCGATGTGTTGTGTTCGCCGTTGGCTGTTTCTTTACCAACCTTACCATTTCAAGTACTCAAACAGCTTCTTGACGATACGCCGCCAACGACAGATGATGGTCTCCTTTTGCGTCGTACCTCAATCGAAGTCGGAGCTGTTTTACTATTACTAAATTGTCTAGCAATATTCACCCATCAAACTGGACACAACGAAGGTATTTTAATTTTGGAGAACTTAACTTGATGTCTACATATAAAAGGCATATAAAATTTACTGATATGTATTTCTATATTTTATTAATATTTAGCATCGGAACAACGTGCAGGTCAATCTGGAAGTCGGAGTGATGATAAATCGCATTTGTATTGGGCAAAAGGCACTGGATTTGGTACTGGCTCGACACAGCAATCTTGGAATGTCGAACAAGCTTTAATGCGACAGCGTTCCGAGGAAGAACATGTAACCGTTTTACTACAGGTGTTTGCAAGCTATATTGGTCCAGGTGATGGACCTCAGAAGGAATTACCAATTGCCTTTACGGAATTGCTTTCACGATCATGCTTGCTGCCAGCTCTATCTTCATATCTTCGCAATGACTCCGTCCTTGACATGGCACGTCACATACCGCTCTACCGAGCTGTCCTCGAGTTATTGCGTGCAATGGCCAACTCGAGTCAATTGGCGCCGTTGCTGTTGCCTAGAAGTGGCAAATCAAGCGATCCCTCAATCGTTTCTCTGCTTTCCAGTATGAGATTGTGTGTTGACACATACGTGCATAAGATAAATCGAACAAAGAACAGCAGTAAAGGCAAGTCTAGTAGCTCGAAATATCCCGAAGACGGGGAACAAGATGAAGGTCTAGCAACTTTAATCCCGGACATTCAGTCGAGTGCAACTATTGTACAAAACGCAACAGCTAGGTTAGTGGAAGCTAGCGAAGAGATTGCGGGACCTAGTCCGTCAGGGCCAGAAGTACCGTTGAAATCGATTGAGCAGCGTTACCTCGAAGTCATGAAAAATCTACAGTTTGGTAAGTTTTTAAGTCAAGAATTAGTTGAGTATTGGCTCGCTGTGAGCTTGTGAATTATCGTATTAATTTTACGTTCTCATTTATAGATACTTATGAGATGATTGTCGAAAATCCAGACGGCGGATTCAAATTTGCCGTTTCGTATCACTTTGAATCTAATATGCGTACAGCAGGCGAACGCAATCATCCCACACGTGTCAAGCGACTTGCTCAAGAGGCCGTTACACTTTCGACCGCTCTACCACTTTCTTATAGCAGTAGCGTATTCGTGCGGTGTGATACTGATCGTTTAGACGTAATGAAAGTTTTGATCACAGGACCGGCAGAGACACCTTATGCCAATGGATGCTTTGAGTTTGATGTATATTTTCCATCCGACTATCCTAATAATCCAATGATGATCAATCTTGAGACTACGGGTCGACGATCTGTACGTTTTAATCCTAATTTGTATAACGACGGTAAAGTATGTCTCAGTGTTTTGAATACATGGCATGGTAGACCAGAGGAAAAATGGAACGCTCATACCAGTAGCTTTCTTCAGGTATGATATTATTATGGTTACGTAACATTTGATAAATTACAATGACTGTATCTCAACTCGTTATTGGTTTTTGTTGTAGGTTCTAGTATCGATTCAGTCGCTAATCCTAGTGTCGGAACCGTACTTCAATGAACCAGGCTACGAGCGCTCACGTGGGACGTCCAGCGGTGCACAATCTAGTCAAGAGTATAACGCCAACGTTTGTCAAGCTACAGCAAAGTGGGCGATGCTTGATCAGATTCGTAACCCATGCCCATGTTTTAAAGAGGTATTTTTTTTTCTTTACTACCATAAGTACGGTGCTTTACGATTTCTACTGACTACTTATTTTGTTTATGTCCACACACAGGTAATACATACTCACTTTTGGCTCAAGAGACATGAAATAGTAGCCCAAATCGAAGGTTGGATTCGAGACATGGAAATGCACGGAGCGGACCGTCGATCAGCTAGAACTATATCATTGAGCGCCTTAGCATTGAGGGTGAGACTTTTTGGAAAAATTGAATAAAGAATTTGTCAGCTTTAACAAGTTTATTAAATTTATCATTTCAGAGACATTATAAATTACTGAGGGAGGAACTTAATAAGCTTCCTACACCAGAAGGATTGGAAGACCTAGCAGAACCTCTGCGCCCACCAAGCTCGCCATTAGAAATGTCTGCAGGTACTCCTGGTACTCCGAGTACACCCATAACCCTTGCAACGAGTTTCGTCAATACAACAACGGCGACTACGAACGCCGCTGAGACGAGTAATCACGTGCACCACGATATCGACACAGATGTCGAAATGGAAAAGATGGTCTCGAAAGTTTGCGAATGAGCAGTATTCATTTCAAACAAATTGTTGGACATTTTTGAAAGTCTATTGTTAGTGTTATTGTGAATAAAACGTTGTCGACAATGCAAAAAGTATGTCTTGAAAACAAACGCTGAGCAAAAGACAATGTTCAACTTGAAAAGCAAGTAGCCGAATGTGAGATTTCATCGTTGAAGAAAATGAAATAAAAAAAAAATGTTAACGAGAGCCGTTCATAGTGCGCGCATACCGAGGCTGCTATAATATATGTGCACTGCGTTCGTTCTACTACTGTGTGTAATTGAATAAAAGTAACGCGATCGTTACCTTTGCTATTTATTATAGATGTTGCAATACGACAGCAGGATTTCAAGTGTACCGTTTCTTTCGTTATTGTACAGCCGAAAAGTAAAGCATCCTGATTGGACGTATTGTTTTTCTGTTCTTTATCTTCTTTTTTTTTTAACTTTGCGATTTTAAACTCGATACTGTTTTAAATCGACTGTTTCGAATATACAAGGGAGTTGATATATTTTATTACAATTTTGCGCGTTTACTCGTAATCCAAGTACTAGATTATTTCTCTTGATTATTTTCCTTATTTAAATATATATTTCTTCTCACAGAAAAACGTTGACTTTGATACTTGAAACTGAAAAAGAGAGTGTTTGATGTAGATAGCGCGTTATGTTTATATAAGAAGCGATAATGTGATCAGAAGGGATCGCGATGGCAAACCTTACTGGTATATCGATCAATGTAAATAATTTCCAATGAGTAATCTTGCACACACGTATACATGTTTGTAATTCTAAAAATATGGAGTATTGAAAGAATGCTCGATCGAGTGCATGTCTTGGAAGTAAATTACCTACATAAACAACAACAAAAAACCTTTGCATAGATTTCCAATTTAAGTGCGACACATGGTATGCAAGTCGCTTTTTCGATGACACGACGATGATTGAAAAGTGATGTATGGAAAAGAAAACATGTTAATAGTTATTTATAATAAACGATTATTACCACTCGCATCTATGGAATTTTCATTTTACTTAAGTCCTTAAAAACTTGAACTTAATAAACTTGCAGTTCTGAGGAAGAACAATTAGTGAATATTTGTGCAAGAAAATGTAAGTGTTATAGATCAAACATTGTTTTACTTTCCACTTCCACAATCAAATTATTGTAGGAAAAATAAATAAAAATTTAATATTTCTCAAGATGTTTTTTACGATGTATATGAATATGTTTAAGATTTCTTAGAAACTTTGAAGTAATTTACAATTTTCAAGAAAAAATTTGCTATAATTGTTGTTCCTCTATTACGAACACTAGTTCTACTCTTCATGGAGTGTAGATTTTTTTATTAAATAAATTTTATGCGATTCTATTGTATTTTAAGGATCTTCCTGCGTATTAATATGGTAATGCTAAAATGAACTTCCGACGGCTTCTTTATAAATTTTGAAAAAAAAAAGATATGGTTATACCTACTCAAATTTGAAAAGAACTTGTATCTTTAAAAAAAAAAAATGTCAAAAACCGCCAGCGCAACTTTGTTGAAAAGGCCTTTCATAGTTTATACTCCATTCAGTAGATTTTGGAGTCAAATTTTCGCAAGTAAAAAATTGCGAGCTCTTTCAAATCTGAATCAGCTAGACGAGATATTATACGTGAAGTTTATACCGTCGAACGTTTGCTTTCTATTTATCCCGCACAAAAAGAAAGGAAAAACAATTACAACAAATGAATTCGCGTGCTTCCTGTAGGAACTGGGGTGGCTCGAAGCTCTTAAGCCTCTTAAGCTCGCGATACGTTTCCGTGGAACAAGTCCCCGATCTCGATGCGCCATTAGCGGGGGAGTCGAGCATATATATACACACGTGTCACGCGTGCGCTCTTCTCATTTCCGATGCAAGTGCAGAGAGTTTGCTGACCTTCTCCCGCCTGACTCTCTCTCGCGAGAGAGGGGAGATATAGGAAAAGCGGCCTTGGTAGCGCGAGACCTTGCTCTTGAAACCCAAGCGCGCGCGCTTTTCCTCGCGCCGCAGTGCACGCTTCTTCGCTTTCGAGCTTGGCAAAAAAATTCCTCCATTAATCGTGATTTCGCCAGCCAGAGGGACGCGGAGAGCTCCATTTCTCACTGCGCTGATGGGGGCAGCAAAAACAATTAGCCCGATGTATAACTGATATTAGCTGTTTATTGTTGGGAAAATAGAGGAAACGCCGGCTGTCAACTCGTTGGCGTGCGGTTATTATTATTTTTTTTCTTCATTCGGAAGCTAATTAATCTTGTTCAAATGTTGAATGGCATTCGCGTGTGTGCACTTTTTTCTAGTTTTGAATCGTAAGGCTGAAAGGAAATCCTGACGAAAGTTTGACGGATTTTTGCAAAATACTTCCGCCAGTGAATGCGAGAGCCGCAAGTGCACAAGGTCACCGAGTTTTAGTATTCTGAAAGTTCCGACTTCTTTTTTTGAAGTACAGATAAAACTGTAAGTTAAGACCATTCTTAATCAATCGTCGACTATTTTTTAGAAAATTGAATTTAATAAATTTTTCGGAAATTGTACCACAATTTTCCAAGTCTGAGTTTCTTAAAAAATAGTCACCAATTGATTAAAAATAGTCTTGAACGTGTAATAAACAAAAAAAAATGGGTAAAAATCAGAGATTTCACTTGAGATATCACTTACAATCTGTGGTAACTATAGAAAGAATTGACTCATCTAAGATAATAGAAAAATCAACTTCTTAAATCGATAAACAAAATATATCTGAATTAGAACATTGTCAATTATAATAATTTGATACGCTCAAAAGAATGCTTGCAAAATTAAAATTATAAAATCAGAATTAGCAATTAAAGATTGAAAATTAGAAAATTAGTGGTCAATCAACAAGCAATAAAAACTGCTTCTTTTTCAGTAAATAAAAAAAATAGATTATTACAATACAAAAAACTGTGGAATGCAACTAGATTTTGATTTGTTTGATTTCAATTAACGTAACAGTTGCAAAAAGCACAATTGTAATTGTAAACCCAGCTGTGGAATTAATGCATAAAATCTTCATCGACGTCGCGCGATCAATATTACAGTTGGAATCGAAAGCAGTTGAAAATATTGAAAGATTTGTGTGTATCTCGTAGAATAACAACGTTCACAGCCCGCATACGTTTATCCGCCAAGGATATCACGAAAATCCATCCGAAATTGGCATTATCAAATTCCAAATGGAACACCCTCGGTACCGTACGTGCGGTCACGTCGCCGCCTTTAAAAAAGCGCGCGCGTCGAACACGAGTATTTCGCTGCGCGCTTTGCCGTCTCGCTGCGCGAAAGAGTTCTAGAGAGCCACTATACAGCGCTTATATGCATTCAGTAGTACCCGGAACTCCGGCTATAGAAATGTACGAAGATGAGGAAAGGATGAAGTTGGGGGGAGGGGGGGGATCTAGCCAGAATTCCGTCACGTACGGAATGAGGGAAGACTGCGATGCGGTCAAGTTAGAAAAGCAATACTATCGCACCGGATTTTAGAGATCCTTGGAAACAGCTAGAGTCCGACTGATGTCAAGGAAGCGTATATATGCTTTGGTCCCACATGCAAAGGGAGTGGATGTACATATGCGGTGACGGCGATCGCATCGACTTTTTCCGGTAAAAAAGACCTGGAATTTGTTTTATGTAAATATACGCGTTCAGCTTGTGGAGCTGCTCGGTTAAACCCTTTATTACGTCGTAATCTTGGGCTTGAATTCTTACGTCACATCAGCTAATATACTGCTCATTAGAAGCAGACGAATCGACTCTGCGATTTGTTTTGCGAAATCAAAGTACAAATAAAATATGAGCTTGAATCTCTAGGCAGTTTAACTTGAACGCTGCGCTAAACATAGTTGGCTAAAATCGTTGGGAAAAATCGTTCAAGTTCGAGATAAGAATTTCTTATGTTTAATATCATTGAAATTATATTCGAAAATTGCTGTATACTGCTTCATCGAATATTGAAGATCTTGGCAAAAAGAAAACTTGATTAAAAAAAAGATATTTTCTTGTACTCTTTTTCTACTTAGGCCTCAATAAAACTTTGAGTATTCCGCCGTAACATTTCGCGTACAAAGCCTGGAAATCATCTGATACTCCTTGTTTATCGGTTTATCCGTAAATTTTAAGGGAATTTCAGTATAACGCATAATTCGATTTAATGACAAATTGATATATGCATGGTGTAATAGTATATTTTGCAAGATATATACACAAGGTTTCGGTCTACGGTTTCTTCATTGTCGAAATAACAAAAGCGGAATCCACCTAATATAATTCTATGATTTCTTGTACAAACATTTCTCTGAGCTCGTCTCTAATTAAAACAGCGCAGAGTATTATTATTTTTTTTTTTTTTTATAAACGAAACATTATAATGAACACGAAAGCAAAATTCATTCAGTACTGGGAAAAGTTACTAAGATGTTAACAAAAAACAAAGTTTTCAAGACTACCCTACAACAACGCAAAATAATGACTGAGCGAAAAAAAAATCGAGCCTCGTACCTCAGGCATTTTAAATTTACGCACAGCAACCAGTCGTCGCAGGAGCCTACAATAAATTAATTTTCGAGCAGCTTTTGCGAAGTGTCGAAAATAGCCAGCAGTGTAATGCTAAACTTGCGAGAAGCTTGCAGCCCTTGTTGATGGAGGGATGGGGGGGGGGAGGTGGCGCGGGGCAAAGCGAGGGTCGATAGGAAGTCCTTGCGCATCTGGCTGATGCTGTTAAAGTCATAAATAAATACAGCGAAGACTATAAAAAGTGCGGGACAGCTGCGAGAAGGAAGGATCGATGGCCGTTAATTAGGCGCACTCAGAAGGATCCCATACTACACAGTGTGCACACGCTCTCAGACTCGCGATCCTTGAAAACGCAATATACCCTGCGCGCACTGCCCGCAGCTCGTGCGGTCTGCACCGCACAGCCGATATCTATATATGCTCTGCATATAGTATACATACATAGCCATTGGCGATGACCGAAGAACTTGCCAAATTGTAACGGCCGCCGCTGTCACTATCATTAATCAGACTATAGGGCTGCTGCTATGCTGCGTTGGCGTCGTCCCCCCCCCCCCCCCACGATAAATTGTATCGCTCGCAGATGACACTCTCGGCACACGCGAGTCCCGTGTCACTTCCATCGTTTCCTCCTCCTACGAGACGAACTTTCGCGAATTCTCTGCTTTTTAAAACTTACCCCTCCACCCCACCCCTCTCTCTCTCTCTATGTCTCTCTTTCTCTCGCTGTATCCCCGCATTTTTCTGCGAAAGAGCCGGGAAACAGATTTTCCGGCGAGTCAGCTTTGTCGCGCCGTATACGCGGCACGTTTCGATGTACACAAGTGCGAAAAAAGTCGATTCTCCGCTATACACATATACGAGCGTGATGTATATGACACTCGCGCGCGCCGGGAGCGTAAAATTCATTTTCACCTGCACGCACGTCGGAAGTTATTTTTCGATACGGGGTAACGCACAGTGTGATTTATCGGACGCGACGCCCGATTTTACGTATATAGAAAATCGTATTCTCGTTTCGGTGTATCGAACCATATTTCTCGACGTAACGCGCGTGTGCAAATCCGCGTAGCGAAGCAATGCAGAAATGCAGAAGCGGATTGTGTCGATGACAATAAAGTAATGGAGAATGTTTCCGTCGAGGTAAGGAGATTTGTAAAATGTAGGTGAACACTCGTGAATAACGATTATTTAATTTTTGATAATAAAGCTTTTTTCTGTGCAAAATTTTTAGCTTTCCAGTACAGCATAGTGCAGAGCCGGCGCCGCGATCACTTGGGACGCGCGATGATGCTGTTTGCGTCCGAATTCCACGTCAGGGATTATTGACTGATCTGCATCATCAATAATATTTGACGTAGAGAGCGAATGCGAAATTTTGGTAAAAAAGTTTTTTTGGTTATTACGTAATGTTTTTTATAATGTATTCATTTGAATGCTGTAGATATCATGAATTAATATTGCTTGGATGAAAAAATAAATTCTTCAACAATATACGTATTGTAGAATATAACTATCTGAATGTTTCGATTTCATGTATTTCCAATATTTTCGCCACCGCTTGTCATTGCCGATGTAAATATCAAAACAAAATAAAACATGTAAAAACAATTAAGCCATTATTTCAGATAGCCACAAAGGTAAATACTCGTAATTTTGTTTGTATATCTTGCACGCACTTTGCACGCAAATTGTTCATTTTCCACTTTTTGGCCTGCAGCCTGGTGGAATTGCCGCAATTACCATGGGATTAACTGTTAGTATATTTGGTGTCAATAACGTAATGGCAATGGTCATTGTCTGGGGGGGGGGGGGATGAAAATGCTTTTTCCTCATCCTCGTCATTTTCTATAATGAACGCCGTAATTGAAGCCCGCTTGTAACTACACTATGTGATCGTTCCACTTGAGCATAGCTGCAAAAACCTAACTAATGAACCTCGGGATGAGTCTATCGATCGCTTCTAATGCGAACAATCATTCTTAGGACATTTTTTTCTTTGGATTAAACAACGATTTGTAGTCTTCCATGACGATACGAAAATTTTGCCGCACGAACTATACTCGCTGTCAAATCCAAATCTGATAGCCCCACGAAGTTCCTTCTTATGTGATTGATGGTGGAATAAACTGTATATTTCCTGTTTTGGGAATCGTATAATGAATACATCGTCAAGCTTGTTGGCTGGATTTTTCGTGACAGTTCGAAGCCCAATGAATCCGCAAGCCATAGTATAGGATTTGCAATCATCTCGAGTGCAGATCAAGCTGTACATTTACATCATCAAGATAGTCTCACAGTTATTAAAAGAGAATAATTGATAGTCCGTGCAGAATTCAGCCCCAGTCGCTGGTAGATGTATGGGTATATATAGACGTGCGGGGGTACCGCATAATCAGCCGAAATTTCACTTCGTCCGTGACTGCTTGGACCATACAGCGATTCTCGGGTAAGTGCAAAAATTACTTGTACCATAAAATTTTTAGCTGATATACGACAGCGCTACGGTGGGAACACCAGGACACATCCGGATTGAGCCGATTCGAAGTACTTACGTAAAGCTCGACGCTACAGCGGCGGAGCGGTGGCTGCGCTTGCTCGCCGCGACCCTGAGCCAAGCCAACTGATTTTTTCGATATTGCATATACACTCGGGGCAGCGCAAGGCTGCGGAAGCTTAATTACATTATCTATAAGGACATGCCCTTGCAAAGTTGTGCCTCTCGATAAAGAGCCGTATATAACTGTAGGGCTCGCTCCGATAGGGCAGAGAGTCGGCCCGCTTATTAAATTTCTTCCCCAACAGCAGTATCGTGCGGTCGTTACGCGCCTTATGGGGCTTGTCGTATACTACTAATTTTGCTCACTGGCATAGACGGGACTGAGATCAAAGGCAATCATTGCGTCTTTTGGATTCTCGTAATTCGTTGTGTTTATTGCGATACCGATGGTCACCATGACACTATCGGAGCCTATATATGGAGACGTCGAATTTAATGAAAAATTCAGAGTGTCCGCTGCGATACAGCAGACGACAAAGCAACTAATTTCGATTCTAACAAAGATTTCATTGGATTTGATTAACTGATGATTAATAAAAATGTGAATTAAATATCGCGATATTACAAATTGAATTTTTTTTTCAGGGAACAGCATGAAATTACAAGTTGACAAACTTTTTTTCCCAAGGCTCACCCATTCAACCACTTTTTGCTGGTGCTCCGAAGTGCTTTGAACGCCAAATCACAGTCGTGCCAAAATTATCGCTTGCCAAACTTTTTTTTCCGTTAATACGTGCTGAAATGATTTGTAGGATTAGATTTTTGTGTTTGTACAAAAACAACATATTATTGTACATATTGTATTGTAATACATATTTGAATACTTCTTAAATTGCGATTAAATTTAAATATCATGCTATTAACAGTAAGCACAGTTAATTAATCAATCAATTAAGGTACCGTTAATTTCAATTTTTAAAATCAATAAATTATTAAGTTAATAGTTGTGAACACCCAACAATTGTTTGTAGAATCGTCCCCGCATATTTTTACTTATTATTATTTATTTTTTATTTATTTACTTTCGTTTATTTATTGATAATTGATATTTTGTTATATTACGAATTATAAATATATGTTTATCAGTTCAATCTATTTTTTTATTATTTTCCTATGAATACACCTCGTTGCGCTATCAACTGCGAATGATTTCTAAAAAATTAGACATATCAGAAAACTTGACAATTCTTTTTTATTGAAGATTTGTTTCGCTAACGTGGAACCTTTTCCATCATTACCGTCTTTTAGTTCAAATGCGAAAATTTGAACCAGCATCGTTTCATCGAGGAAAAAGCTGAAGCGTTTTATTTTTGGCAAAAAGATTTTCAACTTGCTCGAATTTGTTCAAACTATTGCGTATAATTTTACATTATTTTTACATTTTATAAATTTTCACAATCAGAAAGATGCATCGAAACGCAGATTAAGCAGCGTAAACTGTTGAGACAAAGAATTTTAATATAAAATATATTACGAGAAGCATCTCGGCAACCGCACTCTAGAATAAACCGAATTCTCGCGAAAAGAGAGAGAGAGAGAGAGAGAGAGAGAGAGAGAGAGAGAGAGAGAGAGAGAGAGAGGAGAGCCCTAGTAAATAGAATCACCCTCATCTGCCGCCGCCACCGCCGCTGCGCCACCGCGACGGCCAGACAACTTTTCAAGGAGAGGATCTTCTTATAACTTCTCCTACTTTCCATCCAAACTATCCCAAAACCCTTTCAATTCTGCAGGTTAATAAATTTTGTTGGTCTGCAGAAATTTATTGTGTACATATATACCAGAGCTCGCCCTGAGAAGCGGGTCTTTTTTTGATTTCTCTCATTCGCTCAGTTTCTTCATTTGCAGTTTCGTCGCACTCGTCTGCGTTGATGTTGCTACGAAGGATGAATCGGAATTCTTCGATAACGATATAAAAAAAATTTCAATACTTTCACGATACGATGTCCTCGAATCGCTGTCAAACTTGTTGAAGACGATACCACCTTGTTGGAAGCTCTACAATAGACACGACACCGCATAAAAAAAAAATTTTTTAAAATCCACTGTCCCGAAACATTTTCACAACAATTAGACAATTTATTTCATCGTATTTAGTCTCAATACACAAGGCGATGCTCGTAATGTATTTACAGATTTCTGGGTTGTGTATGCATTGCGAAAAGGCCGAGGCGATAAATTAAAAAGCGCGGCTGCATGCGGCTGACGTGGATTTGGGCAGAAACAGGTTAGTACTTTATAAGCCGTTGCGACCAAGCAATTTCTCTGGGCAGAGTAGGAATGCAGCCTTTTGCTGTAAATCCGGACGCGGGTGTAATAACTGTCGCTGACAGCCCGGCGATCCTTCGAAGGCCGCCAAGATCAACCGGCCAACCCCGCCAGGGAGAAACCAGTCCCACTTGTCGTGGTCATCTCGTCGATGGGCTATACGGGCATGACGCTCACTGGCACCTTGTCACATTTTTGTCGTTCGTTACATTATTTTCTGATTCGTCCGTACTTTTCGTAACTCATAAATACAGCTTCCTTTGTATTCAGAAAGAACTCTTTTTGTAATCTGTCAACGGAATCCAACTTTGTTATTTATTAGTTTTGAACAATGATGTGGATAAATCTAGCATTTATCCGGATATTCCCGTAAACAATTTCGACGACAATTCTGTTGTTTTCTTTTTTCATTTCAAGCCAAGAATCGAAAGCTCCCGACTCCGCATTAGGGGTACCGTATACGAGTTCTGGGTAGGGGCCAACGTACCGGTTGACACCAGCGACGGTCAGACTAGAGTGAACGAGGCTGTTAATGGAAATGAGGTAGTCTACGATCTTCTGCGCAGCTATCGCGAGGGAGGTGAGCTATGCCAAGGGGGATGATGCTATGTACAGTGCGCTAGCTTATTAAGGCAAGAGGACTGCAAATCTGGACGTGCCGGCAAACAAATTATTCAAAAAAATTTTAGTATTTTTCTTTCCAAATCTATTGTTAAAGTTGTGTCCAATTCGCGTTTTCGTGTAATTCGTGTCTGTAATAAATTTAATTCTATTTAAGGAATAAGAACATCGATGTTATCTCCTTCTATTTTCGACGACTGCATGTATTGAACAGTCTTTTATTAAAGCAAATATGAATGTTGATCTGTCTGTAAATATTTTACATTTTTACGTCACAATAATGATCATACAGGTTTTGGTATGCACGTTTATTGCGGAGGAACATTCGAGCGCAATCACTGCTGTGGTGGACGAGATCGAACGTTACAAACAATCGTCTTATACGACTTTGAGGCGGTCGTTACAAACGAGAAGAGTTATAGGTCTTTCAGTCAACGTCTCTATATAGACGTGTGGTCGATCCGAACGGCGGGAGCGGCATTTTTGCCAAGTAAGTGAAAAAGCACATCCGACTCTCGATAAGACGACGAGTGGAATACTTGTAGGTCCTTATACGCTACTTTTTGAGATAAACTCGCTTTTTACTGCAGTTCAATCGAGTTCGTTTGCAAGAGTATTATTGCGGCTTGTTAAAGAACAGTTCGATGAACATTGAATTTCGAAGTCGACGCAAATGTAAAGGGAAGGCGTTTATTAATTTATTGTAAAAATTTGATTCGCCATCCTAACTAGGGTAAAACCGACCAATATATGGACACTTAAGGAAATATTAGTACATAAACTCGTCCACTGAATACAAAATTAGTTTTTTTTGTACAAGTAAAGATTTAATCTGCTTAAAAAGCTATCGAGGATTGTATTACAAAAAGAATTAAGTCGTTAATAATAATTTTAACCACTTAAAATTACAAAAAACGAGAAAAAACGTAATGTAGTTGGACACGTAGACTTCTTATGGAGCACGCGAACGAAGCGTCGACTACGAAAGGTGACTCTCGCTATTTTTCTGCGCATGAAATTCAAGTGTTCAAAAAATTACTGTTACTGAAAATAAATGTTGAAACTTTATTTTTACCATTGTGAAAAACATTCGGTCGTTTTTTGCATTTTTAAATTTGTAATAATTGATTAAGCGTAAAAGTGTCCATCTACTGGTGAGTGTTCGCGTACTGGGCTGTTTACCCTAATAACAACAAGAAAGCTGGCTTGATCGTGTGGACGAGATCCCAACTTCTGCGCTGGTCAATCAGAAAATATTTTACGCGCTTGTACCGGTGCTCTTTAGCGACGGTTTAAAGAACGTGCACTTCCTCGTCGCCAGTCAACAGGACGTGTCTGTAATTGCTATATAACTGACACCGGAGCCTTTAACACGCCCACCAGGCTTGGATAGAGCGAAGCGTCATAATTACTCACTTCTGCTTTCGCCGAGAGCCCCCGCAATTCTCGCATCCTCCAAGTGAGGCGTCGCTACTTTTGTTTATTACGCTTCTGACGGAATCGCTTAAGTTCAGAATTTTACAATACACATTGACACATTCTGGAGTTTCTGACTTACATTCGTTGCGATTATTAGTAAAATTAACGAGCTATAATGCTTAATATTTTTTTTGTAAATTACTAAGTCGTTCAAATGCATTTTTCTTACCTTCCATTACAGAAGCATTCGTTTTAAAGATATTCATTAAATTCTGGTGACGATAATAGCCGATGACGGGGTCGATATATAGTGCTCTCCTACATTCTCGGCTGGCATTTACGAAGGACGGATTTTAGAAAATAGTCCAATATGGAGGTTATTATGACAAATCACGTATCCGTTCGAGATCCAGAGACGAGGATTCCAATTTCATGTTTATCCGTTAGGGGGCGAGGGCGGCGATTTATTCTAAATCGATCGGATCGCAGGACACGGGGGAGGTTTGTTTTTTCTGCCGTCGTTGAAACCTCGGATTTATACTTGATCGCGCGAGGTAAAGCCTCTTTACAATCGTCCGAATCGTCCGCCGGTGACGGAAATAAGTGAAAATCTTGATGGCTGCGCCGCCGCTCTATCCGCGCGTCGATGATCGCGCGCTTAAGCTCTTCTTATTAAAATAAAAAAGTCTCCTTCATAAGGGAGACCTTCATTTCGCGCGGACACATATTGATATCTTCGGGGATATCTTTCATTCTAGAATTCGATCCGTTGAGGAAAAGTATTTTCAACTTTCGCGCGACCTCGACGAAAAGAACTTTCTCGCGTGACAGGTAATTTGCGCGTACTGTGCCGGCGAATATTTAAGGCAGAATTTTCGTACATCGAATGACATCCGGAAATCACGGTTGTTAACAGAGAATAGGTCGCTTTACGTATCACTGAGCGAGAAAGATAATCTACCGAGTTTTGTGCGAATAGTTGTCGTGTCAGGACTTTCGCGTCTGCAAGGACAAGGCGTTGCTCATTTCCAGCAGTAAATAATGACTTCCGTTTGTCATAGCTTTTCTTTACTTTTGGGAAAATGTTATCATCGGAGAATAATATACCTATGTCATATTCGACTGGTGCTTCGTGCTCCTGACGTCGACGGCAGAGACGCTGAAATCTCCTATATCAGTTTGTCAGAAGTTGCTGCACAAGCTTCATTCAGCAGTGACTCTGAGCTGAGTCACCACAGCCGGGGATTACCGAATAATAAAGTCCAAATTGAAATTTGGTCCGGCCAAAATTCTGCAACTCTTGATTTTTCAAATTTTTGTGTATGTATCGAGGAATATTTTCTGTTAGAGGACAGTTTGACAGAGAAATGCGCGATTCGTTCAAGTTTTAAGCAGCAGCAAGAGATAATGGCAACTTTAGCATGTCTTTTAATGCAAACATCGTGGTATACGAGTATATGCGGACACAAAACATAAACGACGTTCTACAGCTTCCAAGAGATGGGAAGATTGCCAAACATTTTTATAGTATAGTAGATGTTTACAAAAAAGATCGAAAGCAAGCAGTAGTGCCAATATATTACGTCTCGTGTACCAAAAAAAGGCGAGTAGGAATAATTGTTCTCTGATTTTGCTGGTAATGGAAATGGAGCTGTTAAAACTCTCTTTGGACACGCGTACAACATCTTTTGTCTTGTTACACCGCCGTTGAGAATGTCGACTATATAAAAGAAAGGTATTTGCTATTTTCTTATTTCATTTAGGATTAGCTATTTACAAAGTTCTCCTTCGGAATAATTTGACTATCATTGCCAGTTATCTGAGCTCGTCGATTCTCACTTCCGGCGTCTCACTATAATCGTGCGAATCTCGTTAGACGTGAATAATCGTCGCTAATTACCATCGACGAGATCAAAGCTGTATAAAATTCTCCGGTGCTCACTCAGACAAAGTTCGTCAACGCATTCGTTTTCCCATTCAAAATCGTGCCCTCAAATGAAAAATCCAAGTATTCGATAATTTTAATTTAGCCGTGGGATGCGTATACATCTACAAATTATTTGCGGTCGCAACCGTGCGCGAAAAGCAACGATATCAACGCAGCCCACGGCGCTAGCATTGAATTATGGAGGTGAAACGCGCCGATCATGCTTGCAATTAGTAAATTTGCCCTCAATAAATCTCCGTTCCGTCGGCGCGACCGCAGCCGCGCTATGATGCAGGATCCCAGAGTAGAGGACGAGGGCCGTAATATAAGTGCGCCGCGCGCCATGAAATATTCGGGGATGGCGAGCGGAGGATATAGAGAGACAGGACTCGCTGAAATTCGCCATTGACCCAGTGAGTGGTCAAGTGCAGGCGCAGCGGGCGACTTCGCCAGGGATGCCGGCCCGAGTCTTTGGCTTCGATGTCAAGGCCGTCCGCGACGGGGCCGCTATGCCGCAGATGGATGCAGCAGCTACAGCATCGCCAGCGTCTTTGCAAGTGTACAATGGGTATTATATATGTGTGTGTGTGTGTCTGCCTATATACATACGGCTTTACCATTCGCGCACAGCTGCTGCTGCTGCTGCTGCGACCCTGAGATCAAGATTCGGTTTCCTTCGCGCCGGCTCGTTTAATTTCCCGTCTATCAGACGCGGTAATGGCCACTTTGCGCGCTTCTGATTTCTTTCGCGGCTACGCCCCCCCCCCTCCCCCCATTAAAAAGAGCCACGTTGAATCCTAAATCTGTCTGCCGCTCTCTCTTTCGAGAGAGAGAGAGAGAGAGAGTTAATTAACTGCCTCGCGAAATAACTTGACGCGCGGTGTGCCGGGGAAACTAACTACAAGTTTTTCATCTCGATATTTTTATGTTTATTTGTCGCGCGGTAGTCAGCGGTCGTAGTAACGGGAATGACAGCGGAAGGAACATAGGGCTGGAAATTTTGAGTATTTTGTTGACTTTTTTCGTAATTTAGAGTCTGTTGGGCTGTGTAGGAGTATACGAGTAATAAAGTGAAGCATATATATATCGTACAGAAAAGAGTCTTATCGATACTAGAGTCTCGCAATAAGACCGAGACAAGACGATGTTTAATGAAACTATTGATTTTTAAAGGCGATCTCGATTCTATCGTCACATTAAATTTTGATTTCACTATTGTATTTGCAACACGAGTGGTTTAAAGTGCCGTCTGAGGAAAGATCCGTTGAAGGAGAACACATCGAAGAAAGACATTGGTAATACCCATTTACAAAGTTTGAAAACTTTGTTCAAGATCTTCTTAAAATTCGTACAGTGTAGTTTGTATTTTTCGTGACCTTTTGAAAATTTTATGAAAGCAATAAATTCGATTCAATACGAATTTCATAAAAATAAGTACGTCTTTATCGGTTTGTCCCGGAAGAGCCCATAATATTAGCAAAATCAATTTTGAGCTCGTTATACTTGCGATATTTTTTGCCAAACATTGTCTTAAATACTGTCTTAAAATACAACGCAAAATCTCTTGGTATGTCGCGAAGCTCTAATTGCGCGATTATTATTAAGTAATGTTCTTATATTCTACAAATTTTGTATTTTCAATGTAATCAGAAGCTCTACGTATTTCTACATGCCGAGGATTTAACCCTGAATGTTATGTGATACAAAGTAAATTATTCAGAGTCTTTCATGAAATAGAAGCTATGCTTTTATTTTGTAAATTCATGCAAGGTCTTTTTTAAATTCGCTTGCTTTAGTAGATGGATAAATAATTTAATATTTGAATTCCTACAACTTTTGCATATAGTTCTCATTATAACTACGAGATGAAACTCACAACAATCGCGTGTAAAATTTATTTGACTGAAAAGGCTAACTTTACAACTTGAAGTGTTCAAATGTAAGTAACTTTAATTAGATTAAATAGGAAAATATAAAAAGATGTTAACGTTGTAACCGTCGCAATCTAATGCCGGACGTAATCTCGATTTTTCTACTTACGTCAACAGTATATTGATATGAAAAATTTTTTGAATTTTTTTTCTAATAATATAATATTTCTAAAATCTCATGGAAATTCTCTGCTCAAATTTTTGCCATTTCATTACGTCGTAAAACTCTGCATATCCTTCTAACCTGATGCTACCCAGCATTCCGTACAAACAAGTGTATAGCAATTTCGTTTGTCCAGCGTGTACAGCATTGTAGCATTGAAAAAATGATAATTTTCTATTTATCGTCGTCGCGCATATTCTTAGTCCTTTTCATAGAATTAAAAGTCGGAATCGAAACAAGAGCTGATACGCTATTATAACTGCTATAGACGGCGCATGGCTGTAAGTCTCGGAAACATAACTCGCTGCGTCGCACCTCTGCCCAGCGCAATAACCGATTAGTTGGCAGCTTCCTTTTGCCATACGTTTATCTTATCCATACAGCTCTATATATGCATATTCCATCTCCATTAGCGTCCACCGACGATAGGATACACCCAGGTCCTTCGCAAACTCATCAAGCGTCCTCTTTTTCTTCCGGTGCAGCTTTTTTTTTTACCGTCCATTACCATCTTTTCTTTCTTTCTCTCTTTCTTTCTCTATACCTTTCCCATTACTGACCGAGCGAATATTTTTTACACACTTTCATCGCGAGAGCGCTGATAAAACAATTTACGGGAAATTAAAACGCCGGGGTAAGTGGATATTATAAATTAATTTGTTGATTCGACGAAGGTGTGAAAGCGCTTTCACCTGTTGCTCGGAATCACATTTAAGCTAATATGTTAATTAGTTTATTATCTATCGTATGTAGTACACGAAAAATAACGAATTTATAAAAATTCTACTGTTTTGCTATTCTTGGGACGATCCACAATCAAAAATAATACTATTCACCAAGAAACGTAATCTGCTAATTGATTGTTTCCCTGTTATAAGAAGTTATTTTTGTACCGGAACTCTTTTCCCTGTTTCTAAGCTGTACAGCGAAAATCGAATTTCTCAGACCAGCCGGAGCTGAGGTGCGGTCTTTCGTTCATATACAAAGTAAAATATTCGCTCTACTGTTTGCTTTGCTTTTCAGATCCTTCTGACTGAAGAGCTTTCAACACAATTTATAAAAAAAATATGGCGTAGAAAGGCTGTGTTGATGCTTTAAGCTCTCGTACCCATCGTAACCACCACTCGCGTTTAATCATCATTCTTGCTTGAAAAAGTCGATTATCATTTCTATAGTTGCGTAATGTAATTTATCTTTCTCTTCGATCTTTTGTCAATAATTGAAGATAGTAGTAAGTGGAGATTGATCCACTGTTCGACTCATTTAACTTAATTAAATTTCATTAAAACCTTGCTCAATTCTGATACAAATTTAGTCCAAGTTTTAGTTGTTATTAACTATCGAGTGAACAGCTTAGTCACTTATTGTCCAAAAAAATGGACTGATTTCTTGACTAAACGAAAATTTACAGTCGAAAGCAGACACTCAAAAGGCAGATTAACGACAGCTTTTTATTATGCAGTAGTCAGTGGTGTATAGTCAAACGTATTTCATGCCGGAGCGTCAGTATAGGGTTTTGCACAGGTTGAATCCAGCTCTAGCGGCAAGCCGCAAACGACGAAAGCCTCCGCTTTTTCGCTCATACGTTGGTGAACTTCATCATTACTTCTTCGGAGAGATGAGGCAAAACAGCTTCCAATTGTGGTTGAATTCACAGGTACTCGCGGGCACGATTCCGATTGCGGTCGATTTCACGGGTATACTATTACATGAGAAATAATCAAAATTTTACTAAATAATTTAAATTTTATTTTTTGTTAATAATTTATAATGAACGAAATCAATCGATTCATGTCAACTATACCCCTGCGATTTTTTACGGAGTAATTTTAACACAAAAAAAGTTGAGTTCTTTAAATTTTCAGAAGAAAACCAGATAGTTTCATGCTATTGAAAAGTATCTACAGGAATTACTGAATTAGCAAAAAGTACTGAGTTTGCCAACTTTGATTTTTGGTAACGAAAATCTGCAAAATCTCAGCGATATGCTCTAAAAAATTAATCTTAAGCTAATTTATAGTTTTAGCAACAAGTAATTTTATATATTAAATTTACTGGGATGAACATTCGATTATCTATTACTTTTCGTTTAGTTGCCCAGCACAAGGCTGCAACTCTTCCGGTCCGCCTGGTAGAGGAAGTAACAAGTCAGCCTTTTATCGTAATTCATAAAAGTAACTGGTCACTGAGCTTTCACCGAGGAAAAAACTAATGAATTGTCGCTGAAGTTGAATTTATATTGGCAATGGCAATAATAAAAAAGTATTAAAGATATCTTATACCGTAAACTTCATCGATACACAGAGCAATAAAATTACTATTATATTTTCAGTTTTATCCTAACTAGCAGACGCAACCATTACCAGTAAAGGCTTATTTCCGCAAGTCACCATATAGCTTTCATTCTGATATTTCCTTCCGCGTATTTCGAAAATCCTTACCGGCCTATAAGTTATTTCTCGCAGAAGCCGTAGTATCCAAATAACACAACCGATCGTCAGGCTCGATCGGTACGCTTTATCGAACGGTCGCGAGGTGTCGCAGTGGCGGATCTGTACGTCCTTTCTTGGCGGCAAGGGCAAAGCGATGTCAGCGCAGGGATAGCGGCATCGACAATCGCGCCCGGAGCCGCCCCGGATGTGTCCTTTTCTCGGCTCCCCGCGGATGGCCAACGCGCCATTTACGCCAGACCGAGGGGAAACTTCACTTGAGGGAGCACTGCGGCCCTGGCATTGAGATAGCGCAGTCGACTCGAAAAGAAAAGTCCTCGCGACACTCTCGACAGCCTCATATTTATAATGAAAGGAATCATTTCTTTCGTGTACTCTTTTACAAGGTAAGTAGTGGAAACAACGGCGCTCTCTTCGCTCCGTTTGATTTCATTAGTTATATATACGCGATTGAAATGCAGGAATCGTGTAGAAATTTTGTGGTACCTATATTTTGCTTCTAGTTTTAACGCCTTTTTATTTATTTCATGTCAGAATGAATTTAGTTAATGTCGGAAAATCATGTGATCGTTGTTATACAGTTACCCACAATGATTGTTTTTATTTATTTTCATAATAGATTTTTTCCATTCGTCAGTCGTGAACCTACTTAATGAGCACTGAAACTTGATTTATTTAAAAATTATAACACTACTTAATATTGTGTTAATATCAAAAACAATACCTTTCACTAATTCAAATGTAAAGCTTTTTGTTTCACTCTTTTTAGCTTTAAAAATATCGCGTTTGGGTTGTTTTTAAAATGATGACATACAGCATACGTTAGTATATTATGAGCAAACCTGACATTCATATTTGAAATGAAAATACAAATTTTACGCCAAAAGAAATATTTAAAATGCACAGAGTAAGTTTTTTTTAAATATTATAAATATACGTGTATTATTTTGAAAAGCATATGAAATGTAATTTATAAATAGTTGATTAAATAACAGTGAGAATCATCCCTTGTAAATAAATTATAAAATCATTAGTTGCAACGTATCATCCATGGTTTTAAATCTTACGAAGTCAATCCTTATAATTTATTACAGCATTTTAAGGTAAAAACATTAGTATTATGAGGCGAGTAAACTCCTCGTGTCAGTCATTATCATAATAATTATAGCTTTATATACTTATGACACGTGTGACTGATTAATGATTAGCTTTATATAAGTGACATATGTTACTGACAAGATGTGTTTACTCGAGCGTGTTTACTAGAAGTACTTAAGGGAACTAAGGGGACTTAGTACGTGGAACAAGAAACATTAATCATCGTTCGATAACAATTAAATAGTGGAAGTTTGAATGTGTGATCGTCGGAATTCAGGCGTGGCAAGAATGATAAAAGATCTGAAAATCTCCTCCAAACTTAATTTTAAAGTTTTGTTTATACTCATGAGATTGTCAAAAAATGAACACATCCCTTTTTTCCCAAAACTGAAATAATTCAGGTGAATGTATTATACCGACATTAATAGTTTTAATAATCGGAGAAACATTTTTTGATAACTATATTTTTAATAATATTCACATTATTATTTATTTCAGTGTCTTTTAGCAAAGCCAAAATAAGAAACCTATTATCATGAGTTATTAATTCGTAAAGAAATATACAAACAATACCTTATAGTAATAAATATTCACGAGCAATTATTTTCATTTAAAAATTTTTTAGTCAAAAAGTAGACTGCATTGAAAGCGTACCCCTGACCTACCTTTCAGATCACAAATCACGGGAGCTTAGTGCCGAAGAAAGAAGCATTCATCATCGCTTAGAGGCGATCAAGAGAAAGGTCGTTCTGAAGCTTGTCGCCTGCTTGTAAACGCAGAAAAAATTTGAGATCATGCCTATAACACAATGAGACTAAAGGTTATCGTGCAGGCAACCGGTCGCTCATTTCCGAGAGAAAAATTGACAGGTGCAGAGAAATCACTCGAGATGCGTTGTCACTTGCATAATTTGGAACGAAGTATCAGGGTAAGTTGGCCTACTTCAAAAACTCTTTTTTTTTAATTCTGCATGAAAAGCGAAAATTTTTGAAACCATCATTCGATTCTTTAGAACATCTAAAAAGTTCTTAAGTAAAAAAAAATTTTAAATTAATTTTGCATATCTTTCGGGCAGTACGAGGCTTGTTGGCCGGTGATGAATTTCAGGACAAAATAATAGGTAGAGAACTATCGAGCATGCATATATAGATATGAGAAAATCTCTAAAATATTACGAAGGAATGACTTCAATTGTAAAAATTGACGCATACTAAAAGTGTATAAGCATATTTAATATCCACAATCCAAATATGTTATTGATTTAGGAATATAAAAAATCGATCACTTCAATGTCGCTTCTATGATTTCGTGGAAATACTATGTGAGTCATTATTTTTCTTTTAATTTTGGGTATAGCACAAAAGCATGATTTGTAAATAATTTTTATTGTAATATTTCATATTAAATATTCTTCCTGTCGATTAAAGATATCCAAGTGCTCGTATTGATTATTCTTTATTCGTAACGATAGCTATTGAATTACAGCTGAAAAACAATTTTTTAGGATACATCATTATAATCATATGATTTTCATACTTGAAAAGTCACTTACGTAACTTACAACTCACACTTTTAGAAAAAAAAACAAAACAAAAAAAGGTGCATGCATATAAGAGTATTCACGAAGTTTGAACCTCGAAGTATGAATTTAAAAAAACTGTAAGGGTTAGACCATTTTTCAATGAAACTGGTGGTCGATAAACAAAAAAAATTTTCTTTCAATTTTAAGAATTTTTTTTTCGAATACTGTGGACTTTTAGAAAAAATGTATAAATAAAAAAACGTCTTAAGATTATTCAAAGAACACTCAAATTTTAGTTTTCGAAAGCTTGCGTATTCAAAGTGTTAGAATAGTATATTTAAAAATTCTGCGAAAAATTATAATTATTGTTGTAATTGTGGTTCTTTAAAGCTGAGACATGCCGATAACTCAGCTGTTTTTAATTTGCAGCTTGAGCGTGACAATTAAAAACCAATAAAAAAACGTAACCACTAAATTATTCTTTTTCTTTTTACTTTTGCATCACTGGATTATTTCAGTCAGAAAAAATACGTGTATTTTTCTTCTTCAAAATGATATATCAATTTACAAATAATAGCTTAGTAATAAATGTTTTTATATAAATTGTAATGAATATTTATGAATATTTATTCATTATAAATATTCATACAATGAGAAAAATGGTCCAATAGTGTGCCTTCAAAAAAAACCTTCTAAGCTCTAGTTGTTTATTGTTGACCTTTAATTAGCGTGTATGAAAAAATCTATTTAAAATATCGAATGAGGCAGGAAAAAAATGGTTGATTTTCGAAAACGAAGCGTAACTTCTAAACACATTTTTTCTTATTCATATGTTATGTCCTAAAGAGTGGAAAAAATTCATTAAACAAAAGATTCGTAATGTTATTTTCTAATCGCTTGGAATTTTTAATATATTAACTGAACGATTTAAGTTTTCTTCTCGTTAGAATGCCTTTGAAAGCTTTTTAAAGTCGATCATTTATTAACTTGTCTAACTCAAAATTTTAAATAGAATTCGTCTTATACTTATTATTATCGCAAAATGAATTTCTGTGCTTTGACATCTACCTCAGATGTTGAAGGAACAGTTTGGATATAGTCTGTGTGAATGAGAAAGAGATAATTGATAAACAAAGTATGTATTATATCTTGTAACCCAAGTAAATCGATTTCAGTCGATATGGATTTTTTGAAAATAAAACGTCACATTAACTTAAGTAAGCCTTAGAGTAAAAATGATCATGATAAAGTTAAAGGAGCAAAGAAAAGTACTCAATATATATTCAGAAACAATGCTCTACATTTAGGTTTCGGAAATTCGAAGGACGAGCGTCCGTATGCTGCGGTTCATGTCGAATAAACCTTTTGTAGATGTTTTGTATAGAAACGAAGGAAATATGCAGCGCAGAATTAGAATACTTCTTTGATTGCAATGTGTATTGTGGTCAAGGATTTAATATTTATTTGACGAATAATAAAAAGAAATTTACTACATTTATTTTGGTGGTCAGTGTTGTTATAAGATAGTGCAGAGAGGCTTCTGTATAGCAAGATGAAAATAGTAGAATGTATTTTAAAATTATATCATAGACTTTAAACTTGTTGCTTTACCTTATAGATAAATAACGTTACTGTGATAATTCTTTTTTTGTAAAACTAGAAGAATAATGATAATAGAATAAAAGCTAATCTTGAGTGTAACGTAAGTGCCATAAAAGTGTTGGGATTAGGGAAAGCATGACCCGTGACAATGTAAATATATTACTCTGTTGATTAGACGGTTGGTGACAGCACTTCCGGACTTCTCTTATCTGACGGGCCTCTTAACCATTTGCCGCCAGGGCGAAGGTTCGTTTACCCAGTATATCGAGGAGTATTGTGTCGGCTACCGTCGATGGCTCGTATATTTTACCATAGCAAATAATCGCTGTATACGTCATGGATCTTTATAATTTTCATGACGTTGACATGTGGTCAATATTGACTAGTAAATATTGGTTTTACTTTTTTTCTTAAAGAGAAAGCTTCGCACAACGGTCAAAATTGCTGAATAAAAAATTTTTGAAAATTCTGTGATCGAATTTTTGTGTCGCTTAGAACAAGTTCAAAATTTTACTCGATGTTACTGCTATTTGCAGAGAAAAAAAACAGAAACCTTTCGCTAATTGTGTCTCGCAAATGTGCATATAGATAAGTTGATATTACACGAACACGTAACGCAAACTTTCAAGACCCGCAGGCAGATGAATTCGATGAGAATTCGACGGTCGACTCGTTCCAAGCTTCCGAGTCTGCAGCAGATTCGATAAGTCAGTTGTCTCGTTTCACCTTCGTTACCGGAAAACCGAACTCGCATTAAATTTTGCAGCTGATCCCAGAACAAAAACAAAAACAAAAAAAAAAATCCAGGCTGTCGAGTATCGGCTGGTGTCACCCAGGCTCTCTCCGGGCTATATCTCGAGAACGAGAGCGAGAGAGAGAGAGAGAGAGAGACAGCGAGAGAAAAGCAGAAGAGAGGAGGCAATATAAAACTAGTAATTTACGCTTGGCAGCACGCAGCGTGCGATATTAGCGCGGGGGAGTTGTAGAAGCAGCAGCAGCAGGAGGAGGAGGTGGGAGAGGGGAGGGATGTGTCCGCACAGGCTGCGCTCGTACTACGGCGAAGAGTACAATAGTACTCGGTTGTCTGGCGCGACGCGTGCGCACTGCTCGCGCCCGAGCTTGGAAGCTCGACTCGCGGCGAGGCTCGACTCGGCACTCGGCCAGCCAAGTAGACGCGCTGCACATCTCGTCGCGCGAGCAGTAGTCCGCCGTCCCCTTGCCGAGAGAGGGAGATAGAGAGGGAGACAGAGCACTGCGCGCGCTTTCTTTGAAGAGCGGAGAGAGCGAGGGCGCTCGACCTGCTTCGGTTACCAACAGCCAACGGCCGAGTACTCGGTGGATTCGAAAATCGGAGCTCAAAGAAATCGCTGCTCGACGAGTGCTTGCACAGTAGAGTACCGCGCGGGCCGCGTCCCCGTTTCGCCGCGGCGCGACTCGGCCAACGAACCCCCTATACGCTTGGCCCCAAAAACTCCCCGGGAGGTTGGATGCCAAGGAGGCGGCCGGCGCAGCGGAGCCAAGAGAGGAGCAGCGGTTCCCTCGAGCCTCGCCCGCAGCCAGCCGAATCCCATGGTCGATCAGCCCGGCGTGGCAGCTCGCCATCAGCACTACCAGCAGCAACAGCAGTACCAGCGGCAACAGCACCAGCAGCAGCGGCAGCGGCGGGAGCAGCGGCAACAGCACCAGCAATACCAGCAGCAACAGCAGCAGCAGCAGCAGCAGCAGCAGTACAGTCTGCTGAGGCTGTCGGCGCCCGCGGCAGCGGCCGCGTCGTCGATGCTGCAGCCGCCCTCTCCCCTCCTGGAGATGGCCTCGCTCAGGCTGCCGGACTCGGACGAGTTCGAGCTGGAGCGTAGGCGCGGCGCCGGCCAGCAGCAGCAGCAGCAGCAACAGCAGCACCAGCAGCAGCAGCAGCTGCTCCTGTCGCCGAGCACCGGCCTGCCCCGGGACGGCGACCTGCGCGGCCTCGTCGCCGCCCGGGCCGAGATCTTCGCCGAGTACATGAACGGCTCGATGCAGGACCTGCTCGTGCTGGCGAGCGGCGGCAGCGTCGGGCCCGGGGCCCCCGGCACGAGGCGGCCCTCGGGCTTCGGCGGCGAGGCCGTCGTCGCCGAGCCGACCGGGCCCGAGGACGACGACGAGCTGATCCAGCAGCAGCTCGCCGGCCTCTTCAACTGCAGCAACTGCAACATCTCCGTGGAGCTCGTGCCGGACCGCTGGTACAGGCACAGCGTCGCCATGTCCGTCGTCTACTTCGTCGCCTACTGCCTCGTCTTCGTCGTCGGCCTCATCGGCAACAGCTTCGTCATCGCCGTCGTCTACCGCTCGCCCCGCATGCGCACCGTCACCAACTTCTTCATCGTCAACCTCGCCGTCGCCGACGTCCTCGTCATCGTCTTCTGCCTGCCCGCCACCCTCATGAGCAACATCTTCGTTCGTGAGTACATCACTTATTGCACGCATGTATATATACACCTAAACGTACTTTCAAACGGCCCGCGGCGCGCGGCTGCTTTCAACGGCCCGATGCGCGCGTCCCGCGAGCCCCCCGGCACACACAGCTGCGCGAGAGCGCGATCTATAAATCTGCATGCGATTGATTGCGCGCCGCCGAGCCGAGGAGAGAAAAAGTGTGTCATCGAGAGACGGCGATTCTTTCCTTAAGTAGATCCAGGCCGAGTTTAGCCAGACGCGCGCGTCTCTCCGATGCTGCGTGCCTGTGTGTCGCCGTGTCCTTGGAGACGAGGCGACGCTCTGTACACCGAGCAATTGCTTTCGTTTAACCGTCAATGCGCGATATAGTAAAGAAGTGACGACGGAACCGATAAATTTCCTTTACTCGAAATCAATTATAATACAATGGCAATGCGTTGAATTTTCGGGGGACGCGATGTACCGAAATTTCCCAGAAAAGCGAATACAATTGTAGATCACTGCCAGCACAGCAGCGGGAATTTTTCTAACGAGCGGCGAGGCGATTTCTCGTATGTATACACATACGCAACTCGTCTCAAACTTGCGGGGTATTCGCATACGAGGATGAGACACGAGACGATCCGCAGCGCGATCGTCGCGGAGAAATGGATCGTATGGTCTAAATGACTGTATATAGCGTATACCGCGCTGTAACGGATTTCCACAGCAGTACATACCCGTGCGATTTGAATTTCGGGCGCTGGCAATGCAATTGGAGAGGGCACGTTCGTTCGTGAATTTCAGTTAACGTTTTCCTCGCGCACTTCTTCATTCGAATCCCGGGATTTTCAGTTGACAGTCGTGCGCGTGCTTCGCTCGGAGGATGTGGAAAGACAATTTTTGCGCTAAATCAATAGCCAAAGTAAACTTAAAGCTGCACTTAGTTTCACGCGCTACAGATGCTCCGATTCGTACGTTGTCGGGAAGAACGTTGTGCGTAGTTTGTTTTATTTTACTTTGTCTCGTTTTGCGTGATTTAAGATGAATTGACAATACCTATTCGGACTGTTCGATTGTCGTTAGCCGAGCGAAACTTTAGCTCCCATTTTTCATTTGAAAATGAATTATACGTCCGGGAGAGAATCTATTTCAGGGAAAACACGTTTCTAACGAGAAAAGAATCTAAAACTAATTTATTATACCGTGGCGTATTATTATTCAAATGGAGAAAACATTGATTAATTGTATGTTTGATTTGAGAGTCAAATTTCAAAAAAGTAACTAAATTAAGGTATCGATAAAAGTTACGTATTTTTAAGAATAATTTACACATGCATTATTAATAATAAACAATATATTAATAAATAATAAATATTATTAATTAATTTACATGAAAAGAATGTTATGCATCAAAACATTCTTATTTGTTCAATTTAAACATATCCATTTATTAACAAATATTTTTTTCTCTTGCTATGCACGTATTTGATTGATGCGTTGCAACACATTTCTATTTATAAAACGTTAAAGTTTCAGACACTCAACGGCTTGCATGTAAGGTAAAATCATTATAAAACGCAAACAAATCGCGAAAATTAAATGTTTCACTTAAATATCGCTATATTCCACAAATAAATGATTCAAATCACAAAACGAAGGGCGAATGCTTTCCTTTTCGAGCACATAAATATATATGATTATGATTGACTGCTCGAGTGTCAGTCGAGTGGGCCTCGAGATTGGCACTAAAGCTCAAATTATTATCCGAATCAGAAGACTATAAATTCACTGAATGCTCTTTTTCGCCAGCTGCGAAAAATAATGCTATCAGTTTACAGGTGTCTCGTCATAGGTACACGTGCACTTGTACACACGTATATTCTTATTCGTACTGCTTCACGAAAGCGCGTATACATGTATGCATTAAAAATTTTCAAAGAATGTGTAAAAAAACTTGAGAAATTTTTGAATTCACATTTATACGCGTGCGTGCGTGAAAGTCTTTCGCCAATAGAGAATTTAACTTTCGCTTGGCTGATTTGAAAGAGGTCGGCTTTCGTGGCAGTTCTGAGGCGAAAAGTTCTGAGAAGAAAAATCCTATGATTCACAAAATACAAAATATTCGTACAGAAATTCATTATATTTGAGTGATTTTTAACACCTTCGAACATACCTTTGGAGCAAATTAAAAAATTAAAAATTTTATTACAATAAAAATTAAATAAAAATCAACATGAAAAATAATGTCCTAATAATTGATCTTTAAATAACTTTGTTTCATTTTTTTTATATAATCTATTATAATTATATTATTACATTATGAAATTTTTTATATTAATAAAGTATTTGCATCATTTTTATGTAAAAACATACTTTCAAAAATATACATTTAAAACTCAAATTCTACACAAATATTTGTACGGATTTATGCTTCCATTTTTTAATAACTTTTTTAATAGCTTCCGTAACAAGATACTTATAGTGTTTGATGAAAGGGCTTTCGTTATAAGAATATAGTTACGGCGCATTAAACGATAAAATCATAATATTCACGGGAATCAAAATTCATAGTGGTATATAAAAACATATATTTTACAAATTTTTTTCGAAATCCCTGTTCGTAATTGGTTGAATGTCTCCTCAGATAATATAAACAATGTTTTTATTAATATTGTAAAATATTTTATTAAATTTAGAGGATTTTGTAAACTTATGAGGAAAATAATATAAGTATGAAAATCTCCTTACTTTTTTCGCGTTCACATTATAATACTAAAATTAAATTTTACTTTATCGAAATAAAATTCAATAAGATAACAAATACATCTTTGTTCTAGTGAAAGAGTAGCTTTAGCAAAATATTTTGAGAGCATAATATACTAATTATACTAATCTTTCTATTCTTAAAATTAAAAAAATAAATCTATATTTTTCTTGTAAAGTTAACCGGAAATTTTGCTGTTTCCAGTGATATCCATATGCGACTGGCAGCCGAACGACAAATAAGGCAGCGCTAAAAATGGAACTAGTCTCCCAGTTTTTAATCTTTTGAACTGAAAATTTTTTTTGACACTTGTGGTGTCAAATTTGATTTCTCACATACCGCGCCCGAAGTGCTTGATTTTTTCTAGAAAAACAAGTTTTCGCAAACGCGACAAATTTATAACTTAATTTTATACACTCGTGTAAAAAAATGAAAAACAATAGGATTCTCACTATGGACACTCGGTCGGAAAATTATCCTAGTGTGAAAATCATCACTTTTAAATTATTTATTGTGAGATTTTATAATCATTCTAAGCATAACATTATGGATAAATAGAGCTGTCGGTGTTTTATTTGATCTTTAAAAAAATCAAAATCAAAATAGAATTTTTGTTCTCTTTTGAGTACACCGTTAAATTTCTCGTAAAATTTTACAAGCGAGCAACGCATTGGAGATTTTATGAATTAATTATTACTTAAGGCTCCGTTCCGAGAAATGTTTGAACGAAAAATTTGAGAAGGGGTTGAATGGCAAGAAAATAAGAATTTCGTAGATATAGATATTAGAGTTAAACTTTTGAAAAAAGTAATCCTGATGTATATACTTACGAAAGCAGTAAATCAATTTGGCAGAAGCTACACGCGTACCAATAAATTAGCAATATATCTTCCTTTTTTTTTTAAAGGCGATGAAACGAGACATGAAATAGAGACGCCGAAAAAAATGCTTAAACGCGCGTATACGACTATATTTAGGCAGATTTTCCAATTCAGACAGCGCTTACGAATAATGGAGCTTCTATAACCGGCGCCTTAAAATAGCCTCGTGTGTGTGTACGCTTGTAAGCTAAAGCGCTTTGAATCAGATAATCCCGAGAAAGCACGCACGAGTCCGTCTAATATCTCTACTGTAGCGAAGTCCGAAAGCTTTAAACGAAATTTCACCAGGTCGCATGTATCCTTAAAAAAACAGGCGCTGCGGTTGTTGAACTTGGAACAATTTATTTCGCGAACACGCGAGAGACCTGCGCCGACACATACTATATGACCGATTCTCCTGGAAAAATGCACTTTTTGGGGGTCTAGAAACAGAAAATTCTTGTTTTGAGCTAGAGGTTTCGAATCGATCAGACTTTCTTCTGTAAGCTGAAAGATATCAAAAAATTTAGAGGAACGTGGGAAACGTGGAACATGAGAATTTTATATGGGGAGGTATATGAAAAAAAAGAAAATCGGCTATTCGGATTTTTATTTTGTTCCATTTTTTTAATCGGACACAACTTTTGATCAGTGCATCGAACCTGGGCATGTCTTTTTTAAATTCAAGATTTTTTCTTATACTTTAACGTAGTGTAATTTGAAATTTTATTTGTGCTTCGGAAACATTCGTAGTCGTTATTATTCCAGTATTTCGACGCATTAATTTTTTGTAAAAAAAACCGTAAAATTGCTCGGAAATATGGTTATACTAGTAACTTTTCTCGGTCCGAGACCTCCACCTTCGAAAAAAAAAAATTTTCGATTTCTGGATCCCCGAAAAGTGCATTTTTCACGGAGAATTGGTCGTAGACGAACAACGGCACACGTATCCTCCGCGTATCAGGCGCAAAGTTGCGTCGGACACGCGGTCGACGATGAAAAGAAGCGCAAGCGAGAAGAGTCAGAGCTGCAGGGCGAGGAATCGGCGATGAAAGGCTTGTCGACTACATTCGGACTACGAGCGCGAGCTTGCAGGGTATTGATTGCCCCCGCCATGCTCGGGAAGCAAACCTCGACGTTTGAGCTTCTCTCTCTCTCTCTAACCTATTGTCGAAATCCGCCTTCGCCTCTTGTTCGCGCAGTGGGAAGAGCAGCTTTTGCTATACCCTTTCACGCCGCTCTGGCTTTCAATAATGGAGCACTAAAGGAGCTGCAGCGCACTAGAGAAAGAGAGAGAGAGAGAGAGAGAGAGAGTCGGAGAGCTAAAACGACCATGAAACAGTCTTCATTCTGGGACTCATCTAATTTATTTATCGCATAAAATACTGAGGCATTTAATTAAAAGTCCTCTCCCCCCGTCCCCCTACGCACGCACGCACGCAAGCCTGCATATCAGCGCAGTATACCTGGCGACGACGAGCAGAAGAGGCAATTTTTCTCCTCTCGAGCCGGAAGAGGCGCGCACGTGTATACAGTCTTGAAGGGAGGGAGAAAAAAATTTAAAGGCGCGCTAAATTAACGAGGCTTAAATGGAAATTTTTCCACGACGCTATGCGCCTGCACGTGCGCATAAACGATAATTGTTAATCCGAGAATATACAGCTTGATTTTTCACGACATAAACGTTCGATTTCATTCGCGTCCGTCCGTCATTCCTCGGGATTTCGTCGTCTGGACGAGCGACTGATGTGCGCGAGCGAGAAATAAGTGTGACCTCGTTATTTCTTACAATGCAGAGTAGTTCGTCCCGTCATAATACGTGGGTGTAAAATATGAGAATAGGTCCGTGGTTTTGTGGGCCTAAAGTTAGACCGTTATGTAAATGACAAGGATATAGGGGTATACGCAGTGTCCGCTGTTCGGACAGCAGATTGGGCTAAAACTTCGGAGGGATATACTCGTTCTTCGTTCGAAAACGAGGAAACGAGTAATTTTACTTTTTTTTTCGTTCACTGGAACAACATGGGCCTTGAGATACTTGGCTTTTTCTATGACACACGCGGAGTATATTTATACACACAACTTTGAATATGCAGATATAGTTGCGTACGCAGTAAATGTACAATCAATATTAATCCGTGTGTGCTGTATATACGTCGGGTTGCACGGCCTGTCGAGGTAAACAAAAAAAATAAAATTATACGCTTCTCCAAACCTTGAGGATAGCTCCGAAATCCTTGCAGAAGTTTCGGCGGCACTTTCTCGTTTCAAAACTCGAAAGATCACTGGAATTATGAATGACGATAATTACAAAGACCGCGTAATAAATGTGCGTCTATTTCTGGCGATCGCAGTATAGCGCGAAGAAACGAAAGAAACGCGACGAGCGATATCGTACGATATAGTTTTAGCAGCTCCGAGTATGGCACGGATTCGCTTCTTTTTTTGATCCTTAACGCGGCATCGAGACGAACGAACAGTTCGTAAAACAGTCGTATGAATTTAAACTTGAATTAATTCAACGTATTTTTTCTAACCTATATATGTATGCACGACGCGCCGGACGAGAGGCCAAAAATGAGAGGTGAGGAAATAAATCTCTCCGATTCAGAGGACGTAAAATTTCAGCCATAAAATGCGTGGAGGGTAACCAGACGCGGTGAGAGAGTGAGAAAGCACTATATATGTAGACAGAGAGAGAGAGAGAGAGAGAGAGAGAGAGACCGTAACTAGGTTGCAGTTGTTGGCGCATCGTATTAATTGCAGCAAGCCGTATAAATATCGAGCGGAAAAAAAACATACCGGCATAACACATCTGCGCGTCGATACCGATGCCTAGATCTCAGCCAGATATATGATATATACGAATGGCAGTTACAAGGGGAGGTTAAACTCTTTAGCTCGATAGGTCACGGTCTCTCTCCGATGTAACTTTCTACGCTTGCAATTTCAGCCCCCATTTTTTTTTCTTTCGCGCCGCAGTTAATGTGTGCACGTGTGTACGTGTGTCCCAACCATGAATTATACCATTGCGGGACGCGAAATCGAAGGTGATTTTCGAGCTGATCGATATATATATATAAACCTATGTATACGTGGCATTTTTACATCCGCGACTAATACGCGCGACAAATCAATTTTTTTTTCTCTCCTCTTCACTCCCCACCCGTCCTTCGAACTTCGCGGAGCGCATAGAGCGGCGAATTTAATCCGGCTGTGTGTTTTCAACTTTTCCAATTACAATATTAGCCTCGTCGATACATCGCTCGCTCGCGCGCGATGGTCGTCATTACGGCAAAGTTTCGCCGATGCTAATCAATATATACGCGGCCGTTATGTACATTATATATACCGCCGTCTCTCGTATCACTTTTGGTGATAAAATTCGAGCGGATCGCCGTTAAAGTATCGGGTGCGCGCTCGGCGATCCAGAAATTGAGCCGAGCCGAATATAAGGTAATCCAATACGGATTGATGAACTCTTTCGTTGCGGGAAGATAAAAAAAAAATCGTCGTCTGGCTCCGATGCCGCGCCTATGTGTAAGGAGAGTAAAGTATAAGCCTTTATCAGGGCTTCCTGCGCGCCCCCCACCCCGCGCGAATCTTTCCAAGTGGAGAGAGGAAATTCTTGGAAAAATGGGAGGTGAACGCGCGAGACGCGCCGAACGCGATTGACTCGACGCACGCATGATCGTATATATAGTTATATATACACTCGCATAGCCGAAATTCTTCATCCGGAGAGTCAAAGGGGACGAAAAAATTCAAGGCTTCGTCGTCGTCTTCGCTTATACGTGTACACCTTATATACTTATACACAGTACGTATACCTATGCGCGGGCAAGGCGAAAGAGCCCGAGCCGCAATTGGGGGACGCGCTTTCTCTCGGGCTTGAGACTGTATCTATATAACGTGCGCGAGAAATGCACGTATATAAAAGGGCGCGAAATTTAATGCAGCTGGCTGTCGATCGATGCCCGGGGATGGGCTTGCACAGTTCAAGGTTGGAAAAGCGGTTTGGCGCTGTTTTCTTTTTTTTTCTTGTTCGGCTCTCGTTTCGCTTTCTTCGCGGGCCGTGCGCTGCTTTTCTCGCCGAGGAGGACGAGACGCTGAGCCTCGCGCATCAGGTGCCGCAGGGCAGCTCGTCTGCCAGGCCGTTTAAGGTCGACCGGCCGTGTCGATACAGCGCAGACTCTCCCTCCTTCGTACTCACATAGGAGCGCGCGAGAAAAAATTCAATCCGATATTCGATTCTTCCTTGCCGCACAGGCTGAAGCCGTGCCAACTTATTTTACTTCGGAGGGTTGTATGCCAGTGAAATTTTCACTTTCGTCGAATCGCGCGGGAAGTTGTGGGGGAACGCGTTCTCTCGTCTGTGTATGCGTTGCAAGCTCGAATATACCTCTCGTTATCTTGAAAACTACGGCGGCAATGCTCATCGACCACAGCTTGTTATTTATGCTTTTCATTTCTGTGTCCAGGGAAGAATAACACATTTTTTTACCTCGCTATAGCTACTGCGTTTTACGATGAATTTTGGATTTTCGAAAAATTCATTTTCGAATAAGTGCGCGACGAGAACGCGTTTATTTTTGAGGAGAAACCTTGGGACTCCCCCAACTGAATGGCATGTCGCAACGGAAAGAAGGCAACAGTCATAAATGAGTGCTACTAATTTCATTCCACTATACATTGCTTTTATGTACGTTTTGAACAAATTGAAAAAGTGAGCCTTTTAAAAATTTTATTATGTGCTTATCGCGGTACAGTTTCTTTGCGCAGTTTACACATTTTGAAAGCTCATATGCGATAAAAAATTTGTTTGGCTTTTAAAGTTTTTAGAATTCGTTTGTTTATTATCCTTCTACGACAGTACGCAACACAATGAAAGAGCTACCAATTTGTTCGACATCCGCAGCTTCCTTCGCAACAACTCATCGTTTCCCAAAGTGTCTTATAAAATAATGACGCGAAAATCGATAACTTTAAAATATTTCCCCCACAAAATTTCCACGATTCCGCTTCGTTGCAAGTTTTTCCGATTCTCAAAACGTTTATCGCCCTCGTCTCCTCTATAACGCTTCACTCTCGCGAATGAAAGGCAGCACAATAAGTATTCATAGACTACAAAAATTTAACGGACTCTCAATTTTCATTTCTTTTCCAATTTCAAAACGATTCCCGGGGCTTCTCGCTATTTTCCACGATTCATCACGGACACCTACATATATATATATACACACGCACAAAGCAGCGCGCCGCGAGCAGTTAAAGCGCGGTACATCGCTCCTCTCGCGCTGCAGACTGTCGTTTAATTCTTAAAACAAATCTGCACAGCTCGAGTTTTATGCGCTCCCGGAGAATGTATACGCGCTCGATTGAGCGCATAGCTTTAATAGCCGACAGTCAAGAGCATTAGAGCAGTTATATGTACGTATAGGCATAGACACGATCCAGAAAGTAGCAGCGCGGTATAAACCGTCTCTCTCTCTCTCTCTCTCTCTCTCTCTCTCCGCGGGCTTTTCGCCGCGAAGTCTGCTATAATACAGCCGCGCGCGCGCGCAGAGCCGCTCGCGAGCCTATAAACTCACGGAGAGAGAGAGAGAGAGAGAGAGAGAGAGAGAGAGATGAGTAGGCTGCAGAGGCTCGCTGCACATTCAGATGCAAATCCGCGGCCCCGCATCAGGCTGCTGGACTGGGAAAAGGACTCTCTCTCTCTCTCGGTGGTTTGCCTCCGCGCATGAGAGAGAGAAAGAGAGAGTTGCAAGTCAAATTTGCCCGACCTTGATGCGCAGCGACCTTGGGGAGCTTGCAGCTGCTGCTGCTGCTGCTGCGTAGGTATTGGGGGCTATGCGGTGTAGCGCGGGCGAGGAGTTAACGACATTTCCTTGAAATCGCGTGTTGCTCCGTCGCCCGCCCGGTCTCGCCTATCAGTTCCGTTACTACTGCCGCCGCTGCGCTAATCTACTTCGCTTTGCTTCGTCAGGGCTGAGCCGAGCTTTTCTCTCTCTCTCTCTCTCCCAGATTACGTCTCCCTCCCCTTCCTCTGCGCACCTCTTTTTGTCGCGCTCTGATTTCTAAGAGAGAGAGAAAGAGAGAGAGAGAAAATGCGAGACCGGGGGATCACTCCGATTGACTTTATTTCCGCGCAGGGACTTTTCGACTTTTCCTTCGAATCTCTTTGGCGCTCGCGCGCGCGCGCGCGCGCGCTCTTTTTTCTCGCACTTTCGCGGCCCTCGCGATCGATGCGCGCGCGCGCCCCAAGGATTCCTTCCTTTTTTTTTAACGCTTTTTCCAATAATCCCTCACTGTCGCTCCTCTGCGTCGTCGCGCGCGCGCGCGCGGCTTTTTCAAAGGCGGAGAGGCTTTTTCAAAGGCAATACCTCTCAATTAGAATGCCGGGCGAGCCCCCTTGTCCGCAAAGAGGATCATCCGGCGATTCCCTCGAAATATAATGAGAGCGCGCGCGTTTCTCGCAGTCCTCGAGACACGCGCGCGCGAGACCGTCCGTCCCTGTACATGTATGTATGTATGTATGTATATATGTATGCAAGTGCAGCGGATCGACTACTGAGCCGTTGGACTTATCGATTATTGCCTATATATTTGGAAAGTGATTAACTCGTGTGCGCTCTCGTGTATATGTATATACGTGTGTATCTGTATACACGTGTAGCCCATTGCGAAACTAGATCAGCTCGAGCCGGAATGTATGTGTACGTGTGCGAGCTTTATATATCGATCTCACGGAAAATATAACGAGCTTCGTGTGCGATCTAGGATTTTTGCATATACTTATTTCGCTTATCCGCCTAAGTAGCGAGATAAGGCTGAAATTATTTGGTTTGTCCCAGTTTTGCTTCTTGCCGCCGCGGCGATCGCGCGCGGGGCAAAGTGAAAAAAAAACTGCGCGCAAAAAATGAAATTTTCGACTCGCGCGCGGGAGGGGGGAGGGAGAGAAGAAACGCCAAGAGTGTGTGTGTGTGTGTCAAAACGCGAGTTCGAGGGTAATAGTGTGGACTCGAGTTAATGCGACTGACTCGGGTATAACGTGTAACTGGAGATGGTGAAAAAAATCGGCGTTAACCCATTTTCCGAGACCCTGTACTCGAGAGGGATTCTCGCTGCAGTCGAACCTTATACTTAAAAGGATAATGCTTAGTTTTAAGAAAGTTTCAACGCGAGTACGAGAAGGCTCCTTGTCAATCGAACGATACTTGTGCACGCGAACTATTGCGCGACTGGAAAATTAATAAATACCTATTCGCTGTCGACAATGCATTTCGACGTACAATACCCGATAATAAGGCATTTTTTTTACTGTTGTCGAAAATGAATTGTCGAGTGCGCATACTAATAGGAATATTTTTTTTCACAAAAAAGAATTCCTATTGCAAGAGGAATTTCATCTCAATCTTCGTGATACCAAGAGGACGAACTGCAGTGTTGCATATGTATACAAAGATCTTTTGTAAAACCGATTCGTAATTTTGTAAAGTAACGCATTTTTCCCGAATTATCTCGCAGTACTCTTCGTAAAATAGAAATTAAACTAAAATCTCTTTACGACTTCGAAAATGCAGGTTTACGTTGCAAACACGGTGAGAGCGCGCTATTTCGAAACATTCGCGTCCAGCGAACAATCGTGGCTTTGGGGTTTGAATAAAATTTTACCCAGGCTTACGAGAACGGAAAATAAACGTCGGAGCAATATTTTAAGCGTATCGCAACGTTTATCCGTTGTATGATACAACTAACCGTGTTCTCTTTTACATATATAACGTTATCATTTCAAGGTGACGATAACTTGAATGGCATGTAAGTCACTGCCAGACGGCCTACCTTGAAAGATTTCGCTTTACATACATTCAGTCATTCACGCATTGTCGCGACTTTTTCGGACAGTCTGCTGCTTTCGATTTGCGTCTTGTGCGCTTAAATATTCTGTATGTATACAGCGGTGTTAGTGGAGTAAGCCATTAATCTTTATTGGTGACAATGCAACGTTAGTTTATTAATGACTAATGCCGAGCAAATCACTTACCTAAAAGAGCCGGGGAACTTTTCTGAAGAAATCATCAATCAGCTAATCCATGACTAACAAATTAAAAAAGTCTTTTGTTCACCTGCCGTGAATTTTTCTGCTATTTTGTTCTTCCTTGAAATTCTCCGAAAAAGCGCTCAGTTGTTAAACAAACATTTTCTGCGCTTCGCGCGTACGTTGTATCCATCGGCTGATTACTTGAAATTCTTCGCAAAAGCTCACGCATGACAAAATACAAATATATTTATAACAGAATTGTACTCTACGTTTTCCTTTGTTTTTCGTTTTACAAAATTCATCAACAAAATTGAACTAAGAAACAGAGCGCGAAGGCTTTGCTCACCGGGAAAGTTTTAATTTCGCCCCTTTAGGGAATAAGACTTTCATCCCCCATTGCACGAATCCTTGCCAAACTTACTTTCGCCGTAGTTTATTATACATCGCTATTTAATTTGCGAAATATAATTAAAATTTCGAAACAAAATTTATGATTGAGTATAAATTTTCTGAAAAGCTACCATTATACTCAGTATAAGTTCGGAATTATGTGTATGTATATATATTTGTTGCAAAGGCTGCAATATCCCCTAATTTCAACTTGTGTCCAATATTTTGTAAAGTTTTTTGTGCTCGCTCTAGGTATTTCTATATCGAAAGGCTTACGAGTCACATATATCAGATTACTGCAGCGTGAATAATGCAAGGAGTACTAGTGTCTCGACGTCTTGTACAAAAAAAATAAATAAATAAATGAGATACAGTCTCGGTATAGCCTAGTTGCAGGTTATATTTATAAATACTTTGCAGTCGCCCCGGTTCGGTATTTATACACGGATTGGAAATATCAGGAAAGCGGGAGGGAGAGAGAGAGAGAGAAATTACAGAATCGACTTTTTCATATAGCTGTCGCATCAAACGTCGTCTCTGTCTCCCATATTTAAGTGCATTAGTTGGTTCATTACATTAACGCACGCTTGCCTTCATTGCTACAGCAGAAAAGTACGATAATCCGCCGTATAATTACTAACAATTTAATTTTCGCAACGAATCCTCGCGCCATTAAAAATCGGGCGCTCGCTGCACAAATACGCATCTAACTCTCGTAAATAACAAGTATTCAACAATCACAAGTTCCCACGACTCTCCTTTCAACCGCAATCGTCTACCCTTGATAATTCAATCGTCAGTGTACTTACACACCGCGCCGGCGCAGCAAAAGCCGATAAGAAGCGCCCGCCTATACGATTGCGTATACACTTGGCTGAAAAGGAGAAAAAAAACCACACTACAGCACCGCGAAGGAAAAGTCCACGTGTACCCCCTCCCCCCCTCCGCGTAAATTCGGGAAGCGAAGTATCATCCGGAGTATTCAGCGCCGAGAGGAACCGAGCGCGAGAAGCATACGCAGCATCGCCCGCAGACTCGAGACAAAAAGAAAGGCGATCGGAAAGAAAAACGTCGGCACACACACACACACACACACACACACACAGAGGAGGGAAATTGGCAACCGCGCGCGCGTGCGGCTATAGATTGCGGCGGCGGCGGCGGCGCAGGCAAGAGAGAAAGCCGTATAATAGAGGAGAAATTAGGACAGCCGCGTCCAATAAACCCTCGCGCGCGCGCTGCACGCATGCTCTCGCGCGCGCGGCCGAGCGAGCGAGAAGAGAGTGCAGGCCAGGGCTGGTCGATTACCTCCGCGCGCGCACTCTCTCTACTCCGTCGTACTACTACACACTGCGCACCTCCCCCGCCCGCCCTCTCGCGTATAGCGTTATACACACAAGCGACTCGCGCGAAGCGCTTCAAGGAGCCGCGGGAAATTCGCTCGATCGCTTCCGGCGTTACGGAACAATTCGGGCGCAGCGGCGATTATTATGTGTGTATGTGTGTATATATATACAGTTTTGCCGGGCCCGTGTCCGTCGTTGCGACGTTGCGCGCATTGTTTGGCATGCTGCGGCCGCGCTCTTGCAGCTCGACTGTCATCCGCCTGTGTATACATGTGTATAGGTGCGCGCGTGCACACCTGCGACAATGTATTGTATAATACATGTATAGTTGCGCTGCTGCTGCTGTGCGTGTCTGCAAAGAAGCGGTGCTGCGCGCCTTATTACGTTCCGCGCGACGATCGCGTACAATTACGCGTATATATATGCTCTTTTCGCGAAAAATTTTCGCTCCGCACACCGCGCGCTCCGCAGCGTGTACGCGATGGTATTGTACATTCGCGAAATACGGGTTTCTGCTCAAGATTTATCGTTGTAGAGTTTGAATAACGTATCTCGTATAGGGGCAGTACAGGCATGCGTGTGTATAGTGTAAGAAAAGGGATTCATCCGCTGCCCGTCGACGAGGACTGACCGACTGCAGGGCGAGCTGTCTCGTATACGTATATAATCACGCGGGTTCAACAACCCCCTGCGCGAAACTAGGACTCTCTTCCTCTCTCTCTCTCTCTCTCTCTGTTCTCCTTCGCGGCTGCGGTATTATACCTGTGCAGTGCACGCTGCGCATTTGCGCGCAGCTCGTCTCGCCCTCTCGCTGCAGATGTATATATACGTATATATACACATAGTGTATACGCTATGTAATTTGCGTCTCTTTCGTCTTCTCGAGACATGCCTGCAATTGCCAGGCGGAATTTTCATTATTCGACGATTTACAGCTACGGGAAAATAGATTCTTTGCTAATCGTTGCGTGTCGGCGAGCTCTTCTCGTTCGGCTCTTGTTTTCACTCGAGCGCGAGCGCAAGCGAGGAGAACAAATTGTGAGGAGAACTGTTTGCGCGCTCGTTTTGGTGCGAGTGTCTGTATACAACTCCTGGTATTTCGCTATATCGGCTCGGGGAGGATCTAACGACCTTAAATCGTCGAAAAGGCAAATTCTCGTTCTCTTGCGTTGTATGCGTCGAATTAAAAATTCGAATTTCGCGCCAAGTATATTGTGTATTTGTAATTTGTATCTCGTAATACCGGAAAACAGCTAGAACAATTTACTCTTCATTCCAACTTCCTTTATCCTATATAAGTCTCCTATACAAGTCTAGTATTCGATTAACCTGTTATACCGCGAAGAACTCGCAATCTCAGCGATGCGACTACAGGGACAAGCAGCAAAAGCGCAAAGGCGCAGCGACTCGACGGTGCGGCTATGCACTAAAAGGAAAATGCATTCGCGCGGGGATGCAGTATATGCATATATAGTATATACGTATACGTATACGTATAGGCGAGCGAGAGGAGAGAAAGAGCGCGAACGACACCGTTTTTCTTTTCTCGAGGCGATCAATCAAAAGCGATTTCGCGGCGCAGTCCTCCGATAAGTAAAACACGATAAACTTCGGCCGCGCTATCTCGAGGAAAGCGGGTAATGGGCGCGAGTCGCTCGCGCTGCACAGGCGCGCGCGTGTGGGTGTGCAGTGTAACGAGGCTAAAATGCGAAATGGGAGGAGAAAGAAAAAAAAACACACATACGCAGCGGAGCCGGGCATACGACGACGAGTACTTACTTACGCCCGAGCGACTGGCAAATCGATTTCGAGTCGGAGGGCGAAAGTTTGCATTTGTCGCTTTATTCGCCGAAATCGCCGATGCGGCTTCCAGAAAGTAAGCCGGGCTCGTTGTTTCCAAGCCGACGAGACCGTGAGAGATGTATTAGCGCCTGCGGGAGCGATAAGAGCCGTCGATATACGCGTAGGCGGACAGCGCCGGTGCTTGAAAAAACGAAAATTCGATTTCTGGCCTGTTGTGCGATAAAACTGAATTCTCGTCGTTGATGCGTATCTGTGATAAAATTCATACTGCGCGTCGCTTGACTTTGTTGCGAGTAAAGAAACTTAGCTGCTGATTATCGAACGAGGATTAGGATCAAATAATGCCGAGGCGCGGGATCCGAAACTTTATATACTCAGCCGCCTTTCCGAAAAAAAGAAACTTTTGAGAGCCCTCTGGAAATACACTCCATACACCAGGCGCAGCTTTTCGAGGCGTGTACGTATAGGGAAACGTGATATGAAAATCGGCGCGGGGATTCCGTATCCTTCACGGAAACAATTATTTTTTCTCCGACTTTGGCGAGCATCTAATAACGTATTCCCTTACCTCGAGCCCTTGGTAAAGTATACTCTTCGGCTGTTAAGAATGTGAGATTCGATAGGGTTCCCTGGAGGAAGTGAGGCGTGTATAATTCGAACTTGACCCAAACTTCATCCGTTGAAAAATATATCCTGGCTATTTTTGTATAGGTATATATGTAATATATAGACACCACGCGCAGACAGGAGCTAAGACCGAGCGATTCCTCGTGCCCCCCCCCCACCCTCTCGAGCCTCTTGCGTTCTCGCACGCGTGACGAAGGGTGATTTCGAGCATAAAAGCGTCTCGCCACGTGGTGCGGTACATGTGGGATACATTTTGCATTAGCCATTCCTTTCAGACGAAAATTAGCATTCATTTATTCAGCTTGGACAATGATTCGCTAGAATTTTTCAAAGCCCGAGATTATTCATTACGTGCCGCGGGGACGAAATTCAATATTCTCGGCGACGCTGTTTCGTATGCATATAAGTATATCCAGGAAATTTCGGAAGCAGCTCGGACGGAAAAGTTGCAAAAAATTTTCTTGAAGGCACACCTACCAGAGCTCTTTTTTCTCGTTCCTTGGGTCGTTCTGAAAAAGAAAAAGCTCGCGTGCACGAAAAATTTTAGGGTATTCTCTTTTTGTTAATTATTTCTCGTTTTTTCGAGTCGTTTTTGCTCCGGAAAAAATATACCCTAAGATTTTCCGTGCACGCGAGCTTTTTCTCTTTCAGAATGACCTAAGGAATGAGAAAAAAGGTCTGGTAGGTGTGCCTTCAAGAAAACTTTTTTCAACTTTTCCGTCCTAGTTGTTTCCAAAATTTCCTGGATATACTCATATACATATACAAAAACGCCACGTGCGTCTCTCAGCTGTGGGGAGGTGTCGAGAGGTTGATCAAACGATTTGATTTATACTGTTCGACTTTGCAGTGCGCGTCGCTGAAAAATTGTGGAAACTGCTATAGAGGCAATTACAAATATATTGTCGACTGCCGAACTAAGCGCGAAGATGGATGGTGGACAGATGTGAACGTGATTGCTGCTCGCCGTCTTGGCAGGATCATTTTTCGCGTTTTGTTGTTGCGGATGTAAGGTGACAAATGATGTAAAATGAATTTTCCAGCGAAGTTACTTCGCTTCCTCACGGACGTCGTCCAAATATACGATCGTCGAAATAAATCATCAAGTGATCAAGAACAGCTGTACTGCATTTCATCTCGTCTTACATCGGAGCCTATTGGAATATTAACGCAGTTTTGTGTCGACGAGTTCAACGGTTGAGTCACCATGAATTAATGAGCAGTAACATTGAAATTATATATAGTGCTCTTCACTTAGTGATCCGACCAGTACTCATAATTTTGCCAAAATTTAATCTCAAGCTGTTATCGCCAAGTTACAGACCTGCGATCCTTTCGGCGTTATAGCTGCGATATGTATATATACTTAATATTTGGCAGCGCGAACGTCTATACTTTTCAAGCTGGCATTGCTTATAAATTTGCAAGTCATCTTTATGCACTTTGTCAACGTCAAACATGTATTACGTCACCGATACGAAGAGAAAAAAGTAGTGGCATATACGAGGACTAATCCCTGGGGAGGAGATCAAATTTTCAAGTTGCAAGTATACAGCGACGAGTTTCCTTCGACGACTATACCAGCTTTCTTCTCGCCAGCTTAATCTGTTTAAGATGACAGAATTGAACATTAAGCTTCTCACGTATATTGCAAGTTGGTATAGTCGAAGCGAATAAGTATTATTTCACTTGAATTTTAAAAATAAAGTGGCAAGGGCTGCTCTTCGCATTTTTCACCTCCGGAAGAATACCGCACGAAATATTATACGGAATTATACCCTTACGTATTCCGAGCTCGTGTGTCAAACCTAAGTTTATACGGTAGGCGAAGGGAAATTTTTTTTCTTTGAATGCAGTGTACTCTCAACACGCATCGGCAGAAGTAACGCCGGATAATATATGCCACGCGTGTGTACTACCGGCATTGTCATACGCGCAGCTTTCGATTTTCGCGCGGGAGCCCGATGCAAAACCGAAAATCCAGCGGAAGCTCGACAGCTGCTCCCCCTCCGAGAGCTGTACATTGTATAGATCCACGTTTCGAGAGAGAAAAGAAAAACAGGGGGATGGACTCGTTAGACTTTCCCAATCGGATACACGATACATGTATATACATAGGGTGCGGTGACGCGGAAGCGAGCGTCTGACGGCAGAGCATATATATATATATATAGCGACTTTACGGCCTGTAACGAGCGCGCACGTATGTCCGCAAGTTAATTATCGATAAGAGAGATGAGAAGCTATGAGGCACGCCGCGGGGGAAAACGCGCCAATTGCATAACTCGATCGGCGCCGACGACGACGACGACGTCCCGGTGCGCACGAGGCGCGTGAGCAGCGCGCCGATTCGGAACAATATATATATATATAGAGCGTTGAGTCTCGCGGCGCACCACTTAAAATTCACGGCGAATTCGCAGCAGCGCGGCCTGTTTCATGCGAGCTTCGCTCAGCTGTTACGACGTTTAATCGATCTATGCACATAGCGTATTTGTTTCTTATGGTTATTTATAACCGTTTGCGTTTATTTTTACGGAGCTGTTAATTAGTTCGTCGAGTAAAACGACTCGCTGTTTTGCAGTATCTTAAATGTTGCATTTGTTGAATGTAGCGAGAGAAGTGTATTGAAAAAAGCTTCGTTTCATTGAAAGAGATCCAGCGAACGAGTAAAAGAAAGCTTTTTCCACACTCGAGGCTTTCCTTCCAGATTTTCTCTTCATGGAATCGCCCAACATTCATATCGGAAATAGTTCTTCTATACAACTTCCAAATACCGCGAACCAATACTTGCGGTCTGAAAATTTGTAATTACAAAGCAATTCGTCGGAAGAAAGGAAAAAAAACATTTTAATCTTAGCCTTCGCGGCAAGCATTCGTCCGTGCTTTGCGAAACAATTCTTAATTCCTTTCATCCGATTCTAAAGCGATGCGCGCAGCGAGTCGTTATAGAGCGCTCTTTCCCCCTCCATTTTTCTGGAGTATTCGCAAACTTGCGGATTCCCCGTTTTCTTACGACCCATTGAAATATTTCAGCTATTTCACTGCATTATCGTCCTCTCCAAGTTTCGAGAATAAAAGCGCGACAGCGAGACAGCCAATTTTCAAGGTCTAGGTCCTAGGTCATAGTCGGTATTTTTTTTCACACATCTATATGCATATAATTCCAGAAAAGATGTGTGTATACATATACAGAGGCAGAGAGAAAGAGAGAGAGAGAGAGAGAGAGAAGTAGTGTTTGAATGAGTGTGAGTGAAATGCACTTGAGTGAAAAAAACTCGCCAGTGTGTAGTGTGTGCTCGCGGCCAGGCTCGTGCTATATCTGCAATTTCACGGCCAACTGAAACCAACTTGACATTAGAAGTGATTTTTTTTCAGCAGCTCACACGAGCTGGATGAATTTTTTGTAGCTTCTTAGGCGTCTCGTCGCTGGGCAATTTTTTATTTCTAAAACACTGTGTTATCGGAATTAACGAAAACTTTGATTGAGAACAAATTTCGACTACGAGCATGTAATTGCACTTACTTAAAAATGTACTTTCAATAATTACAACTAAATCGGAATAATATTATTGAAAGGGGCGAATAAAAATTGCTTGCACTACACAGGCGCGCATAGATACTCGCTGTACGAGCGTAATTTACAGAGCAAGGAACGCCGATGATGTTGCAGCTATTGCGCAGTGATTCTTGGTATTTAGGAGGCATTTGTCACTCTGTTCAGTGCGTAATATCTGGTCACGTAAATTGATGCAGGATAGGATTGTGCGCCAAGCATTCATTTGGCTTTTCCTCGCATTGCCTTCGCAAATGCCGGCAATTGTGCGTATACTAACGAACTGCGAGACCACTACGAACGCTGGACACGACGCAGCAATATAGTCGCTGTTACGCCGCTCGTATCTAGCCTCACCTTCCAACTTCACTTGCGAATTCTTATTTACGTGCGTTTCATTTTGCGGACTGCTCTGTAGCTCACTGTGTCTGTCTTTCAACTCTTTGCTTCGCTTAAATATTTGCAGGATTTATATGGGGACAGAGATATATATCTTTGAAACGTTTATTCGGGAATAGCATAAAAGTAAGAAACAATTTTTGCATGCAAAAATTAAAAACTTTCATTTTTACAAACAGCGTACGGACTCCCATTGAGTCCGACTGTAAAAGGTACATCTACATTGCTTTAGACTCAAAAAAGTCATTAAAAATTGTTATACGGTGCATATATACAATTATAACCGTTCTTTAACGCATTATCATTCAAACGAACTAAAACGAAAATGTAAAGATAAAATAAAATTTTTCGTTTTCTGACTCTCTAATGTCTTACCCCGCTTACTAAATTTATCCGCGCCACACACAACGATTCGCGTACGCGATTAGCCGAAAATCCCGCGCAGACAGCAAACACTTTCCCCGTTATCATTATCTGCGGGTTCGCTCTACGCTGGCGACCAGCCAGTGCACTATACTAGTCTTCAACGCTGTCACTCGCTTATTACAGCCTTTGCAGTGCCATCATCAATAAGCAGATACGAACCCTATTTATCGCGGTACCCTCTCGTACGTAATTAACCCGTCATCTCGTCAATCGAGTCACCCCGAGATACGCCGATGTTTACTTAACAACAAATTCTCCTTTGAAATTCCTTTGTTCCTAGCTCCTCCACGGATAATGGATCCTTGCGATTCGCCGCTTAAAGGCACTTGCAAACTGTCCGGATTGGATGGAAAGAGCGCCGCGGGCAACGGATGAGTGAGATAAAATGATGTTGTTAGATAAAAATAGGATGTTCACGGTTGTGTCGATCGATTGGACACGCAATGAATTAATTTATTCGGTATTTTGAACTCGCTATACATTTCTTAATGCAAAATTACGTTTTACATTTTACATTTTTTAATGTAAAATTCCTGTATTCGCGTCAAAATAATAGTATATATATTTGGTTGGAAAGAGAGGGCTTTGAGACGTATTCATATCCGTACGTATATATAGCAGGGAAAGACAGAGAGCCGAGATAATGGAAAAACGTCGTCGATCTCTCGATAAAGAGGTTGCTTTATCTATTAAACGAGAGCCAAAGCAAAAAGACGAAAGTATACGCGTTAAAAGGAGCGAGAAAGACAAAGAAAGTGCGAGTCATCAATTTCCCGCGAGGAAAGCAGAAATTGGAAGCCGAGAGAGAATAGAAACGTCCCATTCAAGTCTGTTGCATTTTCTCCGGCATCGCACAGTTGACACGTCGGGTATAGCGATTAAGTAGCTTGTCTATCAAGTATCAAGTACTTGTCGGGGCGTCGTCTTGTCCGTATATATATGTATAGGCGGCACTGCGGCTCTCGTTAGTCTTGCCGAACGTGCCCGCGGGCGAAAGAGCGAAAGAGAGGAGGGGGGGGGGGGAGTGAAAGACAAAAGCTGTTACTTTCTAATTTGTAGTAATCGTCGCATCGCTTAACTCTGTGTGTCGCGAGATCGCAACCGCCCCCGGAACGCTTATCGGTCGATCTCCCGACCAGCTAAAACAATGACTTTATTCGAGAGCAAGAAAGAGAGGGGGGGGGGAGGGAGGGAAAGCAGCAGCTACGCCAGCGAAAGCTTCCTCCACTGCTTTTTCTCGGAGAAACTTTAGCTTTCGTTTCTTGCACGCTCTACTTGAAATTACAGCTATTACTGCTGCTTCTCCGCTGCTGCTGCTGCTGCTATATATACTGGCACAAATCTTTGAACGTCGGATTATCCAAATTAACTTTTCCCATTAGCTTATGCGCTATTTCGCGAAATCTGTTTTAAAGCGAATTGAATTGATTCGTCGTTTTCGCGCAGTAATGATAATTAATGATTTCAACTAATTAGTACAATAATAATTTGATTTTTGCAATTCAGCCTTTTTTTTCAACGAATCTAATACACCTCAATAATTATACGATGCGCGTTGATGCAATGCAACGACGGCAAAAGCTGCAGTGTACTTTTCCTCATCGTCCTGAAATCGTTGGAACTGATCGTAAAACCGTTTACGCCAAATGAAAGCTTTCCGTAAGCTCTACGCGAGAGTCTTAAGCGCGAAACGCCAGTTTTCAGACGGTTCTAGAGTACGTGGGTATACAAGTCATTGCTGCTTGTCTCGAGGAAATGTGCGATTACTTCTTCTCGTGCCTTCCCCTGCATTTTGAGTAATTAACCGCATTAAACTGCGGCAACGAAGTTGAAAGAGACTCGCGCGCGAGATTAAATGGGCAGAATTAATTTTATTCATTACGCATGACACGAATGAATTTTGCTTTACTAAACGCTCTCGCACGAATGACCGTTTTCAACTTGTTAAAGTTAATTGCAATGAACTCTCCGGCAGGAAATTAATCGAAGTTCAATGATAGGCTATGGCCAAACCATTAATTATCACACAATAAATGAAGATGAATAATTAAATTCATAAAATTTTTATTGTATTCTTATACGTATGCAACTTGCGAGGGTGTATATGGCACATATTCGTTATATATATTTGTACATATAATTTGTCAAATAAATTTTTAGCAGGGACAATTGTAATCGACTTGTAATTTCGACGATTCGCGCTCTCAACTATTGTGAAGAAAATTCACTACGCACGTTTTATATGTTACACGTAACGACGGTAGCTCTTTGCTAAGTAAAAAGACAATGCATAAATTTTGTTTTATATACGCACACGTACACACACGTATATATTTGCATCAAACGAGTCATTTGGCTTTGACAGATGCTAATATGCGTACGTACGTGCTTCAGGAGTGTGTACACAAGTGGTACGCGTACTTGAAATCAATCGCCCGATCGATCCAGACAGCGAATCAGCATAAGAGAGAATAAAAACAAGCGATGCATCGCTTTCTACACGGACGTTTCTCTCCCGAAGACGTTCGAATCAGCGTTTATTTATTTATTTCGTTTTTTTAATTTAATTTCCCTGAATATTTTTTTACCCGTAAACTCAAGCATATCTTGGATACGCGATACAACGAGACGTCTGCTGAGGAAACATTGCGGAAAAGCCGTTTCATCGCAAAGCAGGAAATAATTCAATTTTTCGCCTATGTATTTGCATTATAGTTTCCAATGACGCACGACTTTTGCGCTAGCTTTCGATGTACGCGCGATGTATACGCGTATCCGTGGCGGAAAAAGCAGCTATATAATAAAATACGCGAAGGTGCGCGAGAGGAGGGTAAATGTGCGTATAAATTTTGAGGCGAGCGTAAAACTGATTAGAGACGACTCGTCGCTAACTGCAGTACAGCTCGAGTGTAAAGCGCGCCTAAAAGTTGTATTTTTTCTTCGACGTCCAACCGCTTCTCTCGGCTCGTCGTGCGTTTAATGCGGCTCTTCCGAGTCACGTTCTCTCGGCGAGTTCTTTGAAAAATGTTCAGAGACCCCCTCGGCAGAGCCTCTGTAAAGAAAGCACTACACTACGAGCGATGCTCGTAAAGCTAACAATGTATTTCGCAGCTTTAAGCACAGGGCGGCTATAGTGCAGCATCGAGTCATAAAAGCGAAGAGCAATAGACGCGCTGCACTGATAGCGAGAACGCTACCGCTTTTCTACGTAGAAAATATATGTATACAACGAATCGGAAACTGCGCGGGCGCAAGCATATCCGCGCACGTGCCTTCGTTTTGGCCGCGAGCAAGGGGAATCCCCGCGAAGAGACGTAAAACAAATGCCATCGTTATATTATCACTCGTTTCCCGTTAATTGCTATATGTAACGCGAGAGGTAATATTCGCTTTTACGCGTGACACATTATCGCGCGGCGGATCCATCGTCATCGCGTCGGCGTAACCCGCGCACGAGAGCATATATCTTTGCGATTATAGGTGTATACATATACGCAACGAAAAGATACGAGCTTATCCGGGATTCCGAGTGGCGAGAAGCCCGCGATAAGGATCAGTCCCAAGTTGACTTATTGAATTCGCGAGGCAGAAATCAATTGCTCGCAAGGTTAATAGTCGGGCGCTCGACGAGCCCGGAAAAAAGCGCTGCACGCGTATATATATACATTCACGCGCGACAAAGCCGCGGTACAGTATAGCAACGGAATCCAGTGCAGGAATTGAAGACTGCCTTGGACCCGCACTTATACGCTGCGGAACGAGAGAAAGAGAGAGAGAGAGAGAAAGACAAAAAGAAGAAGGAGAAAAACGGAGGGTGTAAAGAGGTGGAGGGGTAAAGAAGCGGACAACCTGCATCGGTGTCACGGCAAATGAGGCCAACATTCTCTCGCCAGCTGACCTACATCCCGGCGGCGCAGCCGATCGTCCTATGTATCCGCCCTTACATACCCTTCTCTCGAGAGAAGGGTGTTCTGGCGCGTATAACGCCTGCGAGTACGCGCACACGCATACCAAAGCAGCAGCAGCAGCACTAGCAGCAGCGCACTTGCAATCGCGTGGCAAGAAGCGCGTGACCCCGGTTCCCCTGCACTCCTGTGCTCCCCTGTAAACATATGGTGTATATATATAACTGCTGCGCGTATCCTTAAGAGCAAAAGTCGATTGTTGTACTCTAAGTAAACGGTTTATGCCTATATTCTGTCAGCAAAATGGTGCGTGTAGTTGGTTGGATTTCCAGTAACGAGTGATTACAGATGTGTACGAAAATGATTGCAAGAAAGGACCTTAGTTATTGCAACTTTATTAGGAAAAACGCTGTTTTTCCAGCAGCTGTGAATCCGGGATTGTTAACTCGAGAAATCGTTTGTGCAGTTGTCATGTGTACACAAGTATACAAGTTGTTGTGTTGCGCAAGCGCACACAAGTTACGAAAGAGAGTGACTTGTCGGATTTTTCTAAATCGTATATTAGAAAGGTGCAATCGGGAAGGTGGTCCCCGTTTCGTATATATTGTCGCAACGAACAACTGGAGTCAATAGATTTAGCCAAATTGCTGTATTGGTTTATTCTTATCAGCATTGACATTGTATTTCTGAAGTTTTTCTCGTAGGCTAATTTGCGATTTCAAATTCATTCGTAAGAATTCTTATTTGACGCTATTGACACGCGGCATAGTTGTAAATCAACTTCGAAAATTTCAGTCTTGTTGACGTCAATCGAACGAAACCCCCGCAGCTGCTGTCTGCAATCTTTGCGAAAAGTTCGGAAAAACTTTTCAGTGTGTGGGAAGAAGAAGAGCTCAATCTTTTTACATTTCCAATATATCAATGAGTCGTATTCTCGATCTTGATGTATATTATTTTAAAAATGTCTGACTGCTCTCGAAAATAATGTCGATTACATTGCGATCGTTGCAGGATTTTCGAGAAAAATAAAGGATGTCTCTTACTTACTATAAGAGACTAAACTGACTAAACTTTTTACAGAATATTATACTATCATATTTGTCTGCGTTTATTAGAGTCAACGTATGGCCGGCAGTTTCGCAGAAAAGTATAGAATACGCTTTCGCATACTTGACCAAATTCTCTAATTGCGGAATCGCTACATTTGGCGCAAGCGCGACGTGGAACAACAAATAAGCGTCTGTCAAAAGGCGCGTTGTAACGTCGGCGCGATGCGAGAAGGCCTTGGAGCCGCGCGAGTGTTTCGACAAATCAAAATAGCGAAATCGACGGCGTGAAACGCTGCATACGTGTATAGGAGACCATTAAATCCCAAATAAAATACTTTCGCAAACGCGCTAACACATGTGTCGCTCCGATTCGCACGTGCGCCGCGCGAATTTAGCTCGAAGCTCGAGGAAAAAAGAAAAAATTCGCCTAATGTTTATTTAAAAGCGAAAAGAGAGAGAGAGAGAGAGAGAGAGTAACGCGTCTATTCGTCGCGACCTTCCACAATGTTATTCCAAGCCGTCGATCACCCGCTGTACAGCCGAGACGACTGCGGCAAAGAAAGAAGCAGAGGAAGAAGAAGAAGAAGAAGAAGAAGAAGAAAAGGCAGAAGAAGAGTAAGAAGAGGAGCCGAGAAGCGTCAAAGTAAAATTCATCGCAGGTGCCAGAAATAGTCGAGCGTACACGTATATATACACATATGTGTATATATATAAAAGTCGCAGCGCGTGGCGTCGCCTTCAACCTGAGCCCGCGTGCGATATCCGTCTATGCGGATATGCTCGCCTCCTCCGGTATCTCCACAAGATCCACCGGAATTTCTCGAGAGTTTGCGCTCGCGCGGGATCGTTGATCAAGTTTTAGGCGGGGGGGGGGGGGGGGGTGACAGGCGAAAGGAAGTCGGTGCGCCCTCGGTTCATTTCGCCGGCAACAGCATCAGCGCGACTGGCGCTATGCAGTTCACGAGGATCGATCTTTTTTTCGGCGTTTAACACAAGTACTCAAGCACACACACACACATGCGACATGACTCTCGCTTTAATCTTTCGTATACGTATACATAAGGAGCCGCCGCTGTCTCTTACGTATGCATGCCCCCCCCCCCCTTCTGTGCTTCTCGCTGATCTCGACTTCTTTATCGCTCCTTTATTTTCTCTTTACCTCGCGCTGCGGATTCCACCTACTTTCCACTGAGTTTTCGCAAAATATTTTTATCGAGCGCTTATATAGCCCCGCGTTTCATCCGCGGCTCTATTATGTATACCGTATATATATACGTATCGCTGTGCTATATATTGGGATTATTCTGTGAATCGGAATATAGGCAAGTCCCCCGATCTCGAGATATTACCTCTTCGATTTGCACTTTTGCGCGCGTTGCACGAAGAGGCAATGGGGAAAAGTTTCGAAGCTTTTTGCGACTTTTCGAATCATTGGAATTTGCGGGGAAAATAATTTAACGGCACATTCGACAGAGTCATGCTGATATTGCGCGGGAAAATTATTGATGTCTATACTGTGATTTCACTCGTTTTCAAATTCGTATATACGTAGTACTTGGAAAAATGAAAATTGACTGAATTTAAAAATTTGTTCTGATTTTTAAAGTTGTTTGAGCGTACAGTATTATTTTGTTTGAATATAAAAATTCAAAGCTTGTGCCAATGACTATGTGTAAATTTAAAATTTCTTGCGTTGACATTATGTGCAGCTACATATTGTGACTAGCTGCGTACACACGATGTCATATTTCTTAATATTAGAGCGAACTTCAGAAACATTGAGATGAGCAATTCTAAAATTGCACCTGAGTTTAGCGTGACACGAGAAATAGGAGCACATTGCCAGCATTATATACAAAACCACATAAAATCTTTATAAAAAGGAAACGAGTGAACGAATAAGAAATATATATCGTGAAAATGTCGACAATTCTATGAAACAGATTTTCCCCACCGCAGAAAATATATAATTAAGATAAACTAAGTATGATGTGTTGATGTATTAATGTGTACCCTTTCCATTGCCAAGATTTAACTTCAAAACAGAGATTGAACACACGATGTGTAAGTGCTCAATTCATATAAGAATGTCCATATAGCGTCTGTCAAGAGCGCAAAAAGAGCCCCATATCGTATCCTGTACTTACCTTATAGAAAACGTTCTCTATGCGTACGACGGCATATATAAATTACAGGGGCGAACTGACTATGCACCTCTCGGCTGCAACCTCGTATTTTCTCACGTTCGCTGTTCACCCCTGCGGTATATATATATATATATATATATACGCGTAGAGAGTTGCGCGCAGCTATTGGATTTGCCACGTGCTCGGTTCTGTCCCGCTATAATTTTTATTGGACTTCGCGTTAGACGTGTTCACTTCGCTTCTCGAGGGGCCGCAAAACACGCGCATCCATGATTTGAAAAAAAAATTTTTAATTCGAGTGGCGGTGATTTGTTTATTTGGACTAAATAGCGTTTTTCCGTACCTTGAATGTATTTAGGGCTTTGCGGTGACTTACATCTCCTGAGTGCACCCCTGAGATTCGTGGATTTCCGCGAACTGTCCGATCTGAGCGATTCGAGAATTTGTTACGGATTTGCATGTATAGAAAATTTTTAAGCCGAGAAATAAGGTACAACGAAATTGACAAATTTAGTCCTTCGACAAGCTGAAATATTCAGTTCTCTTACTGCAGGAAAATGTTATAAAATCATTCACATCCCAATCCCTCCGCTCAGCTCGAAATGACAGGTATTGAAAATATTTTCCGCAAAGGGAATGATTCAGTGTCAGTCATTTGTTTGTCTGGGATTCTACGGACTGTGCAAAAATTCATGAATTCTTAACTTACATATACGCTTACCAGATATATCATCGAAGACCAAAATCGTATTTCATTGAAGTAAACAAATTGCTGCTTTATACGAATTTGTTTGTAAGTACAGAGCAACATTAATTCTTCGATACTAAAATTTTTCAGTTTTTAAAGGCTTTCTTTTTCCGTCTCTCTTTGACCCTTCTGAGCTATGCGCAAATATCTTGCCTCGTATAGCCAACGTAGTTACGATGGATGAACCGAGAAAATGAGCGCGCAATATGCCGAATATACTTCGAGGAAGTAAAAATTATCGATTTCTATTTGTCAGCTGCGCGTCGTATTAAGTATGCGAACGAAGCTCCCGAATATTTCGAAGAGAAGGCTTCGAAAGCAGACAAGCGAACGCAGACGGATAAGGGAAGTGTGGGCAGCGCTTTGGTCCTGTACCAGTGGACAAGCGATTTCTCTCGGTCGAACGAAAATGAGAATCATTATTCCCATATTTTACCGACCGACCGGTTCACGGAAAAAAAAAGATACGTACACTTTGAGCCGCCGCCGCCTTCGCCCAATTTACTTTGTTACCGTGGCTTGGAAAAATACGATACGTTATTAGGTAGTGCAAACTGTATTCTCGTCGTTGTAACAGACACTGCGGCACTGAGGCAAGTCGTATGTTATACTTTTTTTGCTCGTACACCTTTAGAGGGACGAGAATATTTTTTGAAAATGGAAACTCTCGCAGTTACTTCCGAGAGACTCCTTTCAAAAGCGCTTCGAAATATAATAAGCGTGTAATTAAGTAGTGAAAATCGATTTGGTCGGACGAGCTACCCAGTCTGCAGTCGTACGCTGCCGTTTCACCATACTCAATTCCTCGGTACGAAATATTGTTCTGTTGTAAGAGTCGTTGCCCATTTACAAGCACTTTATTCCTTTCGCGCTCGGTCCGAGGTGTAAAATCGTTTCGACTGGGGTCTAAGGACAATTCAACTTTATTCACTGTTCCAGGACGAAGAAGACGCGAACGAAAGGTTCGAAATCTAACGGCGAAAGTGTGAAAGCAGCAGCGAACGATTTATGCGACGAGAAGTTGACGACGAGAGCTTGTATATGCGCAGCACACTTTTCTACTGTAAAGTACAACACCTCGAGCGAAACGAGGAATTTATCCGGATTGCGCATACTTGGGAGTTAGATCAATAAAAAAAAAGTGCATTACGCACCAGGTATGCCTTTGCGCAGACCACTAATTCACGGCGTAATCAATCAAGTAACATGCGAATGGCTAATTTGGTTTAAGAATAGACTATCGATTGGCTCAGGCCTGCGATACTGGAAAAAGCATCGTATGCATTCGTTTACGCAGCTATCCGTCCCAGTGGGATTAGAACACACAAGCTGAACATATTTAAATATCTATATACTGCGGTTAAAGTGTACTTCTGCGATTACGATACACGCACGCTTATAGCCGGTCGGCGAGAGAGAAAGAGAAAGAGAAAGAGAAATAGAAGTTAAATAGTTTACCGAAGGTTAAGGACTCCGAGGCCTTCGCGGCCCGCAAGTCCAATAAGAAGAAAAAGTTGCATTTCGTTTCGAATGAGATCAAGGTGGAGGGGTGCATTAACCCTGTGTAAGAAAAAAAAACCTCTAAGGTATATATAAAGTACAGTTAAACGAAAAGAAATCGATCGAACGAAGAGCACGATGATATATCGGGATAATGACAATAGTTGTAGCGTGAGACAATTATTTGAATAATTCGTTAACTCGTGATTTGGCGGAAAAAATAAATGTGCAGAGCACTTTGATATCGCAAAAGCAAACATGTGTGCTTTAATGCTTGCTTTCCCAGAGAGGACATTTTATTTAGTGGCAAAATATAATTCAGTTTCATTAAATTGCTCTACTCACTGGAAGTGAAAGAAGTTTGAATCACGCGATTTTAAAAAATGTTGTCAGATATGCGTGTGTTTGTATTTTTGAGCGCATATTATATTGCCGCATTATCACAAAAACTATTATAACGTTATTTTTAATTGATCAAAAACAAAAAACAAAATTTATTTTTAAATGTACTGCAGATACAAATTGCTAATATTACTCACAATATAACGAGGTATAGGTATACTGTTTCACGAGTTCATGTGGAGAGGCTATGGAACCATTTTGAAATCTAATCTGTTGCGCAAAGTACTTACGCGAACACAAGTCTTCAATTATAGATAGAGGTAAACGTTCGAAATAAGTGTTCATACTATTAATATCGTATTATTCGATGTTAAATATACTTGTTCATATCATTGTAAAAGCAAGTACGAATACTTCTTTTTGCATTTTCTTGGGCTTTAAGTCAGACGCGCGTTACTCTTACAGTAAAACGAAAAGGGTTTGATTATTATGTACATTAATAACATAAAATTAGCAAAGCATAAATCAAATTTTAAATAAATAATATGTATAAAAAAACCAAATAAAAAATCGACTATTGCGTATATTGTTTTCGAACGAGCATAACTTTTCATTAGTGGTTTTTTTTTAAATTAAAACTATTTTCGTGAAATTTATTATCACACGTATTTCTTACTCTTCTCCTTCCTCAAAAAGCAAAAGCATCGACAGCACGATCTCGCAACGATTATCAAAAAGCATGCTCGACATCTACGAAACAAATTTTCCTCCACTGTCGCATCGACACGCGCATTAGCAGTTTCGTTGCGAAGAAAAAAAAAATTGCACGCGTCGATTCGCGCACGTGCCACACTCTGGGATATATAAATCGCGCGGAACTTGGACCTCCCCCCCTCCCCCCTCGAGACGCTCGGACAAAAAGGACTTTCTCTTCTGTGTAGCCCCTTATCTCTCGGCGCTCCGACTTCTTTGTGCTCGCGCTTCGTTCTCAGATTTTTTCCTTCTTCCCCCGACTATATACACAGCGCAGAGATATGGAGTCGCATTGTATTCGGCCGCTATCTCGCCGGCCACGCGGACGTGGTGTTCTCTCGATCGGTTTTCGACAGATTGGCCGAACAATTTTCTTTCCTCGACTTTTCGACTCTCTCGGTGTGTCAATATTAGCTCGGCCGGCATAGGCTCACAAGGACGCTCGAGGGCTCTCAGTTATACGAATTTCAATGCTGTGTACCTTGTGTGAAATCCATATAAGCGACGTGTTTACGATCTCAATTTAAGCGTTTCCTTGTGGAAAAATCTGGCGACGCATCGGTTACGATGTCGTGCGAAGCTCGTACGGGCGTAAGAGGTGGATTAGAAAGAAAGTGATTTTCAATCTTACCGTTGAAATCATTAAATTGGTATCGTCATTAAATATGTTAAGGTGGAACTCTTAATCCCCTTACATATTCAAAATCAGTATGGTCAGTTGGACCCTTTAGGCAGATTACTGTTTAATTGCAAAATTACATATAAGAAATATTCCTCGCGCGCACAAAGTAAAATATACGTTCTTCTAAAAAAGATCTAAAAGTTCCGTTCATCTATAAAATAAGAAATTATTACAAAATTATTCGATACGAGAACTGTGCATTGTACGTTTAAGAAGTAAATAAGTAAAGCATGCAATAAATGTGCAAGACATTATCCATCTTGTCGAGTTATACCAGTCGTTTATTAAAAATGTCTGCAGTACATATGCTTACCTATTATAGTCGGATGGTATATGTATATGACTTTTTATCATTCCTGATGTAATGTATTGTGTTTAACCGACGATTCCGCGGAATAAAACTTGGCATACATATATATCCTTACTTGTAAAGCGACGTCGCCTGTAGTGACTCACTGCTAGTGAGTCAGTCAGTTTTACTGACTACTGAAATTATGACGCAAAGATAATTTGCCAAGCGAAAAGCTGCGGTACGCATTGACTTGGACGCGACCCCCCCAGAAGGTATTCTCATTTTTTAACGATCGAAAACATTACGATCGTGAACGCTTTCATTTGAAAAAATACACTTTCTTGCAAAGTATCGACAAGGAGATTCCAGACCTTTTGGGTCATCGACACGTAATTCTTTTGAAAAGGGCTGCAACTTGAATCTGAAAATAGGCCAGAAGTAAGATTTCTGCTTTCTGCGAACTGATTGGCAGTGAATTTACACATAGGAGATAAATAGTAAAAATAGTTTCGGAATGAGCGATAGATTCTGACTAATTACAGAAATAGTTCACATCGGTGTGAAAAAAACTAGTGCAAAAATCGTTAAATTGAAAAAGCAAAATATAAGGCATCTTTCGCAGATACAGTTATTATTTTCAAGTCTCAAGTCGCCGATTGAAAAACTTTATTCAAACCTGACCGTCAACAGCGTATATTCATGAAAATGTGCGGAAAATCTTGTCGCGAAGAGCGCTTTAAAAATATTTATGGAGCGCACGATTTGTCGTGGAAGCAACGCCATCGCGCGTACCTCTATATACACACGCGCGCGTCCGTATACACACACACGCGCGTATAAAATATTTTATTATACAGGCACACGACGGCAGGGGTTCTAAATCGCGATCGCTGAATTGGAATCGCATAAAGGGGGGGAGAGAAAACGCCGTGTATATATAGGCGTCGCGCACCACACCGGCTGGCCTTGAATCGCGACTCTGCGCGCATATACATGTAGAGCTGCCTCTGCCACCGCCGCTGTGTATATAAAAGCATAAAGAATGCAGGCGCAGGAAAAGGAATGTTTGTAGTACATTTTTGATCTTGAACCAGAGAGGCAGCGAGAGCGAGAGAGAGTCGCGTCGACGAGCGGGAAATCTTGACACGCTCTACTTTTCGAACGTTACCTAGTTTCGCGCTGGCGCGGGAGGGAGAGCTGCACATAGCCGCGCGCTCCCCGAGAGTCCTGATTCGATGTTTCGGCGCGTCGCTGCGCGCTCTCTCGGCGAGACGAGAACGCTGTCTACATACGCGTACGATTATATCTGTATACAGGCGAAAAGCTGGGCGAAGAGCAGCCGAAGAAAAGCCGGCCCCTATGAATATGCATAGAGAGAGAGAGAGAGAGAGACGCGCCGAGACGGGAGGATGAGCCGCGTGCAGTCGCGCGGGCTAAAAAGTCCGAGTCGAATTTTCGCGAGAGCAGTAGTACAGGTGTATAAGTAGTACGGCGGCTGCTGCGCCAGACCGGAGAGCGAGAGGAGTAAGAAAAAAAGCTTCGGGGAGAGGGAGGGGGAGAGAGACGGGGACCTTGAGAGTTGCAGTCGCGCTCTAACGAACTTTGCTCAAGCGCTCGAAAATATAATTAACTCTCCCGGCCCTGCGGCAGTCACGCGTTAATAAATAAGGAGGACAAGGGGAATTGCTCGATATCTAATTGACCGCGCCACGCGCCCGAACGGCCGGCGCACTTGCCAGCGCGCGCGACGACCGATTAGCGCGTAATAACTCTGCGTACTCTATAATGGTACGTGTTCCGCGCGCGCGATCGCAACGAGTCTTCGAAATACGGGGATCGAACAGTCCCTCTCTCTCTATACACTCGAGTCATACCGGGGCTTCGGCGTTTTCCTTGAAAATCATCGCAGTCGCTCGTGTGCCACTGTAGCGCACGCAGTATACAGAGGCTTGCTATCAGCGCATAATTGCGGCGCGTACGCGTAGAGGATGCTGGATGGGTCGCGAGCGCAGCAGCTGCGCGAGGGAGACGCGCGTGCGCGGCTGCGGCGGCGGCGGCGCGCGATTGCGAGTCAGTAGGCCGCGCCGCCGGAGTTATAGGGATAGAGGGCAGTGGGACACCTGCTACAGAAGTGGAATTCAGGTCATGCATCTCGGCCACTTGTACTAGGTCACTACCTCTCGCGCCCCCGACCCCTATTCCTCGCCCCCCCCCCCTGCACACCCCCCCCCCCGCGTGCTCGCAGTATAATCCTGCGGCCTGCAGCAGCAGTAGCGCCTGCCTCTCTCTCTCTCTCTGCTCCTGATGCTCTCGCGCGTCCTGGAAAAGCCGAGAGAGACTCACCCTCTCTCTCTCTCTCTCTCTCTCTCTCTCTTGGCGAGGAAAAACTTCAAAAGCTACCGCACTGCGCAGAAATGGGAAAACGTCAAATTTCGAATTCCTCCTGCTCCTCACGGCTAGATCCCGCCTCCCCCCCGTTCTATATTTTAATTTCTCCCCCGTGTTTCGCAGGCGGCTCCCCCCCCCCCGGAATAAAGGGGGTCGCACCGCCTGCAGCGCTCGCCGCGATTTTCGATTTATACCGCGTGTACGTGTGTGTGTGTGTGTACACCCCCCCTCGTCGCGTCTCGTTCTCTCATCTCCGACAGCGATACTCCTTTCCAGTCCGCCGAGCGATTATCATTATTATTATTATTATTAGTATTATTATTATGTTGAGGGGGCACGCGATTCGTCTCCTGCGCGCACTGCACACACCCATATATATAGGTATGTTATTGTGCGAGACTCTATACTGCTGCAGTTGCGCCCCCGTCACATCGCGTCGACAGCTTTCATCGACGGCAGCTGTATATCGGCATTTATTGATATAAACGTAATATCGCCGTCGTTACATTCCCTTTTTTTTTCACGGAAGCCTGCGCGCGCACTTATACTGAATCCCATTATTGTACATCGGGCTATATTGCTTCTCGTCTCTCTCTCTCTCTCTCTCTCTCTCTCTCTCTCTATATATATATATATATATGTGTGTGTGTGTATGTGTGTGTGTATAGATGTACACGCGGCAGCAGCCGCGTCTTTGACATCGTCTTTCCGTCTTTCAAATCCATTCGGAAGATTTGACCCAATTTGACGCGTCGGCACGCGGGATCGCGAGCAACAGTTTAATTACAGCGAATGCATCGGACGGTGAAGCTGAATTAAGTATGTATATAGGATACGAGTATTACTGTGTATAGATAGATATATATATATACTGTCACGCGAAGGACAGGATAGAGATGGAAGAAAAAGCTCGCCCTGTACGTAACGGATTCTCAGGGAGCTGCGCGCGAGCCTAAAAGAGGGCTAAACCCGCGTGAATAAAATTGCGCTCGATTTTCCTTGACTTCTCGACTTTCCGTGGTACCCTTTGCAATTATTACATCCTCGTGTATGTATATACACCCCCCCCCGAACATTATTATTAATGCGAAATAAAGTTCAAAAAAGCATTCTCGTTTTCTTGGGCTTATTCTCCGTAGATTGTTTGTTGTTCACTTTACGCAAAAAGTTGAGTATGAAAATAGTTCAGAATTGAATTTGCTTCAAGGTGTGTACATGAGTACTCCCGAGCGTAAAACGAACTTTCTTCGTCGCTAATACGCGCACAGACCTTTGATGGACATTTTTTTTAAATCACTGCTCAAAGCGGTCAAATTCTAGTTCTGAACTTACTATTTTTAGTTGATTAGGTCCTGAACTGCAAGAAAAGTCTAAGGAAAAAGGCGTTGGTTCGCTGAACTGAATTAATTTTCCGAGTCAGCAACCATTGAAACATTCGAAATGCATTCAACTTTCCGAATTTGGAAATTTTCATTATTATAAGGCATTCCCGATAAGGGGACGAAAAATAACTATTCATTCGAATTTTCCTCTTACTAAGTGATTCGCAACTTTTCGTGTCAAAAATTATGAAAAGTATGAGAAAAGAAAAAGAATTTAACAAAGACTTTTCCTTTCTTCGTTGGACTATCCAAATGTTTTGAAACTTTTGACTTTTCTTCCGAGTAAAAAACTCTCTTGCTCCTTCGGATCTTCTTACTCCTTGAAAATCCACTGAACGAAATGGAAAATGTCTAAAAAAATAAAATTTTCTCAACATTTACGTATTCGCACACACGTGCATAATACAAAAAAAAGTTATTACATTCAAATTATTTTCGATACTTTTTTTAACTGGAATATTTAACTGTATATATATCCACATATTTATCAATATTTATCAATATTATCAATATTTAACTGTATATGTATACAAATCCATCCAGTTATTTTCAACGAAGAGAACGACCTTCTTATCGCATTGCTAATGCACACTATATACGCTTTAATTTTCGCATTCTAGCGTAGAATTTTTCAAAAAAAAAAAAAAAAAAAAATATGCTTCGGCTCATCCGCAGCCCGGCAATTCAGTCGCAAGTTGACTCTCGAAAGCTCTGAAAATTATTTACCACGAGTGTAAACGCAGGTGAATTTCGATGAGCCGCCAATGCCATTAGCGAAGTGCATAATGCGATATATTGATTGTTCCACGGCACTGTCCCTCGCACTGCGCTCAAACTCGCGCTAACGATGCAACTTGTAAACAGTTCGAATTCATAGGTACGTCTGACTCGAGCCAACAGATGTTGCACTACATTTTGCTCGCTTCCTCCGTAGAATTCCTCTGGATCTTCACGTCCGAGATCACGATTCTCATGGTAGCTTTTCTTTTCGATGAAGCGACCTTCATTAGCCAGTCAACACCTCGATCGATTATCCGATTCAATGCCATCGCCATAACATTCGATTCCGCTCAAATCGTAAAATTTGTAGGCTAATTGATTCGGACTTAGAATTAGTTGGGTAAGCATGATGTTTACTTCTCAAAAAGCGCTGCCAACTCAATTAGCGGAAAGCTTTCTCGCGGAGTACTCGTCCGTTATTATCATTTCGATTCCAAGGAGAAATGCTTCTCGAGCTGTTCTAAAACAATTAGCGTATTTTTCGCAAAAGCCCGAATCGCTTTCCGATGTTGCGCTCCTTGGGCAGCGGCGTTTAAACGAGTAATCGAAGTTAACGCTTTCTTCGAAGTCGCGTATTTTGCCAGATAAGAATAAGCCAATAACACCAGCGTATTATTAAATGAAATCGCAATGCTTGCACTGAAACTTGCCCAAATTTTCGAAAACGAAATCCCAGCTTCGTACAGAGTGGAAATTGAAAAAATGTGGCAAGGCGAAAAGTACACGTATAGAAAATTTTCCAGCTGACTGCGCAACCTAAGCTGCAGCCGCGCATTCTTCGCCAAATTTATTCCTTTATTATTTCTCGGCGTTCGCAAAGATTTTGCCCCGTCATCCGCGTACTATACGTTATACAGATATAAATTATAGATATTCGCGAATAGACCGACCGAGCCCGCAGCGTTACAAGCTCGCTATATGTGCCACAGCGACGCGAAAAATTATTCCTCCGACTCGCGGTATAATAACCGATACGGTCGCCCGCGCGAAAAGGCGCGGAAACACGCGATGAAACGAGAAAAGCAAGCCGTACACACACAGGAGAGATAAGGTCTTCGCGCAGCTGCCCACATACGTATAACACACAGTCGTCCAGCGGATGTGTCGAATTGCGCGGCGTCTGTGTTCGCTCTGCCGTGTGCAGAGAGCCATCATAATAAAGCTGAAGGGAGTAGACCGGGTGCAGGGGGTGGATTCGCGAGTATAGAGCCGCCGCCGCCGCCGCGGGAGAGCTGCGTATCGAGCCAGCGAGACCTTGAAGGCATTCGAAACCGGGGCAGTGTCCGCGACTGGGCCGTGCGCGCCGGCGCGCAGCTCTGCCGCCGCCGCCGCCGTTGCTGCTGCAGCCATCGACACCGACCGGCAAGCCGGGTTGCCCTACTTTCAGGCGCACTCTACCTATACTCGCGGATTTTCTCTCTCTCTCTCTCTCGCTCGCTCGCTCGCTCGGCTCTGTGCACTGCAGAGCGGCAGCGACTACGACTTATCTTTGCGCGCGTATAATCTTTCTGCCTGTGTGTATCCGACTAGCGAGTTCTTCCTCTTTATAACTTCACTCGGGCGCTAGACCGACTTTCGATGCTTCGCCTGCTGTATACGTGTGTGTACACTTGCTCTTTCTGGGAGGAGGAGGAGGAGGAGGAGGGGACGGGGAGGAGGGTGAGAATATAGAGGGAAAAGGAGAAAATCAACATGCCAAAGCTTGTGCCAGTGCTGTCGATGCTACTTCAATCGATTTATGCGCGCTTTTTTTCTATACACGCGATAAACTCGCGCGAGCGCGTTCGCATTTGCACAAAATATCTGTTTACAGCCGTCTTACACGGCTTACACACACCTTCTGTGGCAATCCGGTCTATCTGAATTAAACATTGTTTTTTTTTCTCAACTAAAACGGTTGGTTCGAGAAGAAACGTGGCATTTTGTGTAATACGGGAGTGCGCGCAGATTTAGCGCAGATTAGAAGATAACGGCAATAGCGTATATAGTTTGCAACGGCGGCAAAATTATCGCGAGCTTTAAAACGTCGACGGCGTAGGTGTAAAATGCATTTGTACGTAGCTAAGCATTATCGATGCACTCGATGCACACCCCATTATCAAACGACATAGTTGAATAGGACCGAGAAGCATTAAGCTCCCAGCGTAGTGCCATCGATTGACACGGAATACTGTGTTGCACTCAAACGGCCTTGTTTCTATAAAGTGCGCACCTGCATAATCCATGTGTATACGCAGACGCGGCATTATCAAAAATTCCTATAAATGCGGGAATACTAATCCGCCTGGAACGTATAGAAGCTTGTTCAGGCATTTTCTCCAATATCTCATCGCGCAATTATGCGTATATAATATCCGCCTGTTCGCGGCTTTCGACGTAAAGATATGCGCACGCGAAGCGGATCGAGGCAAATTTTCTTGGATTAAAATTACTGTTGTGTGCATTTGAATTACTTTGCGTGTGACAAAATAAAAATGCTAAAGTCGAGAAAAATTGGAAGAGAATCGAACGAAGAATTTAAGATGATAATGACGTAACGGTGAACGATTTCGTAAAGCAGATTTACGTTTATTTACTGATACTTCAAGCGATAAATTGTCTTTGCTATTTGATAGAATTTTTAACTCGAAGAGAACGATAGAGTCGTTTCTCGGTTAAATTATCGGTTTCTACGAAGATTATATTTACAATTCGATGCTTATTCTGAAACTTTTAACAAAATTGTATAAAATTAGCATTCAAATTATACAGAAGCATTTTTGTATCGAGATCACAGTTTAAAATCTGAAAAATCTTATCTTCGTGGAAATTATTGACGTACGATTATAATGATCACGAATAATTTTCAGAAATCTGTGCCAATGAATCTGCGACAAATAGCCGATTGCGCACAAGAAACTTCGGCACGTATGCATTGAGGACATCAGGAATATCAAAATCACTCGCTTCAAGTTTCATTTTCTAAAAATTAATATTCAAGATTGATTATTTAAGGTCATACACTGTTTGACTACAATCGTATACTATAATCCTTAAAACGAAGAATATCGCGTATCGACGGAGAACCATCACGAAAAATAATCCTTTTCCAAACTGGAACAGTCACTTCGTACACGGATTGGCGATGTACGTACCCCTTAAATAAATGCTCCTTCCGCGCTTAGTGCGAATATTTATTGCGACACATAGGGGCGACCTGTGTGTATGTGTGTGTGTGTGTGTGTGTACATGTAGGGCAGAGAGCAGTCCTTTGGAAGCAGACATTCCGGACTGCAGCGCGCGTCCTCGGCAATTCCGGCTGGCGCGCTACCTTGTCTTTCTCTCCTCGCGACTGCGAATTTCAGTTGTTAAATTTTCAATTTTCAGCCAGAAGCGCGGGCGCGAAATCACATATAGGCAGATTAATGGAAGTACCTTGAACTTGCGACTATTGTAGTCCCGCGCTGACGTTGACGGCTCCTGCGCGGATAATACCGACATTTCGTTGCGAGACGATGAAATTGTCCCGCTGCATGCCTCCTGCACCAGCTGTATCCTTCGCATATTTTCGCGCTATACGCTTACACCCCTACTTGCCGAATTTATACACCGAGCGAATTGTTTTCTACGAGCATTTTCGACTCGCGCTCACCCGCCACGGATTAGTCTCTGCGTTGATACTGAGTAGTTGAAGTTGAAGTGTATTCCAAAGATTCGAGTGGAAGAAACTTTCTTTTCGAAATGCAATCAAGACCAACGCACCGACGCATTGTCGATTTGGCTGTATAGATAAAAAATTTGATAAGCGGAGGACGATGGCTTATAAACAATTGTCACTTCTCACTCAAGGTATGCAGAGCCAGAAGCAGATTTCTCCGTGCCAGGAATATTGGCGCGTGATCGAGAAAAAAATCGATCTCCGAATAATGGAAAAGCCTTCGGGATAACACAGAACATTTGAAATACACAACGGGATATTCGAAATGGTTCAGTAATCAATAATTTTTCTTACATCTTCGCGCATTTAAAAATAAATTCCTGTAATCGCTCTTTGCAAGGTCATACGCAGTTTCTCTGCCAAACTTGAAAAATAATTAGAGCAATGAATTTTCAAATCCGTAATTCTCGTCGTATAAAAATTTTCCCTCGTATCCCCCTCGCCCCCCGGTAAATCGGAAGAAGCGCAAGTATACAGCGAACGAGAATGAAGAACTGAAACTGGAACGCATTGACACAAGCCGCGAATGTTTAATAATTCCGCGGGAGCGTGCCGCGCTCGCAGTAGCCCGGCATTAGCGCGAAACTCAATTCGCGCAAACAAAAGGACGAGTTCAGAACCTGATCCCGCGTCATTACCTTGTTGCTCTGGCGTGTACACATCGAATCCCAGCCTTTTTCAATGCCGCATTACAACAATGCCGTCTGCGATATTTAAAGAGCACCGCAGCGGTATCCATAGCTTTGCACACGTATTGCAGCCCTCGCGATATTATATTCTCTCAGCGCGCATAGCTCTTGTAAGGGCGCAGCGCAGCGTCAGGCGTTTTTTCAGAGTATAACGAAGCGGATTTGCGTATACGTGCCTCGCGGAATTCTCCGCTCTTTTTCTTTCTCTCTCTCGACGACGACGTCGGCGTCGAATTCGCCCCCTCGACCCTCGACGCTGCTCTCTTTCTCTCGTGCAGCGAGTCTTTGACTCTGCGCCTGACAACGGATCTACGTAATAGCCGGGGAGCAGTGTATTCGTGTCTTCTGAAAGGTTCTGTAATGCGCGGAGCACTGACTTGGGTGAAAAAAAATTTTGAGACGCCTGTATATTCGCGAAAATTTAGGGAATAAAATTTGGTTGCTGCAGCTGCCTCGAGAGAAAGAGAGACTCGCTTTTATTTTATTCGAGGAAGCGAAAAACGCCGGTGAGTAAAAATTGAAATTTGTGTGTTGTAAACAAATTATTACAGACAACGTTAAAAATATTGCAAGGTAATATCGATCGGTAGATAATGAAAATCTATACGATTTTACTTTAATTTATAATTGATTGGGTATGACGCACTAAAGTATATTTTAACGCAATATACGTTACGTTACTATGGGACTAATAACAAAGTACTTTGCACCATTTGATTTCAATATTCAAGGGCTTAATCGATCAATTATATCCTACCTTGATTCGGCGACGTGTCCTTAAAATATTATACAAATCGATAAACAATGGCCTAAAACCCGAAACGAGTGACCAAACAAGTAAGAATCGTTCACGCGAAATTTCGCCGCGTAAAAGATCTCATCTCAAGATTTTGCGTAATATAGGCATACGATTAATCTGTGCGCATCGAGCCGAAGGTAACGTGAGAAAAGCCGGGGAGATGAAATTTAAAAGATACGCGTTCACACTATAGAGCAAGATAAGAAGATAATCGCACTGCGGCTATATATGCATTCACACTCCGATTCTCATAACACGAGCTCGGACGCGAAGGCAAACATATTTCGGAAGAGCAGAGAGCGAGGGTTTGGCGGGTGGGTGGGTGGGTGGGGGGAGGGGAAGGGATGAAATTCGCATGGAAAATTACAAGGTGTTGATGTCGCACGCGCGAATCCGGCGCGGAAGAGGAGGAGCCAGAACAGAGGCTACGCACGGGTGACAAAACACAGAGCTCATTACTTATATGTATACACAATGCTGCAGGGTCGGATTCGACGCCTTGAGAACTGCCGCGCGCCGGGGAAGGTCGCCCTGGCACTCGGTTGCCGCCGCCGCTGCTGTTGCTGCCACTGTCACTATGCAGCGCGAGCCTTTTTCGGAAAGTCATCTCTCCGAGTATATCGGATGAGATTCAAGGTCAACTTTTTATGATTACTGCGCGCACGTATACGTACATACACACACACACACACACACACACACACATGCGTGTATATACATATATGCATATATATATATAGGTGTGTGTGTGTGTGTGTGCGGGCGAGCTGCAGACAATCGAAAGTACACGCGCTTCAGGAGGCGAGGCGCACGATGCACCGGCGGTGGCTTCCTAACGAGATGTATACAAAAAAATGTTGTAGAATAAAAAATGCTTAAAATTACTCAAAGAATACGTATGAATTTTTTCAAAAAATTTTGAGTAAATTTTGAATTTTTCCAAATTGCACAATTTTAGAAAAAATAAAAAATGGTTCAAATTTCTTTGAAAAAATTCATACGTATTCTTTGAGTAATTTTAAGCATTTTTTATTCTACAACATTTTTTTGTTAAGGTGATATTTCTCGAGAAAAAAAATCATGTTTAACATCACTTTCACAACAAAGTTTAACATTACGCTGTTTCACAAAAACCGCCGTCATTTTGTTAAAAAAAATCATAGACAAAAAAGCTTGACTAATTTGAAAAGCTCGGAAAATTTGTGAACTTTTGTGCATATTTGCGACAGTAAAAATAAAATTCCTTCTCCCTCTAAATACGGATTGAAAAAAAAAACACTTTAAAAAACGAATTTTTTTTGTAAATTTTTGTGTAAACATCCAAATACCCAAAAACACTTTTTCGATTTCGCGGGAACACTATTAAGGCTTATAGTCGACTGTGCCGCGCGATGCCCAGGGCCATCCGTGAGAAGATTGCGAATCGGAATTTTTTCCGAGAGAAAGAGAGAGAGAGAGAGAGAGAGAGCGCAACCGCGCAATGGGATCGTGATTTTTCTCCGCGAGCTTTTCTGCGATTCTTCGCTATACGTATGCAGATTGCGCGCATAGAGCTCGTCGTCTCTTCCCTCTCGTCTCTCTTTCCAGACGGTCCTCCGCAAGATTTTGCAAATTTACCCTGAATGCACACACCCCACGCGCGCGCGCGCGCATACGTGATTCTCATATTTTTAGGGATTGAAGCGCATGTGGCTCGTGCGCGCCTCGGATGTATTTACGGGATGCAGTCGCGGGGATAAGAGAAATCAGCGGTGTACGGGAAGTTCGGATGATTGATCAGCGTTGTACAATTGTGATGTAATATATACACGGTGGCAAAAGAATTATGAAACTTTTTCTCCTAAATTCGCAGTTTCTCGCTTGTTGCACGCGAGCGTGCGGTGTGCGCGAGACGACGAAGATAATTGATTCACTTAGTCCGGGTTTACTCGGGTGGAAAGCAGGTGCCTTGAGCGCCTTGCTGTTATTTTGCGTGCGCTTTCGGAATAAAATTGAATCTTGCATTTTTAAATCGTTATTTTTTTATTTCATTTGGCATTTTCATTTGAATTTGACTTTGGTTCGGCACATCGAATACTCAAATGCAGTATACTTGAAAATTCAAGGATGTAAGTGCTGTACACAAATATTCGCTATTTACATTATACAATAAAATTATATATAGTCCATATAAAAGTTTCGATTTCAATTTTATTTTTTTTTTTGTTTTTAATTTTTTGTCAAGGTCTAGTCAAGGTCTACTTAATAAATGTTCAAAGCATAATACAAAAATTCATAATAAATTTAAAAAACATACTTTACAGAGAATTCCATTCATAGGCACGTTTACGCTCAAAATCTCGCGGAGTACATGATGTAGTGCAATATAGAAGCTTCGTCACGAATAAGGGACCAGAGATTTTTTTCTCCCCAGTCCCTTCTCGTCGAGTTCCAAAGTCAAACAGCCAAGCTTCATCGGCCCCTAATTGTATAGTGTGCACGTCACGCAACGAAGTCGAGAATGAGCGATATATATAGGAAAAGAAAAACAACTGCGTCAATTCGTGTCAACCTCTTCCATCACCGACCAACGTCAAAGGATATTTTCCGAAATTTCAGAGCTCGGGCAAGGCAAACACATTACACTCTACATACACACGCGCCCGCCCGCCCATTCGGACACACCCCCCCACTTTATAAATTTGAATTTCCCGCCATCAGTTCATTTTCTTGGCACGTGTTTCGTTATAGATAACAAAAAGAGAGCATTCTTTTTTTAATTTTACAGCATGATTTAACTGTATTTTTCTTGGAATCGCAATGATGCGATCCAGCTCATCGTGCCGTACCGTAATTCATAACTCATCAGTGTTGGAGAGTCTTATCCGTACTTACGCGCAGCTTGGAAATTGTGAAAATAGCCGGAAAATATCGTTTCCAGAGAACACTACAGAATTTCCATTGCATTACAACGTTCTCCAGTTCCATTAAGCTGTAACGAAACTCACCATTTGAATGACGCTCAGGTTTGAGTGGAAACGGCCGAGTACGGCAAGACAAGCGAGATAAAGTAGTTTGTAAAAATCTCGTACTAAAATATCAATTCGTTGTCTCCTCCTCAATGCCAATTGAATTTGTTTCCATAATTTTGGCGGTCTAATTGAAGTATCCTTAAAATATCGACGGAACATTAACAAATTAACGCTTTCACTTGATCAACGCGTTAACGACGAAGCACCGTGCTAAATTCTCCGATACCCCCCCAAAGGATAGTAGACGTATATTTATCACGGAGCAATTGCAATCGAAGCAATATACGAAAAGCTCTGGAAAAACGAACGGATGGGGCGGAGGGGGGGGATTAGCTCTCGAGATTAATGCGGCAGATATGGATTAAAGCTAAATCGTGAGGCGCGGTGAAAAACCGATAAAAATACCGAGAGTGAAAAGCTCCTAGCCATTGTATGCCTATGTACACCCGGCCGAGAGTTCATCCCACATATACAACGAGGATAATCTCGCCGCGGCGTATAGATATTCGCGCAATGAAACATGAATCATGAAGCTGCGGCGGCGTTTCGTCACCGCGTCATTGTACTCCCCGATGCCTATGTGTATGTATATACACACGTATACAGACACCTATACACCGCGCGCCGCTTTAGCTCAGGATACTTAAGACGCGCGCTGCACTTACACCACTACGCGATGTATTTTACGAGCGGCGAGTGTTGCGAGCGAGAGGCGCGAAGAAAAAACCGAGCGCGCGGAGGCCCATAAATCTCGTCGCGCGCGTAAATGCAGGCCCTCTCGCGCGTCTGTTTTGCCGTGCCTGGGAAACAAGTGCGGCGACGATCTGCGAGAGCTTCTGCGCGCGCTTTAATCGGGCCTCGTCGAAAGTTCTCTCGAATTTTCGCTCTCACGCGCCGTAATACTCTGCTTCGACGTTAATCTTCATACATCCGCGCTTCGGCGCCTCTGCGTACGACTCGACGTCGTTGTCGTCGTCTGCGATCGGGACAGGCATCTCTGGTCTTAAAACGTAAGCCGTTAACTCGCCGCGTCGTGTCGCTGCGAGAAAATCGCCTTTTCGCGTTAAGTATACCGTGTAATACTTGTACTCGCGCCGCGTTGCGAAACGTAGACACGTACAGCGCGGCGCCTCTAATTTGAGGATATACGGTGTACTCTTTATCTTTTGCCTCGCGACGTTCGCTGATCGTTGGAAATACTTGTACAAGTTCTGGACCGCGTGATTATGCGGAAAAATTCGTGGATTTGTAAATCGGTGTTTTACGGCCTGGAATCAAAAAAAAAGAATGTAAAAACGAGGAAACAAATTTTAACGCTCTCACAAAATCGAATAGTTACAAAAGTGATTTTTTAATGTATCTTTGTTTGTATAAATGATTACTATTTTTTCGCGATCTGTGGATCCTGCACAACAAGAAGCAAGTAGCTTGGGGAAGTGTAGCACAAATTTTCTTTTTTTAATTTTTGGATTTTGGGGAAAACTAATGATTATAATTAGGAATTCTAATTTTGTAGATTTTCTAAATGTATAAATTTTTTAATTTCAAAAAATAAATATCGACTTTATATTTTGAAATTATCAGAAAGGAGATCAAAAGCTTACTTTTATTTTGTATATAAAACGTTAAATCGACGAATTATCGTGTAAATGTTATAAATTCGTAATGCATACATGATTCACGCTAAAAGTGAGGTATCACAAAAAGTATTTGATTTGCGCGCAGCGTTAAGTAGAATAGATCGACGAATAATTGGCGAGTGTTTTTTCATCATTCAATCAAACGATTAATAGCAAAGATTATAGCGATTTGAAATATCAGTCGACAGCGCGCGCGCGCGCGAGAACATTATACAGCATATATGTGCCGGCGTTTCTTATACTCTATTCCTGACGTAAGAAAACAATGGATAATGCGTGTAATTAATGCGATTAAAATCGTAATGCGCGCAATCAGTCAAAGCAGAAACGTTAGGATAACGCAATGATTGTAGCCCTTATTATCGTCTGTGTACGCGTTTTGCGTTGTAATTGTGAATATCACAAGATGAGGCTATAAATTTGCACATAGGCACACACAGCTAAAGTACGTGGCAGCGCATTATTTTTCACACATATAGAGCCATTATAGAAACTTCACTGTATTCTCATAAAAATAAAAAGTACTGTATATTCTCATGGTGGCTCGACACTGTATACGTATATATTACATATGTATAATGTATATACATACACGCATCGCTCAATCAACTAGAAACGAATGGACTCGAGTGTAGACGTTTGCCCGGGCATAAATGCCGAGTAATCAATTAATTTTGACGCAATATTGCGCAACGATGCGCATATATACACACAACAACAATAGTTTACACGGCTCGACATGACGTTTGAGCGGAATGTGAAATTCGATATAATACCCGATAATTGCACGCCTCCCATTGCGTCTCTCTCGTATACTCACATACACATGTATATAGACACTCGCTCTCGCACCTAATTATATACATCACGAAATTTCGCTCTCGTAACGTAGCGGGTCGCGAGCTCGGCTTTGCCCGCGAGAACCGATAAATTCTGCAGATCTCCACCGCGTGCAGCTATACCTGTATATACGCTGCAGAAATTCAATTATAAAAAGGTCAACGATCAACGCTCGGCCACACGATCCGTTCGGCGGCGGCGGCGGCGTTCCCTTACATAATCTTCATTATTCGAGAGGCACGCGTACACGCTGAGAACTCTATATATATATACACACACACACACTATATACCGAGCGCACATAATATCCTTTCGATTTTGCGTTCTTTATTTTATCATCGCTCGCATCGCCGCGCTGCAACGTTCCCATATACATATATACATATATACATATATACATGTTTATGCACACAATATCATGCAGGTGCACATTTGTATATAATATTTCAAGTGTAGAACAAGCATCGCGCACAGTCGCGCGCACAACGCTTTGGAGCCGGTATAAATGGTGAAAGTTTAATGCAAAACGGCTTCGCCGCGCGACTGACTGGATCATTACGCGTGCGCGGCGCAGCGCGAGATACAGCGCGCTCGTTTAATGGCCATCGCGTTTTAAGCATTTTTTTCTCTCTCTCTCTCGCGAATCTCGGTCTGCACAACGCGCGAAAATCCGCCGCCGCAGCTCCGAAATCGCTCCACGCACCCGATTCTCGCAGCGTCATAATCATTTGGTTATGGGCCGCAAACGAATGGATGGGGGCAGGGGGGGGGGGCAGAAATGAGTCGACGATCAGCAAAGTTCACGAGCGACAGCGATGACGATGCTTTTATATAGGGAACGAAACAACAAAATAGCCGTGCGTCGACGCTTGAGGAAAGCTTGGCGATGAGGAATGGCTAGTCTTTGACATATTTTCTAAATGTACGCGTGAGACGTGAAATTCGCGGATTTCGCAACGACGAAAATTAGAGAATTTTTGGACAGAATGAAGAAGAACATTTATTTTTATTTTACTTCGTTTTCTTGGCTGGAAACAATGTATTTAATTATTTTTGCTGGCCAAGGGACTTTCATTAAAATTAGTAATAATTTTATCCGTCTGCTTGTACGACGTGCGGATAGCTTGAATATTTTGTTTACGTAAAAAAAAGCAAAATTTACTCCTTCGTAAAAATTCATTAATGCAAAATGACACCAATTTCTTCGTATCGAGTATTTTCAAATCACGGGGATATTTCGTTGTCTTAGACTCGAAATTTTGACGATCTACTCGAATTAGAAAATAGAGAATAATAGCGCAACAGCGCCGAACACAGGAATCGAGCAATCAGCTCGCAATTGGGGTAGCCCAATTATTTTAAATTTGACTTCCAGCTCAATATTACGCGCATCTTACGTTGCACTTTAATTCCACTCCTGTTGACCTCGAACGATCAATTATAAATCAAGCCAGAATAAACGCATGCAAACCCCTAACATACGAAGAGACTAGAATAGCTGCCAATTAGACAAATAGCATCATAGAGTTAAATGTGCAATATTAAAGTACGATGTACAATCCTCGTGAATACTGAATGTTAATATGCTGATCCATACTTCATAAGAAGAGAATCTATGAATGCGTTCGTGTAAATGAAATTTAGAGTTAGGTTAGACTGTTAATGCGACAATTAAGCTGCTTTCTAAATTATAAAACTATTCGCACATAGTTATATCCCATATAATATGTATATATTATGTACTATCTTTCATCAAAAACGTTGATGAGCTTAAAATATTACGCAACTTATTATGTTATATTTTTATAATGCATTAAATGAATAATAAGAAGTCCATGAGACTTAACTTCTACATTTCAAAAAAAGGAATACGGCTATTTCAAGTAAGTTGAAACTTGTCTGTTGGGTAATCGTAGCTTCTATATTAAGAATCCATTTAATATGTCGAGTTTATTTGCAATTGCAGATACCACTGACAATTTATTTATATACGTAGCTTCCTCCAAACTGTACATCGTGTTTATTTAATGTATTATTTTAGTATAAAAATCATTATAAAAACTTTAAAAATTTTAGCTCGTAATGGGAACCGTAAATCATGTGAAACTATAGGAGAAATCAAAAATGTGTTCTCTTAAAAATTTTTAGTTTATACAGCATTACCTAAAAAAATTACGTTAAAATATTATGACTCATATGATCAATCATTACAAAGTCGATAGAAATTATTTAAAACGTAAAATATTTTTAAAATTTAGGGGGGGGGGCGATGTTTACATAAAGAAGAATTACAAATATTTATAGAATCCTACAGATTAACATACTTGAATTGCAGCAATAGCTTCAAAAATCTTCCATGGTAATCAAGAGAAATGTCACAAAAATAAACGTTTTTACGAGAATACACTTAACATATATTTAACGGATTCAACGAAATATTAATTATGAGCCATAATTATCTTTCTTAGTGAATTGTTTCATTCAGCGGATTCTGAGGAATCAAAAAAACTGGTTCAACGCACGATCTTTCAAGGAAAAAAAATTTAAGTTTCTTCTCACCTTTTCATGGAATTACTATAGTAATTCCGCTATAGCGTCGTCGATCTTGACGATATTCGATTCTCGCGAAACATTTCAAAAAAATTAATCAATCAATCATTACATAATGTTATTAACAAAGGCTCGAATTAACTACAAATAATTTATAATTCGAGGCGGAGACAGGTGTCAAACGCGAATGCAGTGCACATCTTTGAAATAAAGGAGCATCTCTCGCGAAGGATAGCACAGTCGAAGTATATCGTATAATATATATGTATATATATACTGGAGCTTGCGACATGAGCACTGCCGGCACATACTTCCGCGCACCCACGTATACGCGCGTGCCGACAAGCATCTATCTCCAATTAAATAGGAATCTTATTTCTCCTCGTGATTTAAGGAATTTTCCTTTATTGGTTTACGGAGGGAATGAGAGGGATGGCGGGGGTGAAAACGCGCTAAGGTCGACAGTTCCTACAAATACCCCTACTGGCGTACGAATATGAGCCAACGAAGCTTTACTTAACTATTTCCTCATCGACGACCTGCACTCAGTCCTGCATCCGCTTTTGCTTTGTTTATTCTGTTCAAGTATCTGCTCCTTGAGAATTAATTCGATTTTATGATATATGCAACTGCTCTCTATGCTTATCCTTCATTTTTGTGAGTAACTCTAAGAAAGAACGCTGGCCTTCAATTAAATTTGATTTATTTGTTTATGTCACCGTAGCTGTATCTGATGCGTAAGGATACATTTAATACATACACGGAATTTCGAAGATTGACTATAAAGCGATTGTATTTGGGGATAATCCTAAATTATCTGTATACATAATTCCACGATTTCCGGTCAAAAAGCTGTGTAATTTTTTTTACGGATTACGTTTATTAATTTTTTTTATCTTATCACGCCTGATAACAGAAAAGAAAATCATCAGGAAACTTAATTTTATCAAAATAAGTGAATATAAATGTATAGATTTACTTATGCTCGAGGGAGATCCGAGGCATTATTTTATTTACTCCTGTGGTGTTATACATACTTTACGCATCGTATAGAGAAAGCCATTATAACTTTTTCAATGCGCAACGTCATTATCAGTTTTACGAGCTGCAATAACTGGCTGACAAAAGTAACGTAACGTACTGTTAACCATTGAATTTAAGCAGTATCCGCCGCAGGAACAATGAAGGGTACTTTTTTTTAATACGTACCTATATTTTAGCCCGTTTTTTAAATTCTGTCTCTATCATGAATAAATTAGTTCAGTCTCATACAGTTAATCGCAACAAAGCCTCTTATACGATGCTTACACGTATAATCTTAACATAAAAACGTCCGTGCACGCGTATGAAGCTGGAGTTAAAAAAATCATTAACTTTCTGTTGCAGCTTGGGTTTTGGGCTGGTTCATGTGCAAGATCGTTCCGTATATTCAAGGTGTCTCCGTGGCAGCGTCAGTCTACAGTTTGGTTGCGGTATCGTTAGACAGGTACGTAGAATCGTGCATTATTTGTAAGTATGTAAGTATCCCGTACCCCTGACCGAATCTGCATAGAATTTCTCTTCCACGAATGAAAGTAGATTATGTTAAGATTCCAGTATAATTTTTTTCGGAAAATTTATTTAATTTATTGTACGATTATTTCATCAGATATTTGTTTGAAATAGCTTTTAAACCACGTTTAAAGGTGTCATCATTTCGAAGAATTTTTTGACACTCACTTACCCCTACTGCAATATAAGCTTATCATTTCTATATATGTTTGAGATACCTAGACTTTTAGTCAATTTAATACTTATTTTAGAAAATAAAATCAATGCAATTAACAAATAGTTCATAATAAATATGTATCAATATGATGATCATAATAATATGACACGAGATTTGGAAATTTTATTTTCGGAACCTCTGAATCAACGACGTAAACTTCAATAGCAAGGAGTTACAATCGATTGTACTGGTTTCGACATCCCCTTAATGACGAACTATGTGCAGTAATCATGAAACGTTTAACTATTTATTATATACAAAGTGGAACTTTTCAATTCTCTGTGGTAAAACATATAGCATTTGAAAAAATATACGATGATCAGCGTTAAAAACTCCTTTTACTTTTGCGCTGCGTAGACACAGCTGCGAGAAATCATAAAAAGTATACCGTGAAATGTGATCAAACGCGTGGCACGCTCGTAAAATTCAAATAAAACGAGTGATTGAATTGCTCGTTTTTAATGATCTCTATATTTACATATAGAAGTAGAAGCTGTATAGCGCCTACCTACACATAATTAGTTTAAAAAAAAAACTGCTGCCAACTGAGTTAGCTGAATGCTTTTTCTCAAAGAGGACGTGTTGACGTATATTATAATCATTATAATATAATGAATCATTTAAATGTGAACATTATTTTCAAATTTAAATCAAATTAACAGAATATTACCGATTTCACATTCATTATTCATACAATTTTATATTCAAATATTTATAATTTCCACAAATTACCTTTATACCGTACTGCTCCACTTTTCACACTTTCAATTTTTAATTCAAACGTCCGGTGACATATGCCGTAAACAAAATGAAATGTGCTTTCCACATAAGGCACTTGTTTAATTTTAAAAGTTTATATGAAGCAATCTGAATAATTAAATGCGCACATACAGACATACATACGTACATAATGCATATATGCACATTATATCATATAAGTATACATAATAGTCCTAAAAAATTTTAGATTCTTGAATGTTAACCTTTACAATGCTGATTCTTTATTCACGTTATTTGATAAAGGATTGTCATGTAGCTAGAATCATCATTCACTGAATATATTTTTCATCATCACACAACCTATCGTTTTGGAACTTGACAAGTGCTATCACGCAGGCACTTTAGCCAGTACTCATAAGCTGCTCTTTTGCTGAGTTAATGTTTCTATTTAACTAAAATAAAACAGGACAATTCAAATTCAGGAGGAAATTTTTCATCATACAGTGGAATATACACCGAATATAGTAAATACGCACCACTATATATTTTAATGATATTTTATGGAACTTTTAAAGATAGATAAATTTTTGTACTTTATTTCAAGGGATTTCGGAAGTTGACGGTTATAATAAATTAGGAACGCAAGGCAGTGGCTTATCCGAAAGTTATGGTGAGATGCAGGAGACTTTCTCGTTTCTCTTGTTTACATGAACTCGAGTAGTTATTTAATTACAATTAAACAACGAATATTCATTAATTTTATTTAATAATAATTGTAAATGTTGATTCTCTGATTTGTGTTTTAAAGATGCCTTGACCTTATAAATGTTTTAACATTTATACTACATTACATATTCTCTCTTGGTCGTTGCATAAATACGAGACTCGTTTCTGAAATTTGTGTATTACGTAAAAATACGTAATAAAGGGAGGCCTTCGCATCATTGTCGCATCAGAATCATCAAACTGGTGCAAATACGTTACATAATTTTGAACAGGATACCAACAAAAATATAGAAAGACACAAAATTTTCAATTAGAGGAGAAACCAATTAAGATTAATTTAATTAGTATAATAGCTACAATCTGTAATCACGTTACGGCTATGCTAATGTTCATTCCAGAATTAATTGTGGGTATTAAGGGTAACAACAATTACTCTTTGGAATTTCATTGTATTTATTTAGTTTTTAGAATTTTCCTCCAAATAATTTCTTTACTTCTTTAATAATTTCTTTAATTATATTTAATTTTCATTAGATATTTTTTTTCAAATCATCGAAAAAAGTATATATATAATTACATAGGCAATATGCGACAATGGAATCACTGTACATAAGACGGCAGGGTTACGAGTAAGACATCCGTAGAAGGAGAAAATATGTAATTACGCTGCTTCGATCGAAAATAAGCCTATACTTTGAAAAATGTTAGATATGAAAAAATAAATATCTGAGCTTTCCAAACAAACAAGTAGAACCAATAAATGAGTCATTCCTATGTAAAAATATTTTGAATTGTTGGAAATGTTAAAAAATGTTTTGAATCAATAAAAAGTTACCAAATATTCAAGTTAATTTCCCAAAAAATATGATTCAATTACAACTGTTTACTTGTATGGAATTTTACGATCAGTAAACAACTTTTATTGTCTTACCAAAATTTATTACAGACTTTCAGAGCAATAGAACAGGGTTATTTTGATCGCTTAAGGGGAATGCCAAAGTCAATCGAATGGTTTATGACAAATGGTAAAAACAAAATATAAAAAAAAAATCAAGACATTCTTGCCCTCCGGTACACAATTACCCACCGTTTCACGATGTTTGCAGTCAACATTAAAATATCCCGTCGAAAACCGGCATTCGAATAACGTGATTTTGAGAGACATTATTCAAATTCGCCGTTCCACGCGATATTTACATACGCGAGGCTTTAAACTTCCTGAACTGGTGTATACAGCGGCGAAATTTCTACTATTCGTTGACGGGCGCGATAAACTATCACTTATATACTTTTTCCTCCGCTGCTCGCGTTACGGCGCGAGATTTGAATTTTTAATTGACTCGCGCGGCGCATCCCCCCGAAATTCGGTCGCGTCGCTATATAAAGCTCGCGCTCTTGGCAATCCGAGCATCGTTATTCTCGCGGCCCCGTTGCGAGTAAGAAAAATGGTCCAGTGATATACACACACACACACACACACATATATATATATATAGTATATACGTATAAAAGCCGTGAGAGAGTATACAACTGCTGCAAGACATGTATACGCGGCGTCGGGGCCGTCGCACCGGCGCTGCGCGCGCTGCAGCGCATAAGTGAACGGCACCGGTTTATGCGCGCGAGATCGGCTCAGTGCGCCGCGTGCGCGGCTCACGCGATACGTATACGCCGCACACCGACCACATGTGTGTGTATATATATATGTACCATTTCCCAATAGCGAGAGTTCCTGGATTTACGTATATATAACGTGTATACAGCAAAGTATAGCCACACATGCATGTATATATACGTATATACAGAGCGTATATGGCAGCGCACCCCCATCGCATGTGTACACGTATATACATGTATATACAGCTATAGAATGCATTATATAGGCGAATCAACGGCGAACGAAAGTCAAGACTCGAGCAATTGCGCAATGCGCGCTCGCAGATCTTTTTCGCGGACCTTCGTCACTCGATACGATCGCCGGCTTAGAAAATTCGCCGGCTCGATCGTGGACTTTCGGCCGCTTTCCGCGCAGCAGCCTATATATATGTATATACGCGCGCTGCACTTCTAATCCCCGCAGCGCCGCCGCGTAAGCTTCAATGACGCGCGAGTAACGCGAGACTTTTCTGCATCTGCATACGTTTACACGTATACGTTTTTCAATCCAGATTCAGTCAAATGAAATTCCTCCTTTCGACCAGTCGATCGGATCGTTAAAAAATGCCGGCGAGTTACGTGAGCGCGCGCGAGGGATTCGCGCTATACGGACGCACTGTATACATTGCATACTTATACATATATATACATGCACCTTCTTTTTCGCCGCGCGCCAAACGCGCCCGGTCGTCGCCGATATTTTGCGGAAGAACGACGTATTAAAGCGTAATTTTCGCGAAAAGAAAGAAACGGCAAAACACGTTGTACAACTACTTTTACAGCTGTACCGCATGCGACTTCCGCAAATCTGACGCGGGTGCCGTATGTAACGGACACTCGCGCGCGCGCTGTCTCCCGTATACATACGCGCATGTATGAGTATACGCACGTAATTCTCAACGAAACTAATACACCTGAATTGAATTTTTTTTCTCTCTCTCTCTCTCTCTCTCTCTTTCTCTCCACTCATCGTGTCAATCGATATAATTTTCCTCGACTTATATACGCGAGTCGCGCGTGTGTCCGCGCGATCCATACTTCTGTACGTATATATATATATATATGCGTCGCGCACATAACGCGCACGTTTACGGCGAATTTAATTGCAAAGCTTTCCCGCGACGCCTCGTGCACTCACGCGCGCGCGCGCGTATATACGCGTCTCTCGCGCTACTGCGCGCGGCGCAGCTGCTGTTACGGCGCGGGCAAGGAGTCGCATTGCGCAGCGCGCGCCCGCTAATAGCGCAATTTCCACTGTTTACGATACATCCATCCATCACGATCGCCTATGTGGACGCGCGAATTTTCTTGGGCAACTTCCGCGAAAAAGTATTTTCGCGCGGAGACGACGCGTTCTTTTAGCGCTCTCGATTATCGTTAAGCTGTATATATATGCGCGTATACGTATAGGTGAACTGGCGCAGAACGAGCCGCGACGGCGGCAACGGCGGCTCTTGTTCTCTGACCAAGAGCATCAATTATGTCTCTCTCGCTCTCGCGCTCTTATCTGCGGCTCTCGATCGATTCGACTCTCCCGCGCGGCCGCGCGCCATAATTCAAGCTAAACTACGCGTAACTCACATCCTAATGAGCTGAGTAATCGGAGCCGCGAAATCGAATGGCTTCTCGCGACGGCGTTTGATTCTTCGCTATACGGACGTATAGGCGCGTGCGTCGACGGTTCATAGCTGCGGTGGCGCGGTATAGCTCTCCCTTTCTATATACAACGCGTTGCGCTCCTGTTCGCGCTATTATAAAGCAGTGGCTGCGCCGCGGCAGTTTTTAAAAGTGTGCAGAGACAGAGAGAGGGAGAGGGAGAGGGAGCTTGTATATACAGCTTGTGGTCCGATGCGATCGATGCGAGCGTGATTACACCTCCCCGCCCCCCCTCTCCCTACCCCTCGGCCGGTTGGCCGCGTGTGTATGCACTTATTACACTCATTCTCTCCCTTTCGATTCCCGTGAGATTTTTCACTTGATCCTACGGCCGTATCGCGCTCTCCCGCCTATTGGCTCTACCACTGCTGTACAGCTCTCGTGAAGGGCCTTTTTTTCTCTCTCTCTCTCTCTCGTTCGCTATATAGCTCACCAGCGCGCTGTATGGTATACACGAGAGCGAGCCTGCGTGTAGCGGTGGTTCGCCGCGCGCATTGTAGAAATAAGATTACGAAAATACTGGTTTTAGACGGCGATTCTGTTGTAACGCAGTTGTAAGGCTATGCCGTGTCCGAGGCAGCGCGCGCGACGCGATCGAAAATCATATCGAATATGCGTGTGTGCTCGGTACATACGTCTATTATTAGATATCTGCTCCGAGCCATGTATATAATACGAGTTTTGCCGCAGCGTTTCCCGGCGATCTGCGCGTTTCGTCGAAATTTCGTTGACTCGCGCTCGTATATACGTTTTATACGGCGATCGGACGTCGAAAGCCCTTTTTAGAAACGCGAGGCAACATAAGGCCCGGTTGCGGCCAATGTTTACAATGGCGCGAGACACGCGAAATTCGAAAACATTGCTGGCTCTCAACGTTCGAAGGAACAAACACGAGATTTCTTCTGTACACGAGTGTATTAATTTTACGGTGCTTTTACTTTACGATCCGGCTGTAGAAAAATTTTTATAGCGAGAGATCGATGAAGTAATGCGCTAACTAAATTCTGCAACGGATCGCAATTATTTCCTTTGCTTAGCGCGTGTGAACGATCCAATCTATCAAATATATATATATATGTACGATCAATAACTCCGCGAGCTCCATGCGCTGAAAGACAAAGGTTCATTGAACTCAAAGTGGAGCTCTACGGGTTTTCAGTGTTTTGTTTGTGCGAAAATTTTCGTTTCCAGTACTTTTCATGGTTTCAGCAGCAGTGTCGGGCAGATCACGAATCTTAAATGAATATATGAGGAAATCTACGAGGTTCACTGTTAATTTTGAACATTACGGTTGGACCGATATTATTTTTCTAACTAATTTTTTTCGCTTAAAATGTTATCATACAAACAGAACTGTATTGAATTTTGGAAAGAAAAAATGTTTAACTTTATTATTATCAGTAAAAAAGAAGCATATTAACTTTTCAAAATGTATGTAAATAGAATCTACAATCTTCATATCAATAAGCATTTGAAGAAAGGGAAAAATCAATTTTCGAAAATCGATACTCATTTTAAATCCTGTGATCCAAAATTTCAAAGTTGCTCAAATTGAACATCTGCTCGTACCCTCTGAATTGTAGAAGCATTGTCCATGAGATTAGTAATCAACTAGAAAAGTTGAACAATTTGCGGTATTAAACGTTGAAAACGATTGGTTGGATCGCAAATCATGTGGTATTAAATAAAAAAAGAAAAACCATTATTTTAACGATTTCTTCCATGTCAAGCTTGACAAAATCCAGAGAATTTTACGTTTCTTCAAATCCTTCTCAATTGCGATCCAGTTGTGCGTTTTCAACGTTTAATACCGCAAATTAAAGCTCTTTTCTTCAACTTTCAATCTAGTTGATCAGAATCCAAATTTTCTAATCTCATGGACTATATATATGCTTCTAAAGTTGTTCGTTTTTTACTGATTTTCAGAGGCATATATATAGCCTATCCCACGAGAAACTTCAACTTCAGTTGAATTAGTAAAAAAGTAGAAGATAAGAGCTTCAATTTGAGCTATTAAACTTTGAAATCGGTCGGTTGGATCGGAAGGCACAAGGATTTAAAAAATGGCAAATTTCGCTTTTTTTCCATGAAATCAATCGATTTTCGAAAATTCGGAGATTTTTCCCTTTCTTCAAATGCTAATAACTTTTGATCCAATCGTGCGTTTTCAAAGTTCAATAGCTTAAATTAAAGCTCTCTTCTTCTACTTTTATGCTATTGAGTCTAAAAAATTTTTTTCTTTGTAGTGTGCTATATATATGCTTGCAAAGAACGATCATTTTGAGAAGCATATATATATAGCTCATCATAAGCGAAAAGAAAAAACCCGCCCAGTAATTAAAAAGCACAAAAACAGACCTTTAATTTGACGTATTGAACGTTGCAAACGGATGCTTGGATCAAAAGTTATAAGGATTTTAAGAAAAAAAAGGTAAGAGCGGTCATTTTCGTAAATCTTAAATCCAAGTTCATCCACTTCTAAAATGCGAAACTTTTGATCAGTGCATCCGATTTAAACAAATTTATATCCAAATGAAAGGTCTTTTCAAGTACTTTATTTTAATTGATTGGAAATTTGATTTAACATACGGCCTACTCTTAAATTTTTAGGAGAATGGAAAAAACGCGAAAAAAATTAGCGTATTTTTTTTCAGATTTTGGCCCGTAACTTTTTATTGGCATAGGGCGCGGATGTATTTCGGGCCAGATCACCGAAGTCTTAAATGGAATATATGAGATTTCCACTTTAAAAATTACGGTTGGAATGTTTTTTTTAACTGCTTAAAATGTTTCATACAAACAGAACTGTATTGAATTTAAAAAATGTTAACTTTATTATTATCAGTAAAAAAGAAGCATATTAACTGTATGTAAATAAATCTACATCTTCATAAATAAATTTTCATTTTTCATACTCATTTTAAACTGTGAAAAAAATTGGAACACTGCGTACCAATTGTAAAATTGATTTAGTAAAAGAAAAAACACGCATAAATCCATAAGTCAGCAAGAAATGAATACGATAAAACCGAACCTTACATAAGACATTTTGACATGTGCGATTACAAACCTATCTTTTGAATCTTAAACTTGGAAATCGAAAATGAAAAAAATCCATGAAAAAAAAAATGGCTAGATCTGTACGGCGCAACAGGTATTCACAGGAAGCCAGTATTTGATTACGAAAAGTTCGACTTGAAGAATCGGTCGAGAGTCGGGGCAAAAAAAAAACCTCTCGATTAAAGCAGCGAAAATCGTGTGCAACGCGCATTCAACAAGATCAAAAGCGGGCTGCACTTGAAAAGAAATTAGGTTTGGCATTGAAAAAAAAAGACGTATAAATCGGCTCGTAAAACCGGGATCAATGCTATCAATCTCCTTTCGGTTAGCTGGCTTTTATGCGCGATGAATATATAATAAAATTCTGCGCGAGAAGTAGATTCTTTTGAAAATATTGAATTTCGCGAGCTCGCGCAACTTTTCTTTTTTTACTGCGTTTGTTTCCCTCGCTGCGAGCGAACGCAAGAGAGCGCAAAAAAAAGGAAAACGGGAAATCGTAAAAAAAAAGCGCTGCGCGCACGAGAGCGGCGTGATTTACTCGTATTCGTGTCCTGAGACGTCAATAATAATCCCCCGCGACTTAATACAGATACGTTTATAAGAAGGATTTTTCTGCATGTGATTTAACGCGGCAATCATTGAGATAGGCTATTATAATTGCACTTGCACAGCGTGTAACTTATTAATCAACATTCCGGTAAATACATAGCTTTGCTCGTATACGCGATTCGCTGTTGAGCAACACGCGCAGCGGCAGCAGCAGCACAATTCAGTCGTATATACTTTATCTTCAATTTTGCAATTTATTTTTAATTGAATTTTCCACGGAGCTTTTGCGCTGCAAAAAAAAAATCACGCATCGCCGTTTACGTTCCACGCGTATATATATGTACACAGACCGATACACGCGGGAATTGCAAGGCACGCTGCATCCCTCGCGGCGATCGATCTGTATACGGCATATTGTTCGAGAGCGAAAAAGAAAAAATCCACGGCTCGAAATCGCGCGAAGAATGGCTGCGATGGCAAGCGATTATAGGCTTGAAAAACGCGCGCGGCACCGATGGGTCAGGTGTGTAAGCGCCGTTGAATTAATAATGAGCGTCTACGGTCTATACGGAGAAGAAAAAAGAAGTTATGAAAAATTTGCGCAAAGCGCGCGGCTTACCGTTCGAGAGAGAGAGAGAGAGAAAAATCCACGGCTTTGAAACCGCGACGGCCAGAGCCGATTATAGGCTTAAAGCGCAATTTTTCGCGAAACGTTCGATTAATAACGAGGCTCGTCGCGTGCGCGCAAAGCGAAACAATAAAATATAAAAAAAATATAATAACGACGAGTTTGCGCAAAATCATCCTCGTCGCGCGCATACGGCGCGGCCAAGCGACGCGACGACTCTCGCACAATTTCCATTTCGAAACGCACAATTGTCAGCGCTCGTACACACCTATATACGTATACGTATACGCGTATAATAGACGTATACGTAGACAGGCGCGGAGCGCGGGCTGCAGTGGTGGAAAAGTCGCCGTCCCATTGGCCGGCCGGCTATCCCACCCCGGAAAAGAGCGGCTGACTCAACTATTCTTCTTTCTTCGTCAGCCCCGCGACGCGCGGTCACGTGATCCTGCCGCTTGCTGATTTTTAAATCCGCCGGCCGACATATATAAAACGGCCCCGCTCGCGCTCCCCATCGCACACAGCTACGCCGACTCTCGTTTAAGCGCGTATATACCCACTTACTTTACACGGTGCAATAATAATCTTCCTCGTCTTCTCCGCACACACGAGCATCATGTTCAAGCTGGTAAGTTTTGCCGTCGACGCGCATATATATACATATACGTACAGCGCGTATCTCGCGGGGCGCAGCTTGTGGTAGATATATACATTTGTTTAGAGAGCCGCCGCTGTTGCCTCTCTCCGTATTCCGTATGTGTATACGCAAAGATTGCGCAAATTTCGGCGCGGCCGCGTGAGAAATTAAAGACCCGCGCCTGTATATGTATAGTGTATACACGTTGAACCTCGCGGTGTGTCCTATACATATATTGCGTATGTACATACGCGTGGCTCTGTGCGCGGATTCTAATTGTATAGTGAGCGTTTCTCGGCCTGCAGTACACACAGTGCGAGCATATAAACGAGCGATTGTGTTTGTAATACAGCTTTGGTGAACCAAAGTTAAATGTATACTATCGTTGAATTTTTCAATTGTTCGCGTTAGCACAAATCAATCGGTAGTTTAACGGCGCGTTTATCTCGCGAGTCAAAGGCAATTAACGTTTGGTACAGGGGAAGGGTGGGGGGGAAATTGGGAAAGTGCGTATTATAAATTCCTTCTATAGACGTCGAATAAATTTTCATTTCTTATGGTCGTAATTAATTGGGAACGGACCAAGCCGACACAGTAAATGTTTGCAAGAATGTCAATAAATTTCTCTAATCTTTTCTATACCAATTATTGCCGCGTATACGCAGCGCAACGCGAAATCTGCTCGGAATTCAATTCCCCCTGCGGCCCTATAATTGCCCGCCTCGCCGTTTTTACAATCGGCAAAATTTCGAAAACGCGACATTCTGCCACAACGACTCCGGAAAGATAAATCGTGGAGGTACTTTTTTCTCGCGTCTCCCTTACATTGCACATTGTCCCCCGGAAGCCGAGAAACGGCCGCTCGGCGCCGCGCTTATACCGAACGAGCGTCGTAACGTCGCGGAGTCCTTTGCTTCTATTTCGCAAAAGCCGTAACGGGGAGAACTTGCGCGAGTCGCATAATCGAAAATCGGAATACGGCTTTCCTGCGCCCGCGGTGACCACAGTGGCACCTGTGCAGCATACGCGTACGACTGTTTCTTTTTTCGAAAGTCAGCTGCGGCGCGGCTGTTACGTCAGGTATATATCTATAGACTGCGGGCGGGCGTTCGAACCTTTTATGCGTAATGTAACGTGTGCGCGACTATGCGGGGGATACGCTAATTATCGTTTGTTGTTGAGTGTCCCGATCTATTGGGTCTAACGGTGACGTGTAGGACGAATCGATCTGTCCGATGGATAATCGGTGGATGCGCCGGTGCTGAAGCGGTTCGTTTCTATTCGTATAGTTAACGATTTCGGATCTAATCGTCCTTTGCGGAAAACTCGAATGTTCTTGTGTATAATAAATAATAGTTTCTTTAATTGTAATAATCGGACAGTGACGTACTTTAAAGTTTTATTATTGATATTGATTATTGTATGTTAAGAGCATAAACATGTACAGTTTTTCAATCTAGCCTTCCGACAGTTGAGAAAACCTTTTTCCCGGCATTCGGTATCTAAGAAAGAAAAATTTCAAAAATCTCTGCCCGAGATACATTGTAAAATCGACCTGATATACACATTGGGTTATTAAATCTCAATTCAAGTCTTGCGCGTAAGAGAGTTACGCGCAAATTGATCCGATATTTCACTGTATGGATAATTTTACCGCAAGCCCGCTGCAGCGCCAGCGCGAATGCGTCGCAGTTTCCGATGTTAGGTAACAGAAACCGTATAGTGTCCGTAGAGCGGACTTGATGCAATCCTAATTTATGCTTATTACATTCGATATCTACTTTTTCATTTCGCGATCGTTCATAATCGCACTTTGTTTTTCAACGGATTTCGCAAGTTTTTCTCTGATCGCAACTAAACTGGTAACGAACGTTTAATAGCGCATTAGTATAACTTTTAATTTGCGGAACAAAACTGTAAATAGTGGATAGATTAACAAAAACTCGATTGATTTTGTATTGGAATTGTAGTGCAGATTAAAATACGAATAAAATTCGGGATGAGAGGCGTAATCAATTTTTAGAACAGAAATAGCGATGAAGTGGACTTAAAATTATAAATTTTTAGTGTTGAATTCTGACGCATTGTGTTCAAATCTTTAAACGAGTTACTGAGAACGTTTCAGAGTAATTGTTTCAAAGTTTTAAAGCAAACTTTGAAGTAATTGTTAAACATCAGGCCGTCAGATTTATATTATCGGTATCTTGCAAATTGTTTAAGAATAGGTCCTCAAAAGTTAAGAGGCTATCCCACTTTTTCAGGATTAAAAATCGAGCGTTTCTTCGGAACTTGTAAAAAAAACTTTTCGGTTAAACGGTTTAAAATTTTTTAAATATATTTAAGTACTCTTGAACTAGTTGCGTACAAAGTTTGGAGTAGAAATATTAATTTGGATCCGAGTTACAGACTTCGGAGCGGAGGTTCTCAAAGAAGTTAGACATCCAGGGCTGCACTCTAGATCAAGTCCAGATACCCGTAATCAAAATAATTGAAATCGCTTACTAAACTAGATAAAATTTTATATCCATTAAATCTCTAGGTCTTTAAAGTATTGAAAATTAACAAAAATAGCAATAGTTTGAGAAAAAAATTTTAATTTGCATCAAAAAATTAAATTCATCCTGAGTCGTTGTTCAAAACGCGCCTATACAAAATTTTTTGGGTATGGTTTTGAAATTTTTGAAAATTGGCTTCGAGCGAAATATTTCGTCAAAATATGCTGTACAAAAGGAATCGATTTTTTCAAAGTGAGACACTGGGATAGCCAATGATAAAAATTAACAAGGTCAAAACCATAAAAAATTGCGACCTTCTAGGCGGTCTCCGTTGTTTACAATTTTATGCAGTTTTATAACCATACTTAAATAAATTATTGAGCAGCATTTGAATTGCATGATTTTCAAGCGCTACGTTATGTGATATGTGCCTTTTTTAAAACCGTTAAGTTATCATGTATCTTACATAATTCGGTAAATTAAAACAATAGACATTGCGATCAAAAGCAAAAAAGTTACGATTACGTCGAACGAAATCGTACATAATGTCAATGCAGAATTGTAATTTTGAATAAATAGCTACCACAAGCACGCCAGTGAGAAGTTTCGACGAGTTTTTGAGTGAAAAAAAAAAACTAGTTACAAGTGTGAATAATAATAACCGATGAACAATTTGCGATGACTTCAGGCTCTGTTCTCCGCCCTGCTGGCTGTGGCCTGCGCCGCTCCCGGCGGTCTCACCGGCCACATCGTCGATCACGGCACCGGTCACATCCACGCCCCGAACGTGGTGACCCACAGCCACTCGAACCACGTGAAAGTCATTCCCCAGCCCGCCGCCGAGTCTCTGTCCCACACCTCCCACGTCCACCACCCGGCTAAGGTCTCTCTGATCCACTACGCCGATGTCCACCCACCCCACCCCCACCCCATCCACCCCCCTCACGAGGAGGAGCACATCCCCCACCACCAGCACCCCGCGCCCTACGTCCACCCTCACCCCATCGTCACCAAGACCGTCCTCCCCGCTCACGACCACTACGTCCCCGTTCACTCTCTGCATTAGGCCTCCAAGCTGATATAGCGGCCCACCGCCAAAAGAGACAACTTCAAACAGACTGCAGCCCACTGCTTCATTCACCGGTTCTTACGCACCAGTTGCCAAGCTCATCATCACGACTGCCGCGATTCCTAGTCAGAGGAGGAGCCAGTCTCGTCTTTTTATCATTGACTCATTGATTGATACTGATATTCATTGATTGATTCGTTGATTAACTGAAATTCTGATTAAAAACTAATAATTATTAGCTGCTCGCCTACTTTCTTTTCAAACTCATCACGCGCCCCGTACACGCATCCCCTCCTCTTCAGTCCCCCCATCGGCCTTATTCTCAAATTCATTCCTCAATAAATTTCTATTCTTTTGTTAGTAAATTCCATGTATCGAAAAACAATGAAGCACTGTTGACAAGAAAAATCTAGTATTCAAATCGACGGCACACAGGACCAGTTTTCTGGAAGTCAAAATGTACAATTCTCACTTTTTCATCAATTACAGCAGATATATTTTTTTGCATTAATTCAATAAAAAAATAAAATAAAGATCTCTTATCTATAAATACCTACATTTAATTTAGAGTACCCGTAATCATGATACAATCACAATAATTAAAAAAACATTAGAGAATAATTATCGATAAATTTTAATAGATGCATTACACACGCCTTCTATCAATTGAATACATTCGTATAAGGGTTGTTTAAATGGTATATGCCTGTACAGCAATCATGTTATTTATTGCCGTAGCAATAATATTTTCAAATAGTATTCTTACATACAGAACTAAAATTCTTTTCGTGGTGGAAGGTTTTATGAAAACACTTTAAGATGGGCTCAAAAACTAAGTTCAACTTTTCATTTCGACAATCTGAGGGACATCTAAACTCTTTTTTTACACCATCCCTAGTTTGTTTAATTAATGATACAAAACAAGAGATAGTCCTAAAAATTTTAATCTAAGCATTAAACATCAGTTTACATACCTGTAAAGCAGATCTACCTATGTAAAACTGATCACTTATGCTCAAATCCAAAGTAAATCTGTGGCGAGAAACAATAAATACTGTCAATTGTTTCATATTCTTTTGTCTATTTTTCTGCCAATTTAAGATGGTTGGATACTTTTAACCGATATACAAGTGAAAAAACTGACAAAGTCGTATAAAAATTGTGCAGGACAGAGAGGTCGGTCTAGAAAAGATCCGACAATGATTCTGTATAAGCTGAGAGCTGCCGACTGCGAAAAGTTAAGCCGTAAACCACTATCTATATCGATTCAGCAGCATCCTAAGTATTCATATATCGTATTATTGGCGTGTCGCGCTCCAAAGGCATTTCAAAGTCCGGCTATATAGGTATACCATACTACTATCCTCTTCTGTAGCACTGTATATAGCTTCTCGTCGCGATCGCGTTCCATCCCCACCCCCCTGCCCCTTCCCTAAACTTTCGGAATGCCGAACTGATGCGCGACGGACATGAAAAATGTAATGCAATGTAATTTCTTTTATAAAATTGCGCGGATGATCGCCCTCCCCTCCCCCCCCCCCCATTCACCCCCAAAGTTTTTCGCTGCTTTTTAAAAATGAAATTAGAATGTCGAGGGCGTATAGTTTGCGCTGAAAAAACTTGCTCTCGCGCCAAGTTCGGCCGTCGGAAAGTTTATTATTTCTATCACGCCGGGGCGAAACTTTCGCGGCGCTTTGAAAATGAATAAAAGCAATTTGGGCGGGAAAAATGCGGCCCCAGCAAGCGGCGACATTTTTCACGGTTTGACACTCGATACATTGAACGACCGAAGGGCAAAACCGAAGGGACAGCCGCGTATATAGCTGTGCAAGAAATGAAATTCCTTGGAAAAGTCGTTTCGTATATGTCGAATTCTCCTTTAAAAAAATGCACTTTTCGGAGTTCCAGAAATAGAAATGGTTTTTTTTAAATCACAGGTTTCGAAACGGTCAGACTTTCTACTGTCGAAAGATGGTAAAAAAAATGCAGAGGTACATGGGAAAAGTCAGTGGGAACCATATTTCTGAGCCATTTTATGTTTTTGTTTTTTTTATACAAAAAATTAATACGTCAAAATACTGGAATAGTAACCACTACGAATGTTCCCAAGGCACAAATAAAATTTCGAATTACATTGCAGATTCGATGCTCTGATCAAAAGTTATGTCCGTTAAAAAAAAAAATAATAATAAAAATTCGCATAGCCGATTTTCTCTTCTTTCTCCGTATACCTCCCCATGTTAAATTTTCATGTTCCATATTTCCCATATTCCTCGGCAGTTTTCATCATTGTTTGCCTAACAGAAGTCCGATCGGTCCGCAAGCTCTAGTCTTAAAAAAAAATTTTCGATTTCTGGACCCCCGAAAAGTGCAGTTTTTTAAGGAGAATTCGACGTATACATAGAAAGCCCTTCAAATTCAAATTTCCCCGACCCTTCCGCGCGATTTCGCAAGATGATTATATGTGTGCACCGCTTACTTCTGATCTAAGTTTTCGAATACAAACATAACTGCGGCGACGCTAAGCGGAAATACTCGAGCATAGTTCATAACTGTATATGCATGAGCGAACTATACGTCGAAGGCATCCGGCAACTGCACCTCGGAGAAAACTGTCTTCGCAAGATATAGGTGCTGAACACATGTAGTAAATATTGCAATATCTGCGGTGTACGCTACAGCACCGGCGGGACATTCTCGAAAGCTCTATATACTCATAGTAGGAAATAAGGAGGAACGATTATTCGGGCTTCACTCAACATCTGTGAGAGCGAAACCTTAAATGCTTCGATGCATTATGTGAAGTGTGCAATTTACAATCTTTCGGAAACTCTGATCCCAGTTTGGTTACAATTTTCGGTTTTTTATTTCCAGCGATGATACGTACGCAATAATTTTTTATACCAAAATTTTTCCGAGATTGCACGGTACCTTAGTTAACCCCTAAGAAAAAAAATTGTTCTTCTCGTGTTTTTTCAATCTAAATTTACGATTGCCAACGTTTTGTTAATAAGAATTGAAAATATTGAACTTACTCTGTTTTACATAATTTGGAGAAACTACGACCGTGTTTTTCAATTCAGAAAAAGATTTGGGGAATGTAATAGACAGTACCGCAGAAAACGTTTTTTGCGAACGTTGCAAGACGCTACAATTGAAAATATTTAACGTGAATAAAATCAAACAAAGCTGAGATAAAAATCGAAACAAATGAATACGAGTAGGAATAAATTGAATGGAAACAGCTATACCCTATATGTTCCATCGTTCAAATGTGCGTTTCGACGAAACTTCACCCGTGACGTCATCACGGCAATTTCATTCGAATTAAGTCATTCATCTAATGACGAGCTCCCGAATCTCTCGAGTGCTTCTCCGCAGATATAATTGTTTGGAACGTGCAACACTTCATCTCTCTTACTCCCCAGCCACTCGCAAACATTGACTTGATGGAATCTCATCTGCATTTAAGCCGTACTATCTTCTTGTCAATTCGCATTACCGCATATAGCTTCACTAAACAATATATACAGATTTTTATTACGATACTTTTTGATTCTTCTCGATGTAGATCACATAGTAATTATTTTTTACATTTTGGAAATTGTAGAGTAAAGAGCTTTAATTACGATTCCAACCTGTCTGGAACATTTTCTGGATGTCAAGCTTGCAGAAAAGAAAAAAACTAATTAGCGTCGTATATCCCTTGCTTTGGACACTTTCCAAACTTAGTGGGAAAATGTATAGCTTGGACATGTATAAATGTACGCTGTGATGCCAGACATTTTTTTGCAATTTGGCAGGTATTGTATTGTACGCGTTGACACGTCGCTGAAAGATTTCTATTGATTGAAAATTGAATAATAATAAATGACATGATAACCTTATGATTGAAGAATATGGTCATGATAAGGATAAAAAAGTTGAAAGTTTATTAAAAATAAAAAAATATTAAGTTTATTAAATATAAAGGTGATTCTAAATCGTTTGAATTTCTTCGTTGCTTACTGTGCAATAGTAAAAATGAAATTTTTTTTTTAAATTAAAGATCTCAAATCATAATTTATTTCTGTGAATTCGCGTTTCTACTCCAAGAAGAGAAGCGGCGGTTTCTTATAATGTGAAGAAAGTATAAGGAAGTCTGAAAAGGCGAAAAAAAAATTTCAGACATTTTCTTCCGTAATTGTCTCGAAAGTTTCTTAATTGCGGAGAGTTTGAAGGAACTCTGAGCTTGTGATTTTTATCTTTAAATACATTACAGTATGATCTCAAAATTAAAAGCTCCATATTTTAGGCCTCGAAAAGTTTGATTTTCAAGCGAGTTAGATTCTACGTTTTGATAAATGGAGATGACTTTAAAAGCTGCTTTTTACTACCGTAAGTTACATGTAACATACAATTTATCTGTGTTGCTTATTATTCATTCGATAAGAAAAATGTGCAGATTTAAACATGCCTTATTCTGCACAAAAGATTGGAGCAATCATCAGTGGATCACCTTCGTAAAGAGTACTGCTCAATAATTGCGCTGCATAAATTGCGTTTAATAAGATAAACGACAAGGAAATATAATAGTAATTAATAAACAATAGCATAAAACCGCTTAGACGCGTCAATTTCTGTAATCATGGAAGTACATCCTGTATCTAAGATGCGAGACTATATATTTTCAAGACCTTATCTAAACAATGGATTTAACCTACATTTCTATAAAAATTATATCCTTCGTCAACGTACTTCTGCATACATAATTTATCGAGTACACAAGAGTCGTTGCGACAATTAAAACGGTGAATCTTGTAAGTTACGTTCTCCATACAATTATAAACTACACAAGCAGCTCGCAATATTTATGTAACGCTATATAGTGTCTCGCGACTAATAATCAGTAGACTTCTGTATATCAAGGATAATATTAACTTGCTGCATAGAGCGAGAAATGAAGACATCGTCATACATGGTTATACTAACAGTTTTTATTAATGAACAATATATAAAAATGTTGGATGTGAGGTGGGTGGCAATGTACACGGCTGTGTGGTAAAAAAAGAAGCATCAGCTTGTTGCCGCAGCATCGTATAGGTGTTGGAAGGGCCTAGAGGTAGTACGGATAGCCATAGCCGTAGTACTTGTAAGGGTAGCCGCTGTAGTAAGGATAGCTGAGATAGCTGTAGGGGTACTTGTAGTAGGTCGGGTAATGATAGACCGAGGAGTAGGAGTGGGCCGGCAGCAGCGGCGATCCCAAGTACGGTGGATACGGCGACGGTCCGGGCGCCGGACCTGGTGCGGGTGCCGCGACCGGGGCTGGCGCAGCCTCCGCCAACACTAATCCTACCAATGCGATGATTGTCTGTGAGGGGAAAAAATTTCTTTCGTTGTAAAGATAGAGTTATCAGTTCATCATCTGTTGAATAGTAAGCTGTGAGTACGATACAAAACTGAGAATCTTTGTAATAGAAAAAGTTAGCTTTATGATTTATTAGATTATTCAAGATTTATGAATGAATAGCATGTTTCTATATGTAAATTAAAAACGAAGATGACAATCGTACGAATCCACGGAATCCAGAATCATCTCAAGTGTGCCAATCAATATTTTCCGATACATAATGGCACTATTAGATCATTGTTAAAGCGATTGTTAAACTATGTATTTTTAAAATATTTTGTTCATTGCAAAATTTAGCTAGACGTTCTCTTATTAAAAGATATAATTGTCAATATCTCAGAATCAGATGCAAAAAAGAAATTAATTGGTTTTTTCAAATGAATTTTACAGTTTACTAATACTTAATTTACATTTAATTATACATATTAATTTAGCTGTAAGAGGTAGCCCTTGAAAATAACTTAATCAAACTTTTTCATGTGGCAACGTTTCTTATATTATAGAACCTTGTGATAGGACCTTATCAAGCCAAACTTCGACGTACAAAATAAAAATTAAAACTATATGGGGCGAATCACCGCGCGTCAACAAGCATTTCCAACTAGTCAGTGACTTGACTGACTAGCTAGAAATGCTTAGTGACAAGTGGCGATTCGCCCCGTAGTTTTAATTTTTATTTTATGCGTCGTAGTTTGGCTTGATAAAATCCTATAACAAGCACGAAACATTGATTGAACGATATTATATACTAGATTTGACGAACAGTGACTTGACTGACTAGCTGGAGATGCTTATCAGCCTATTGATACGTGGCGATTCGCCCCATAGTTTTAATTTTTATTTTGTGCTTCGAAGTTTGGCTCGATAAGGTCCTACAACAAGGACGAAACTTTGCCACATGGAAAAGTTATTTTCAAGGCCTGTTTCTCATAGTTGAATTAATATATATAATTGACATCATGACGAAGAATATAACAATTGTTATGAAAAATTGAATTGAGTTATAGAGACACGCACTATAGACAAGTATAATTTTTGAATAAATTTTGACTACTAAAGTGCAAAAAAAAAATCATTACAACAATCCCAATAAATCTGGTAAAACCGTATCATTTGCTCGCAGAGAGAAGCACCGAACGCGAGGAGGTGTAGTCCGCCTCCGTAAAAAAAAAAAAAAAAATAGTTTCGTAAAACAACCGGGGCACTCACCAGCTTCAGCAGCATCTTGCAGCTCTCGAAAACCTCTCTCTCTCTCTTTCTGGATCCTTTGAAAAAGTGAACCGCCTCTCACGCGCCAAGCTCAAGCTCAAGCTGCAGAAACTATGCGCTCCCTCGGCTTCTGCAAGTCCAACACAAATCGCATCCTGCGCGTGGGACCTCTTTTATAGCCGTTCAGGGATGAGCATAGAGCGCGCGAGTCTCGCGTAATATTTCATTGTGCTCACCTTGACTCGCTAAGCGCTTGCAGGCCGTGCTGCTGCTGGTGCAGCTGCAGCAGCAGCAGCCAGTAGCGACCGCGCGCGCGAGAACGCGATTACGAGGCATCGATTTATTCGCGCGACCGACTTAATCGAGATCCCATCGTTCCCGTCGTCCTATTGCGCGCCGCCGTCTCTGTATACCTATACACACACACACACACACACAGGCACACGGGTATGTCTGTATATATACGAGTGCAGCCCGAGCGCGTGTACTTCCAGCGCCTGGCGAATACATTATCCCGCGATTACGTCGATGGATAGATGCGCGCAGAAATGGATCGAGAGCCCGAGCCGCGCGGGATGGTCCAGCTGCTAATGCGCACGTTAGATCTCTGATAATATCCGAGAACGAGAGAGAGAGAGAGAGAGAGAGCCAAGGTCGCTCGCGCTCTATACTGCTGCTGTCTTTGCGAACTACGCGTTTATATTATAATGCTGCGCGTGTATATATACGTCGGCATTGGGGCTTGGAAGGAAGGGTCTCTGGGCATGATTATTTCTTCTCTGTCGGGACAATTAATCGGATGCAGCTACACGCACTCGAGCCGCGGTGCTATATATTGTACTTGCTATACACGCGCTGCTGCGCGCAGAGGTGATCTACTGTTATTGAAAAACATGAGATCAAACTGAATAATTGCTGTGCGCCAAGTGTGAGATAAATTCTTGACTCCGTTTCTGCCCAGGGATTCGTCGTGATTATGTAAAGAGTAGAAAAAAAATTAGTGAGAATCGCTTGTAAGTTGCGCAGTGCAATAATGCTGCAAGATATTGATATACATGAATAGCTGGGGATGAATTACTAAAATGTTCAGTACAGATTACAGCACGCTGTATAAAATTTCTAGATTAGCTTCATAACTTTTATGCAAAACTATTGTTTCTACTGCGTGGCAGTAGCATAGGAGTATGAGACATGCTATTATGGACTAATTGTGGTTGATCGGTTAATTGGGGATAATCAGACGTTAGTATACGTACACGTTATAGCGTCACCTTATCACGTGCACGTATATCGAAATGGTACTATTATAAAAATTACGTTTTCAGGAAGTGCAATTAAATGTAGTGTAATTAGGGGAAAAAATTGGTTTTTTCCAGCGATAGTGATGTTTGAGCAGAGTGGCCGTCGAGGGCGTCTGAAGCGAAACATTGTTCTCTCTCTATAAAGTAAATTATTCTGGCACGACGAAAATAGCCCTTTTTTCTGTATTTAAATTATGAATTAAAACCTCGTTTCAATTATCTGGATCGCGTGGACGATCGTTTCCAAACTGGGAGACTCAAAACGAAAATTTAGTTAAACTTTGTAAAAAGTTAGCTGAAAATGCCTTTCAAATAATAAGCTTTAAACAAACGAAACATTACATTCGTGAATGCATAAATAAGTATATTATCCCTCCAAAGTTCGTTGGGTCGAAGACAGAGGAATCTCGGCACAAACTTGAATCTAACGTATATAGATCGCCAAGATAAACTTGCTGGTATAACTTCCATTTGGAAACAGACACATGTTCCGTTGCATCAATAAAATGTTTTCCAGAGTTCTCTTAAAAGAGCAGAGAGTCATTCGAATTCAACAAGTAGTAGAAGCAGTATTAGCACTGAAACACTAAGTGCGCGTGACATGTCAGATGAATAGCATAGAAGCAGCTGCAGTTGCGCGAATAATAAAGGGATTACAATTTTTATTTAAAATCACATTATTTTTTATTTACTCGTTTTCTTACTTTTTCGAGTGTATAACGTAATATAATGGAATAGTATTACTTAAATTTTATTTACGTGAGAAATCAAAGAATTAAAGAAAATAAAATTATTCATCGCATTATTATTTTATTTTAGAAGTTTCATACACAGTCTGACATTTTCATTGTCACGGTACAGGGCTCCAGTCTTTTTTGGGAACGCGTGTTTAACTGTGTTTACTGATTACTGCACAGGAGAGTGTCAAGGGGGTGTATATCAAAGCCATCTGCGTTGCGAACATTGTTTTACATCATAGAGGCGTAATACGATGCTCGTGATTGAATGTTTTGAATTTTACGCGTTTGCGAGTGCATGTAAATTACATTGATTATTTTAAGCAAAGCATTTTCTTGGCTTAATTATGAAAACACAAATATAGTATGTTATATGCATACCGCGCGCCGATGCGCATTAATTAACTTAGTTTCGTTAAAGGGCATCTATCCTTCACCTTGAGATCTTCCATTCTCTAACCAGTCGGTTGACTCTCAGTTGATTAATATTACACGTGAGAAAGTAGCAAATCGAACGCTGAACGTGATTTGTGAGCCATCCGACCTTAGCCGCAGTGAGTGAGAGAGCAATGCTTATATAGTACACAAATATCGCTCTACGGAGTACCTATATGTATATAGATAGTACATATATACACACTAGACGCACCAAGCTAAAAGCTAATAAGTGAAATCTCACACGTGGCATATACCTTCTCATAATTAGAAGTACAAGATAAAGTATATATTCACTTCTGTGGTAATAAATTCCTTTCGAAAAAAAATAAGCACAAAGCCACTTAAGTGAGCATCTCTGAATTTTTACATGAAAGAGAATTTATTTTCCAACAAGGGAATATGCGCGCTATCTTGTAGTATACACTTTGCGACCTATAAATTTTAAAGTGTCACCTCAGATTTTATTTATTAGCTTTTTAAATGCAAACTCTCTCGCTGGCTTCAGAGGTCGGCGGTTGTCACTTGGTTGAGCGATGTCTTGCAAAATTTTTGTAAAAAGCAATTTATTATCGAAAAAGCGAGGGAGAATTTTCGATCGTTACTGTATCGTGTACATTTACAGTAAATTATTTGTACGTCAATAAAAATTGATGACTAAGATAAAAGAATTACATTCATCCATCAAGCGTAAAAATTTAAGTTAACCAAATAGATTCTTTAAATTTGGGGAATATAAACAGAGTTGTTCTATCTTGATTTTATCGAATTTGCAAGTAATAAACTCAAGTAATAAACTTAAAATCAATCAGCTAAAAAAAATGAAGATCCCAATAAATTTTGCAACCTTATGCGTGACGATGATAATTTCAATTTAGGGAAGTCAGCTGCACAAGGTCGTTTTTATTGGCAAATATTCTTAGCACAAAACTTAACCCAAAATAATTTATTGGTTCATACAAACAAAACATGATAAACAACTCGACTTCGGATCATTTTTGATTAGTAAACTAATTAAAAACCAGATGAGCAATAAAATAGAATTTAAAAAAACGAAAAAGAAGAACCGTTTTTAGAATTTCAAAATTATCGAATAGCCGGCGTATACGAAAAAATGAGTATAGGAGGGCGTACGCGCAACGCATGTACAATGTGCGTACAATGTGCACATAAAAGGATTTATATACAGACCGAACTGATCAGGCGGTCGCATAGAGCGCGTTTTATAATACCCGTATATAACGTCGACAGGGCCGGGATTAATTAATATACAGCAAAATCTCAAAGTCTAATCCTTATCTATAACCAGACTGAAAATGCAGCGTTCCGCATTCATTAATTTTCGCGCGAGCTCGCGGCGCTTCGCCCAAGACCGGCGTCACATTTTATAATTTGTGGTGCCTGGTTTCCGAGATAATAATCACCTCGCCTATATATATATACGTATATATATGTCGCGTACGCACGTATACATAACAATTCTAGAATATCTGCACTACTTATTTTTGTTTTTTTTTTTTTTTTATTAATCGCACACAATTCGCGCACTACAGACACACACACGAGCGCACGTCCAGCTTATAATTTATTCGGCCGGCCGCTTACGTAAATAGGTTTCCTGCGGTTTTCTGGAGGAGTGTGTTCCGCTTGCGCCGTGTGTGTGTGCGCGCATACACGGTCCAAGTGAACGTAAAAGCCTCGATAATTTAATTCGGCACGAAGTGCACACATAACCCGCGACGCGAAAAAACGTCTTCGCGGACGTGTCTATATGCGACTGAGATTGAGCGCATTACTCAAATTATGAATTACGTTGAGGCGTTACGTTAATCCGGTCACACTCGCACGCGTAAGAGAGAGAGATGTTAATTCGCATTATGCAACGAGTAGTTTAAATCGATTTTCGAGCGCAGTGTGCGTTACGCGCTTGCACCGCTCTCTGCGCTATATCCCGCAACTGTTGGCGGGAAAAATTTTTTTGTTTTTTTTTTTAATCTTCTAAACAATATTTATTGAATTTCAGGTTCCTGGCGATCTGGTGGCCGCTCAAGTGCCAGATCACGAAGCGCCGCGCCCGCATGATGATCGTCGTGATCTGGTTCATCGCCCTGACATCGACGACCCCCTGGCTCCTGTTCTTCGACCTCGTGCCCATCTACAACGACGATCCCAACCTGAAGCTCTGCCTGGAGCGATGGCCGAATCCCGAGGACGGCTCGCTTTTCTTCCTCATCGGCAACCTCATGCTCTGCTACGTCCTCCCGATGATCCTCATATCCCTCTGCTACGTTCTCATCTGGATCAAAGTCTGGCGGCGCCACATACCCAGCGACACCAAGGACGACCAGATGGAACGGCTCCAGCAGAAGTCCAAGGTTAAGGTCGTCAAAATGCTCATCGTCGTCGTCATTCTCTTTGTCCTATCCTGGCTGCCGCTCTACGTCATCTTCGCCCGCATGAAATTCGGTGGTAAGTCGCGCACGCGCAGAGGCTCGATTTATTGTGTACTTTTCCGCGCACTCTCCCCGATATCGCGCTCGTTAATGTTTTCAATGCGCACGAGATACGACGAGTTCGATTGCTTCTCTAGTCTTACGGATGAATATTTATGGCCGAATTTTCATTGCAGAAGTATCGTTTTTAAATTAAATGACAAATCGGTAAGTCGGAAGAACGGTTTGCAACGGGTACAATCGCATTTGCTTGTGAAAAGATTAATATCGCAGGCGGATATCGGGAGACCTGCGCGCAAAGTTTGAAACGTATAAACGCATATAGCTACAGATTGAAAATTGCTTGTGCGTTGTCCGTCTCCCCCCCGCAGGCAAGATCGCCGACTGGGAGGAGGAACTGCTGCCGATCGCTACGCCGATCGCCCAGTGGCTGGGCGCGAGCAACTCCTGCATCAACCCCATCCTCTACGCGTTCTTCAACAAGAAGTACCGCCGCGGCTTCATGGCGATCCTCAAGTCCGGCCAGTGCTGCGGCAAGCTGCGCTACTACGAGACCGTGGCCATGATGTCCTCGTCCACCTCGATGCGCAAGTCCTCCTACTACGTCAACAACAACAACTCGTCGACGAGGCGGGCCGCGTTCCACGGGCCGCCGGTCCACCAGGACAGCAACGTCTCCTACATATTCAACCACACGGGCGTCTAGGGGTACAGGATCGGCTCTGTCAGGCAGCCCAAGGCCTTCTGATCGTGATCGCCCTCGACTCCGGCGCATTCCCTAATGCGCGACCTCCGTACAAATCGCGGGCTCCGCGGCTCCCGAGACCCGGACGTGATGCGTTACGCGAAGCTTTCGCTGTACGGCTGAATTTCGATGGCTGTGGGCTGTGCACAGGCGCAGGAGATCAGTCCGGGGGTCATGTGCGCGCATCAAGAGCCGATCCTGTAACGTGTTGAAAAAGCGAGAGGCGTGACGCCCAGGCCGTGGCAGGCCTGCACGCACTTTCGATATATATATATGTATAATCCTGTCCCGCGCGATGCGCGACCGACTCGCTCGGTCGATTCCGCGCCCTCTTACCGATTTCTTTCTTTCCCCCGACACAAACACACACAAACACGTACACTTGCACATATTGTCGTCTCTCGTACCGAGGGACTCTTGTATTTTCGATATCGACGGAACGCGTCGACGGAAAACGATCGTTTGCAACGGCGACGCTCCCCCCCTCAAGCATATCGGCATTATCTACAACAACGTTCAACCCCCCCCCCCCCCTCGATGCTGGGACAGCCTCAGCCGCGCTCACGGCAATCCCCCTCCCCCCAACCCCTTTTCTCGACCTCGAGGGCAATCCTCTTATACCGCGTAAGCACAATGAACCAAAGAGAGTTTGAATTTTCAGCATAATTTTCATTTGCGTCGATCTGCGTGTGTGGCTACAATATGAATGTCTATATATATATATTATATATATACGTACGTGCATTCGCTATATCTTCATCCAATCATCCCGCATTATTAATATAATATAAGCGCATAACGCTCGTAACGAATCGAATCCTGCAGCGATCCGTTTTACCTTTGTCGCTCTACGCGATCCCGCCGTTCCGTTTCTTCTTTGAACGTCGCGTTGCGCTTCGATCGTCCGCGTCGTTAAATACATATATATACGAGTTAAAGGGCAGCGTATTATATCAGACACAAGACACATACGCACAGAATATAAGAAAAAGGCGAAGAATAAAATGGCCTTTCTCGTATATATCTTGTGCGTGTATGCGCGTGTGTGTGTGTGTGGGTGTGTAATGTGTATGTGTGTGTACGTCGCGTTCAAGGGGAGTACACAGTGAGTTAAAACGACGACGCGGCTGTAATTTGCAATACTCGATTAAATTTTAATGATTCGGCTGTCGCGGTGCGGATATATATATAGATGCGCGTGTTCGTTGGCTCGCGATTCGCTCGCGCGACCCTTTATGCATATATATAGCGCCACCGCGCGTCGTCTGGTATACGCGCATATATATATTTATGTATTACATATAGAGAATTAATACTCGCGCTGCTGATCGTATATAATGGGCATCAAGCGAAGAATAACGTACTTTTTGGAAAATATATTATAAATATTGCATATATACATAGTGTATAAGCATTTTACGGTATATAGGTATATGTATATGTAAGGAAATGTGTACCGTGTACAATGTGCATTACATATATATATCGTACACGCACACACCACACGCAGGCACACAAACGCGCGCGCGAGCATATATAGGCGCACACACGCATAAATATACACACGCGCACACAAGTACACAGTATTGGTATATAATAATTAGAAAAGGATAAACTATATTTTTGCGACGATCGTCCTCTCAGAGACGACCGGCGTGCGGTCGCGATTAACGCACAGACAAAAAGATAGTTGATACACCCCCCTCCCCCGTCCCCCCGTTACATATATTGCATCAGAGTATATGAACACGCATTTGCATGTACATGTGTACAGATTTACAAAAGTGATCTCGACGCGAAAACTACATACGCATAAAAGTGGGCGATACAGTTGCATCGCGCTCTGAAATCCTCAAGACAAACGCGAGACCCCTATAATAATTTTCAATTTGGAAGAAGGTCCTCTGAAAGATCGAAGAATAGGCGCGCGCGTATAATACACTGCGGAGACACGCGAATACAAGTAGGTAAAAAAATTGGGGTCCAGGTAAATGAGTTGTCCGCAGCAGCGGCAGCAGTTCTGCAAGCCGGACAACGACTGTGTGTATAGGTATACGCGCGTGTATATTGTGCGCGTCAATCCGACTCGACGTTGAATCGCGGAAATATACGCAGCCGAGTTCGCTCGAGTGCAGAATAGAGTCCTTTCATTGTTTTTTTTTTTTAACGCGATATGCCGCGCGCCTCTGTAACTGTAAATCTCTGTTACGTATAAATAAATTCACATATATTTACACACATATTCAAAACGCAAAGAAAGACCGAATGTTCGTATATTTCGCGACTGTTTGTGGTTTGCGGATTCAAGAATGTGCGTTGCGCTCGCGAGATCGCTGCGGAAGAGCTGCTCTAGTGCTGCTTTTCTCCTTGCTGTTGTTACCATTATTATTATTCTTATTATTATTATTGGCATCAGCATCATTATCGTCATTTGAATCATCGTTACCGTTGTTAAGTGCAAGCATCGGCACGAAAAAAAAATCCATTGAGAGAACGGGGCTATTTCCGTACTATATATATAGGAAAGGGAAAAACGAGAGAGAAAGATGAGCGCGATACACTTCGAGATACTAGAAGCGACAGGCTGTACATTTTTGCTTTTTATATACAAAACTAAATGCGCCCATTCACACGCTCCACTTTTAGATTGTCTACTCTGCTAAAAATGATGATACGTAGAGTACGTCAAAACAACTTTTTCGTCTATTAATTTCATCGCACTCACAAACTCATATATATACAAAGTCTCTCTATCTATCTCTTCAGAGATTCTATGCGAATTTTACAATCCGAAAATGGTGTTTCATCGATGCAGCAAACAAGAGAGGGAGAGAAAAAGAGAGAGTGCTTTGAGAGGGTTTTTCGATTGCAAATGATGCGCATTTTATTCTTATACCTTTCTCTCCAAAGTTACCTGATAGTAATACATCGAGGAACTTAATTTATGAGATTATATAAAAAAGCGTATTCAGCCAATAAAAGTACTAATGACTGAACTCTTGAAAATGTTCGTTTGACGTACTCGTTCGCATTAGAGAAGTATTGCTTTCATAATACATCTTAAATAATTCTTAAGTATAATATATATACAGTTTTCCGAATTTTAATGAAAAGTTTGAAATCAAAATATAAATATTTTTACGAAAGATTAATACAATTTTGTGGAGTTTATCTCTTTTACGAGTATACGTATAGTAAATTGTAAAACTTGCGCATACATAAAATAAGGCCTATCGCAATAAAAAAATTCTTTAAAAATATTTTTAACTTTTTCTATGAAATTTTGACATTTTTATGATACACATTTACGAGAGATATTTCAGAACAATGCATCTACACGTACATGTTTATGCGCCATTATTTATTATTACGGAGAGATTACAAAGTCACGTTCTGTCAATGGATTTTACCCTCAAAGGAACGCGAAAGTCAATTGAAAATTCAAACTTCGCATCGAAGACAAAAAGTATCGTACTTATTTATAATTTATTATAAAATTAAAATAGGGGTTATTTCTTCGGCAATGTTAGTAATCACATCGGTGTTACGTATGCATTTTGTGTATCTATACATTGAATGATCTTAAATGTACGTATTTTATTCATATTTAATTATTATTATCCGAGTTTGAAACTTTACACGCATTGCAATGCAACTTGTGTAATTTGATTTTTTAATTGACTTTCGAATCCCTTTAATGCAAGAACGCGTGTTGTATTCGTTGTAATAAAAAAAAGAGTGATAAGTCAATAATTTAATATCCAAATTTTCTATTAAAAGAGCTACTGTCAACATAAAATCTTCTGTTTTCTGATAATAAAATAAATTGGGTTGATCTCTAGTACTATGCTTATTTTACAGAAGCATGCATGTAATAATATTTTTTCCAAATGGAAGCAGTAAATAACATCAAAAGTATTACAATTATAAGTATTACATTGACATTTTTTTGTTTGACTGTACGCGTTTTTCATTATCCGCCTTACAAGCGTTAACCTGCATTATTATAAAGAAAATGTAACAACGTAACATGAAAATAATGTCCCTGTGACAAAGACTAGGTTTCCATTATGTTCTTTTATTCACTGAAAGTGCTAAAATAATTTAACAGAGCATTCATTTTTACAATGAAGTTAATTTTCGTTTTTGATATAGTAAGAGTGAACAACCCAATTTCAATACAGTCTCTGATGACTGCCATATCAATATTTTTCTTTGCACCGCCCAAATTTTATGGATTAAAATTATTTTAAGAAAAAATTTTAACAATTATTTATTTGTCTCGAAATTAAATTTCAATTAAGCATACCTCCGATAATCCCAATTCAAATAAGCCGTTGTTTTTATTCGAAAATACGGCACTGCGTGGTTATTGTGACTTTCTTTTAAAATTAAAACTTATTCAGAAGACTTTACTCTCGCGTAATAAGGCAAGGACATGAAGGCAGTACATAAACTATACAGTAAGCATCGCGCGAATAACCATTTTATATGACGGTATATAGAAAAAGTTAGTGAAAACTTGCTGTTGAATTTGTACTTCGTATGAAATAAAGAGATCGGTAGAAGTTTATATTTTTATACTAATTTTTCATATCGAGAAAGCGAACTTTTTTTATGTATATATTTTTTCCATTGCAATGCAGTAAGTATGCATAGTAAAAGGTATTTATTGTTTTACGCTGAATGCGTGATAAAGTGCATTCGTATGTACGTTATGTTGTGACAATATATTAAAAAATCTTTAAAAAATCGCCAGTTTGGATAAAAAGAAGCACAGCCTGTTAATCTAATTGTTTATCTGGTTAATTTTACGCCCTGCAAAATGGATAAGGAAAGGTGTAGCATAACGTGTCTTTTTAAAAGTTGTTTACCTGATAAAAAGTTGTACTTTTTTAAAACAAAAGCTTGATTTCTTGTCTCATAACTTTTGCTTTGGTTTTTCTTCGTTCAAACAATTTTTTACGGACTGTTACGCACTATTTTACAAATGTGTTTTTATATCTATACTGCGTCCCACGGTTGTAATTAACGATACTAATAATGAAGCTACCAAATATTCTTTTCCGCATTTTCTAACCCCCTTATCGAAGTATAAGAACGAGTCGAAACTGACGGTTTTAAAATGATTTTCTCGTATACGTTTTGGTATGGTGAAAACGATTACATAAATGTATAGATCGGCCACGATATGGGGTAGAACGTATAATAAGCGAATATAGTCAATGTAGCAAGCAGCGGAACTTTCAAAACGTTTTCACTGATACCGACAAATGTTAATTTCATAACGTTATTATGCGTGCCGTACAGTACATTAAAAGAATTTCAAACCTTCTTTGTTGCATATTTAAATCTAAAAATTTATTTCCCTGATTCGTGAACCAAAGAAATTGATATGCACGTATACAGCTATAAGTATTTCAAATTCATCGGCAAGTATTACGTTGGGCGGCGACGACCGTCGGTATGAATTTTTTTACGACCGAATTGTCTCGATGTATTAGAGAAAATCGCCGGAACGAAGGGAGCTTGAATTGTAAAAACTAAGCTAATAAGCTTTTAAAATAAAAGCGGCGCTTTGTGTTCAACGCCGAAGCAATTAACGAAAAAATACATGACCGAAAAGAAATAATCGCGCACACATGCACACGCATCAACTCACACCGTATAGGTATAAGATGTGTTTTAATGCGCGTATTTTTAGGGACAATAATAACCCTTCTCCTACGAATGCGCACGTAACGTATTTGATTCGCACACAAACGATAAATTCGCATTTTAATGTTACAACACAGTTGATGCAATCTTGACGATTTTAAACGTGCAAATTATCTATTTCTGCGGAATTCAATCGTAAAACATATGCGTAAATTTTTTTATCTCCAGAATGTGGGTGTGTGGGTGTGTGTGGGCATCTGTATGTATGCGTATGTGTACAAATCCCAACAAAATATGTAATATAACAAGGGACGGTCTTAATTTCAGTTATCTTTTTCTATTTTAAAACAATAATGCAAAAGCTTAATAAAGTAGATAAGTGCAAAAAATGGTATGCTGGGTGTGCATTAAAAACTTGCTGTCACATCTCATATATACACATTTGTAAGCCTGGCACATAATCCTGAAGAACTAAACACTTTTTGCCAAGCACACAAAGCTTATAATTTACGCTATGAAATAGATATTAAGTGGATATTAAGCTTTTTTAGTGAAAGTAAATTTTTCAGCAAGCAAAAATTTAAATCAAGGTCAACGCACTCGACTATAGTTGTGTGTATACGTATTATCATTAGCGAATACTTACACCTATAAGATAAAAATAAAAACGAAAAAATCCCAGTAGCCGAGCATGAAATTAATATATACTCATTGCAATTATGCGTTTAGAATCCATTTAAAAAAAATTGTGTAATAATTGTAGGTATACGCGATCTGTTTAAAGCATAATATGTCTCTTAAATGCACTTTTTTCTTTAGTTCTCAGGTCTATAACGAAAATTGAAAAAAATAAAATAAATTAAAAAAACGATACCGATCTCGAGAGATTATTTTCGTAGGAAAGCGATTTTTTATAGAAAAAGTTCAAAATATTCTCTGAAATATAATTCTAAATTTTATTAGGCCGTCAAGTTGTCCATCGCATATTTTGTTGGATTATTAAATGTGTACGTGAGAGCGTTTAAAACAATATGATACGCGGCCCAAACCTCCGGGACGACGCATCTGTGTGTCTTTTCAAATGGTTAACGATCGACAAAAACAAATGTACAATGATACGAAGGCAAGAATTGACCAAGAAAATTTTCTAAGCTTTCAAGTCCTTATCGCTGTAGGCGCCGATGAAAAAGATTTTTTCGACCGCTGCTGCTGCTAACTATTATACTACTGTTAATGTGCTTACATAATTGGTAAATAGCAAGAGCCATCGAACTCGAACGCTACGTAACATTTTCAAACATTTATTCGACAGGTTTAGGTTTTGCAGGCAGTTTTTATAAAAGCTTAGCTTTTTCAAGCTCTTTGACATATTGTAATAGCATTATTTCGTGAACAAAGATGTGTAGATAAACGGAACGAAAAATTCATGACATAAAAAAAAAGATTCAGTGATTATACGCGTACAAGATGCGCAACTGCGACTTTATTGATTTTGCAAAAAATTCTTTCTTTTGCAAAGAAAATTCGCGAGAAAGCCGTCTGCTTGTGAGAATCGCTGTAAATCGCATCGCACCAACAACACACAGCGCATATAGTGTACGCGCAGATGAAAAAGTCGAGCGTATACTATACTGCACAGAGACGCGAAAATGAGGCGCGTTTGAAAAATTGAATGAAAAATTCGGCAACAATCGATTGCCGAAAGTGTACTCGATATGCCGAGGCAAAGTCGTCCCAAATTCTTTCGTCGTCGCGGGCTCCCGCGAGAGAGCTGCGCTTTTGATGCGGTACAAGTATATACAGTATAAAAGAGAATAATGCTTATTAAGCGCGAGATAACGGACGAGCTTACGTCTATGGGATATAGCGCTTTTAATCGACGCATTATATATATATGCATATTTACCTACATAAGCTTATAATCGCCGGCGATCGTTTGCTTGTATATTACATATGAAACGTGTTGTGCACCGCCGCCGCCGCAGCGGCCGGTGCCGCTCAATGAGATTGCAAGCAGCCTTTCTAATTAGCCATTACAAGCCGTTCGATTGATCAGCCGTGCGCTGATATATAGGCCTGAATTATGCATGAATTAATCACTATTCGCATTCTTTCGTCTCGCCCTGTCGCGTGGAAAGCGCGCACGGCTATACGATGTATTTTTCGTTCGACTATTGCGCTCGCGCGCGGCTGACAAAAATCCAAAACGTCTCCGATGAAGAGCACAAGCGGATTTTCCTTTCGAGCGCGCGTTTCTCCCGCATCGATTCATCTCCACGCTAGTCTTTGCGTATAAACGTGTACACATACAGACACACACACACACACACACACACACACAGAGGCACCGAAACACACAAACACCACCGACGCAGAGGGTACCACATAGTTTAAGCCACTTGATACTAAATAGAAAAATACATTATTTTCGTACAAGGGTATTATAACTTTCAAGCTTATGTAATGAATACAGCTTGAATATTTTCGCAAATAAAATATTTACACGCACTTCTTCGAGAGATATATGTACATACATATATATATATATATAATATCTAACAAACATCGAATGTCATATAAATATATACATAAAAATATAAACTAAATATATATTGTATTGTATATTGAATCCAATAAATATCGTATTTTTTAGAGCGAATTACTTATACACTTTTTCGATGAAAACAATTGCAGTATAAAAGAAGTTGTAGAAAAATATGTATATATTGTATTATTATCGGATATCATGATTTTAGATTAAACAGCATTGCATTACATATATACGTATATGTACGTATATGCGATTATGTACAATACTTGAAAAATTTTAAGAGCGTACACAATAGAAATAAAAATATTTATCTATGTTTTTTATCAAAACCTTTTTCAAAACGTACACAGATTTTCTCAAAGAATCCGTGCAATTATATATCTATCCGGAATATAGTTGATTGGAAAGTACGAAGGTTTTGTGGTTTTAACGTGCCCGCGCATAATGAAGAAATAAGCGAAAAACAAAAAAATTTCTAATAGTAATACTTCTTTTTTGCGAAGAAAAAATTATAAAAACTTAAGTGTATTTTTTCCTGAAAATAAAGCTTTTTCTACGCACTAATAAAGAAGTAACGATGTTATAATATTTAAAATAGAAGTTTTACATTAATTTCCGTCCGAAAACGGAAAGTATTTGTTTGTTTGACAAAAGAAAGAGAAAAAAATAACGATTTATTGAAAAATTATTCCTTTCCATCTCGATTGCTTAATCGTCAATCGTATTTTATTCTTACCAGACTATAAGTGTCTTAATCCTCTATATACATTGTTGTTGAAAAAGAAAAAACACACTACAACTCCTCATAGCGACGAGAAAGCTATGATTTCCATTGAAAGAAATAAATTGTTGTACACTTAGCGAAAATCCCAGTTGAAAATAAAAAGTGCTCGGATCGAGATAAGTAGTGGACCAATATAAACTTTTTTCCCATTTTTATCTTTTTAATTTAACATATATTATTTAATATTTTTTTCTAACTTCTATATGTACAGTATTATTCTTGCCTAATATTTTTAACTATTAAAATAAAATCATACCTTTTTTATTTCTATAAGTTCAAGAAAAAAAATTACAATTTTACTATAAAGGAGAGTCCCTGATTCCCCGTTAATCGATCTGATTCCAATTATGGAAGATAAATGACTTCGGTTAAAAAATGTTTTAAAAGCTCACAATAGCCAAGATATTCACTTACTACTGTATGTTATATGTACATATATTATATGTGTATGTGTACATTGTACGTGTATAAATGTACATAGTAAACATGAAATATACGTACCATTTTTTTATCAAAGAATCACTTGCCACAGTTTGAGTTGGATCCATTATCGATAGGTCATGGACTATCCTTGTAATTTGAATAATTTACGTCGCTCTTTTTGCATTCGTTAGAATTGTGAAATGTACAAAAATGTGTGACTGTTTAGCAAAGCTGGTTATGGAAGATGATTGCTGTAATTAATATTAATATTTTGTAATACAAAAGAGAGGAGACACGTGAAGTTGAAATTCTTAGTAGGAAAAACACTGATTGCATGACAAATATAAACTACATCTATGCATTAAGTTAACTCTTGTAATGAAAAAAAAGAAAAATAATTCGTACATAGATGTCAAACTTTTTCGACAAAAAACTGTACGTTTCATAGATGCAACAATGTATCGACTTTGGGATTTTGGCATTGTATACGGTAATTCACTTTTGAAAGAATGCGGGATCTTATAAATTTTTAATGAAAAAAATGACTCTATTTTTCCACCATTTTGCATATGTAATTTATAAGTAGTTCAATGATAGTCTAGATAAATTGCATAGCTATAGCTAATTTACTCAAATATCCTCATCGGTATCAAAATGGTTTCATAAAGTTTTATGTCGACAATCAGTAGCGACAAAGAGACGAAATTAAATCTAACTCAATTATATCCTGCATGCTTTTAAAAGATGAAACTTTGCACTTTTAACAAATATACACGAGAATCGCCTTGAATTGTGAAGATAAAGCATAATGATAATGCTGGTAATATGATAACTATAAGAGAAAATTAAATTGTTTAAATTGATTGCAATGATGATGGTACGTAATGATGTTATAGTGAAATTGTATGATAGTCATTATTTTCGTAAAGATTTTATACGCGCAGAAAAGGTGACAAAACGGAATATTAAAAAATTGTGCAAGCAATTTGAAAATAGAGTTTTAATGATGACAAAAGACTATGTAATATTGTATTTACATAGATTGGCTGTATGTATAATCCATATCTATATCATCAAAATGAATTTCTCGATATTTACATTAAAGAGAAAAACTAAAATCGCACAACTGATAAAAAAAATTATGGTATTTCTTCCATTTTGAAGAATAATAAAATAATTCAATACTTTTATTAAATATATAATAAATATATATTCACTGCAGCTTTTCATAGACAAATATACTTTCTATTATTTATTATTCTTATATTATACGTTATTGTTTCTTTCTCTGAACCTTATTGGTCAGCTGTAACTTCAGATTTTATGATAATTACGATGAGACTATACATAATTATTATAAAATATTTATACATGCTTGTATTTATGCACATCTTAGTTTATATTATTATACATATACATTCTTGAAAATGGATAAAATATGAATAAATGAGTGGATTAAAACGACACTACTAATAATCGATCATAAAATATTAATAAGAGAAAATTCATATTGACGCGCAAAATTTCTGTAATGTACAGTGTTATATTAATGTGATTAAACGAACATATAAATAATTTAAGTGTAGAATAAAATATTAAACGATGCTTAATCTCTCTTTCTCGTAATTTTTATGCTAACTTAGTTTAAAATGTTCAACAAATGAATATATATTTATATATATACGTATATACAAATATATATAAAATATTGCAATGACAACCTTCCCTAAATGAATTCGCCACACTTTAACTCTTTTGTTAATGTACGTATGTATAATGTTATTGTGAATTTTTGAAGAAAAATGAATTTTTAAAAGTTATTATATATACCTATTACAGACACTCGTTACACCGTCATATTGTGAGTTAAACTATATTTGTATGTAAATAAAAGTCTCCGTGTTGACATGAATAACGCAATACAAATATGTAAGAGTCAAAGGCAATTGCAAGGAGAAAAATTTATATATATAAAAAATGATATGCATTTATTTATTTATTTTGACATAGATCTTGACTTTTTCATTTTATGCAGTTAAGTACATATGTAATAATAAATATTACTTACAATAATACGCTTAAATTATAAGGATGTTGTACCGCATCTTACAGTAAAGAATATCGCAAGGATCCGAGTTGCCAAATGAAAGCTCGATATGCAAAACATTTTATTGGATTATTGCATCACAACTTAAGGATTTATTCAAATTATGATACAAAATACTGCAGTGTATAATACTTGTAAAAATTAATTAGAAAATATTGTCTTCGAACGCAATTAATAAAATATCTTTGTTTCAAAAGAAACTGCTCACGATTTTATAAATATTATTTTTGAAAAAATATGCTCAATGAATGCAATCCATAAAAAGAAGTGACGATCGAAACTCAAATTTTTTATATAAAAATTAAATTATATATATCTTGATAATAAGTTACTTTCTTGTTCTAATTAAATTACATCGAATAAGTGTCATAAATTTTACAATCTTATGTATATGCTTCGCATAGCTGTCGATTGTTTTAGTAAAATTATTTTGAATTGATCATGCTAGTTGACCAGAAGCAGCCAATTAATCTACCGTTATGCAACCTTTATTTTCAGCAAACATTCACGAAATTAAAGCACGATTCCGAGCTGTGTAATCTAGTCGAAATTGGACATTGCAATAAAGAAAGATTAAAACACAGAATTACCCTATGGTATGCTTACACCCAAAAGTGGTATATTATCTATTGTATGAATACCTATCCTGAATAAAAGTTCAGTTCTATAGGAAAATTCATTAGATTTAAAGATGTCGATAAAATGATAAAAAATATTTTTATTTTCTCTTTATTTATTTCGACATATATTTACACGTTATAAGGATAGGCAAACAAAAGTGTTATCCAAATAACATTGAAATAATAGAAACATACTAGGTAAGGCAGAACTTGCGGGAAAGAAAGAATGTAAAAATAATAATAATTAAATATATTTCTATGTATATTTAAAAAAATATGGTGAAAAAATGTAAGAGGCGTATATCATGTTCTCCAAGGTAAATTAATGTATATAAATAAATATATTGGAATGTGTAAATATATACCAATATGTTAATATAGTATACATCATAAAAATATATAACTATAATGTAATGATCACTTGAATGGCGCGATGTTACACCCAGTGTATACTTAGAAATGAATTTAAACACATATACACACATACATATGTATGTATGTGTGTAGATGTATGTATATGTGTATACATATATACTATACATATATACACCGCGAAAACATTAATGTAATAACAGCAAAACAAGTAAAATTACGGGGCAAAAAGTTTCAATTGCCGAACGTACATACAACGGAGAGCGAAATAATGCGAGAAAGAAGAATAAACGAAATGATGCGATGGAAGTGTTTTTTCATATAAGATAATCTATAATTTGCATTTCGATGGATGCAATTCATCTATGATTCCGATCAGGTTTGATGCACACAAGGAAATATAAATATACTACAATATTTTCTCATGAAATGTATTAAAATAAAGTACCTTCGTCAAAAATTTCTGCTAATATCTTATAATTATTTCCTCATCGCGCATATTTTTTTATTTCACCACAGATTTACGCTCCGTTTCTTAAAATCTCATCTATACCCTGCTTTAATCGACTATATTCAGTAGGATTAACTTAAAAATGAAGATTCATAGGATAACTATGTATTGGTCGACTGATCTCAAGGATAATCGTTCAAAAAAAAAAAAACGTCAAAGATTGAAGTACACGTTGGACGTAAAAATTATTAATTTATTATAAACTACCATTACATTAAGTAAATCACAATATGAATCGGACTGCAGACACTTGTTGACGATGCTTTGAGACGTTCTGCCTCACTGAAGCAGCTCACCTTGAATGAAGTTGAGATTCTTATAAACGTTTGTAAAAACGTCGGGATAGCCCTCTGCACAGCCAATGCCCCAGGTAGAAATCCCAATGATTTTACCGTCTTGGATCAAGGGATCGCCGCTGTCACCCTGAAATGAGATTTGAATGTCGCCAATGCCGCCGATGGGTGGATTGTCTAATAACAAATAACAAATGAGTCTATGCTTACAATACAGAGCCCGGCTTTGTCAGAACTGGGGAGGGCGATTCCGCAGAAATCGTTGGGATCGATGGGAGCTGGTCTGTCCTTGAAAAGCGCGGAGCATTTGCTGGACCAAGTCACGGTTTCCTTCAGGCTCTGCAGAACGTCGCTGTATTTGTCATTTGCACTCTTGGCGCCCCAACCGGTGCTGATCGCAACGCTATTCTCGATTAGATCCTTGTCGGGTAGATCGATTGACTTTTCATTGGGGGAAAACTTGATCGGCGATTCCAGCTGTTTGGTGAAGAAACGTTTAGAATTTCCATAATATTCTTCCATTCTTTTGCATCATATCGAGAATAATTCGTGAAAATTTACTCACCGTGATTATACCAATGTCGTTGGCGTACTTGCCCAGAACGAAATTGCTCGGGACCTTGACGCTCTTGACCCGCGAGACGGTGGCAGCCTTAGACAGAGCCTCCGAGCCAGTGCTGATGGTCATCAGACTCTTGCAATCCCTGAACGACGGATCTTTGTCGTGCGTGCATTTGTAGATGCAGTTGGCCGCCGTTAAAATTTTCGTTGGACTTATTATGGCACCGCCGCACACGAGTTTCCCGTCGAATTTGATCGCAGCCATGTAGGGATATTGATTCGCCTCGACATCTTTTCCACCGGCCAAGCGTCTCACACGCGGTACAGCTATGCGCATACGGAAAAAAATTCTTTTTTCATAAGTAACAGAATATTTTAAAATAAATGACGATTAAGATCATCCGAACGTATATCTCACCGTCACCCAGTGCAACTGCCAAGAGGACGAGCAGCGAGCAGCCGAAAAATCGTGCCATATCGCTGGGCCAAATGCTTCCTTGTACAATGCAGTGCAGAAATCCGGCTCGTCCTCGACGAAAAGGTCCAGCGGAACTGATGGAGCAGGGATCGACTGCGGTCCATTTTATCACCGACTTCGGAAGCTTATATACCCGGCAGCTTTGCGCGAGTCGCCCTACCACTTTTGACGAAACAAACAAAAAAAAAAAAAAACAAATGCAAAAAAAAATCTCGAGGCATCGCCGTCCTTGACGGAATCTCGACTGATGACATTTTTATCCCTGAATATTGAATCGATAAATTTTAAATCTCCTGCTTTCCGTCCCTCCTTGAGAACCCAAATTGGGATTCCCACATTGCTTTTGTGGAAACCTTGTCGCTCGGCGTATACGTATACGCGCATCATACGCGCACATCGAAGCGATTCGAGTAAATAAGGACACAGGCGAAATGATAGTTCTCGGTCAGCTTCTTAATTCATGCGCGCGTACATCATCAAGGTGTACGCGCGTGATCAGGCGGATTTCTTTTTATTATGAGGAACATATCCCCAGATTTTTTTTTATTCAGTACTCGTATGCGCGAGGGTACGTAAGGATATCGCGTGTAAAATCTTTTCAAAAAAACCATACTTACGTTTATTGTAAACTTAGTATTGCGCAGGTATTTTGTTAATAAAAGTAAACTAAATTAAAATTAATATCTTTTTCGCAGGATCAAAATTAAATAAGCCCCTGCTCGCAATCAGATTACGTATAGCAATCAGGCAGTTAACGATTCTCAAAGCAGTACAATGGAGCGTTCAGTTATACTAATCTTGATCTGGATATAAAATTTTGGTAACTAGTTTTTGCACATCTGTCAAATGTGCATTCTCCTTGAAGCGTGCCATAAACTGCCTTGGAATAATGTAAGCTACGTCATCAATTATGCGACTATCTGCACATGGAAAAAAAATCTTCAATGTTACAGATATCGATCCCGCAATTCAGATAGTTGCGGAGTAAGTGTTAATCTCGAATAGAATCTGCTAGTCTTATACAACACTGCATAATTGTATTGATGCCTGCCGTTTATTCTATTAATGTATCATTCTTTTTGAAATTTCTCGGTACTTTCAAAGGATTATGTAAATTTCTATGCTTATAGTGTAATTTGATAATCCAAAATAAATACAATAAAATGCGAAGTGATAAAAAGCGGGAAGTCCCGTTGGCTTGACGAGCCGCACGTGGCCCGTTAGTTAAGTACATGAGGAAATCCGTATTTTTCGTTCACTTTTTTGCCCCCAAAAGTTGCGAAAAAAAAATCTCGGGCTACATCGACCGGATAAGGTTTTTTCTATTCTATACGACGTACAGAACAAGAAAAAAATAGTGTACCCATGAAATCGACTTTTCGATTCAGTGACTCAATTTTAATGTTTAATAACTCAAATGATGGCTCCTTTCTTCTACGTTTCTGCTAATGAGTCGAAATTAATTTTTTTTAATATAGTGAGCTATATATATGCTCCTCATCTAGATCATTTTTTGAAAGCATATATATAGCTAAAGTTACGAGGATTGAAAGAAAAAAAGTGTAAAATCGAGAGTTTTGGTAACAACCTAAAAGCGAGTCTGAAGCAAAATTCGTTTATTTCAAAAGTACATGACTTTTGATCAGTGCATTCAATCTAGACAAGCTTGGGTTTAAATTACAGCTCTTTTACTCTACCTTAAGCCTATCTATATGCCTATTTAGCCTTGCAATCGAAAAAATCCAGAATATTTTGTTAAAAAATGCGTAATAATCTCTGCATAAAATCACAAAGATGGCGAAAACAACAGTGTCACAAGATTGTTTTCGAGGGTACACCTTAATCTGGAAAAAATCTTATCTGCTCGATATAATCCGAGATTTTTTTTCGCAACTTTTGAGGGCAAAAAAGTGAATGAAAAATACGGATTTCCTCATATAGCTACGTGTAGACAAGGTATAGACTTAAAACAAATATAGATCAATATATAGCAGCGTTAAACTCGTGTACTCGGTGCACCGGTGGCTCAGAAGCTCGAGTACGGAGTGAGACCTTCTGATTTGAAGTGTAACTGCTAGTTGGAAAAGCTGAGATCACGGTAACCGGCTGCAGGATATTGGTATTAAAAAACTTTTAATATAATAAATTGGTGAGTAAATTTATTTAATGTATTAGCAAGTAATACAATCGGCAACCATCATACGAATATTTAAGCAGTGTAATGTCCTGGTAAATAACCGACGGATGGTATAGCAAGAAGTAACCATCAGTCGGGACGAACAAAGAGCTGTGCGGTATAAAGAGGCTGATTTGACCAATCAATAACTATATTTTTTTAAAAAGTGGTCGGGGAAGGGATTTTTGTCTAAAAACAATTTACGTTACATTGATACTTATCAAACTTTGTAATTGTTGAATTGCTACTCTGTATTATAATGTTTTGACATCTATCACTATAGCTATATTAGATTGTACTAAAAATATGTTATTCTCTTATAAAGTAAAATAATTTTTAAACATTGTGATAGATTTTAAGATGATGATTGAAATAAATTGTAAAAACTTAAACAAAAACAGCAAGCTGTTTATTAATACTGTAATGGTCGTTTATGGTACAAATTCAATTTACGACATGTCAAATGCGCTTTTGTTCTGAAATCCTCAAAAATAAAATGAGACGTCTTCAACGGATACCTTGTTATGAGTCATGGATGTAAACCTTCTAAAGTTTCTCAAAGGAAGACTGAACGCTCACAGGATCAGGAAAAAAAAGAAGAGACAAAAAGCTTGAACCATCGTTACTACCCACGCCTTCCACGTAAAACGAAGCATACTTACGCAGAACTAAAGAAAAAAGACGCAGATAAAAGATTGTTTCTTTTTTTTTTTTTTTTTAACTGTACTGCTCGCATTTGCAGTGGTCGCGTGTTTAGCGAAATCGAGAAACAAAGTCGCGTGCGGCGAGCGCACTATGGTCTACATGGTAATAATTAAATTCAAATCGACGGTAACAACCAACGGCTGGACGACTTTTGCACTTGGAGCACCGTTACATTTATGCAAAAACTGTGATCATAATACGGTTGTAATTTTTTTAATATTCGGTCATAGTTCTGTAAAAAATAATTGTACGTATGCATAAATATATAGAAATATATGCGCACACATACACTCACGAACAATCCAATAATTAGATTTGATCGCTGAGAAAATTGCAAAATCGATGATTTGTTTAACCACAATGTTGATATTGGCAACAAACTGTTCCTATTTTAAAATAAAAGAAAAACATGTGTGATTTCAAATGGTTAACTCAAAATTATAAATCTATCTTAAAAATCTAGAAATTGTATAATTTATAAGACATATATTTATGATAATTATAATACAAAAAATTATATTGAACTTAAAATCGCGCACGAGACTTGTTCGTCTCGCCGCAAGCGCAGAAACAAAAAAATCGAATCTCCCGCGCTTATGGTTCAGCCCGAGCGTTCGCTCGTCATTGTTACGGTAAAAATGCTGTCAATCCGTACTAACGCGCGTCGCGACTTCGCCGAGACCCGCAACTGACCGTTACAGAACACACGAGGAGTCCCTATCCTATAGTCAATGCATTGCGCGCAGCGACGGCGTCTAAAATGTATAGGAAGAAAGAAAGTGCGATGTACGTATGTAATACTGCACACAGGCGCAACAACCAGTTGCCGTTGCCCGTTGCCGTGTCGCTCTGCGCCTTTGTGTACAGCCCGGCTCCCGAGAATCTGTATATAGATATAGGAGCCGCAGCGATACCTATAGTATATAATACACCCATGAACCGTCGCTCAGTTCAGTCGTTGCTTCGCACCGTGACTGTTTACAATTGTATAGATATTCTTCTGCTGATACTTAACCGTTTTTCTTTGTGAATAGGAGGATTCAGTTCGCAGGTGATCAGAGCAGCGGGACGATCGGCTGAATCTGCGCATTTACCGATTTGGTATTTTCTTGTTTGGTGAGTGAAATTTTTTAAACTTTCGAGGGGAGCTCGTGTCATAATGCGACATGGTGCGAGGAGACGCGAGAGTCGGAAGGGACAAAGGGGGCTCGAGTCAGGCGTCCGTTTCTTATATCTTTATGCGCAAAAATAAGCGGTGATTTCGCTTTTCTACGCTTTCCCATTCGATAATCTGCAAATATTAGGTCGATTATAGGCATCTGCGAATATTTTTCTTTCGGTAAACCGCGTGTCTATACGCATATTTTGATTCAAAAATTTCTATTGTTTACCCTAATGTCTCGATTAGCAAAAATTTTATTCTAAAAATCGAAACGATAAACCGTGAATTTTTGCCAAGGTTAGATGATTTTATAAATTACGCGTATTACAAGCTTATAATTTAAAATCACAAAAAAACGATCGAGCGGTTCGTTGTCGAGCGACGACCGTTCATCGGGCTTTGTTTGGTGTCGCCGCTGCGGCGCACTGTGTACTGTCTGTCAACAGTGTTGCGTCTTGTCTATACTTTCCACTCTTTTTCTTTGCAAAGAAGAATGGGAAAGATTAGCAAATATCGAGCTTGTTTTTTTTTTCAAAAAATCAAGGATTTCAGTAGAATTAAGTTTGATCTGGTATTTTTGTAAAGTAGGTCGTAGGATACTCGATACTTGAAGCTTTGTTTCAGGAGTTTGCAGCTTTGCTTTTGTATTTTACATATAAATGCATAGATTATTCTAATACAAATTTTCGCCGTATTTTAAAACAAACATATTTTTCGAATATTGTAATTATTTCGTAATTATATATTTGAATATTGAAATATACTCTAACACTGAATGAGCGATCGCTGCATATATGTATTATGCTATTATTATTCTGTTAATCTATCAGTCGACTTTTTAAAAACTTTAAAAAAAAATATATTGTGAGTTGTAGGAAATTTGTGAATTTGATGATTGTCTTTTAACGAACTATTATACCTTCACAGGGACAAATAAAAGTCGAACATGGCAACTGCAACTGAAAGGCTGGTCGAGAATGAGGGTAAGTAATTTCACGAATCATAGAATCGTTAAATTGTCATTGATTACTCTCATTTTTTTCGCGGCTAAACATTGTATGTAAGTCGACCTCTTAGTTCTGGCACATTAAACCCACGTGATACTCGGTTGTTTCCACTCGAGGTTCTTCGACCTAAACGACGATTAAAAGAAAGATGACTTTGTTATGGAAGTTGAACAAATTATAAATTTGACACAATTACAGCGATAACAGCAGTGTACTGAGACGTGCGAGTATGCTGCGTTATCTGATTTTTAGATTCTCGTCGAGGACGACGATTCAGAAGCTACTTTATCTTATTACCGAATATCATAAGTGTAAAAAGTTAAAATGTTTATTATATTATTATTTATTTCACACGTATCTTCAATTGTGTCGCTAATTTGAAATTACGTGTGGGAAAATCCATGAAATAACACAGAAATAGTCCTGCGTCTTTTCCTCGAAAATAGCACATCGCAAAGTCCCCTGTACCAAATGGCTGTACTTATCTCTTTCTCCCGCCTCAAAAAGAAAAAAGAGCGAACGTTCTCACGAACAGCAAAAACTTCGTGACTCAGTCTCACACGATTTTCGTGCCGCGACCCGAATATAGCCGTCGCACGTGTGAGCCTACATATTCATTTCTACATATATTTATCGAGAAAAGTGCACGTAGCCCTTTTTGCGCGTCTCGCTGCAGCGCTTTCTAAACGTCACGACTTTTTTCGCGTGGGCTAACCCGATTGCCACCTACGGACTGTCGCGAGTGTGTTTCTAAAGCGAGAGAGATGGAGAGAAAGAGAGAGAGAGAGAGAAGGTGAAAAGCGCATAGACGCTTTCTTCGATATGCCGGTTTGTCGTTTGTTGTTTTGTATTTTTTTTTTTTTTTTTTTTTTGTGGCGAAGGGAAGTATGTATGGGGAAGACAAGCCAATTGAATCGTGATGCAGAGGAAAAAGTTGCACGGCAATTTAGAAAGGTAAACGAATTGACTTTTTTCTCTTCTGGACATTTGTCGAAGAGGATGTAATTACTGCGGAAATTATATTGGAGTGTCGTACGTAAAGAGTAATTGAGCGAATGATGATTTCTTTAACATGTATTTCTTTTCAATGCTTTGACAGCTTTCGTTATCAGAGTTAAATTATTTTTCCAATAAATAAATCAACATTATATAGATATTAAGAGTCCTTGAAGGAAAATTCATCGTTACAAATGAACTCCTTTGAAACATCCATCAAAATGAATAAAACATCTAGGTTTCTGATCAATCTCGGATGACCCGTCGAACAATTTTCCTCCAAAGTTCTTCCAACGGCATATATATAAAAGCTTTTATAGCTCGTCTAGTGCGCCATTGACGATACTTGCACTCGTTCGACTGGCTTTTTCTACAAACTTCTTGAGGGGAAAGTTGAAAAAAATGCGCTCTGGTCGGTAGATTTTCCAGCTGATGCCGCGTGTTTTATATTGAATTTTACCGGTTGGCATTTGTGGAATCTTGTAGTTATTGTAACTTTATTAGTCTGAAGAAAGAATTTTCTGCAGTTCGTCTACGTTCTAAATAAGATTTCTGGACTATCCCCGTTTGCGTGATTTATTTTATAAAGAGTTTTCAATTTTAATTTGCGAGAAATTTAATATAAAAGTTTATAAAGTCCTATCAAGAGGTTCAGTACACTTTTTAAATGATCTAATTCAAACTTAGTTACGGCTTTATGACGGAATTGACGATTAGCTGCATTGAAATATATTTTGTCAAACGAATTTAGAATAATCTAATTAATTTTAAGTTTAAAATATTTAATCGTAATAATTAAGAGTCAAATTAAAATCTAATACTCTTAAAAGAATATGAAAATGTAGAAAGACATGGCATTTAATCCACTGAGTAGTCGGGTGAAAAGCTTCCCATTAAATATTCTTTATCCGGCTTAATTTGAATAAATACTTGTACTGCCCCTTTGCTACCTGGTCGGCTATTAGATTAAACTCAGCTCTTGATGGCATTTTTTTCTCTTTTTCGCAATGTCTCCATCAGCTTTACTAAAATAATTATTATTTTAGAATACTACCTTTTCTTCACTGCAAAATAATGGTCGACACATCTGTTGTTAACAAAGTTATAATCTCGTGAATTTTTGAAGCCAACATATTGCAGAGATTAAGTTCAAACAGGAGAAAACAATTTGTCGACTTGTCGAACTTGTGAAATAAGATTACACATCCCCTGATTTTCCACCCGAGGAACTTCCACGGCCAAACAGAATTATCCCCTTGGAAATTCATAACCAAGCTTCAAAGCCAGAAATCGTTAACAAACTATGTTAACCAAATTCTTCCAATTCTCCCGCGTTAAATCGTTTCCTCCTTTCTCTCGTCCCGTTCTGTTCTCTCTCTCTCTCTCTCTCTCTCTCTCTCTCTCTCGCTCTCTCGACGTGTGCAAATGAAACTCGATTTGCGCTGTTCCGCAGTGTAGATTGACGTACGGCTCGCTCGGATGAATATTCCGTCTGTCCTATCTATGCTTTCTTTTTTCCACGCCTAGCCGAGCGTTTGGCTTTTAATCCTTTTGCGAAGGGGGGTAACGCTGACACACTTATTCGTTTCTTTGGCTCTTGCCTTATCGGCAACGCTCCGATGCTTTGTTCTGTCGGTGTACAGCTGCAGATCTTTTTTGTTTTTTGTGTTTTTTTTTTTTTTGAAGGCGACATTCGATACCGGGCGTTCTTTTCCCATCGCGCTTGTTCATCCAAATTTTCAGCGCAGCACTGCGATTGATTTTGCCGCACTCGGAAGCCGTCGGAATTGTTCCATCCAACTTTTTAATTGTCCTATTTAAGCCTTCGCTGCGGATGTCGACGGAAAAAAACGGTCGAGTCATGCCCGCTTGCAATAACTCTCGCCGAAAGTCGTGCCGAGCGTATTATAACAGTCCTTCCTTATCGCCGACTTCCAAAGTCCTCCGCTCTCCCGAGAGACGCGTGTGTATATACTGCGGGCGTAAAAGCCCACGCGTCCCACTAAAATCAGTAACTCTCGTCCGTTGCACAAGCTCCGGCTGCACAGCACATCCCCATGAATATGCATGTGTAGACACGCGATGCACGCGCGGCTGCAGACGCGGCTGCGAGCGAGCGGGCGAGAGAGAGACGAAAAAAAGAGAGGAAATGAAAACTCGACGCGTAGGTGGTTCAGGTTTGGCGGATAACCCGTTCGCGCAGCGGGCGCGACGCGTTTTATTGTCGCCGCCTGCAGTGCGCTCGTCAGCACTGGTATTATGGTCGTTGGGCTTTTTCGCTTATTGTCGCGCTGATGCTCCATGCAAATGACCGGGGAATTAAGCGGCGAGCGTAATGAGGCCTTGTTCCGGAAAATTTCGGTCGAGCCTACGCAGCTTTTCTGCGCTCTCTGTGCGTCGCGGGGCACTTTGCTTCAAACTCCAAATGAATGCCGCTTTTTTTTCGTGCACCCGTATACTTTACAGGGTGCATTTTTGGAAAGCTTTACATGCAAGTTTTGGGCGTCTCAATTGTGAGAAGCTTAATGAAACGCGCTGCACGACTCGTTTTGCCGGACGTGCAATTATTTTAATGAAACGAAAGGTTAAAGGAAGCCTCGATGCATTTTCAACAATGCACAAAAGTGTAAAATTGAATTTAATATCCGAGTTCAGTTGATACTCATTCGAGAGAATCAATAAAAGTCGAGAATTATGAAAGATTAACAGGTGAGTTTCAGTGTGACGTATATTGTTTTTTTAAACGAGAGCTTTACTGCATTCGATCGGACATTTATCCTCGCTTTACCTTGTTTCACTAGGCACACACGTCAGTTTGAATTGCTATTTATTTCCCGCACAAGAATTTCTCACAACTGTTCCACATCTGTTCGTCCTACAATGCAGATGTTGAATATAAGTTTCTCAAATTATATTTTCGTATAGCTGGAAATCCGGGACTGCAGTGCTGGTTACATCGCCAAGGGCTAATCGATAGTCGCCTCGGTGTACTTGAGTTTTAGAAATTTCAGTTTGTAAAGGGTTTTTCGTATAATGGAGGGTTTGCAGCATCAATAATAACAATAATAATAACAGCAATAATAATAATAATTGCTAATTTTTTTATTATGCATTTTAACGTAATTCAGTCTAAACTATTCTTTTTCACTGCGCAACGTACGTAGTTCGATGAAGAGCAAAAATTATTTAATGAAAAATCAATACAGCTTGCGGAAGTTTTTAGGTCGAATCATTTTTACAAACGCATACAGATCCCAGTTGTTAATAAATCCGTATATACACACATCAGCTTGAAGCGGGCGATTCGCGTCGACTGCGCGCGTCGGTAAAACAGAACCCTCCGCTTCAAGCGGACCCCTAAAATCCCGTCGGCAATGCAGATGAACACCTGGGCTAAAATGATTTCCTCGCACCCCCTTGTAACCGAGGTAGTCGAGCCGGCTCTTCTTTCCCATGATATAAACGCGTATACACACACATATATATATACATGCGATGGCACACGCGATGCGAGAGAGGCGCTTGGGGCGCGCAGAGAGGGAGTATACCGGCATATCGAGCGACGCCGGGCGTCGCGGCACCGCCAGCGCTGTCACTACTTGTTCGTTCTACCCTCAGTCGCCCATCAGCCACCGCCCCGGTTGCGCACACTTGCCGCTATTCCAAGAGGACCTGCTCCGCTGGCACCAGCGCACCAACTTTACCCCCCTTTTTCCACTGAGCCCGGCTCCTTGCGACTCTCGGTTGGTTTTCCGCACAATTTGCCGCAAAGGGGACAGCCGAAGCAGGGGGGCTCCTGGTTCTCTTTTTTTTTCGAAGTAGAGAGCCATTCGCCTGGTGAGTCACGCCGGCCGGAGGACAGCAGTACAGTCAGCCGGTCGGGAAAAGCAGTTTATCGCCGCGTAAGCTGAGGCGAGGAAATTTTTCCGCGAACAATTTTTTCGCGCATAAACGCATGCATAAATTTGAAATCGATCGAGTGCGCGATCTCTACTTCGGAAAAGAAAGCTCTCCGGGTGCCCCGTTCCGCGCTGTCTCTCCGTCTGTCTCCGTGGAAGCATATACCCTTCCTTCGCGCCCAGCAAGAAAGTTTCGATTGGGGCTGGCGAGACGAGGCGTCCGGGAGTGAGTAATCAAGAGGGTTTAACGGAGCCGGGGGACGACGCGTAAGTAGCAGGATACACCGGCAGGATCGCCGCGACGTCTCTTGCCGGCTGCAGTATGTGTACAATTTGTGTTACATTCAAATTTGTCGACGCGAGCTTTTTTCGAAAAATTCGCCTCGTCGTCGTGCGGCGATAAATTTGTTGATCGAGTTCTTCGTCGTCGTTGTTGTTGTTTTACTCTCGCGGGCTCGGGAATAATCGATAGTTTCGGAAGCGACGCGTACACACTGTCCATCGGGATTTCTTCTGCGCGCTCCCATCCGCGTTGAGTGATATATGCGAAAGCCCGTCGCGATTTATTGCCGCTGACGGTGAAAAAAATGGCGATACCGCGTCCGTGTCTCTATGGTATCGTCGTGCATGCGTGCAGTGCAGGATAAGTCGGGACTCGATGTTACACCGGTGTATGCGCGTAACGTTATTGAATTCTTTTTTCTTTCTCGCAATTTTTCAACGCGTATACGCATAATATACTTTGTCGCGGAGCTGAAACCGGTTGGCGCCCGATTACGAGCCCTCTGCTCCTTATCGCAATCGTACAACCGTTATCCTTTAATACGGACATTTGTTGGAAACAAGTTTATTTGCAGAGGGGCATCGAGCTTGCGAATTGTGACGTCACGCGCAGCGGCTGCAAAGCAATCGATAGAATCATTCTTATTGCTCCGGCGAAGCATTACGGTCGAGCATGGGCTCTCGCATTGTCATAGTAACGAAATTTCTCGCTTAGTAACGAGATGCGAAGAAAAAGGACTTGTTCAGTTTTGTCTCAATTTTTTCTCGGCAAGCAGAGGTTTTCTCGAACTGCAGACTGGAAGCTTTTCCATTTAACTTTCCCTCAGTTCCTTTGCGCATTGCCGTACGATTTACGCGAACGAATCGAAATCTGTACATATGCGTATTGCACACACGCGCGCGATTTCATTTCAATCGCACTATATACGCGCACGGCCGCATTATACGCAAGTCTGATTAATTGATAAGGGCATCCGTATATATACCGTCTCGATGTACACTCTCCCGGCGGAGACAAAAGCCATCCCTCACGATGACTCACCGGCTTGCAAACCCCATTCGCAACTTCCTTCGCGATTGCTTCTTCGCCTGCGACGTTCGTATATATATATGAAGACAGACGGATAGACAATCCCTCTCCGAGGTATAAATTCATTATCGCTCCGGCGTCTCCATTGTTATTCTCCCTTATTCTTTTTTTGGAACGAAAACAAAAAAGAAGAAGAATAAGAAGAAGACAAGAAGAAGACAAGATGCTGATCACCCTGGTACGCGACTCGGTGCTGCAGTGCTTCTGCCACAGCTGCAAGGCGCCGCTGAGCCTGGTCGGTGAGTAGCAAGTCCGGGCATCGATTTCTTTTTCCCCTACTTCCCGTGCGTACGCACACATTATACACGTATATGGTTCTTTTTGTTGCGCTTTCTGGAGGATAATTGCGAGTCCGTAAACTGCAATTTGCCGGCGCTGCTGCCCCGCGCCCGAGTCCCCGAGAGCCACAAGAGAGGGTGTTATCTGTATATACGCAATACACGAGCGAATTTCGCCGTTGTTGCGTATTCTATGGACTTGAGATCGAGAGGGGCGATGAGTTTATTAATTACCGGGCTTTCGAGGGAGGGCTTGCTATCTGATCCTTTTCCGGCGCCCGGCTGTACCAGATACAATATATACAACGCACGAGAGCAAGCCGTTGCTTTTCACGTGCGCGACTTTGCGGGAAAACAATAGCCGATGACTCGCTCTCCATGTATATGTCGAGCCCGCGTATGCGCCTTAATTAACGGCGATTCGCGGAGGTCGATTCGACGAGTCGAAAATGCGAGCCGCGGTATTTGCGCGCATGTATTGTTTCGAGAGCGCGCAAAAATCTCGTTACCGCGACCGCGCGTGTCTCTCTATTAAATTCGCCGAGTCTATCTCCTCGCGGAGCATTACTCGCGAGACGTATGTGTAAACGTAAAATAACAGCGCGCTGCGTAACTCCTAATTTAATCGAAGAAACGCTCTTTATCGGCATTCTCAACTACAAGGGTTTTAAGCGTCGAGCAGAGCAGAAACGAAAGGAGAACGAAGCTCCGAGTGTGCTGTGCACAAGCTGCGGAGAGCCGACGATAAATTTAATCCTTGCTAATTTATGCGACGTTTACAGCCCAGGGGCGCATTCTGCATTATATACACACAAGTTGCGCGTCGAGGAGGAGGGAGGGAGTTCTGTTCGATTTCGCGTGACGCCCGACACTTTGAAAGAAACCCGGCTTTTCTTTTCTCTAATGCATATATCGAGCCGCTATACTGCGTTTCACTTCCGAGTCCTTGCGGACCTTCCACGAGCGGCAAGGTCAGCTGTTACCGTTTTGCAAGCCTTGTTATTTCTTTTTCCATTATACGCGCTATATCCATATTGGCGCATATCGGTGGGTGTGTGCAGCTTGCGCCAACGCGTGTATATACGTAAGGTTAAAATATACGAGACGTTAATAATTCATTACCGTTATTACAATGACGATTACGCTGTCTTCTATTTTCGGCGCGATCTATTTTTATTTTCGTCGAGTGCATAGCGTGTGTTTGCGTGGACGGGGATTGTGTATGTTTGGTCTCTGAATTTCGCCGACGCCGCCGCTGCGACGCGCAAGTTTTATCCCCCATATCGTAATCAAATTTTCCGAGTTGACCCGTTTTCCCGCCGGGGCGAACAAGATTAGCCGAGTTTTGAAAGATCGGACGCTGCAGATGTACACCGGCTACAGCAGTTCACTGTATTTATCGAGCTGACGCTCCGTTTTTCAATTCCGTTATATTAATTGACTTCCTATTCAGGTCATCCGGAGATCTATGACGTAGCAACCGGTTCATTGTCTTCTTCTTTCTTAAAAATCTATTTCTACTTCATTAAGCTGCGCTGACGCAGATGCAGCTTCGAGGAAGAACCGAACTTGGCTCCTCAGATTCTGCAGTAGGGATTTTACCAAAAAGTGTTTAGATTGCGTTTGTACATTGCTCCTCGTCGATGCTCGAACTAAATCCGATACTCCCCTATGTATCCCGCGAGTCAGTTGCTGTCCCACAGACTGCAGTACTGTATACGCGCTTCTCGCAAATTTAATCGGAACGAGCTTGAATCAAGTCCTGAAAGAGCGCCTCCCGCAAAGTCTGGCCTCGGAATTCGCGACCACTCGAGGCTTGAGTTATAATCCATCTTATGCATATACGCATACAGTACACGATCAATCCTTCCTCCAGCGCAACAAATCAAAGCGCACTGCACGTGTGGAAGGGCCACTCGAGCCGCTGCTCATTCCCGCGGATAGCTTTACACATATATATATATACAGCTTATGTACATTCGAAGCCAAGTTCGACGTCCTATCGAGCACGCGACACTCGCGCACTCGAAACGCGGAAGTGAGCGGCGAATGTGGCTTTTCATCTCCACTGGTATATAAGCGTCAAATATGCTCACTCGAATATATCTCACTCGCAGCGATGCGCGCATGTATAGCTCTGTGCGGATGGCCGTGGAAAATGTCTCTGTGCAGCTGAAGGATTAAATTTTCGACCGATCATCGATCATTCGATTAATTATATATAACGGGCGAAGAGCGATTCTTGACTCTCCGATGCCGATTTATCGAGTCAGAAGTGTGTCAGAATTTCCGGAGCTTTAGTCCAGTGCGTTATAATACGCGTATAATGATTTATGAGAGGCGCGTAACGACATTTGATAAAGCTCGTCTGAAATTTGTCCAATTATACCTCGACTGTTTTTATCGGCGAGTATATTCACCGCGTTTTGCGGTACATTGAAAATCGAATGAAAATCGAAATATTTTTTAACGGGTATTATTCGGTCGTTCGTACGTTAAAAAAAAATTTTTTTCCCGCATTATGTTGTACTGAAAATACCACATTTCCTCCCCCCCGAGTATCTGGAGAGAAATGCGTAAATTCGGCGCTAGTATTATGAGGAAAAATGTAGCATACACTTACGATGGGAGTAAATTCAGGCACCCCCCCCCCCCCTTGTGTCTCGTGTTCGCGTAGGCAATTTACACGAGTTATGGACTGTCCAAGTTTTTGCCTCCATACGTAGGTGCGTTTTATATAATATTTTGTTTGTTTTGTCCCTTTTCAAACAGCAATGCTTTTATACGCGTGTTGAAATGGCACTTTTAAAGTAAAAGTATGATTTCCCCTATAAATTATACTTCCTCGACAGAAATATTTTCCTTTTCCCGCTAATATTTTTGCAGTGGAGAGCATCGCTATTTGTCACTGCGTGCAGCGCTTATCTGTTTTTTTCCCCCTTCTTTCCGTTTAATGGTCTCGCGCAGTACCCCATCGATTTTCCGCGCATTGTGCGGACGTGAGTCCTTTTCGTCTTTCCGTTTTTCATTTGCCCCTACGCGATTCCTCATAATCGCCGGGCGCAGTCCGCGTTACCTCCATCCTCATTGTTCGTTTATTTACGTAGGCCGCAGGCGAGAGAGTACATGGGCTCTTCCATGAATTCTCGGCCAATAGCCGACAATATCTGTCAATTAAACATTATTGGGCTTGATTTATTTTCTGATACATCGTTATTTCTGAATTGTCGGCAGTATATCGATCGTAACGCCTGTAATAATTCTCTTAATTGTAAGTGCACATTTTTCTCGATGGTTTTTCGGCTCACTTTCGATTTTACAAAAGCTAAAAATAAGAAATAAATTCTAATATATACGCGCGACAAATTTTTCCATGCAAAACAGTGTCGAGAATTCAAGAATTTCCGACCAGCCGAATTTTTCACGCACCTCCGCGCCAACTTGCCAGTGAAATTCACTCAACTGTACGAGCACTGGTCCATCCTCTTGCAATTTACCGCACTGCACGTCTTGGGAAGCTGATATCGCGCCTGGAGATCCCCCATCGAGGGAAACGTCGTCGGGTGCGACACGTGAAATCATCGTGTCACGCGATATCTCGTATACACATATATACTTGTAATGTACGTACACCTTCGCTGTGCAGGTCGTCTCGCAGAGGGTCGATAGCAGGAATGTTATCCGGGCTACCCTACTGCAGTACTCCCGATCAATTTCTCTGGCGCCGCTCAGCTCTCCCTTGAATTCTTTGCTATGCGCGCGAGAAAATAAAGCCGTTTTGACGCTCATCTTGTTGCTGATTCTCGGTGGGGAAATTTTTCATTGTTCTTTTCAGTTCCTTCGTTCGTTCTTTCAAAAAATTGCTGGGATTGCAAGAATCTTTTCGAACCTTTCAACTCATACTTATAATTAAAGTTACGTCGGTATATTTTTTCTCTCGAAGCGATGCTCGTAAACGAAAGAGAGTTGCTTCCTTTGTGTCGAATTTTCTGTAAAGTAAGAGGCAGAAGAAAAGTTTGAGATGATTGGACCCTTGCATTGTCTCTTTACGGAGCTCTACAGAAGAAAAAGCATCCAATAATTGAGACGGCCGTCTTCTTCCCTGAAGTATTAATACACGGTGCAAGTTATTCTCTCGTGGTGTGCGCAAGACCTTCTTTTTCTATAAAGAAAGAAAATTGATCGAGGAAATCCAAGGTGTGCCTCCGGCTGCTGCGTCACATGTTGATCAAGCAATTAAAATTCAAGAACACACACGCGTGATGCATCAATCAATGCCTTAATTCAATTTAAACCGCGAGCTAACAAACTGTACCGATTCTGCAGCCCGATCTAGTACAGCTTAATCTTGCGCAATTTCTTTTCTTTTTGTACTTTTAATCTGCATATAGAGATCGTACGCATACATACTTAAACATCCCCATAAAGTTCCGAAGAATTAGCGAGCGGCTTATAATTCATGCGAATCGCGAGTAGTGAAAGAAACTTTTCCATCGTAACCGCCTTCGAAAGTTTCTGCCTAAGCACTTGAAATTGAAGCTCCTAAAGTTATAGCGGGTCGTCAAAGAGAGAAAGATAGAGAGAGAGAGAGAGAGAGAGAGCATCAGCGGGGTGTCGCTTTGGCACGCGAATTTTCCAGGTCAACTTGGCGAAGTCGCCAGTGGAAAAGTCGATACCTCGACCACCGGACGCTTTTGCTTTCCTGTCTATCTCTCTCTCTCTCTCCGCACTCGCGCCGCAACGAGCGAGCGACTCTCCGCGCGTGCGAACACTCGCGTTTGGGGTTGTCTGCAATGCGTAGTTAACTTTGCGTGTCGACCGCAGATTAACGCCGGGCGCCAGAGCTTTTTCTTTTTACGCGGCGAGCGCTGAGAGTATAAAAATAGATCTTCCGCAGCAGCTTGGAGGGCACTATATTTTTCTAGGCTTTATGAATTTCATTGCGATATCAAACTTTACGTATACAAACGCGCGTATGCCGAAGGTGTATCCAATGCTTTGGCCGAGGACAGTTTGATGAAATATAAACGAGTCCGGGCAACGACGCGTTTATTATACGCGTTAAAGAAAAACTAGATTTTAAAGGAAGAAGCGAACGAGACAAAGGTTATACGAGGCTGTGCGTACAGCGGGAAAGAATAATGCTCTTCCGGCATCGTCGAGCTGGTCGCCCCAAAAGGAGGCAGAGAAACGGTATATTTAAGTAGACGCGAAAGGCAGTGTATTCCGAAAGTCCCTTGGGCGCGGTTACACACCTCCAGAATCGCATGTGTGTGTATGTGTTTGCGTACGTGTACGAACGTATTACCGGTATAGAGAAAGAGAGAGAGAGAGAGAGAAAAAAAAAGCGAAAATTGAATCTATCCGCAGGTACTCAGCGACGCGGTGCCGCACCTGTGAAGAAGTCAAGTGGTAAGAAGCCCCGTACCAAACAGCCCAAGAAGAATGTCAAGTTCATAAGTGAGTATACACTTGTATACCGAGTGCGCTTCTGTAGCTCACCTGGTTTAGCGAGCACTGTACATGTGTTTATTCTTGCATGTCGTGCTTTTTTGATGCGAAAGCGCTTTTTTTTCATAGAGTTGTATTATACTGTTGTATATAACTTCGATTCTTTATGAGACTGTGTCTATTAACAGAATTTTTCGGTTTAATTGAGATAATCGAGATTTAATCGAGATAATTTAATTGACAATTGACAGGTATCGTTACAGAACGAAACTCCATATATGTACGAGGCCTGAATTTCACTTGCCACCTTTCAGGAAATAACGTGAACAAAAGAAACTTAATGAACGTCGTCGTCCGAACAGAAGGAAACTGGGCGCTGCATGCATAGCAGAGCACAAGCGATAAAGAGTGAAAATCGCAGAAACTTGCACCAATACCGCGAAAACAAAGAGACGCGCATTGCCCCTAATTGACGTCCGTCAATCTATAAGCCTGCCAATATTATACCTTTCTTGCGAAATTCTGCTCTACGAGCGCACAATGTGCTCTATACAGAGAGTAGAGTGAGAGAGAGAGAGAGAGAGAGAGAGAGAGAGAGACTCGTTTCGAAAGGCTCTTGCGGCTCTCGAACACGTAACGCTCATTGTCCGCGTTACGGGGGCTACGCGAAGGCGCAGCGTTTTTATCTCCTTAATTCGAGAGTCTCTTTGTCTCGGGCGCGATAAAAATGGAGTATAGGCGAGAGAAGCGTCGGTTGGCGCGTATATAGGTCTGTCCCGTGATTGGATCGCGTTATTGAACTTTGCGATTATAACGCACGCGTATGCACACTTATATACGAGAGGCCGTAATCTTTGTTTGGATTCAATTCGCGATTGGAGCGCGCGCACCAATGCGGACGAAGCTGCATCCGCGCGAGGACCGGAACGCGATTATCAAATACAAGAGTCCCGCGTGTGTTCCCGTTGTTCAAACTGGTCTGACGCTTTTTCCCGTATTACATCTCAAATTAGAATCTCGACGCTTGAATCTTGATGGCGCGCTTATACGTCGAATTTCAATGAAAAAATGCACTTTTCTTTGGTTTAGAAATCGAAAAAAATTTTTTAAAACTATAGAGGTTTCGGACCGATCAGGCTTTCTTCTGTAAGCTAAAAGATGATAAAAAATGCCGAGGAGCATGCGAAATATAGAATATGAAAATTTAACATGGAAAGGCATGTATGGGTCAGGAAAAAGAAAAAATTGGCTATTCGGATTTTTATTATTTTTTTTTTTTTAATAGGCATAACTTTTGATCAGAGCATCTAAACTTGGGATATTTTTTTTAAATTAAAGCTCTTTTGTAATACTTTATTATAGTGTTATTTGAAATTATACATTGGTGCCTCGGGAACATTCCTAGTTGTTATTATTCCAGTGTTTTAACGCATTAATTTTCTGTAAAAAAAGCATAAACTGTCTCAGAAATATCATTACTAGTAATTTTTCCCATGTTCCTCTGCACTTTCGACTATCTTTCGTCTCACAGAAGCAAGTCTGATCGGTCCGAAACCTCTAGCTTTAAAAAAATTTTTTCGATTTCCAGACCAAAGAAAAAAGTGCATTTTTTCATTGAAATCTCTATGCACAGTCAAGCTCTTGGAGTCTTTCGCGTAAAAGCCGCTTTAAGTGCATCGTTTGTTTTAATACTCAAGTGGCGAGACTTTAACAAATATTTACCAGAGAAAATTGGCTTTTCCGATGTGCAAATTTCAGCCCGCATACATTTTCAAGTATATATTCTACGACGTTATTTCAATGTCACGGGGGTTCGACTCGGCAGCGGCCGCTCGGTCGACATTTCGACGAGCGATATTCCACGAAAAGTAAGACCCTCTCCTCGTGTCGCGCACGACGAAGTCGTGTCGCGCCCGCGTCCGCAGCGCTTCCTTTCGCGGAACCGTCGTCGCGCACGGGTCCATCGACTGCACCCGAAAACTTTTGAAAACGCCACCAAAAAAGGCTCCTCTCGCCGCGGAGGAACGTTTTGCCAGCGCGCAGGAGAGCGAGAGGGAGAGGGGGGGGGGAGGTGAGGAGAACTGGTATCGGTTCAATGCACTTCTCTCCCCCCCACCAGCGACACGGAGCGGTGCATCGGCCGCGCGGTGCAATATCGCAATTGCGCGCACAAGACACAAAGCCGACACTGTAAAATTGAGGGAAAAGGCGAGAGAGAGAGAGAGAGAGAGAGAGAGAGAGAGAGAGAGAGAGAGAGAGAGAGAGAGGAATGACTCACACTTGGCTTCGGGGCATTTATCGATAGCGAGATATTCATTGGATTGTCTAAGGCTAGAGGAGAGTCGGATTTTTCGTGTCCCCTCCGGGTCCGCGAGGCGCGAGCGAACCTTGTTTGGACGTTTATTTCGACTGCTGGATTGAGGGAGAGAAAGAGAGAGAGAGAGAGAGAGAGAGAGAGAGAGAGAGAGAAATGGGAGGAAGAGGCGCGCGAGTTATTGATTTTAATGTAACACTGGGCTCTTGCATACGTGCGCATAGTCGATTTTTTGGATAATGTCGGAGTGGAGAGAAAATTCATTTACTTTTCTAGAATGTAAACTAAACGAGGCGAAGAAAAGGGTCGTCTCGAAACGTGTACACGTGTAATTTTTTTTTCTTGTACAAAGAAAGCGCCGCTTGTATACGTATACACGCGGTCAATCGTGAAAGCTTGCAGATCATTATTATTACGTGCTCGGTGTATTTCTTCTCTTGTGTGTCAAGGATCGAGCTTATAGCCCGAGCAAAGCTGCGCATAGTCTTACTATTCCAAGCGCGGCACGTGAACTTCTGAGGTTATACTTTTCATTGCCGTTCGAATAGTGCAGCTTTCTTCAAAATTCGCTCATTTTTTTCTATGTACACGCGCTCGTCGCGCAAGTATACGCCGCCGACAAACGTCGAGCGCGACGTATACGCGCGTCAATTCGACGAAGAAAGAAGGACGCGCAAATCCGGCATTCGCAAACTCAATTTTAACTTTTCAGGCGCGCGCGCGAGCCGCGCCGTGTATTTTAAATGCAAATTCTCTCGAAGCGCCTCGGCGCCGCGCACTTTTCCAAGAACAGGGCGAGAAACGTATTCGAAAAGTGCATTGCATCGATTCCTCGGAAAATCAATCTTCCGTCGTTAAATTCAATTTGCTGCTTTCTTAAAACTGTGCGAGCGCCGTGTATATACGGCTCTCCTGCGATTCCTGCGCGCGCGGGTCAGGCGAAACCTTCGGAAAAAGAAAAACGACGTGTGGCCAGACAGCCACACACGTGCAGAGCGACGCAGGCGCGCATAGGGAGGACTATATACGCGCGCATGTATATAGCGAAAAGACAAAGCGTCCAAAAAGCACAATGTCAGACTGAGCGCAGAGCTTTTGTATACACGCGTGCATTAGCGGTGCGGTGCGTGCAGACGTCGCGGCACCTGGAGACACATGTACTCTTCCCTCTTTTGCTCGACAGATCGATCCTCTCTCTCTCTCTCTCTCTCTGCTTCTCCTTCGCCTGAGGCTGACTCATACGCCTCCCAAGTATATATACATGTACCGGGTGTACTGTATGTACATAACTATAGGTACAAGTACTGCGCGAGTTAGTGTGTAGGGCTGTGGCTCCGTATAGCCTGCGCTTTTTCCGGCTGCGCGCGTCTACAGCTTTACAGCGCGTGTATATACACACGCACATGTATATAAGTATATGTACGCACATGTGTGCACTGCATACGAGGCGCGGTTGAGTGGACTCGAGTGCGTTGGTAAATTGCGCGGCTGATGGAGTGCGCTGGGGATTGCTGACATTGCTGTTTTAATCAGCACTTTTCTTTTAATCTTTGGGGAGTATACGGAGAGATTGAGAGAGTGAGATGAGGTAGACGCAAGCTTCTGATTTGGTTCGCCCTTTCAAAATTTTAACATTAATTTTCAAGGTTCGTATAACTTAATTTCGGGACTTTACGATTCTGAAAATCCGAGTGCTAGAGTAAATGCAGGGAAAGCTATAATTGCTGTTTGAGCTTACTGATGAATTTATTCATTTTTGTGGAGCACCATTCTTACCGTTAATAAATAAATAAAATTACGTTGCTATAGAGACAGAAGCTAAATTTTCTCCCATAACAAAAAAAAACATACGCTCCAACGTCGTAGACATCGCTTAATCGCGGGGATTTCGATGACAAAACTAGTCGTTCTCTTGCAAGGCAATAAAACGAAAGCAAACCGAGCGCCAGCTCGCTCTGGACGCGCAAAAACGTCTCTCTCTCTCTCTCTCTCTCTCTCAGCTCCTACGCGAGTTTCTAAAGCCAGCGCGGCATACACGGCGACTGCGTCCGAAAAAAAACGTATAAAGCATAGCAAAAACCGTTGGCTCTATCAGCGATACCGTTGCCGCGCGCGCGTGTATACGTCCGTACGTTCCTCTCGGTGAATACATCCCTCTCCCCCTATCGCGGAGCATCTCGCGCGCGCGCGCAGCCTCGAGAGCAGACTATACTCTTTACGGAATACAAATGCTTTTCGATCTGATTATCATAACAATAGAAGTGCATCGTAACGCGCCGTTGGCGTATATAGCACACACGCCGACTTTGTGCCTTTAATGCACCAAAGTGCGGAGAGACGCGATCGATGCTTATACATATACACGCACACACACACACACACACACACACAGCGAGAAGATTAAAGTTCGACTTTTGTATACATAAAGCATCGTAAATTGGAGTCGCGATATACCGCCGTAAAAAAAGTAGCCGTAAAATTTGCCTCTCGCCGCGCGCGAGCTCTGTGTATATAGATATAAGAGCTTGAAAGCCAGACTCGCGCGCTCACGGCAAATAAAAAAAAACGAGAGAGAGAGAGAGAGAGAGAAAGAAGATGAAGAGTGTGGGAGGGAAAGGGAACCACTCAAAAAACATGCGTTATTCAAGCCCGGCATTCGCCAAGTGCATTGGTCGAGATGAATCGCCGAGTTTTCGGAGACGCTGCTGTGTACTTATGTGTGTATTCATAAACGCGTGCGGGGGAGTGATGAGCTTTGCCTGGCGCTATCTGCGGATCACCTTATTACGTATACTATATGATATACGCATTGGTTCCAGTCGAGCGAGCGTGAAATAATGTATTGGAGAATCGCGTTCCGCTCAATTAAACGAAGCCGTGTGTGCGCTGTCCCCCTTTTTTAATGAAACGAAAGTCGTCTGGAACCGCGGCTGCAATTATACTTTCATTTCGTTATATATCTACGCGCTGATGAAATAATGGATTCGAACACTGTTCAAATATGCAATTTCCGCTGTGATACACACGCGCTATGTATATATACGTGGAAATGTCGCACAAAGTGATCTCACGTGATTAAGATTTGCGGCTCGCGTGATGTACAATGTAGACTTGGTGCACCCTTTATGTATATAATTCGTGTATTAACAATCACGGTTAATGTGATTGGATTTTGCATGGGACACGCGAATGCCATGTTGATTATTTTAATGCGTCAGCCGTTAAAGCTCGCGCTTTGTCTCTTGATGTCCACTTTATTTCTGCGTTTATCCATTAAAAATTCAAATTTTTCGTCGTAATTAAATAGATATATGTAGAACTGATTTGTAACTATTGATATATGCAAATCGAATCGCTACAGTTTTGCCTGTTTATTTAATAAATTATTTATTTATTCGCTGATTTCCATTATCGTAGGTGTAGCAACATGGTATAGTATTTTTTCAACATATCCTTAATTAGAAACTATGTAAAAAACAATACCACGAGGTTTAATGTGCCAGACTGTATACGCATAACGTTACACCGTCGCTACAAACAAACGAAAATGCTACATATAAGAATATTGTTCCCGCAGCAACGGAGATCCGCTGCCAGGAGAAGACGAAGGGCGGCCTGCGCTACGAGGTGATCCTGGCGGAGCCGACGGCCCCGGCGAAGCGCGCCCCGTCGCCGACCCAGACGTCGCCGGTCCAGCCGAGCGTCAACATCGAGGACAAGCTGCGCGCCGCCGAGGAGCGCCGGCTCAGCCTCGAGGCGAGCAAGATCGCCGCCCTGAACGCGCGGCTCAACAAGATCGAGGAGGTCGCCCGCAAGAAGGACGAGCTCAACGCGAGCTTCGTCAACGCCACCCGCGAGTCCCTCGACATCAAGATGAACAACAGCGAGGAGAAGCGCGAGGCCTTCATCACGGACCTCAGGAGCAAGCTCAAGGAGCACGTAAGCCTCTCAGCGATGAAATCTCGACTCGACTCGTTTAATTTCATGCGAAACACGCCAGACGTTGGAGAATTCGTCGGATCTCCCCGAGGCGAACGTGAAGGAAGAAACGACTAATAAACCTTCGTTTCAACGTTACGGCGAACGTTGTCGCCCTCGTCGGGAAAAATTATTTAGGCAGCGTCGGATTTTCAAAAAAATTTTTTTGGTTATCCCGTTTTTTTGTTTGTCGTTTTGAGAATCTGACGCTGGGTAAATAATTTTCCCTGATGAGTCACTTCTTCCTCCACGTTTGCCTCGGGGAGATCGATAAATTGTGTCACAATAACCATACCGAGGGATAAATTCACGTGTCGACATAGCGATTGCTCACTTGTCTGCACGTACACGTAATTCAATCGAATTTTCACGAATAATCCCGGCCGTTCCAGCTGGAGGGAGTCGAGAAGACCCGGCTGTCCATCGAGCAGCAGACCGAGGAGGTGCGCGTGGCCATCGACGAGAAGTTGAAGAACGCCAGCGGCAAGCGCGGCGAGAACATCAAGAACATCGTCGAGCGTCTCAAGGAACACGTGAGTACACCCAGCCGTTTATTGCACAGCCGCGTATGTCGAGCTTGCAAGCTTGATACGATAATGGAAACGTTTGCGCGGGACGATTTTCAGGAGGAGCGAGTGGCGACAGTGCGCCAGGGCATCGCCGACCGGGTCTCCCAGCTGGAGTCGCAGATCCAGTCGAAGCTCGACCAGGCGCGCGAGCGACGCGAAATAATCGAGCGCGAGCAGAAGGAGAAGCTCCGCAACCACGTAAGTTTCCCGTGTCGCACGACCGTCGCCGGGGGAGGCGCCGCATTGCGGAGTTTACGCTTTCGGTTTGCCGCCCGATGTCCCCGCAACGTATGGGTCGCTTTGTAGCGCTGCGCATTGGATGGTATACGCGTCTTTTCGTTCGTTGTTTGAGCGAAGGCGTTGATGCAAATTTTCGAGGCACTGATTTCGGTCAGCCAACGAAAGCGCAGTAGTGATAGGCTTGCAATAATTGTTTCGCGAGGTAAGAATCCGTACGTATAGGCAACTTCGCGTACGGTAGATGGAAGAAACATTTTTTCGAAATTGAAATTGAATTCTTGTCACCGGAGTGCGCAGTCAATTCTGAAGTTAAAGCACTTTGGACTATTCAATGGGCTAGACATACTATGTAATCTCTGTACAACTTGGCTTCGCAAACTTGGCCGCATATTGCATTTCCCGCGAGTTTCAAACTCGGTATAGTTTCGTTACAACGCAAACTTGAAGTCGAGTAGCAATGAAATCTTTCTTTGTTCTGGTTAAAAAAGAAAAATTGGTTTCTCACTGGCCTTCTCGTTTTGCAAATCGGCACCTTTCTCTCTTGCTCGTTATTCGTGGAATAACATGAAACGCCTCGATCGCCACACGTTTACAGTTACAACGCACACTCTGCGCATAACGACTTTCATTCAAATGGTAACTTAACGTCGCGGCAATGATAAATAGTTGCGTACGCGGATCATTACCGAGCGAAGCGCGATGAGTAGCAGATAGAGATCTCGAATTCGGCGCGAGCAGCTGAATTAAGCAAGATCCCTTGTTGCTTGGCTTGGCGGCGCGACGACGTCGCAGAATACAGTGAGGCTGGCCAGAGTGCGCGAGGCAGCGGGGACCAGCGTCGCCAGGGACCTCGAGGCGACGAAGCGCGAGTCCGACGCGCGGTTAATCAGCGCCGAGCTCAACCGTCAAAGGGAGATAGAACGTCGCGTGCAGGCCATTCGCCAGCATGTAAACCCGATACTAATCAGCTGCCGACACTTGTCCTTAGCCACTTAGGAATCGTAGAATTATTTTATTTCTGTCGCTCGGTAGACTGCATTTGGTCTTGGTCGCCGTATGCGTGTACGGATTATTTTTTAACGAACGAAGCTCAATGCTGATATTTGAAAATTTTTACGTTTCGATAGTGGATGACAGCTTTGAATACCACTTTGAAATCGTAGCGTTGTGGACAACTCAGTACTTGCCTCCTTTTTAAATAGGCATCGAGTTCGATTTATTAGCTTAGATATACAAGATAGACAGTGTCTGTTTTCCTTGCCTAGTTTCATTATTTATAAAAACCGCACGTTGGAAAAATATATTAAAACAAAGTGTACTTTCTATTTTTTAAAGGAGAAACGCGTCGAGATGGTCAGACAAAACAAAGCCAAAGTTCAAACCAAAGAGGGCCAGGATGGCGTCGTGGACAATATGCCGGTGGGCAACGAGACTGCGAGCTCTGGCTAAACTACTCGCACAACGTCGATTTTTCGCTCACCTCACACCTTTTCATTTTATCATCATTTACTAACATTTAGAAGTATTTAAGAAAAGAAAAGAGAAACACTGCCTTTGTAATCTTTCCTTTTTTTTAACTCAAATCGTACACATATTTTGATGCATGCGAATTTTAAACGCATTTTAATTATTATTTTTTTTATAGTTTTCATGGTCCTAAAAGTGTATCACGTTCGGTGAAATTAGTTGATAATTGAGCTCATCGCTTGGTCATTTTAGACCTTTTAGTCGCGCGAGAGAAGACAATTTATTAAACTATCATTTATTAAGCATCTTTCGTTTAACTGTTATAAACAGAGTAAGCCTATCACATTGATGCTAATGAGATATTGGCTTGATTGCTGAATAAGTAAATATCTGGAGAAAAATCCTAAGTGAGTGCTGAATGATTCGCTTTTTTACTTTGATTTAATCGAGCGTTCATTGTAAAAGAGACGACTAAATTCACAAGGAAATGTTTTACTTACTTAACTACTTTAACTTATTTTCCAAGTTTATATGAACAAAGTGTTTCTTAACTGTTTTAAACATTGATTGCGAAGTATTTACTTATTGAATATAGATCCCTGTAGGGTGCTAATTTTATGCTTGCTCACTAATTTAAATTCTCAGTTGGTACATTCAACAAATAATTTATGTACGATTAATTTAAATTTGAAACTATACAAGCTCTAGACTGTAGAATGTAAGGCTTTTTATATACAAATTAAGATTCGTAGTTGATAATTTTTACATCTGTAAGGAAAAAAAAATTTCGGCAAGTATTAATTACTTATTCCGTAAAGTAAAAAAAATGGCTTTTGCATTGTTGCGCAGATTAAAATTAGAAAAAATGAGAAAAACAAACAGCACGATATTTCGTACGTTTGTAAAAGTGAATGGAAAACTAACAGAACGCACGAGACTTCGCGTAAAGTGGCGTTAGTATATATAAAAAATACGTAATAGTGCTTTATACTAGGCTTGAATTGGTAGAGAAAAGAAACAGAAGAAAATGAGGGATCCACCTTGAAAAAATTTTGTACTCGATTATTGTAATAATACTAATGCGCTAACAGAATTAAAGAACGAATAAATATTGATTAAAGAATATGTAGTACACACTGATTTAACATGTGAAAAATACAAAAAAATATATGAAAATATAACTACCTACATGATTAATATGATGCTTCTGTGATGACTTCACTATATCTCTCAAAGTGTTTTACAATATACATTATCTATACATATATATAAATATATTATTAGTTATGGTGGGGGAAAAATTTAAAAGTCGAACGATTTAAAACACAACGTGCCGCAGCAAAAAGTTATAGTAGTTAAAAAAAAAATTAAGCAAAAATATTAACTTTAATCGTTTCAATTCTATTTCTTAAAAACATTTTTTATTTGTAAAACGATGAAACTACGTATATTATTTCTAAATATCGATAAAATTCTACAGATATTACGATTTTGGATCGCCCCTGTTAGCACGACAAAGAAGATTAGTATATACTGGCGGTCTATTCAAAAAGTTCAGAAATAGCGTACATATTCTAAGATTTTTTAAACAGTTTACACATAATTAATCCTGAAATCATTTCAAAATTCCAATAGGCTATCTTGTTTAAATTCGCTGCCTTTAATGAATGAAATTTCGTTCGAAATAAGATGATTCGATAGTAAGGATCAGTAAATAATTTTTATAATCGAACTTCTTGTAAACGAAATAAACAAATAAAAGATAAGGCCTTTGTTCAGGATCTACGTAAAGCGCGGAGCATTTTGAAGCGAGTCCGAGACTCTTAACTTAATTTATCTCCGTCGCGACGTAAGTACATTCACGTCACGAGCGATTGAAAGCGGAAAATAGCGCACGCGGGGGACAACGTCTATTTTTGCATGATTATTGTGATCTTTTTGCAAAAGCGTGTACGCGAACAGTGCATTTATATATCGTAGCAGAGAGTATAGAGAGAAGTGAAGAAGAGAGGAACGTCTTGTATGTTACAATGTTTGTCATTATCGCCTTACGTTATATTATAACGCTTGTAAACGTGTTTCAACGCTGAATGAAATAATTAATGATAATTAAGGAATAGAGCTAAAACTAATGCGATGAAATATTAATATGAATTATACTATGCGTTGTTTGTATATTTTTTTTCGTAAAAAAGACAAAAAAAAATTTAACAATAATTATAAACAGTAATAATAACAAAGCTTTGATATCGTGCTAAGTGGAAATAAAAATGCTGAATATAGGAGTGGTACGAAAAGTTTAAGAGTAATGAGAGAAAACGCAAATAAATACATGTTCATATAAAAGTGTGCGTTTTTTATTTACAACCATATACCTGAGACATCTCCTTCTCCTAAAGTTATACTTCATTTCTTTAAATTTCTAAAAACTTTTTATTTTCTGCAATACTCTTATTATTTTCCACGCATACAGTTATACTACTATACTATACTATAAAGTCGACTGCTTTAACAGTTTGAGTTTATAGTCTGCAATGAAAAATATTTGAAAAGTGCAGAAATTGTTTAAATCTCCCGCCAAAAGCCCATCGCAGATAACTAATGTACCGAGCGAGTTGCAAGAGGGGGCCCAAGAGGAAGTGAATCTCTTCCATTGATTATCGTGGACCAATCGGTGCACTCCACGAAAATATTGTTGTGGCTGTTGCGATATATTTCGGATTTCGGAGGCGGCGAAAGGAAGACGAGAGTCGACTGCGTGGTCTTCTCGGATCGTCGTTGCTTTATTTGGCCAAATAGGGAATCCTCGAGTGTTAGTATTGTGCTGTAGACGCCGGGCAGCGGTTCGTCGAGCTAGTCCTCCAAATATCTTCCAGTCAAAATGCAGGAAATCCCAATTGGTATTTACGCATTTTTTCACTTACCGGCGTTTCATTATTATTTTTTTAACTCGCATCACGTTATTAACTTCGTTCGAGAGGCTTAAAAAATTTGTTGAGTCCATTCGCGTATTTTTTTATGAATTAGACGGTGATGAACGTTGGTTACGGTTCGCGTAACAAAAATAGCAACTATTGAGAACGTTATAATCACAAGAACGTTTTTTCTTTCCAGGGTTGACGTTATTATTGCTGGGAGTTGCGGGTGTGCAATGCTTTTACCCATCCAATTCAGATGTAGTGGACTTGACTCCTAACAATTTTGACAATAAAGTCATCAACAGTGATAGTATATGGATCGTAGAGTTTTATGCACCATGGTGTGGACATTGCCAGCAATTAAAGCCTGAGTATGAAAAGGCTGCTAATGCTCTCAAGGTATGATTATCAAGAAATTGCTTGACTTTTAGTAGAAACCTTGTTATAAGAGATTCTGGATTTTTCATAGTATTTTAGAGCTATTTCAAAATGATCTTCCTGTTTTTCGATTAATCATAAATATTAAGCACGGAAGTTCTTTCTGATAATTCTTGTACTATCATAAAAGATAAAATAGCTTTATATTTAATAAGCAGGAAGAAACTAAAGTAATTGAAAAATATATTTTAGGGAATTGTGAAAGTTGGTGGGGTTAATGCAGACGACCACAAATCTTTAGGTAACAAGTTTAGTGTGCGAGGTTTTCCAACAATCAAGATCTTCGGAGCTGACAAGAACAAGCCTGAAGATTACAATGGGCCAAGAACAGCTCAAGGTCTTGTTGATGCTGCATTGAAAGCAGCATCAGAGAAAGCTAGAAATAGCTTGAGTGGCAAGAAGAGCAGCAGTGGAGGTTCTAAATCCGATGGTTCTAAGGACAGTAAGGATGTGATTGAATTGACAGATGAGAACTTTGAAAAGCTGGTTTTAAAATCGGAGGACATGTGGCTAGTTGAATTCTATGCTCCATGGTGTGGACATTGTAAGAACCTGGCTCCTCAATGGGCTAGCGCTGCTTCTGAGCTTAAAGGCAAGGTTAAACTTGGTGCTCTTGATGCCACTGCACATACAATTAAGGTAATTTAATGTTTTACATAATATTTTTGTACAGGAAATTACAATTTTACTGAGTTTGAAATTCTATTTTACATCTGGAATTTAAAACTTTGCAAGACATCATTTTTAAGATATTCATTAAACATTTAAAACGAGAATAAATTTCTTTTAATTATTTATATTTTTATAAATGCTTTAAAAAAATTTTATTTAAAAATTATTAGGCTAGCCAGTACGAAATCCGAGGTTATCCAACTATCAAGTACTTTGCACCAGGCAAGAAGGACTCCGATTCTGTGTCTGACTATGATGGTGGTCGTACTAGCAGTGACATCGTCACTTGGGCACTTGACAAACTTTCAGAAAATGTTCCTGCTCCCGAACTTACACAGATTGTTAACCTCAAGAGCCTTAAGAAAGCCTGCGAAGATAAGCCTCTTTGCATTGTTTCAGTATTGCCACACATTCTTGACTGTCAGTCTGATTGTAGAAATGGTTACCTTAAGATCCTTACTGCTCTCGGTGAGAAATTCAAGAAGAAGATGTGGGGGTAAGTTTTTCCTTTAGCAAGTGTAAATAAAGTTTATTTGTTTTATTCGTTAAGTAGTATTTATTATTAACGGATCTAATATTATTTCGCAGATGGGTTTGGGCTGAGGCTGGTGCTCAACCAAACATTGAAGACGGTCTAGAAATTGGTGGTTTCGGTTACCCCGCTCTAGCGGCTGTCAATATTAAGAAGATGAAATACTCGCTGCTAAAAGGTAGTTTTTCGCAAGATGGAATCAATGAGTTCCTGCGTGATCTGAGCTATGGTCGTGGAGGCACTGCTCCGCTCAAAGGTACTGAACTGCCTAAGATTTACGAAACCGAACCTTGGGACGGTAAGGACGCCGAACCACCCCAGGAAGAAGACATCGATCTTAGTGACGTTGATCTCGATGAGAAGGACGAACTATAAAAACTTAAAACAGACAGACTGATTTTGCGTGATTTATTGTTTGATTATCATAGTTTACCTTCTGTCCTGCTCTTTTTGAGTGTGCAAACGTGATGCTAAAGAAAAGATTTGTCAAAGATGTCAGTGATTAACGTACAAATATTTATAGTTAGACAGCAATAAGTTGGAGAACGTTAAAGGTTGACAAGGCACATTTTTGATACATTGGATAACGAAAACACTTTTTAGAGTAGTTTTTATGATTTTTCTGTATACTACGACTTTCATCAAAAGTATTGTAAAATGCTTTCGTACTTAATGATGTTTTCGGTAAGACAATAAGTATACAAAATAAGAACATAAAATTGCATTTACTTTGTACATTTCTTTTCTTGCACACAAAGGAGAGAACATACAGAAGTACTTTGCTTATCGAACGAGCATAATTTATTGTAACTTATTAAAAGAAAAACATTAAATCCATCATACGTACTCACAAGTCGATAGCGTAAATATAAATTTTTAATTGGATGGCGTGATAATAAAGTATCCAGTTACATTTCAAGTAATAATGATAACAATGATCTGTTTATATAAATGTCTAGTGAAAATATGAATCTTGACAAAATTTGATAATAGACATTCCATAAGCTCGCGAGGATTATTTTTTTCTCAATAACAACTATTGTATATTTTTACACCATTTATGGTATTGTAACTTTCGAGCTATCAAAAAAATTATCAGAAAGGTCACTGTCGAAAATTTATATATTTATGACATATCACATAAATACACAACAGCAGTGATTAGATATTTGTAAAGATTTTGGAAAATTTTTTACTACGTTTTATTGTGGTTCAAATAATGTTATCGATGAATTAATTTGTGTACATTAAACATATAATTTACAAAATGTGAATTGTTTAGTCTCAAGCTCGCCTTTAAGATCGAAGTAATTGTACATACGTTCATCAGTGTCAATCAATTCAAGTATTTCCCTTTTAAGTTTATCGTCTTCCAGCGAGCTCAAATAATTTTCATAATGAATATTTTAAAAAGTCGAAAAATATTATACAATTCAATTACTTACACATATTGTTAACGAAATGTATTAATAATTTGTCATTTTTTTAAATATAAGTCAAAAACATTTCTATTTGTTTCATTTATAAATGTTAAGTTTCTAAGCGTTATTCTCCTTCAGAATTAAATACGAAAAAATAATGAATTTTAAATTAAAAATTTTGAAAACTGATAAAAATCAATTAAAAATTCAATTTTAAAATGAGAAGAGCATTTTATGTATATACAACATACCAAAGCAAGGAAGCACAAGTTAAGAGGACGGATACAGCCTTTAAATCTGGCATCATTAATTAAACCAATTAATGTTGAATTTGATAGTGGGTTATTTATTTATATTGCAAGTACGCGTGCACGTACTCAACAATACTTACATCAATGCAGCTAATCGGCTAGATAGTCTTCTATTGTCTCTATATTATTGGAGCTAAAACATGTACTACTTACTGTTTGTCCTGCATATTGTCAGTCATTATTATACGTAAACAACTAAGTCAAGGATATACGCATCTAACGTGTAAGTATAATTAAAGTTGTATTTTTACGTACAAAAAGGGTTAAGCATAAATAAACTAAAAAGTATCTTTAATTAAACGTTTTTATTTACTTTTTTAAGATAATTTTATTTGAAAAATGTTTTCTTAGACTACAATAGGCTACAACAATTTATTGCATTTCATTGAGTGTAGAGTAATTTATTCATTTATTGTTATTGTTTTTTTTATAAAAAAGCATTTTGTGAAGCATCTCTCTCAGGAGATCATGCTATATGTATATGAGGTAAGACTTGTCGCAGGGCATTTATTCACAAATAAGTAAATTGCTTAATGATCAAAATTTTATCGCTTCACGTTGAAAATTTACGTTGTTTGTTAAAACAGATGTATTGAATAAGCGTATACATTATTAGCATTGTTTTATCTAAATTCAGCTATAAAACGATGTGTTAAATTTTCATTCATCCAGCAATCTACTATTCTCCATTTATTCCTTTAAAATGTATACATAAATCTGCCAACCGCTCAGGGTGCTTTAGAGTACGTTTACACAGCCATGAGAATATGTGATAATTGTAGCTTTTAGTTCACACCATTGTATATAATGTTTATTTGCGTAGCATGCAATCACTTTGCAATTCACGCAAAGCGATATCTGCTTTCGTCTTATTCTCCAATTTTTATTAGAGAAAAAGCTCAGATTATGCTTTTGAGATATGATTGTTGCAATCGATACGTTTTTATATGTCATGAGTGTAACATAAAATATAGTTTATAGCTAATAATCGCTAAATAATCGATATGAACAGTCTCGATATACACCATAATTTTTTTAGTTTTTCGTAAACACTCTAAAATTCTCATCAAAGCGTCTTTAGTATAACGAATAAATTGACGCTTTTTTTATTTTTCAATGGTATACTAGAAATCTTCTGCCGTGCAACATAATAATAACTTTAACATCAATATGACATACTCTAGTTTTAAATAAGAACCTCATATATAATAATACTAACTGATATTATAACATAATAACGTTTTTTTATAATCTATCTACTGATACTTTCCACTATCAGTCATTGTCACGTGTAAAAGATATACATACTTATACCTCGACGCCAGTTAAATAATTAGGCAGGAAAATAAAATTATGTTCTTATTTTTCTGTAAAAGCGCTAAAAACCTTCACTATACAAAACAATATTAATTTAAAGAAAATTATTTATAATTTCACGGCTATTCGAGGTATACCTTATTTTTTTTTGCTTTAACACTTATTAAATTCGTTTACAACTCGAGTGGAAGTATATTTTTTAACAGAAAATTGTTAGTTTATAAGTTTGAAAAAAGTATAAGAATCTTAACAAAATATAATTAATATACACATTATGAAATTAAATATTTTAGTAAATTACTTGACGTTCTAATCGCGGTTATTGAAGGTACATACATATAACGTATTCTAAAGTACCAAATCTCGAATCAATCTTCATTAAAAATAGTTGGAAAAATCATTTACTCCATTATAACGAAAATCGAAACTAATCAATGAGTTGAAAAGTTCTGCAGAGAATAATGTTTAAAGTTCAATTATTAAATAAAAATTAGATTATTGAACCACATTATTTCATTGAAGAAAAATTAAAACCACATTTCCACCAGAGTAGAAAAGTCAAGCACTTTTTGTTCTCGCCCATTCGTTCGCATCACCTTTGGTATACATTATTCGTGCTTCGGCAATCTCTAGACAATCTCTCTTGAGACAATACCTACGATATGCACAAAAGGAAGACAATGCCTTCCATTTATTTTCATTGCAAGCGCTGTAAAAAAATTCAAAAAAATATCGCACGCCATACTTTATGATATAGTTGGTGTGTAATTCTAACTAGTTCCGTACTTGCTACTCTCAAAGGTACCGCGACGGAAGAACGAACTAAATTCAAGCAACGACTGCTTGTCGATGTTGCTCAAGTTGCCCTTAAACTTGTAGAGAGGTTCACAACTAGGCAGTTCCGAGCAGACTTGTATAAGACGACGGAGATATTCCTCGAGGCGCTTTCGACGCTGGCGTGCAATCATTTCGTACCTGGCGAATACCTGTCGTGGTGGAAATCGAATCCCTGATACCTGCAGTCACGATTTACAATATTATGACAATAAACATATGTCAATGTTTCAACAATAATCACGATTTTACCTTGTTGCCGTATTTTTGGCGCATCGAGACGTACAGTTCCCGAAATCTTCTGTATCTGCGTAGCAAAGTCCAACTGTCATCTGCAGCGATGACGCGTACTTCGTATTCATAGTGACTTGATGTACCAGCGCCACGTATCACGTACGACGGTACGCTAATTATCATGTTAATGATACTATCACCGTCACTTTCATTCGCTATTAGTGATGGCAAAGACCGCGTTATCGTAAGAGCATAAGGACTTGTCAGGCGTTCACCTCGATTCTGACTCTAAGAATTTCAACATAACGATTATCAGGTTAACGTGTTAACATTGCAGTGCAAGCATGTAAAGAAAATGTATGAATGTCGTACCGTGAGATAAACTGATGAGTAGCCTCTGGTCTGCGGGGCTCTCGGCGCAGCATGTCTCGATTTGTCGTCCTCAGTCGTTCAACTGCCTAGACCTGAGATGTGACCTCGTGACCGAATTAGACAAGCTTATGGTACTATTACAAATCGAGGAACTTTGCTCCAAGTCGGATGGTCTCCTCTGTGAATCTCCATTACGCGACGATTCGGATATTCTCGACATGCTTGACGTGTCGTTCTCGTTATTGGCGATCGACGGAGTCACACTAGTTGATCGTTCGTCAGCGGTTTGACCATTGGACTTTCGTTCCTGTTCGAGCAACGAGACTTCAAGCTCGATCTGCTGTCTTTGGAGATCCTGCAGGGCTGCTATCTGTCGATTGAGTTCGTCTTTGGAGGGCGGACTTGCTTCCAGGCACTTCATAACGAGAGCGCGTTGACGGGCAATCTTTTGGTTCAGTCGCTTCATTGTCTGACTACGTTCCAGCAGTGATTCCTCCATAGAGGCCTCCAGTTGCGGTATACTGCTGGCGTCGGAGACCCCGTTGCAAGTTACTTGCTTTTTAGACGCCTGTAGAATGAAAAAATTAATTGAACAAAAATTCTTGCCACATCACAATGACATATCCCACGAACGATTAAACGAACAAGTATACCTCTGCGTCGCTAACGAGATTGTCATCGGTGCCATTCTGCTTGATCTCGGCTTTCTGAAAGACCCTGATCTCGTCAATCGAAGTCTTAAAATCCAAATCGTTATCGCTCTTGCTGTCCTCGTTTTCTTCCTGCTCGTCCTCTGCCTGGGCTTTTGGCGTCTCCGCAACGGCAGCAGCAATAGTCAAAGGTTTCTCCCTGATTTCGGGAAACTGCACACCCGGCGACTCAGCGGCCGCAGTGTGGAAGGTCTCGGCCGTGTCGATGGAGCTGGTGACGAGCTCGGGATACATTATATTGAGGGCTGCCGCGATTTTGCGCTTTCGATTGTGGTCGTCGTCGTCGGTTTGGTGGTCGCCGCTGCCGTTCTGAGGGAATCGCATCTGATCTGTGCTGGAGAGCATGTCGTCGCTACTGGTATCGCCGCTGCTGGAGGACCGGCCACCCGGCGAGGCTGGCAGAGCACGTTTCAGATTCAAGGACAGACTCCGCTTGCGTCGCAGTATCTCCTCGAGTTGCTCCTGCGAACGAGCCGCCAGCAGAATTTTCTTGTCCGAGATGCCCTCCTCCTCCAGCTGTGAGAATTTTTCGTTGACTCTTTCGATATCTTTCTCCGGTCGGCGCATTAACGTTGTGTATACTCACACTGCTGATTTCCTTCTGCTTCTCCGAGAGATCCGTCAGCTCCTCGTCCATTCTGTCGATTTTGCTCTGGCGCTCGTTCAGGGTCCGCATCTTATTCTGCAATTCCAGCTCCAGGGCCGCAAGCTCCTTCTGCGCGAATCACAATGAAACAAAGGCGTCGTCAGGTATTACAAATATGTGAATACATTAGAGCCGAGGCTATTTGTCAAAAGCGGCATTTAATGAACTAACGTTGTTGCTGACGAACTTCTTCACGGCGTCGAGCGACTTGTCGTCGTTGAGGCTGGACCAAGATTCCGGCAGGCTACCGTCGCTTCCCGCCCCTTCGTCGGTCTGCAAAAAACGTAAATTAACCCTTTGATTATAATTCTCGAACTGACTGAGATTTTCGGAGTAATGACTGTCGGAGCTAACGTTTTTTCGTATATCACAGATATATGTACTTATATAATCGTGTCCGCGGTCAATTTCAAAAGCTGCCTTGCATCGCAAAGCTCTAAGGTACGTTCAAATGTAGTGCATTTACGACATGGAAGCTATATGGGTATAAATATAAGACTAAACAATGCATGTATAACTATAGTATAATATATGTGTATTCAAGAGCATTCGATTTTACAAAACGATTCCTGCTCTTTCGGCTCGATAAATTCGCTTATCCGACAAATCGTCGACGACGGACTTCTGCGACGAGAAGTTTAGGAAGAAATAGATAGAGAAGGTGAGAAATTTTCTTTTATAAAAGAAAAAAAATGCTTGCACGTTACCTGTTCCGAGATGCGGCGCTGTCGCTCCCTACGATTCTGTACGTTCATGAACTCTTGGAACTGACGATGCTTGGACTGCAGAGTGGTGCGAAGAGAGGCGACTTCCCTACACAAATTTTCTACCTAGCCACACACACACACACACCGATGCGTTAAATTAAAAAACAAAATAAAACTGTGGAGAGATAAAAAATAAACGACTTGATGGGGGGAATAATAATAATAATAATAATAATAATAATAATAATAATAATAATAATAATAATAATAATAATAATAATAATAATAAGAGTACAAATAATAATAGTAATAATAATAATGTTATAATAAAAGTATAATCATAATCGTAATGCTACGTAAAGTACGATGGAAATTAAAGAGAAACCCGAGGAGAAACCAATGCACTTGATGAAATAAAGAGAAATAAAAAATAAAATGTACAGGCGAAATCAATAGCTTCACGCAACGCACTTCGATCCTTCTTTACGAGTGTGAATTAAATAGAAAATAATGAAGAAAAGTCGTAAAGTGTGCGCCCTACTTAAATGATTTAAGATTGTATCGGCATCTACTCTCTACTATTATACGTTCGATAGACTTATGTGATAATGAAATGAATAAAATAAATTTAAATTATAAAATAATTCGATACAAGCACACACATCTGACTAAAATATACTACCTATTACTTAATCATGCTACTGACGTCTTCACTTCACGGAGAAAAGTGCGTGTACTGCAAATTTTACAGCCCATACTTTGCACTTCACTCACACATATGCGATACAAAGTTTTTTCTCCGTGCAATGTATGTAAAAAAAAAAACAAAATGCGAAGTGCGTCGAAAAAGTTTCTCAAGCTATAGATATGCAGTAAAAAAATTCGCAATAAATTTATTCGCATAGCTTGGCGCCTTACCTGCAAGACTTGCGCAAGAGCGTCGGACGTCTCGCCGCCGCCTCCCTTTTATATTATATATTTTTCGTCATTATTACTTTGTGTTCATTGTTATTGATCGAAAATCGAATCGGTTTATCTCATGTATTCAGGAATATGATTTTTCGTAGCGATCGTAAGGCGTTTAATGATTATGCATATGACGTCCAGCGGCGCATGCATCCACGTATATATACCAGGGAGACGCATTGGACGGTGATATAGTGAGTGATAGAGCGTTTAAAGGAAAGAACGAGCGAGATTTTTCAGTAAGCAGTTGTAAGTAATAAAGTATAGTGTATGAAGAGTGATTAGCCGAGATGTCGTTGGGTTTTGTGAATAGGAAATGATGTATAAGTAGACGTCGAGTTGATGATAGACACATATATTATCGTTATACAAACAAATCGAATGTTACGGAATTTTTGAAAACCATACGAAAAGAAAACTTCTAAGAATATCAATTAAGGAAAATGAAAAGTGAGTTATTGGCAACTAAAAAAAAGGATACATGTAAGTCATCTGTTACCGACTAAATAATTATCTACGTATACATAAAAAGATTAATGTTTTACTTATTGTTCATACGATTTATTATGCACATTTAACATTCTTCAATGCATGCCTTACCTTTATATACAAACGTTCGTGTTGTGATGTTAGCAGTAGTTTTTATTCGCAAACTAATATTTTTACATTCATCGGCTTGTCGATTTAGTAAAATTTAAAATGTTTTCGACCAGTATATATATATAGTTTACATTACGAAAATAGTGGCGAAATTAAGAAAAAGAAGTCAAATCATTATTCAGCCAGTGAACAGGTGATTTTCACGCCCTGCCGATTTAAATAATCACTATTTATGACTACTGAATGTAAAAATAAAAAAAAAACAGAAATAAAGGTCACCGTGAAAATATATATATTTACAACAAAAGAGTACATGAACGTGTATAAAAATTTTCAACCAAGGCCAATTTTCATAGGAAAAAATTTATTAATCAACAGTATATTTGTATATATAGTGTATATGTAAATATATATGTGTGTGTATATATATAATATTAATAATAATAATCATAATAATAATATAATTAATAATAACAACAATTTTCTTCTCGCATAACAAACCCATGAACATTTTCTACGAGACGAGTACGTTCTATATTTACATATCGAGTTTCATTTTTTAAAACGGTACACAGTCAACTTATTTGTCGTTTATAATTAACATTCCTTGGAATTGTAACACGTGTGTCTCTCACATAACATATCCGGCAGTACCATCGTCTTCTCGAACACGCGTTAATGGCAGTTAGAGGCACGTCATCATTATTACTCTCTTCATTAACAAATACTAATACTAGGTAAAAAGAAAGTCCCTAGTAACGCGAATGCCTATATACGATTCAGAACGGAACACTAAACTTTTGTCAATAATATCGCTCTACGAGCGTCAGTTTCGAGCAGTAGTAACGTACTTTTCAAGTTATGTCACGTCCTAACTATTAGAAAAATACATTTTATACCTATTTAAGAAAGCCTTAAAGTTAATTACTTGACTATGTTTTCTACAACATAGTTGTTGAGCCATTTGCAAAGAATATTTTCAAGTTGTTTGTAATCAAATTTGCCAATTATAATATGAAAATATGTTAAATGCATCATTAATAAACTTGAGTATATTAAAAGTTTTCTCTTAGTATAAAAAACATCTTTAATAAAATTATCAATAAATTATTTAAATTTTTTCAATAAAATTAATAGTTTTCGTACTATTTTACACTTGCATATGTTAGTCTTACAACAACGATTCTTAAATTCAATAATATTTTGCAAAAATGCTAAACTAATTTACAAATCTTGACAACAAATATAACGATAAAATATCAGTCCAACTGTATTCGAGTTAGCATGTGCAGTGTTAATGAATGACTAAATGAAGGACTAAGAATTTCACTGGGTTACTTAGTAACTTTAAATTGACTGAAGTATACCGGTGCTACCGAGTTGAGTCGTTTGATTAGTTCCAGGTAAGTTTGTCTTTAGTATGATGCAGAGATATGCCATAATTTTTGTTTCACTCCTGTTATTGCACATTGATATTATAAGGGCGGTAAATGTTTCTGTTAGTGAATATGCTTTCATGTAGTCTTATTTCACAACACACTTTAAATAGAATCGACATATACTATAACGCGGTTATAAATTTGTATACGTTGTACACGTACGACTGTATTAAAATGTAAAATCTTTAATCTTTACTGTACATCTTTGTCAAGTTTTAAAAGTAAAACCTAGCAGATGATCCGGTCATCCCAAATTCTCTGGTTTTACACTATCACTAACCGACACCTCATTAGTCTTTTTTGAGAAAAAATGTCATTCCCTTATTTTTAAAAAATTTCTACGGCATTCAATTGACATCGTAAAAATTTATCATTGACTCGTTATTTACAACACCACCTTTAAAAGACATTTACAAAACCAAAATCGTTAATACAAAGTAGAAAAAAAATCTTTCTGAAAAAGCGTATTCCAATTGAAACCCTCCAACTGCCTCCACCAATTTTTAAACGGATTTTCCACCATGATTTGGAACACAAAACCCGACGAGTCAGTCTACGAAACAATTATATTAGGCCTGATCAAAGAGAACAGAAGCATAACAGAAGAACTGGGGAGCAAAAGTGATGAGAAAAATGAAGGAAGAGAAAGTGAGCGCGCCCGGGTCACATGTCCAATGGACAAACGTGCGAGTAGATGATGATATTGCCGGAGAGACAGATCAGTACCCCAAGTGCGACGAGGATCAGGTAAAACTGGTGCTTGACCGATATAACGTCTAAATGCGGAGCGATAGCGGTCGGTGGATCCGGTTCATCACTTACTTGGGTCATCTCGTCGCGGCGTTCTTGTTCAAGAAGCTGACGTCGCTGACGAAGCTCGCGCTGTCGGCGCTCGAGGGCCGCTATGCCCTCCGCCCATTCGCGCCACTGAGCGCCCCATTCTCGTTCCAGTTCTCGCTGGGCCTCCTCCAGGGCTTCGCGTCGTGCAGCCCATCGTTCCTCGCGTTCTTCTTGCTCTCGCTGCACAAAATAACAGAAGCACACAAACATTGTACAATTTTTCTAGTTCTTCTATTTTTAATAATTTTTAATTATTGAAGGTTTGAAAGCATTCAAATAGTGATTCTAGAACAAATTTTACAACAAATACAAAATTTCAGCGCCTCCCCAATTACTCAAGATAAGTTGCAGCGATCGTTAACGAAATATTCAAAAGCGTAGTTAGATGGAAAAAAAATTCATCTTACCTTGAAGTCTTCTTTCTCTTTAATAAGCGCGGCCTTTTGTTGCTCTAGTTCTTCGATGGCTCTTAAATCCTCACTAGAGTTTAACAGGTTGTCACTGGAACTAGAGGCATGGAGATCTGAGACGCTCCAACTGAGCAACGATAGCCTTGACAGATTGACCACCGTTGACTGAAGGTTACCATTACCGAGGCCACCTTCTTTGCGTAGTTTCGCTGCTTCTGCAGGATCATTGTAGCGAAACATATTGTTGCGACCAAGTAGAATAATACAGCCTTGTGAGAGCCGAGTCGGTTTATCCACCTGAGCAGTGTTAATCCAGCAATGTGGAGATAACGGGTGTAAAGTTGCGGTGCCACCCTCTAACTCCACGACGCAGTGTTCCGGCTCAACGTCCACGCCCGTAAGCACGATATCCTGAGAATTTGAGAATTCAAATAGAAGAATTATTAATTTTTTTGAAAATTTTCTTGAAAATTTGGATTTAATTATTTTTGAAGTAAATAAATTAATAGAGTAATTGCTGACAACATTAACAATTATAATACACAAACCTGCGTCGTTGCTGCATCTTCAGATCCAACGAGTGTTCTACCCTCCTTTAGATGATAGAGTGTGACTCCCGTGCTGAGAAGGTCGTCATCGATTCCGACGAGGTGAGGCATTTCGGAATCCAGCACTACGCCAACGCCGCTTTTACGTAGCCCCAGGGCACGCTGTTCCGATAAAATCTTCTGTGTTTCCCGCCATTTTTCTGCCCATTCTTCAGTCAGCACTTTTTCTTGCTCTTGTTTTTCGTAGATTTGCGCCAGCAATGGTCGTTCGGTACTCTGTAAATAAATATGTATTTATTATCTTGGGATAATAAAAGAATTATCACACATGTGAAAATATGATGAGCAAATAAAGCTCTCATAACTTTAAAACGAATCATAAATTATGTTTCCGTAATAACAGTATATGAATCACCAATAACATTTTTGCATTAACAGAAGAATGAAAGATTATTTCTAGTTAGCTATAATACTCATATCCTTAATCATCTTCAGTGACATTTAAAATGTATCTTATCTTTACTGAATCTTTTGCATTATTTTGCAAGCAAGAAATTTTACCTTAGCTTCGAAAAATCTCTTGATTTTGTATTTCACTCTTTGTTAAAATATATGACTTGTATCAGAATTGAATTAACTATACTGATTTAATTATTTTATTAATAACTGCAATGGTACTCACGACGTCTTTGCCAATTAGTGATTTCAGCTTCTGAATTTCTTCCCTGAGCTCTCTGATTAATTTAACATTCGGATCTTCGTTGATCGTGGGCTTGTTGATGATATTCTTAGCTCGATTTGCATACCTCAGTGTACTTAATGTTTCTCCATAGTTACAATCTGCTGGACTTATCGCCGCAATCATAATGGTTTTGGAATTGCCGCCTAATGAATCTTTAAGTAGCCACGTTAAGACACTATCACGATATGGTATAAAGATGCTGCGCCTTGAACAATTCGAATCGGTTGAGCTGAGCTCTGCAAGAGCAGATATCACTGACCCCAGGGTTACGAGGGATTTGTTGATGTGCGCACCTTCTTTAAGACGCTGGCCGGTTGCACCAGTTGCATTAGCTCTTTCACTGTTACGAGATAAAGAATCTAAATTAGCATATAAAGCATTATAATTTAATAATGCATTGAGCTTAACGTAGATACAAATGATTTGTCCATGTTTTCAGTAGCCAAGTTTAGAGTTAGTGTTACCAAATTAAACTTGACCGCATTATTTGATTTGGAATTACTTAATTAATATATTATTTTGTATGTAGAAATTGAGGCATATGTCTTTGCTAATGAGGTGATATTGAGAACAAAATTATACGAATTTCGAAACAAATTTCTAGGTGCTAAAAAGTCGTCAATTTACCTGCCAGCCAAGTCTACAAGATGCACCTTAGACACTGTCTCGGATGGCATGTTGTTCTCGTTGAAGCCGGCCTGTACAAAGGTTATCGTGAAAATGGCGTGACTCCGACTACTGACATCGTTCATGTTTGTGCTAGCCGTAGTCCTGTGCGTGTTTCCTCTAACCATACATTCCTGAAAATTAGACAAATTCATAATTTTTTTTTTAAATTAGGGTATTGATTTTGACTTCGCCACAACGATTTTCCGTTAAAGCCAGTCGAAAGTTTGCATGTACTTTTCTACCCGTATATCAGTATGAGTCATCCACCAAGTTGTTTCTTTAAAAATCAGTCTCTTCGAGTATACGAATCAAAAATTGCAGATACGTTAAGAGTTAGCAAAATACTATCTTTGAAAATTACGCTGTCGTGGATGATATACTGATCTCGGGCTACGGACGTAATACACCGGCCTATACCTGAATATCCGAGTAATCGTAGACTAAGTGGTTGGACAGATCCTGAACGTAAGGACCTCTTTTTGGATGTTCCCTGACCCTAAGTGAGTGCGACATTGTCTGATCGGGTCTGAGGAGATCACGCACTCGCTCATTGTGAATCTCAAGAAATGAAACCTCGGTTCTGTATGACGCACCGCTCTCCTTACCAGCCGCCATCCGCGAGAATAACGTTTTGCAAATGCGTGGTATCAGTCCCTGGGATTCCTGTTAACCAAAACAACGTATATTTAGTAATAGGCAATAAATTATTTTTAAAATGTTAGGTAAAATAACTTAATTTGATAATATAAAAGCTGTCAGGGCCTATTTTTTATTTAAATTTCCTACATGTATTTACGGTGTACATCGTTATAATAAAAAAAATTGATAATTGGCCACTATGGAACACAGAATGTTCATTGATTCAATTTTTCAACAATTTCATTTTGTCAAATATTTCGTATGAAAATGATGCTCATCTTACTAATTTTCAATTTTATCCTCGCCTTCACCTCGCGCCGTATTCTATTGTTTGCAATAATTGCATATAATTGCATTATTATAACGGCAACCTCGAAATAGCGCATTTATGTGCAATAAGCAATAACGTGCTTATTACTGTTTACGCGTAAATAAATTTTCTAGACTATAGAATATAGAAAAATTGAATCAATCAGCGTAGCTCCGATGTGCCCTGAAACTACATATATTATAAATACTGCATTGCTGACTAACGAACATGCATATAGATATGCTCATGATCGATATTAGTACCTAGAAAATACAGTGATAGAGGTGGCGATTGCAAGTCTAGTTATTCTTGCAGCATTTCCAATTTTCGAGAAAATACTGTATTGCGTAATATGTGGCTTATCTCAATAAAAACACGTGTAGAAATTAGAATATACTTACAGGCGAGCCCATCATAGTAAAAGTCTTTCCGGAACCCGTTTGTCCGTAAGCGAAGACGCAGGCATTGTATCCTTCAAAGGCACTTTCTATAACTTCCGTTCCGAGATCGTAAAAGACCTAGAATAATAATCGAAATGAAAGAATACATACTCGAACACACATCTGCGCCTCAAGTTCAATTATTCGAGAGCTCTATGCTCAATGAGGAATTACAGTACATCGCATAATTCATGCCCGTACAGTGTCATGTATTGCTATAGCTATCGTCTCTATACAGAGACATCAAATTTTATTCCATACACGAAAGCCACTCGACGCGAGCCTTTTTTTACTTATGAAGAGTTAATACTTATGAGTTTGGCCGTTATTCGCGCACTTATAACGAGGATTTCCTGATAGAAATCATGCAGTAAACGCAGAGCGTATAGCGCGAAGGCTGTTGATTAATGTTAAAAAATTCGATTTTTCAACGCGAATTATTATTTCATAGAAATATAAAAAGGCTTTCTCTACATATTTTCACGGAAATAAAAGGTCTTCTCTACTCCCAGCGCTATCGAATCAGCAGGTTTTTTTTCCTTATCCGAATTCGATCGTAAAACTCTGACGTGTCTGCTCCATAAATTTTTCCTCTCTCGGCCGATAAACGCAACATTAATTTCAGTGATAGGCCAAAGCTTGCAGTCGAGAAGCCCGCCGGCGAATACAAACAACAATCCGTATTTACCTCCTCTTGCGACGCGTAATTCTGGTCGGTGTCATCGAAAGACCAGTACGAGTGATCGAAGGTGAAATCCTTGTACTTCTCTCTGTCGATGTCCCGAGCGCTGCCTGGCGTCTGAAACGAAGAAAAGCACACATTTGTATTATAAGTAAACGACAAAATTGGCGCGCAGTGTATTATCGCGAGCATTGAATTAATTCGTCTCGCCGGTAGTACGTTTACAGGGGCGCGCGTGTGTGTATGTGTATATTTTTTTTTTATTTCTAATACGCATTCGTATATGCATAACACTGGGCAATGGGTATATTGTACGCCCACTCGAGGTGCGTTCGCTATAGACGTATATACATCGCAGTTGAATCACGTATACGTGATGTCAGGAGTTACGACGGCGCACGTCCTGCCATAATAGGAAGCTCCTCGATTGCCGCTGTAGCTCTTGGGAGAGCTCTAGCCATCGCGACGAGGCAGATCGAGAAATAAAACGTCGGAACGAGCGGGCGTATTGTGCGGGCATATTGTTATGCAAAAAACGCCAGAATGACTATTTTACTGCGCGTTCGCCGCTGCAGTGCAGTTGCGACTTTCTTCGACGGGACTTGTAACTGCGGCGAGGAGCGCTCGTCTACGTTCTCAGGCTCGCGGTGTACAGTTGGAGCGATAGAATATATACGACTTCTGAGATCAATCAATATAGAGATATCGCGTGTTTGCGCGTCGATTCTGCACACTTTTGAGAGTACGATCTCGAAGAATGAAAAATGAAATTTAATTCTTTTACTACAGCAGTATAAATGCAGTTTCTAAACAGCTATTCCGCATCTGCGCTGCGGCAGTGCACTCGCACTTCGAACGAAAGTGCACTTCACGTCTCAAAACACACTTCTCCGCGGCGTGTTCTATCTGAGTAAGCGCGATTTTCTGGGTGCGACTCTCGCGCTCGCCTTATCCTCTTTTCGCGCGACCTCTAAAGCCGGCGGAGTGGGCGGCGTGTTGAGAAAAAGGAAACAAAAGCAAACGTCGGCTCTAAAATTGAAAGAATGAAAATTAACTCGTTCACCAGTTCACATACGACTTCCAATATTATTCGATGAGTAAAAAGTTCGCTGTCTGCAATGCCGAAAATTCGCAATGCATTTTTCAGCTATTGAAAATTTCCACTTCTCACAATTCTGCAGAGCTGCGCACAGTCCACCCCCTGTACGCGCGTCTATAGACAATCTTTGCGTCGCTGCGCGCCAGAAGGGCCGCGCGCGCGCGCGAAAAAAATCTCATCAACGCGACGCATCGCTGAAGAAGGAGCCAAAAGACAGCAGAGCACGTGCGCGCACCTGTCGGTTACAAGAAGTGCAAATAGGATACGTGCGCGCTTATGCGCACACGTAGACGGACTCGCATGCCGAGGCGTGCGAACGAAGCTATACGCAGCGTCTATATAAGAGAGAAAGAGAGTGAGAGGCCAATGCATAAGATGCTCCTAATTACGGCTTAGCAGACTTTTGCCTCGTACAAGTAGCGAGGCAAGTAATCGATGGCGCGCTCTCATGCGATGCACGTGTGTCTAAGTATACAGAGTATGGATATAGTGTATGCACAGCACACACACACACAGATATCGTCCGGCAGAATGCATCGACGTAAGTGCTCGACTTTAATTACAATTACAGAGAGTGGGAGGAGCAGCGTTTTTCCACCCAACCGAACGCTCCTCTTGTCTCGCGGATCTGATCAGCTGATTGTCCTGTCCGCAGAGGATTAACAAGGATGGAAAAATGCTCGCGGCGCTTGCTTGCTATATAAGCGCGCGCATCTCTGCCTATGCTTATATTTCTTCCGCTTGTTGTTTTTTTGTTTCGTTTTTCTTTTTCATATTTTCTTTTCAGTTGTCCGAGGCTACACGAGGCGCTGATGTATAGGTATATCCTTTCTACTTTCACTCTGTATACGAAGGCTCTTTTCTCTGTGTTCCGGAGGTCAAGACCCATGTGGCGCTGGAAGATTAGAACGGATGATTAATTGTACTATAGTGCTCGGATCGTATTTGGTTGAGAAAGGGCCGGCGTGTGCATTGCGTTTATAGTCGTCGATTATAAATTCATAAATAACCCACCGATTAGAGCCCTATGTCAATTTTACGATTTACATGTAGTACTGCTTAATTGATAGCTTGGGAAAAGGCGATTCTGTTTTAGTTTTTTCTTTTCACCCTATACACGCAGGATCAATATTCCAGTCTCATGCGCTAAGTATCGTCTATTATGAATTGAACGTTATCTCAAATTTACAGCTTATTAAGCTTTCCGATATCCATTATTGATCCAGACAAGCTGTTACTCTTAACTATACACGCTATCGTGTATATAACGTTTATTCGACTTTTCTTTTAGCAACCTGTTTATATCGAGACGCATATGAGGAGTTGCGAGCGCGCGTGTATTGCATTGCAAATCGCGCGAGCCGATTAAAAAAATATTTGACGCCACGCCAAAGTACAATAAATATTTATGTTTCCATTTGTTCGTCTATCAATCTTATATATTTGTAGATCGTCATCCGCATAGAACAACGGGGCATTAAATAGATGTATAAAAAAAAACTCGAGTCGTCGATCTGTGGGTATAGATCGAACTCACGCTCTTTATTGCAAAACAACGTTTCCCAAGCTATTTCTAGGATGTCTATATATCTCAAATCACGACAGGGATTACGCTCAACTTTAGCACGTTGTTAAACAATGTGATTAATGTTCTTGAATTTGCATACGCTCATTTGAATACACGCGATGAAAATCGAAAGTTTGAAATCAATGGAAATCCTACGTTTTTCCTCGCAGACTCCCGAAGCAACGCACCGATTGGATGCCGACGAAAAATCCATCACGTGCAACTGATTTGTTCGTCAATGCAATCGTTTATTCTGAGCATCGTCGAGCCCAAAGTGGAGACACCTCTTCGACTCTGTTCTGCAGTCCATCTGTCAAGCGGATAGACGCGAGCCTCGCGCAAATTACTGTGACGAAGCTTTTCGATCTCCGTCGACGTTTTCTTCGTCATAAAAATCGCACGACTCGCCCAACGCCCGTTTCACAGCGCATATACGCGGAAAAATCCGCAAGCCCCGTCTAGACGATTCGACGTACGCGGTATATACATACATCGACGATCCCAAAGCCACACAGTATAACGAAAAATCCTGAGACTCGAGACCATCGCACACACAGCCTCTCCGCGTTTTCGACATTTCAGAAGAAGTAGCGCCCGGTGTGCTGGCAAAAAAGAAGTCAGCGGGAATTGGAGTAAAACGGCAATCGAGCGTCACGCTTGCCTGCGGAAATCCGTGGAACAACGTCGACTCGCAGCAGCAGCCGCGCAGAGTTTTACAGCTTCGTTCTTACAGCAGCGGAGAGCGATAGGTCGCGCGCGAGCTCTGTGGCCCGCGAGAAAAAAATTTTATAGAAACATGAGCGCGCTGCAGTCCGCGTTATATATATACACGCGGCGGCATAAAATTTGCTTCCGGCCAGTCTAGCAGCGCGATATTTACTGTATTGCCCGGGGCTACATAGGCGCGCGCGTATACAGACGAGCGTATACATATTATATAGTATATACGCTAGGAAACCTTGGCGAGAACGGCGCGAGGGCGCAGAAATTTTTAGATTGCACAACGCGTCTGCATAACTGCGGTATAAGTGAGAGACCGCGTGTTGCGTGAGGTCGCGAGCATTTTTCAGCACTATTTCGGGGGGGTATAGGGGATCGAGGCCGCGTTTACGCGAGCCCCGGAAATATTTTCGTGACCCGCTGCGGTTGCTCTCGACAATTTTCGTGCGCGTGTGTCGTATGGTTTTCGTTTCTCTATGTATACACATAACGCCGCGTTTGCGTAGGCGATAGATTTGTTGAACGCCGATGCGTGAAAAGCTGCTGCAAGTCTATAACGTTCGACTGCATCGATTGCGCAAGCAATGACTTCACTCGTTTTCACACGTTTTTTTTTTCATTTTTTTTCCTTTTCCTTGCCGCGCGCGGCGGGAGCGCCGCGCAACGTTCTTGCGCGCGAGACTGAAGAAAGTACGCGCGAAAGGAGATCGCCCGACTTTGGCGGACTACGGCATTTTTCAAGCCCGTGAAAGTATAAGAAATACATATATATCACTCTTCCTCGAAGCGCAGTCTTTCAATAGGTCGGGGATTACGTCTTATATGCGCGAGCCGAAGTTCATGTCTGTTACTATACTGGCGCGAGCATATAACGTTCGACTGTGTTGCCAAGTCTCTTCTCGCGGCGCCTTTTCATATATATATACACACACACACGCATGATGTATATAAGTATGCGCTGCTTTAATATTCCGCTGCAGGCTTGCGCGCGGCGTACAAACATCTCTAAGATCCGAGAGGCCCAAGGTTTTTCGAAGCGGCAGAGACTCGCGCGGTAATTGTTCCGTTCCATAATTATCAGGAAAGTCAAGCTCCATAACGAAAACTGATTATCTCTCAAAACGCCAGGCGAGCGACTTTATAAATTGAAGCGAAGTCGGCATTACTTATGACACTTATTTGCATTAACTTTCTCCAGACTGTTGCAGTCGCAGCAGCAGCAGCAACAGCCCGCTTATACACAAATTAATTATCTATACGCGTAACCGATATCGGCTCGAAAAATGGGAAGTCCGTGCTGGTTGCTCCTGTTCGGCTAGAAAAAAAAAATAGCTTGAATTCGCCTCGTGTTGGTCTCGTGGCAACGGGACTCTTGTAAGAAGGCCACGTGTGTGTGTGTGTCGTTCGATAAAATCGCAAGGATCTCTCGCTCGGCAAGTGTGTGTGTGTGTCGCACAGCCGATGTTATATGTAGGACGCGTTTTGCGCGTATGCAGAAAATGCTTCCGTAGAAGGCATTCGCTGGCACGAGGCGCCCCATCGCCGTCGAATCGAAAGTGTTGCGAAAGCATTATTCGGTATATCTGCGGGAATATACGCGCTTTACCTTCGTATTGAAGATCCGAGTGCGCTTGCCGTCCATTTGTACGACGAGTTTCGCGTTCATCGCCAGTTCCCTGAAACAATAACGAAGCAATATAAGTTATGCATCGGGAGAAAGAGACTTTTTACGGGTTTTCGCGCGATGCTTTGTTTTGAATTTTAAGACATAATGCTGCTTAGTAATAAAACGAGCATTGAGTATTGCCTGCGGTTTCTGCAGCCTCTTGCGGCGCGAGGTGGAAAAACTTTCTCTCGGCCAATGGACTATTTCGTATTATAGATGTTATAGCGGCTAGCTCGAAAGGTAGGGATAACGCTGTGATTTAACGCCGCGATTCTGGCATATATGGCTTATGTTTCATTAGTGGATATGATTTATTTTTCTGCGCCTGTTCATAAATACCCGGCGTAAATTTCCGTCAATTCTAATACAACTGCGAGAACGTTAGCGGCAAAAAATTAATAAGCAATTGCATCAACGAATCGCAGTCCCACATTTTACGCCTTTCAGTGCGGACCTTTCCTTTTGTTCTCTCTATCTCATTCTCGTGTATACATAATTAACTCTGCGGCCGCCTCATTACATATTATTGTACAGCGCGCTGTAGGTGTTTTCTTACCTCACAGTGTAAATAACATTTTTAACGGCAAAAACTGTTTCGTTAATTGTTAATGACAAGAACTAACGAGAGCTCTCATGTCCCAGTTTAACCTTCAGTTTAGTTTGAATTTGTGAAACAGCTAAATTTAAACAAAGTTAAATATTATCCAAACGAGCAATTTGTAAAAATGTGAAAATCGCACTGCATAGTTGTAAACCTGAATCGTTGAAAGTTCTCGTAGCAAATGAAATCGATCAAGTGCGTGAAATTTAATCATGAATTATTCAGCAAAAGTGCTTTCAGAACAGCGAAAAAAATAACAGATAAAAAAAATGAAAAAAGTACGATTGAAAAAAATGGCGAATTGAATGTACGGAATAATTGAAATGAGAATCGTAAGTCTTGTAAGCCTGTTGCGCTCAATGAAACTGCGTATTAATACGCAGGGCTCGACAGCGTTTTCCCATTTAAACCCGAACAGATTTTCAAGTCTCTGGAACATGTTGCATCGCGCGCCGTGTGGCGGCCCAAACACGAAATTCGGAGCACGAAAAAGCGTTTTGCGTACAGCGAGAGTCAAATAAAACAAGCAAACTGCAATAACGGACTGTACATCCGTTACATTCCAGCAGTCGCCGTCTCTCTGCGTCCCTCTTTAACATACATATAGCTATATGGTATACAGCAGGCATCACACAGCCCAGACACATACGCCTATATAGATATATATAGAAATCGCATCGGCAGCTCGCTCCCGGTTGAATGAAACGCTAGAATTGACGCGCGACGAAAGGGTCGGTCCTCGTCGCCGCGTCGTCGGCGAGACCGACAGTCGCGTGCATTTCCAGACTATCATGCGCAGAGCGTCGAACAAGTAGAAACACAGAGACGGCTGCAGGTGTTCCGAGAGCAAGAGGTCACGTTGGCGCCTGTGATTTTTCTTTTGACGTTCTTTCACGGGAGAATTGGGTATTGACGCGCTCGAGACATCTCGGGGAGACGGGAAAATCACTTGAGAATGGGTGTATTTATAGGCGGGATTTTAGGAGGAGACGAAAGCAGCAGAGACGTTTAATTTTAAATGTGATAATTATAAATTGCGTTATACTGTTTAAGCGAGCGGAAAGAAAAAACGAGGAACACATTTGCTTACAAGCTCGCGTGAAAATACACTCTATCTGAATTGGCACATTGCGCTTGGTTATTTATCTTAGAATGGTATATAAAAAAAAAGAAACTTTTCAATGTCCATTGACGTTAGATATAGTTTATGAATTTACTGATATTGGATATTTTTTAATTAAACTTTATTGTTTGAAACTAATTAATTCTGCTATTACCGCAAAAAAGAAATCTTTAATCTATTCGTACACAACTGTGGCAAGTATTATTGCAAAATGTTTGAATTTTTCATATAACTTGTGAAAAATACTGCTAAGAAATTGCGAGTAGAGAAAATGTCTGTAGTCATATTGGAAAAGAACATGCATTAAGATACAGAAAGCTATTTCAGGTATATAATATACTGTAAGAAAATTATTGGACAGCACTGAATTACATAATAGCCGCTCTACGTCCGCGATAGCTATATTTTTTAATGGGCACGAATTTAACAGAGTATACTTGATAGTTTTTAAAAAAACTTCCAATTATTTGCCTTTTTACGTAAAAGTAGCTCTACGGCTCTTTCGTTCTCAGGATACTTATACGGATAAAAATTGCTTTAATCTTGTTATCTTGATAATGCCAATAATATTTCAATGTACTTTAAATCAAGTCGATATCAGCAGTAAATTTTTTTAGATCAATATACGCGATATCTTAAAAAACGTAAAAAGAAACCTTGGCTGCAATCAATGATGCTAAAAAAGCAAGCAAGCATTTCGTGAACGGCGATAAGAACGTAAACAAAACATGTTTCGATTTTGCGCACAACGCAAATCTTATATTCGATCGTTGAGCTGCACGTAGTGCGGATATTGTGATCACGTGCTCCGAAAAAAAGGAAAAAAAAATAATACACGCTAACACCCGGAGTAAATCGTCGTATAAGCGCCAAGCAATCTTTGGTGTAACAAAGAAGTGAAAAAAAAGTGTATAAAGGTCGATATGAGCGGAAGCGCAGCATTGCAACATGACAAAACAGAGATATACGGGCGTACGCGCGAGTGTCAAGTGGAAGAAGCAGAAGACACGAACCTTTTGTTAAAGGGTCGGACCCTCACAGCCACTTTAACCGAAGCCATGGCAGTAGCAGTGATCTCGTCGACGCGCATGGGCCTTTAAAGCGGCCCTCCTTCCTGTCGTCTCTCCCTCTCTTGGTCTCTCTCTCTCTCTCTCTTTCTCTCCCGTTCTCTGTCCCCTGTCTCGCTCGCTCCTGCTGCGTCCCTCGAAACGTCTAGGACGTTTGCTGGCCAGGGCACGTACGGAGCTCTTCTCCTAAGCGAGTCTGAGTGGCAGAGCGATCCTGTTGGCGCATTGCTGCAGTTGCCCGATCGTTCGGCCAGGAGCCGAGGGCTCGCCGCCCATGATGAGTAGTACGGCGCAGCTCGAGCACGGCGTAGCAGCGGCCGCTGTCGTCGTCGTCGCTGCGCCAGAAAGCATGTTCCAGCAATCGGCACTGGTTATTCCTATCACCTTCTCTCTTGGAGCACTTAGGCCGCACCTGCTCCCACGACACTGGTGCACTGCTCGGGAATGCGCGCACCGCTGTTACTACTGTTATTGTTTAACGTTACGCTCGGCAAGTATAGGTATACAACAGCAGCAGCAGCGTGAAAGGCGACAACCCGCGGGGCCGCGAGCACAGCGACTACTGATGGCGATAGACTGAAGTCGACGGCAGCAGCAGCAGCGAGCAGCGAGCAGCGGCAGCAGCAGCAGCGTCGAGACTGTCAAGAGGAAAAGTTCCGTGGCGCGCATGCGTTCTCCGCCCGTCTACGGGCTCTATACGCTCCGTTTTGTTTTGTAAGTGTATCCTACGCCAGCAGGCGCTCCGTTCTTTCATCGGTCCGAGTGCAGTGCGCTACACACGTATATACACGACAGCCTATAGGTGATATCGCTTCGATGCAGTTGTTTTCTCTCTCTCTCTCTCTCCTATTGTAATCGCGGAAGGAGGAAGCCAGCCAGTCGCCCAGTGCTCGCTCTTATCTGAAAGCAGGAGAAGAATATATGAAATGATAGTTTGACTTGGACTGTTATTTTCTCTCTTATGACTAGACTTATTATCAACTGATGCATCCAGTCTGCGACTCGATGCGCCAGACTCTGGGTAAACACAAGCAATTATTGTCGCTGTTTATACTGTGACGCGAAGACACCCGAGAGGACTATTACGTACACTATAGTCGCTCGAATAATGTTTAAGTGGAAACTCATTTCAAATTCTTGATGTTATCCAAAATCGTAATCAAAAGTACAATCGCTCGAGCACCACGAGTTATCAGCGTTATCACGCAAACGGAAAAAGGAAAGTTCCTCCAACAACCTGCGTCCACAAAGAAACGCGCGAGAAACGTTTAAGAAGACGCGTCTCCGCGCACAAAAGAAGCCACAGCCTGACTCATCGCAAATTCAATTTTCGACTTCTCGCACGCGCTTCAAGTACTTACATATATATATATATATCATTCGTATTTCACACGCAGGACGAGAGGAGACGAGAGAGTCACCCGCACAAAGACGCAAAAAGCAAAGCGAGATGAGCGCGCGCAAACTGGTTCCGCACCTTCTCGCGTGCGGTGAATCGCGCAACAGCCGCACGAGAGTATATACAGGCGCACATAATATACGTATACGTCCACGCGATGCGGAGAGGCACCTTTCTATCCGCGAAAAAAAAAAATGCAGCGTCGGCCTGCAGAGAGCTTTTGTCTCCGGGTTGCAGGCGGTTTATTGACTCCGCGCGCGGCGTTCGACATTCCGTCCCGCGTTCGCGGCTTTTCTGTACGTACACGATGCGAACGACCGCGACTTCGCAGGCGCATGGCTCGACGTAATTCAACGATGCTGCATCGGTATGCACGCATTGCACATGTAATAGATACGCCGCCGCCGCCGCCGCCGTCCGAGAGCGCGCAATTATAAGAGCGGGGGATTTGGTTTGTAATGAAATTCCATTCGATTGCTCTGGCCGGTGCGGCAGACTTGATTTTAGCCGATGAGAGAGAGAGAGAGAGAGAGGGACAAATTGGATCGGCTTAGATACACGGAGACAAGTCGTCGGCTCGTCGCTGTACTTGTATGGAGCTGCCTCTGTGGATTTTAATGAAAGAGTATTTTCTATATATACGCTCGATTTGTGTAATTGCCGCCGCTGTGATTATTGCTCTATCGAACTATCAAGTTCTCAATACAACGTGTAAAAGTTATTTCAAGATAGCTTTGCAACTCTTTGTTTATATAACGGGTGACAATGAATAATTCAGTGGACGTCGATGCGCAAAGATTTATATACAAACGAGAGTCTCAGCATCGCGGTTTGCGAAATTGTTCGTGGAAAAATTGTGCGTCGAACGTATACGCACACGTATTGTGCGTGTAGTACGATACAGCTCGTCGTTACCTAAATTCTCGATGGAGTGCTCGACCTCGCGGATCGCCAACCACATACACGCGCAGTTACATAAATTAGAGAGAGAAAAAAAGGCACCAAACCGAAACAACAGTCTCGCGCGTCCCTCTATATACATTTACGCAATCGCTCCACTTATCACACTCGCGTAAACTCAAAACTCGCGTACACTATACACGCCTAATGCCTACACATATACCTATATATCATCCGACTGCCATAGGTATCAGAGTTTCACGTTAATTTTAATACACCGGTAGCATCGGCGGCCGCCGCTCTCTGGCGAAGACGCAAAAGAGCCGCCCACGCAACTCCGCAGAATTTTGCGGTTAAGCGGGGACGAGCGTAATTATAATATGGGATTATGCCCGACCGCGGCCGTCGGAATCTAGGTCAGTTTAATAAATTCAAGTCTAGCGAAGAGCGCAGCACATCACCCACAGAGTCAAACTCGATAATTGCAGCGCTCCATTGTAATTCGATATCGCGAACAATAGTTATTTTACCCGCCCGTCCCGCGCAAAGTCTATTATACAGAAGCGTTTCAGCAAACTGTCCAAACGCAATCAAGTCGTAATGATTCGTACAGCACGCAGTAAATGCACACAAGCGATAAGATAATCGAAACTGTATAATAAACCGTGCTCGTATAATCGCCGATAATTTGAATGAAGCCGTTGAGCAGATGCGGCTATGCAGTCGAATTGCTCGCGGGATGTAAATCTACGATGTAAATACGCTGTCGCGAGATAACGAGGCGCTACTGCTCGATAAGTTTACAAGCTCTGCACTGCGAGAACGTCGCGTGGGCCGTGTCTATACAGACACTGCGCGAGGGACGACTATAGATATACGCAGGGTTCCGGAATCGACGCAAGGGAGAAAAATATGAAGCGGAGTCTCGGATGCAACGGAGCAACAGGTGGTATATAGTGGACGCGAGGGTCGCAAGCTCTGCGCACTTTTTTCGCATAAGCATCAGCGTAATGTATAACGTATACGCGCGTACGCTCTCTGTACACAAGTGAAACGCGCAACACGACACTTTGGAATTGGCTACGCGCAGGTTCGCCCGATGGAAACGAGGCGGAAAAGTTTCTCAAAAGATAAAGTGGCGCTTTGCCGAGAATAGTCGAGCTTCAGTATATTTATGCAAAACGAGATTAGATCTACAGCTGCTCGACCGCAGCGGCTCGCGCATAAAATATATACGAGGATGCATAATCGATTCCGATGGGATTCAATCCGATCGCTATATGTACGCGCGCGAGCATTGCGAGTGCGGCGTAACGCCTTAGACAAGCCGAACGCGATGCGGCCTCAGGTCGAAATTAATAATAGGTGAGAAAAAGCCGCGGCAAACGGCCCGGCTGCCGCGCGCTATTCGGAAAGTGTGTCAAACGAAACAGAAGCCGGAGCGCGCGATGTTGGTCGGCGTCATGCGCGCGCGCGGCGCAGTGGTTGTCTCTGTCGCGCCTGTTATATTTATATAGAGCGCGGCGAACGAGGGCCGCTGCACCTCCGGGTTTCGCAAACTCGCGGGGCAACAGCAGCAGCAGCAGCAGCAGCAGCGTTTTGCCAGACGCATCTATTGCCTCGGCGCGCGGAACGGCTGGCGCGTCCCCGGAAAATGCGGCTCGCCGCCTGGCAGCTTTTTCACGGGCCGTGAGCAGAGAACAGACGAAAGAGGAGATCCCTTTGTTTGAATGAGGCGATAGTAACAGTGAAAGAAAGTGAAAATGCTGCGCAGATGGGGGGGGGGGGGGAAGTACCGCATGACGAGGCAATCAGAAGTACATAGCATTTCGGAGGATCTGCAGATGCCGTTTCGGGCTGCTGCGACCGCGAGAGAGTGTTGTATACAGTATCGCGCGTTTGTAGGTAACGGTGTCGCATTGTACATATATATATAGCTGAGCGACGGCTATGAAAATTAGACGGGCGAATTGCATATATTTGCCGGCACTTCCTCTTCCAGGAAAGCAATAAAATAACTTTTGTTCGGCTAATTAAATGCCCTGCCTTCGAAGCGTGTCTATTATCTATAATAGGCTTCTGATCGATAAGAGGCGCACTTGAAGAAGTTGGCGATAAAAGTGCGATAAGGAAAGATTGTATAATTGCCATAATTGTGCGAAAGAGGTTTGCTATATTGACACCCTCGATAAGAGATGCAAGGTTGCAAGGAATCGCGCGATTTACGAAGAGATCGGAACAAGAGAAATCGGAGAGGACTGGAGTGTACTGCGAGGTGCAACACATGCCTGCAATACTCGGATATATATATTGTATAGTCTCTCGTGTGCAATTACGGTGCTTGTACTACTTCGCCCAATGGATATAGTTATTTTTTCCGAAGCTACAAGGTTAAAGCACGTAGAATCGACTTGTCGCGTGTATCACTCTCACTTCACTGCGAATGAATGCAGCCATTCGCAAGCGTGCCAGTGTGAGGCTAACGGGCACGTCCTGTATTTCGCCGTATTCGACCTAGAAGATTTTTATGTGTCTAGCTGCGGGTATTGGTTCTCGCGCTGACTTGAAAGCGGAATACGCCAAACAGAGCTCGCTGTAGAGAAGCATTTTTTCTTTTTTTGCAAAAAAAAAAGAAGTCGTGTTTTTTTCGCACACCTGAGAGGATGTGAGCGATTCTTCCGGAAGAGATGTTCGCAGGAAGTACGTCGTTCGGCAGTACTGAAGAATCTCAGGCAGCATTTACCAAAACGTTGGAGAGATAATCTGAAAATCAATATTATGCGAATTATTTTTCGATCTTAAGTATTTTCTTTAATTTGGCAGTTCAAACGTTTGTTCCCAATAAAATCTTGTTTACAGAAAAAAAAAACATTCCATCACTTTCTCCCGGGGCAAATCTGTTTCGAATCTCCGATTATATCTATATGATACGCATCGATGGGCATCGCTAGACAATCCCTCAAATAAGGAGATACTCACGATACCCCGTTGTGTGCAGTGTGTCGAGTAAAAAAGCATCGGCAGCAATGAACTTCCCTCTTCGCATCGCCGGGGGCCGTATACCATGACGCCATACACACAGTGGGGTTTAATTGAATTCTCTAGTCTCCCCAAATGCGCCGAGGATATCGATCGAGCTTTTGTGCGCGAAGAGAGGGGGGGATACTCCACCAACACGGTAAGATATACCGCGTAGAAACTCGTATACACGCGGTAGTGATCTTGATTGCGGCGACGAGCGCACATATATATACAGCCGATAAGAAGCGTGTTTAGCGAGAGCCGCGCTTTTTTTCGATTGCGTAACTTTGCGCGAGAGCCTGCGCGCGTTATGAAACGAAAATGGAGCTTTTTTGCGCAGGCGTCGAGATTTATTGAGAGCACAGGCGCACTAAGTGCCTTTTGTTTCGGACCTTATCATACGCGGTCCGTTTGGGAAAATGCATGGTATACATACGTATAGTAATGACGTAGATCGCGCGAAGAAAGAATTTTTTTATCTATAGCGCGTCCCGCATTTGCATTGAGGAAAAAAAGAGAGAAAAGTTGATAACGCAGTAGTGTGGATCAGATTGTAAAAATGTTCGGTGAATCGAATGCGAAAGCTAAATATAGAGTGCGAATAACAGTAAGCCGGCTTATACAACAACGTATTCAGTCGATTTTGTATTGAAATGAGCGATAAGATAGGCGCTAAAATTCGCAATTGCCGCGTAATTGATATTGGACTTGGATTTATTTCTTCTTTACACGATCGGCTTCCATTGAGCGAGCGGTTATACAAAGAATTCGCGCGAACAGAGTTTACTTATTTACCTTATAAGGTAAAAAATTAAATCAAAGACGGGGCTTATGTACACACAGGTGCGGGTGTAGATAACAGGGTCACGGGCATCATTTTCAATTAGAGTGTTGACTGCAGCCAGCGCGACAAGTCATGTATAAAAGCGAAACCTTGAAGTGCAAAGTCATACGATATTCGCGAAGTGATTCATGTGGCCGATCGTCTAGTGATGTAATATATATGTATATAATATTGAGCGCTACTGTCGCTGCTGCGATAACTGCACGTACAAGTATACTTACATATATTTATGCATATGTACGAATTTATACGCCACCGATCTTACAAGACTCGAGGTGATGTCGGTAAGGAACGGAAGATTACGTCTGACGATATTCGCATACTTCCGACAACGCCAAATGCGTATGTACCGTTGCGTTGGCTCATACGCCAGCAAACAGCTCACCTTCGTGTATTTACCGTCGTACACAGCCTTTTTATGGCCAATTCAACGATTGTCAGTGGAGATCTGAACTCGCAAAGCATGAAAAATTGTGTCTAAAAGTTGATCGTCATTATCCTTCTTCTTCATCTATAAAGAATGACATATTTGATCAGTTGTCTAATATTTGACTTTGCAAAAAAAGCAAGTTTGAAAGAGTTTACCAGAATTATCATAATCCCAATTCATGAACCATTATTAACATCAGTTTCATTGCAAATGACTAAGCAAAGAGCGATGGTTACATCAGAATATGGTTTACGATGGAGCATTATGAGTCTCATAAAGTTATCTTCGCACAGCCTCCGTAGAAAAGTTTCGAATGAAACAGGAGATTGCAAAAGCGTTTATTACTCTGCGTAAAACTGGTCGAGCGTTCTCTATTGTTGAATCTTAGCTCCTTTTTTCCTTGCCTCCGTCCGGTCGTCCTCGTGCTGACATCTCTGAGAAGACGCAATCACTAGAAAGAAATCATTACAATGGGCAATCAATATTTGATAAAACTGCAACTTTCATTGACAACGGGATCTATTGACAGCACGTGAACAAACATTCGCAGTTCCGGCTCGCAACGGCGGTAACGATTACAACCTAAAGAATATCCGGACTCGGAGGGTTCCATACAGAATTACCTCAAGAAATACCCACCTTTACTGCAGCGCGTCTAATTCCTGCGATCGTCACACCGAACCGCACACGCAGATTGAAGAAAGCAAAGACGCGTCCACTTGGTGCAAGGGCCAGTACCGAAATGACGGTTGGTTATTTGTTGCTAATTGCAAGAGTAAGTAGCCGAAGCGCAGAGCTCGGCTCGAAATAAAAGAACGTCGATTTTGAAAGCGAAAGTCGTAACGATCAATCGCAGCGAGAATTCGGACAGGTGCTGCCCTCTACGAGCGATGCGTCGAGCCGCCGGTAACGAGAAAACGAGTCGGTGGCGTCTCTGCTTTACCAGCGTCTTCTTTGTTTACAACGACAACCCGGAACCGCGTTGCTTTGTTATTGTGAGACATCCACTTCGCGACGTACGTATATATACTTACGCGTCACAACTGCCTCGGCGTCTTTCCGCAAAAAAATAAGCTGACGAAGAAAATGAGAGGACGAAAAAGTACAGCCGTAAATACCAGTTGGTATATACCTGCGAGTATACGAGAGGAAAGGGCGCGAGGGGAGAGTATCGAGATTCGAGAAAGCAAGAGGCACGGCGCGAGCGTTGCGCGCGGTGCGTTGCACGGCGGCGCCACAGCCGGCGGCCGGGGCTGCTGCTCGCTCTCTCCCTCTCGAGTCCAGCGATGCGAGAGAGGCACACGGAATAAGGCGAGCAGCGGTGTCGTGTGTATCAGTCGGGTGGCAACCGTCGGACTGGCTGCATCGGTCGCTTTCGGCACGAGCCCTCGCGACTCTCGCGTGTCAGCGTTTGTATAGCTCAGCACGACTTCGTGTATACACAAACGGAATCTCACGCACGACTGTCCTCGGGGAGGACTCTGCGGAATCATAGTCGAGCGCGCGTTTTGGTGAATCGTAATCGCGAGCCGCTTTAGCCGCGAGCACACCGGACGGGGGAGCATCGGCCTCTCACCCCTGCCACCCCCCCCGACGTTCCACGCAACGTATAGCTTCGAGTAGCTACGCGTAAACACACATACGCGCGCGCGCGCACACGGGTGTTTTTTGTAAATAACAGTGCGAGTGAAGAACATGTGAGGTTGTTGTTGTTGTTGTTGTTTTTGTTGTTGGTTGTTCTGTTGTTTGGTGGTGCCGATGCGCCTGGTGGAGCATCAGTAGCCGGCGCAGGACGGGCGGGGAGCTCCAGGAGCGAGGGGTAGATGTTTAGTATGTGCAGCCGGCGCTGCTGCCCCCGCTCCGACTCTCGCGACGAGTAGCGGGTTCGAGGTTCTGCGACACCGTAGCCACCTCCTGCAACGATCATGGTTGCCAAGCACTTTAGCCAGGGTGAGTTTTTCTCCTTCGGCTCCGTTATCGCGCTTTCTTAAGTATATATATTCCATATGCTCGCGCTTTACACTCTGCGCGCACCCGACGAGCCCTGTGTCTACACTTATACTTATACGCAGCGGCAGAAACTGAGACTAGCAGAATTGCGATTACGAGCCTACTTACTTGTCGTGATTCTGTGCAGTAAAGCTTGCCATTGTTGTCCATTGTTTACCCTTACGAAAGCGTAAGCTGCGGCCGCCAGGATTTAATGTTTCGCAAGAGGATATAAGAAACCTTTGTCATTGGCGCATGTAGGATAAAGTAGTATGTGCGATATACATGTATACTTGTAGCTGCAGCATAAATCCAAGCTGGGAAAAGAAACGAGTCTTGAGTATATGTGTATACGTCAGCGCACAAGCGCGCAATCGATTGATTCAGTGCGTATGTAGCGACGAACCTCCCGCGAAACATGTACTTTCTGCTAAGCATGTCGTTGTTTACAGTTTTTACGAGTCTTTTTCCGAAATGGAATGACCTCCCCCGACGACGAGGACGACTACGCGGAGCCGATTCCCCGTATTACAGACGGCGTGTCTCCCATACGTAATTACATGTGTGGTGTGTGCACTTGCGGTGTATACAGATATACATCGGAGAAACAAGCACGGCATAGGAGCGGCGGATGCGCATGTATGCGGGTGTCGTGCGGGGTATATTTTTGCAGACGCGGTTTCGGCTTTTAGAGGCTCATTAAAGAATCAGTGAGCCGCGCCGAGCGTAGATATTGAATTTTCCGCGGGCCGCTCCTCTTCGGAGCATCAGTATAGCGCAGGCGAGTCTACTGCTATAACGCGCGCACAGGGTGGAGTAAGTGTCAGTCGACGTGAATACTAGCTCGAGGCTCCTCATCTTTCTATATGTATATAGTATATACGTATACATTATACAGATATACACACGCGGCGCAAAACGCGATTACAAGGGTATAATACTAATTCGACGGTCGCGGGCGCGTCTCGATTGTTCCTCGAGGTGTCCTCTGAATTAATAAAATTCTAATCTCCCCGCTCGATCGGCCCGTTATTAGGGATGAAGACGAGATGTGTCTCTCCCGTTTTGGAAGCTCTCGAAGCAGACGACGGGACAGCAATAAAGAGTGTCTCTCTCTCTCCCCCCACCCGAAATCCGGGCGTTAAGTTTCCGAGAAGAAGCAGAAAAGACGACACTTGGCAGATTCCCGCGCGCAGTGTGTGTCCCAGTAACGAGAGAGATTTCGTTTCATCTTTCCCCCGCATCTCTCTCTCTCGGCTCTCTTTTATATCGGCGCGCACTGATGCTTATACACACGCGGCGCGTCTAGCGCGCAGATCATAATGCGAGCTGGGCCCGAAAAAGCCGCGAGACTTCTCATTTCGAGCGGCGATATCTTCTCTCCGCTCTTACTCTCGCTCTCTCTCTCTCTTTCTCGTTCAGTCTACTTTATATTCGTACGAAGTCGTCTTCTCTGCGCTGCTCCGAGGCGCGTTGACCTCTCTCGCGTCCGAGCCGCGCAGAGCGACGATGGCCTTTCTTTATTTTTTTTGCTTCTTCTGCTCTCCTATACTTACGTCTATATATACACCAAGGGAGGGAGAGAGAGAGAGAGACATAAAGAGATAACGCAGTTCTCACGAGTTGCCAAGGTGAAAAGAGACTCCCGACTCCTTCCTCGTTTTTCGGTTTGGCCTGCGGCGCGCGCGCGCGACCCAGACCTTTTGTCTTTGCCCCCCGAACTGTAACTTTTTTTCCCGACGTCTAGAGTTTCTGTATCGGATGTGTTGATGTGCGCGTATTATATACAGTCGGTCGTCTACCTGCGCGAGCTCCGTGTTTTTCCGATAGTTTTCGACATCGATTTTCGGGTAACTTATTCACAATGATTAATGGGCCCGACAGACGCGATTCGCCGAAAGCCGCTCGCGAATAGTTTGGATTCTGTCCAACTTTCGCGTCTTCTGCAAATAACCGCGTACTCTCTTGTTTCTCCGGATTCGCGCGTTATTTTCCTTTCAGGCGCAGTTTCCATTTAAATTAATGAAAAACCTGCCAACTCTCGTCGGCGGAGCCTTGCTCGTTTCGTTCGCCTCTGGGTTGCAAAAAAAACATTATAATATTTTTATGCACCGAAACCGCGCGGCCCAACAATTTTTTGACGCTTCTATTTTGCTTTTCTCCCGTCCTAGTGCACGCCTCGTTCTGTAAGCACACACGTCCTGAACATTCAAAAGGATGAGGATGAAAAATATATGCGTGTGATAATCCAGGATTTCGGTGACTCGGAGCCTTTAATTGTAATCTGTGGTGACACCATCTGTTGACTCGACTCGCGTATGGACGTGTGGTGTGTGCATGTCTCTTTCACAGTATCCCCCCCACTAAAGTAATCATGGGGAGTATGTATATATTTATGTGAATACGTGTGTGAACTCATAATCGGGAATCGCAATATGAGTGAAAGCTGTGTATCATGTATAGGATTAAAAGGGATGAGTAAGATTGGAAAGCGAGTTGAAAAGCTGTGGTACTCTGGAAAAGCTGTTTTCAAAATTGAAAAAATCTAGTTACTAATAATTGTGTTTGCATAAAAATGCGACTGTACAATAATTGTCTATCGAATTCTCTGAGAGTACATCGTGTGCTATGCAACAAATATTCAGATTTGCACTTGCGCGAAGCGCTAGCGTTATAAAACTTTTCTTTTTCGTTGCCTACGACACGAGAGTATTATGGTGATTCACAACACGGAAGTGAAATTCAAATCCACGTGTATACGACGAACACCACGCAGACATATTCTCTCTTTTACATCTTCCCTCGTTGTGTTCCTGTATTTACCGTTATATTTTTCTTTTCAATTTAATTGATCCTTGTACTTTTTTGTTAATTTTATACTGTATATTATGAACAACAAAATTCACTGTTCCTCGAGAGCGTCCCAGTATCACACTATAGATTTCCCGCAGAGTTAAATTAAAAAAAGTATACGTATTTCTAAAAGATAGGATCTTGGTCTGCTCGTGCCAACTCATTAGACTCGCTCTCTCAACATGCTAATTACAATGATCAATGGAGAGTTCGGTCGATAATCGTCATTGCCGAGAGTCTCCTCTCGGCGATTCGATCGCGTGTAACGAGGCCCGTCGCGCGCGCTCGTCCCTTATTATTATGTGCGACGCACGTCGCACTGGCTCATTGTCCGCGGTGATCTTTTCATCGCTCGACGAGTTTTAAACGAGAGTATTTACGAGTCCCACAGCAGCGCTCGCTCGGCTACGGGGGCGCATTACGCCTGTAGGTGTAATGGGCTTCATAGGAAAATTGCCGAGGATCATCTTGAGTCGGCAGAGCCGCGACGATTAGCCCACTGATTCTCCTACGGTCTTCCTCAAAATCTCTTCTTAGCGAGGGATTCCGGCCGTGACGTATGTTGGTTAGATATATCAACCATACGGGATCGGAGAGGTTTAGCTTTTCAAAATTTTTACGGTCAATTAGGTTGATTGCGTGTGCGTATCTTCAGTTTTAATATATGCTGCGTTAAATATTTATGTTTTGTTATATACTTATACGAATGCAGGTATTGTAAAACAAGTCCAGAAATTAATTTCATACCTATATATATATGTATATTATATATATAAGAGCGTGATGAAAATATATTATTGAATTTTTATAACAGATAGCCGCAAAGCCGTAAAGCCTTAAAAAAACGTTCTTATTTTCTTCTTTTCCCTTCTTTTTTAATTATTTCCTGTTATTCATCAATACTTAAAGTATACACGACAACGTACTCGCGTAATATATAACAGGTAACTGCTATAGAGGCGATATCAGTTTTATCGATTGCATCATAAAAATGTTACTCGTCCCCGTTGTAATTACTATAAATAAATATACTCCCGCTCGAGTATAGGCAAGAGATACATTGCGAAGCTTAATTATCGAATCGCAGAATCGAACATGAATAATCGATTATTCCAGGCGCAGACAAGCGCATTCCACATACCAAAAGCTTTCTCGGTCTGAGACACGTGCGTGTAACTCCCGATTAAAAAGACGCACTTCCTCGTGGCGCGCATAGCTCTGAATCCCAAGGCGAGCCCATGAATCTCAAACGCATTATGCACGCAGGCCTCTATATATCTCCGCGCATGTGGAGGTCGATTAAAATTTTCCGAGTTCCCTGCGCTGAGTAAGTGTCCAGCGATTCTCTCTTCTCTCGGTCGTCTCACCTTCGGTATATATATATGTGCTCGCAGGGACCGAACAAAAGGCTGCGCGCACAGCTCTCGCGGGGAATGCAGCGCCGGAGATTCCCTTCCGTAATAGCCGTCCTTCATCTCTCTTTTACGGGAGGTATATCCTCCGTATAGTGTGACGTAGACGCGTCGACGACGAGGATGAGCGCGTCATGCGCTCCTCGAGATTTCTCTCGATGAATCGGCCTGAGCGCGCGCGTAACAAGCGCGCGCCACGTGAGAATTGAAAGTTGCCGCGGCCACGTTTTTGTGAGGTGCATGAGTTATAAGTGTACAGCAGCAGTAGCAGCGAGACGCGTGCAGTGGTGGGGCGATCCCGTTTTCATTCATCCGCGTATATATATACACAGCAGCCGGCTGAGTCACGCGACAGCCGTCTCTTGCACACATGCCGATGCGCTTTTACCTATACGTTACATCTTACGTGTAATGCTCCTCTTCGCTCTTCTCCTGTATGCTCGCCTTCACCGATACGGCTTCTTTCTCTGTCTCTCGTGCATATATACGTATACTTACATCGCCGAGAGATGAAAGGAGACTTATCGTCTCGATTTATGCGTCCACTTACGGTTTTTCTTTATCTCCACGTATTTTCTCGACTAATGCCCGCCGGCTCCGGATATGAAGACGTCTTCTGAGTGGCCCCGAGGGAGCACCTTGATTTAAGACTATTTTTTTCAAATCTATTCTACGCGTATATACGCGTACAAAAAAAAATTAGGCGAAAAAACTTTTATTGGATTTCGCTGTATACGTTATGTACATAGAGCGAAGTCTGTATTCGTCGCGCATGTAAACAGAGCGTTCTGTGCTTTTTTTTTCACCGCGAGCTCGTCGCCCATGCGTTCCGATCGAGATGAAAAAAAGGGGTCGCACGTTATACGCGAACGAATCCCTTGCTTAAATATTGACCCTGCGTGTCCCTCTCTCTCTCTATCAGCGCCAGACTCTCATCATCAACCGCGGCCAGATCGCCTCGTAGAGTCGCGTGAGTCACGCTTTTGGAATTTCGGAATGTCGGAAGTCGAACCGGCCACAGAAATCTTCATAAAAACGTGTTCCTCGCGGCACATGCAAGTGTCATCGTGTATTACGCTCGAGGACTTATCTTCTCTGTATGTATTTCTCTTCTCCTAACCGATCGCGAGCTTCAGCGAGAAAATGATAACTTATTCACGACAGAGAGAAAGAGAGAGAATATCTCATGCAATATTCATGCGACGATTATTGTCGCCGCGCGAGTCCATCGATTCTTTTTTTCTTTTTTTTTTTTTGTATTTTGTATTTTTAAAAATTTATGAACAGGCGCTTCGACGGATCGCCGACATTCCTGCGTCTTCTGCGCTTGGGCGGCGGATTAAATTCTTATCCTTGTTTGTCGTCGCTTCTTTATACGAAAGCAGTTTTTTTTTTCTCCCCGAGTATTTCCAGGGAAGCGAGAGCGAGAAGATGGAGAATTTTTATCGTTTCCTCTCGGCAGCAGCAGTGCTCTCGACGCGCGACGCCGAGGGTGGATGAAGAAAAAGAAAGCTTCATATCAATCGACAGAAAGAGAGCTCATACTCCTATATACGCGAATTGATTCACCTTGAGTCGTCGTTTGACTTTTTTCCGCTCGCGCGAATTTTCTTAAGCAGCTTGTCCGTGTATATATAGAACCGAATGTGAGAAAAGAGCGAGACCGACGATTATGCGCAGCTCCGCACAATTAAAAGCGAATACGTTATTATTCCCATTGGAAAATAAGCATCGCGGGGCGAGCTCACACACGTACAATATGTATGTGTACGTATACCCATAAACAAGTACGTGCAACGCGCATAATCGCAGCGATCTCGCAGAAACAGCGGCAAAAACTGACAAAAGAAGAAAAAAAAGAACTGCACGGGGGGGGACCAGTATTATAGAGAGACACGGCTCGCCGCGGGATTGAAAAGCGAGAGTCGCGCGCGCGCGCGCGCGTTAGCATATAATTGGCCTTGAAATTGTTTTATCTGGAATATAAGCTTCGCGCTGAAAAGGGTTAGCCTTGCGCGCGCGCACACACATATATATACGTGTACCTCGCGCGATTTTACGCTCATGTACATTTATAAATATATAATACGCAGACAGAGAGCGCGGGGAGTGAGCAAGAGACACACCGTCCGGCGGATACGCATTTAGGGATCGTGGAATTTCGCGCTCACCTTAATAACTTCCCGTCGCACGGTGCGAGCCGCGCTGCAGAAGGCAGCTCTCTCGCGCGCGCGCCTCGCCCACTTTTCAATGGCGTATTTAGCTCGCACGCGAAAATCTCTCTCGCGCTTTGTGTGGATAATACGGCAGGTCGGACTCTATTGTGAGAGCGACGACGACGGCTGTCCGGACGAGCGTCTGATCCGTGAGCCGATTCTTTCGCAGCTTTATATAGTATATACGTCTCCACGCGAGTGTCCTTTGCGTGCGTGTGTCGATTTGCGCGGCCTGCGGCCTTCGTCGCTTTGTGCGAGAATTTCGCTCTTTGTGCGCGTATACGGCTTTCTGCAGAATCAGCTGCGTTTTATGCGATTTCGGTAAATTTTTCATCGTTGGCGACGCGGCGGACGTCGAGGATAATTTTTTTCTCGAGAGGACAGGTATTATATACGATTCGAAAAGCGACAAGTATACGCTTGAATTTTGATTTTTTTATGCTCACTCTGCGACTCGTTCGAACAATGCATGAAACAGCAGCGGTTTGAACTCATACGGGAGGCAATGCAAATTGCAGAACGTTAAGTGCGGATTTTATGTGTGCCACATACCAGGTGCAGTTGTCTTCGAAGACCAAAAGCCACAATTCTTTTTACTACGCCGTAGCTACTTAATAAAAATGTCGTTTAAAAAATTCTTTCATAGCCATTCTTTATTTGCACGCAACTTAATTTTTAAAATCTTAATCACTAAAACTCGCGCGTTGCGACGTTTAATTCGACCGGGGCGGCGAAGAACTCCTAATTAAAATCTCTCTGCCTGCGTAGTCTCGTATACACATATGTCGGACAAAACAATACGTGCACCGCATCGCAGCGAAATTAACGCAGGCTCGCGAAACAAATAGACACAGATCCATCCTGTCGCGTAATTAGAATTGAGTGGATGTAGCGCGTTGTGCGCGCTATATACGCGCCGTGTCTCTGCGTATGTAAACGCTCTGCCGCACATGGACCCTTGGCAGTAAATACACTCTGTGCGGAAGTTATCTCTTGATCGGCACCGAACGCGCGACGCGCATGTGCGCGCGGACCATCAAAGGGCCGCCGAGAGTTTTATACGAAGAGACTACATAATACTACGCGCTGTTCATTACTTGTATGTATAAACGCGTATATCTGCACGAGCATACAAGAACACCTTTTTTTCTCGCTTTTACGCTCTGCCCTGCTGGCGCCGCTGCTTTCGAAGATTAAAAAATTTTGTTCCCGAGAGAGAGAGAGAAAGCAGAGCGAGAGAGTTTAATCTTCTTGCGCGCTGTGACGTGGATTACAGGGAAATTAAGTAATCCTTGCGTGTATACTGCGTTGTACGAAAAAAAGAATGGTGCGGCTGCACGCTCTGGTTGCAGCCGCCTTTTAATGTTCATTTTCATGCCACATCACACATCCGATTTTCCGCCACAAATGCGGGGAATCGCGGGCAGCCGCTCGATCGAGTTAAGAAATTATACATACGTGCCCATGGCAACCGGATAAACTTCGTAATCGAGATAAATTGCTGTCTGCGTACAAAGCTGATCGCAAGTATAACAATGAGCGATGAAAGTGTGCTCCACTTCTATTTTAATTGAATTGCACTTTACGTAAACGCCATATGTGTATATTGTATATATATGTAAAAGTAACGAGCATCAGCAGCTCGCGCTTGTTAACGAGACAAGCCGATATATATATATATAGGTACATAAATCGAAGCCTCTGTGCGATAAAAAAAAAAGGTGTTCGCGCAGTACGCCGCTTCCGTATTACGGCTCGGAGGGAAATTTTCGACCAATTAAGGCTCGGCCGCATCGGCATCTCGCACATAATAATGCGGCCGCGTCGCGGCGTGCAAAATATATAGGCGGCTTCTCTCTTTCACTCCTGCGCGCACGATCTAATCTCCGCATGGCTCGGGGCGCCGAGAGTTTTTATCATCGAACGCGAAAAAGAGAGAGACGAAGCGCGGATATCGATCCGAGGAGTGTAATTGCAAGAACCGGCACTTTTGCCGCACTGCACGTGTCTATGTGTGTCTGCGTCGTATATATATATAAAGAGAGACGCGATGCGGAGATAACTGCAGCTCCGCCGCGTATAGTGGTATAGCGCACTCGAGGCATCATCGACGTGCCTTAGGACGAGAAAGAGAGAGAGAGAGAAGAGTCGTCGAGCGCAAACTGGGTCGCGTGTATGTGCGTTTAGACGATATTACGTATATATAGAGCTCGAGAGAAAATACAGCTGTGCGCAGCGAAGGGGACGCTTCTGCACGTCGCGATCGAATGTTCTTTATATATACGTTTTGTCGGATGCAGGCAGGCTGCAGGGACGCGCCTATAATGCAGCGTATTCCGTAACGCGAGAAGGGATTATTGATTATACGCTTCTCGTTTCTCTCTCTCTCTCTCTCTCCTCCGGCGGAATATTTGCGATTGCATTATACATTGTGCGATACGCAATGTGTACACTCCGGGCGTTGCATCATTTTAAACTCCTGACGCATCGTCGCGAGCGAGGAGAAAGTAAAAATAGCGAAAAGTCCGCGCGCAGACGCGTTTGAAATTGAATTAGCGGCGATTAACATACCGCAGCCGGTTATGGGAGGAGGGAAAAAAGGCGGTGGTCAATTAAGACGCACACTCGACGCGCCGGCGTCAATTAACCGCTTTACATATATATATACGCATATAACGGCGACGGGCGCATCCCTCGATGTCGTCGCCGCTTCGTCGTGCATCATCGAAAGTTAAATCGTCCGAGAGCACCTCGAGGGTTACGAGACACGCGCGCGCGCGACGAGAACAAAGTTAGGTATATAATATGCCTGCTTGTGTGGATGTGCGCTATATGTCATGGAACGGATCAGCGAAGAGAGACATTCGAACACACGCGACGCCGCTGGAAAGAAAAGAGAGTTTGAGCAGCCCAAGTTTTCAGACGGAAGCTTCGCGTCGAGAGGGATTGTTCGTGAAAATATCGCGAGGCTGTATATATATACAGATGCATCGCTGCTGCAGTGTGTTGAGCGCTTGAAAATATAATTCATCCTGTCGTGAGGAGAGGTATATATAATCGGTGAAAGGTCGCTCGCGGGTAGTAAAATTGCGCAACGCGCGTTACGCGATATAATTATTGAATGCCGAGTTTTTTTTCCGATTAATCGCGAGTGTGTTATTAAAACTTCTCGTATATATACTTATATATACACGATGTAAGTGTACGTACACGTATAGCCCAGTTTTCCATAGAAGAGCCGCGTGCGATTGGCGCGGCGTTACGTCGATATGCGCGATTTTTCTCGCCGATATTCCGCAGTGCAGTGCGCGCCGCCGCGTTTTTCACTTTTCTGCCGCCTTTGCCTTGTTTGATTACTTTATTTTTCTGACTGCCGGCCGGCCGATGACGATGAAAAAGAGCGCCGGGCATTACTCTCGCGTGTAACTAGGTCTTTGGCTGTACAGCAGAAACGCTGCCGGAGGAATTCTTGCGAAACTCTTCCGCGCAATGTCACTCGTCGTTGATGCACGTTAATTTGTCGCCGCTGCACTTTCTATTGAACGAGGAATGCCCGTCCTGATTTTACAAATGTTTCGCGTGTTTCGTAAATTACCCCTCCCCCTTCGTATTGCACAAAGTCTTATGCTTATACACACGCGTGCAATAAACGCACATATATATATTTGTATATATCGCGGCTACAGATCGGAGGCGTATTATACAGATCGCGCACTGCGTGTGGGCCGCGTTTTGCGATGCGTCTGCGCGTGTGCTTTGGAATTTTCATTCTTATACACAGATGCGTATAATCTTCCGCGCGCGCGCGCGAGGATCTCGTAAAAATTGTTTATTACCCCGTAATGCCTCGTAAAATCCGCGCGGCATCTCGCTCGGGCCCGTTTGCATATAATGCGCCGAGGTTCACGATGTAACAAGCGCCTTACAGTCACTCGGGGTAATTGAATTTCCAGAGAGCCAGAGGGACTCACTGCTTTATTTACGCTCGTGCCCAATTGCCCGCGTATGGCGCGCGCGAGAGCGAGAGAGAGAGAGAGAGAGAGAGAGAGAGAGAGAGAGAAAGAGCGATAAAGTGAGAGGGAGAGAGAGAGAAAGAAGATAACGTGCAGGCGTCGACGAAAGCATTGTTTTGCCTGCCATGCACTCGCATCTTTTTTTTCCTCTCGCCACTCGAGAGAGACATAGGAGGGAGGGAGAGAGAGAGAGGCCGGCTCAGCAAAATTATTTGCTCTTTCCACCCTCGTCTGCTTCTTCGCGTAGATTAAAAGTGCACCGAGTAACACGGAGACCCAGAGAAGGGACGGGGTATTCTTCAATGCTATAATGTACAATGTACGTAGCTTATATAGAGACGTAACATCCGAGAGTGGCTTCGCTCTCTCGCGCGCGCGCGTCGAGTGAAGAATTGCGTCTGATGGCTTGTAAGTGGTGATATATGTTGCTGCTCTCCAAGGTGTATATACCACTTGCTCGCTCGCCCCGAAGGCTGTATACTTGTAAGCCTGTACGCGAGGGCTGCGCCTAGTGAAAATGCGCAAGACCATTTCTTGATGCGTAGCTGTATAGAAGTATATGGCGCAGCAGCGCAGAGATGAAGAAACAAAAGGAAGAAGAACGAAGGAGACAAAATGCCCATCAGTGAAAAAGCAGCTGCTCTAGACGTGTAGTATGCAATAGTACGGAGGAGAGGTATAGAGATGAGAGAAAAGACTAACACACCGACGACAGCGTTGGTGAAGGTCGTCGGCAGCAGCCACCGGGGTGTCCACAGATGTATACCTATATACACGTGCGTATACGAGTGCAATATACAGGCACACACGTGCTGCGAGGGAAGTATACCGTACCGGCGCTTTTGCGTGCAAAAGCCTGCCGCACATGCGAACGGGCAAAGGGGAAAAATGCGAAGAGGAGGGAGTGAGAGAGAGAGAGAGAGACAATGATGGGAATAGAGCGGCCGAGCGATCGACGAGCGAGAGAACCCTCCTGCATATTCCAAGCGCTTAAACGTTCCGACTCTTCAAGTGAGCAGTACCGTATGCGTGTGCGCAGTATAGGTGTGCGGGGCAATATGCGCGCGAGCATGTATATATACAAAGCCCAACCGTTTTCATATAGCAAAACTTTCCCTCATATATAACTCGGGTAATTTTTCAAATTTTTCACCACCTTCACTGCTCTCCCAGGACGATTTAGCGATTATTCTTCTCCTCGTCTTTTATAACCGCCGCGCGCGCACCGGTCTGTGTATACCTATATACAATCCGTCTACATATAGTCTTTCGCATGCAATTATAAGTGCAGCATCATCGCTTTATAATGAACGTATAGCTATACGTCCCGCGTGAGGACAAAAGCCCCAGACGACGACTTTTTTGCGTACAACGCGCGCGAGCTGTGCACATTACCGAACAAATCAGAAAAATTATTGCGGACATCTGCAGAAGTTTGAGTAGTGCGTGCGCGGCGCGCACGTATCGCTTGTATGTTCTGCGCCGTCGACGAGAGAGTTTGGGGCTTGATAATGTCGCCGCCGTCTGGTAACACACAGCTGCCGCTGCTGCGGCGGCATCGAATTTCGCTGCCGCGCGCCGCGCATGCTAGTCTTGACAGAAACGCGCAAAACACAAGCGTAGTTTTAACTTCTATATAACTTTTTCTTATCTGCTATATTAGGCGCAGTTACACGAGAAGCTCGAAAGTTTTGTAACGTAATAATAAGTGCGATATATCTAAAGCGCAAAATCGACGACATTATATATTTAGGGGAATAATACTTGTAGAGAAAACGAGAGAACATTTAACTTTCGAAAGCCCGTCTAAAATATCGGATGGACGAGCTGTGCAGGAGCCCTTGACCCAAACAAGTCCGCAGCGTTCGCCCTAGAGTGCATTTTTTTTTCCTCTCTCTCTCTCTCTCTCCCTCGTTGCTTCGACGCCGGTGCATACAATATACACTTCAACGTCATGCATAGATACAGTATATATAGTTACACACAAGCGTGCAACACAATATATAGACTATATAGAGGTATACATAGACGTCGCACGTGCGCGCGACCACAACCGGCGTCGATTCGCGAAACGCGCGCGACTATGTGTATACGTACGTCGTGTATACGAGAGGGCCAACCGCAAAAAGAGCCGAAAAAAACGAGAGGGTTTATATACGCGACACTCTTTTCCACGGAAATTGACTCGTATAATTGCTCCTCGAAGCTCCGGCCAAGTGTCTCGCGTGCAGCGCTGTAAGGGGGAGTATTTAGTTGCCCCCCTTCCTCTGTACAGGCAGTTTACGGGGGTGTCAGCTCCCTTTATGTGTGTACGTATAGGTATATACGTATGTGCATGTGCAACACGAGCATTATCTCACTACAGTAGTTTTTCCTTCTCTCTCTTTTTCACCTCGACAAGTGGTACTTGGAGTTGGCTCTTTGGAGATGATGGAGCGCGAGGGGGAGGTTGCTTCGCATGGCACTTTTATGCGAAGCGGGAGAGCTTCCTGCGCTACTCCTACGGGGTAGAGGCTTTATCAAGCTGCGAGAGGTTTCAATTACGGGTATATGGGTGTCGGTGTGTACGCGATGAAAATTGTAAATATTGTCTTCGTTATTCCATTGTTCGAGCATGCGGAAAGAACGCCTCGGAATCGATGGAACGATTGCACACTGTTTGCGTATAATATATAAGTTTAATGTACGAGGGGATAAAAGGCCATTTCTATATATAAATCTATTAATCAATTAAAATCTTAATTCGACATAATTCGTTGTTAAGATACAGAGAGGCTCTCGCGAGAGCAGCCTTATCTTCGCTTCGAGAAGGAAGAAAGCGCCGAGTGGAGTGGATGGGGGCATCAGGCGCGTGCCGCGTGCGGCGCTGGCGAGAGCGAAGGAAAAAAATAGACGAAAAGATAAATCGGACATTTGTTGCGCGATGCCTGTGTGTCTGTATATATATAAAATATATACATATATATATATCGCTGCAAGGGTTATCCTGACCGCGTTCCAGCCGCGGGAAGCGGATGGCGATTCGACCTTAGCGATAAAGAAAAGCGACTGGGCGAGAGAGAAAGAGAGAGAGAGAGAGCGAGGCTATACCGCGTTTCTCTCTCTCTCTCTCTCTCTCGCTACTCGAATAATAAACTCTCGTCTGCGCGTCCGTGTCGTCTGTACGCGTGAGCGTTTTCTAGAGAAAAATATAAAGAAGCGCACAGCAGGAAACGCCGATTTGACAGAAAGTAGCGCTATATATACGAAAAGCGCATATTGTAACTGCGCTCTCGGTTTTACGCTCGCTCTTTTTGTGTGTGGGAGACACACAGGCGATTTTATTGTTTCAGAGAAGCGCGGGCGCGAGCGCTATCGCGGCGCGGCGTAATAAAATCACTCTTATATAATCATCGAATTCACGAGAACCGGAGGAAATGACGCCGACTGCGATGCGTTTATATTTAGTTTTATACATGCGCGAGCAATCAGCTTCAATTTTAGAAGTGAAATGGAGGAGAAAAAGTCGCCGTTTCACGGTCATAGTTGCGCGCGTATATTATATAAAGATTTAAAATGCGCGCATTGCAAAAGTGAGCGCGGGTATATATAAGCGATGAATCCAATACATCGGTATGGGAGGATTGTGTGCATCGGCGTTGTCTGTATGTGGACTATGCCCGATGATGCCCGCACGACGACCGTATCGGGAATTATTGACGGTCACGCGGAGAGATGGCGATCGCGATCGTTGTCTGAATAGCGATTAGCTGTGCCTGTAAGAAAGCAAATGCATATAAGAGAGAGAGAGAGAGCGCATTATAATTTATAAATATGTATTATGCGACAAGAAAAATCTGTGCGCACGACCTTGAATGTTCGATTTATTCCATTACGACCAGTATTTAATTATGCATTATATACTCTGTTGGATAATGTCAAGCTTATTTCGCTGAATAACTGCGAGCGCGCGATCGATGCATAATTTCTCGATCATATAATATTTTAACGAAAAATTAGTGGATGCATCGTCGTAACGGCTTCACCGTATTCTACAGCATAGTACGCATAAAGTAGAAATTATTTTTTCGCACAATGAGCACTGCAGTTATTTTGCGAAATACTCAAAGACAGCTGGTGCGCAGGTGTTTAACCCGTGCCCGGCTGCACCTGCGCGTGACCGGCTATAGTCTCCCCGCGATCAGCTGCGCGTGAATTGCGGCCGTGCCGATCATTCGGGCACATCCGAATAAATTGACAGTAATTATCCGAGAGCCCTTTGTCCTTTATTTACGAGTTGACGTTTGCGGCAAGTGACCCTATGTACTGGCTTAGATCTGATGTATATATATAGATATGGTTTGTCGAATTTGTGTGGAGGAAAATTCGAGGGCTTTAGTTAGGATGAATAATGATGAAATACACTGATTTTATAACCCTTTTAATATCGATTAATGTCACTGAGATAAATATTCATTGCGCCGACGACTCATGATCTTCTATAATTTTCTGTTGCAGGCTGTAGCCCTGAGTTCGGCGTGCCGGACATGACGGTGATCAGCGACATCGACGAGACCGGTATCAACCGGAACCTCCAGGTCCGCTACAGCAGAGACGAGATTTACGTATCCTTTACATAAGCATATAATATCACACACGAAAATGAGCGCACGATAATTCGCTCGCTCCCCAACCCACACGGCCCCTCATCATATCTTACATACGGAGAGAATTTCGGGTCAGCCACTTGTTCCGCTTGTGTGTATATATATAAGCGAGCGAGCGAGAGCGGACTTAAAGAATACGCGAGAAAAAGTAGCTCCCGGCTATTTAAAGAACCCACTTACCCCCTTACAGCACACAGGGTCCAAAGAGCACACTGCGTGGAGATGTGCGAGGGGTATATAAATGTAGGCCTGCGCGAGGAGGAGAGAAAGAGAGTCAAAGCCGGTGTGTAACGTGCCTCGAGTGCGTCGAGGAGAAAAATAAAGGGAGGGAAAGTGCGGAGAGTGCGTATATTATAATACATCATGGGCAATAGTGACGATGTTTTTCCGGATATAGCGATATAGTTGCGAGATGATTCACGGGCTCGTTTATATACACAAAGCGCTAATTATATGCAGGCTGATTTGCCATGCGTATTATATAGGCTTTTAATGTCTTTGTTGGGACTACTGCACTCGATAATTGGATATACTCATAAAGAGCTCACGGTTGATTCACGTTGTTGGTTAATCACCTTCTCTCTCGGCGAACCTTAACGCGCGCGCGCGCGCACTCGATTATGACGGGCCACTTACTGGCACGTATATATTGCGTTAGCTCGTGACCAGTTCGAATCTTCGTCTGTTTTAACGAAAGAAGCACGTGATTCATTATTGCTCCTCTTCTTCAGACATTCAACCGTGAGCGCAAGCTCTTTCTCGTCACACTGACCCCGTAACGTATATATAGTCGCGCATAATAGCGATAATCCGCGAGCCGATATTCATAGACAGCTTTATACGATAATACACACGATCGCGATGCAAATCGTGATACGGTGAGCCTATTGCAGAAGAGCCCTCGCCAATTAAAACGGATTGAGATCTTCAATGCAAATACGAAGACTAAAATTCTGCGCAACGGCACATCGGTGTGTGTCGCTTCGCTTCGAATCACCCGCTGCAGCGAAGCTCATCTCTCTCTCACTCACTCCTCGCGAGTTGTCGTATATACCCGGTGTGTACATATATAGGTATATACAATATACATGTATATTGAATATGAATATCGCAGGGGTGGGGCGTTGCTCCCGGGTGTTGGTTTCGTTGCCATGACGACAGCCCCTAGTCAGCTGGTTTGGAGCAGTAGCAGCGGCGGCAGCAGCAGCAGCCGAGGGCTAGACCCATTCATCTCTCCGTCCTCGTCTGGACTGAACTGGTGCGCGGGCGCGGGATGTATGTATATAGGTGCGTATATATAGGTAGAGAGCGAGAGAGAGAGAGAGCGGAGAGGACGGCCTAGATCCAACGCGAAACGGGAGTATAACGAAGAGGGTGTCGGAGGCTCTGATGGTCACCGAGACTTCTTTTTCCGTATATATATCGCTCTCGGCGCAGTGGGCGAGAAATGGAATACGCCGAATTGGATTTATCCATTAGGGGGATGAAGGGGGGGGGCGGATTACTTGTCGCTAAATTCACAACAGGTTTGCGGGCCGTTATACAGCTGGTCCGCGCAGCCCTTGTGTGTGTATAGGTAACGTGCGCGCGCCGCGCGGCTCTTGTATATTGTATATGTATATGCTGAAGGCGTTAATTCCGTTAACGCTATGGCCTTAATTGAACATCGATATCCCGATTTGAGAGCTGCGCGCTCAACGCGCTGTGCAGCGAGCGGGGACGGCTTTAACGTCTATCTCGAGAGCGACGCTTCGCTGTAATGGATTGTAAGAAGGCAATTTCGCGAGCTGCGCTGAGATAAAGGGCCGGGGGGGAGGATGTCGAGAGTTACCGGACGCTCAGGGGAAATTGAGTTATTACGTATAGCTCTGCGCTGCTCGTCTAGTTTCTGCATAATGGGGGAAATTCAATGCGAAAGGCGCGTGATTTTTCTTCGCCGCAAGCTCTGCCAGGCCTCGCTGCGTAAAACGCGTTTTTCAACTCAAGCGCGCAAGAGCGTTATATATACGTATATATATACTCGTCCCGGTCTCTTTATTTTAGAGCTCTCGTGCGGAGTGCATTAAAACTCCGCAGGGCATTAAACCGGCGACGCTGCGCGGCAAGTCTATATATCTATACACGATTCTTCTTCGCTGTCTCCAGTGCAGTACTGAATAATGAAAATTTCGAGAAGTCCCCATACATACACTCGATTCCCCGAGGAAAAAGAAAGGCCGGATCTCTCGGCGGTTTTTCACATTAATTTTTACGAGCCGGGGCGGCCGGTTCTCAATGCCCCCGTTAATGGCGCGCTTCCCGTTTCTGAGTCGCGCGTAGGAGGATTAGAAGGAAGAAAAGCGAGGGAACACGAGGTCTCGTCGTGCGCTCCTCTCAAACGGAATAATTCCTTCGAGACGTGTACGGGGGCTGCGTTAAGAGAGAAAAATATAGAGAAAATGCGTTGCGCGTATTAGAAAATTCTTTCTTCGTGTAGAGAGAGAGAGAGTCTATATTTATACGAGGTTTAAGTGCGCGATAGTAGGCGATAAGAAGCAACGTTTGGGTAGGGCAGGGTCAGTCTTTAATGAGGTGCACTTTGCTCGGGTAGAGGCGGTGTGTTATCCGCAGCGCGGACTTAGCTTAATTTGCTTCCCAGAAGCGGATCGATATAGCGCAAACAGCTACACGTGCAATATAGCTGTGAAGCATCGAGACTAGACTACTGCCTTGCCCTTGAAATCGCTCTATGAACTAGACAATGAAACGTTCCACGCGTGCGGCCGCATGTGTGATGCTTCGACTCTCATTGTATGACAAATAATCATTAATATATATATCCACACCTCGTATTATAAATGATTCAGAGTCACGGCACACTGCTCGACTGGTATACACACATGAGAAATCCCAGCTTTGTCCAGAGTTCTACGTCCTTTTACGAGACGGCCCGTTGTCTGGCGAGTCTATGTATATACTCTTGTCATGACTCTGAGTCATTTGCGTAATTCTATTATTCGAATCGCGAAGCTCGCGTCTAATACGATTTTAATGTACTTTTTAATCTAAGCTATAGAGTATCATGTAACGGAACAATTAACGTATTTTCGCGAATGAAATGACGGAATAGTATAGCGAAAGAGAAGTAGACGACGAGTATAGAAAATTCCGCGCCTCGGGCCTTCGCGCGTCCCGTGCACTTACATATCTATACGTACGTACACGCAGACATCTACGGCTTCGATGAATAGTCTGCGAGAGATCGCGACGACTCGAGAGGGTAAGAAGAACAACGCGTAATCCGCCTATCTCTGCGCTCGTCCCGAGGAAAGGGTTCATAGCCCCCCCCCCCTCCCATTTCTCCCCATCCCTTATTCCACAGAAATCGCTCATCGCTGCACACGCTAGGCTTTGTGCGCTCGTCTGGCTCTCTCTCTCTCTCTCTCTTTTCCGACTAATTGTCCGTGAAATCGCAGTGTCGCGTGTGCGCGGCTCGAGCTGTATTATTCTCGAAATACACCGCCGGAGCAATTTGCGCGCGAGGACCGTCGATTTTTTTTTCTTTTTTTTTTAATCGAATCGCTCTCTCACTCGCGCGTGTATATATTTTACACAGGCGTACACCGTGTCGTCGACTGAAAATGACAATCATCGAGTGTCTATTAGCGGACGACCCGCTCCTCGCCTATCATCAATCCTCGCCCGCGGCGTTGCATACACCTATATCATTAAATCACGGACAATTATGTCCCGAGACCCCCTGCGCGCAGAGCAATCAACGCCGAGGAGTTTGCTCTATAGACACGACTCGGGCACGATATCCGGTCGTTCTGTGCCTTCGAATGAAATTTCTCCCGTGTCTATATCTCGTATCGGCCGCGAGTGAGAGAGAGAGAGAGCTAATTAAAAAGGCGGCGGCCGCGCGCATCGTCGTCGCTCGCCTCGGACGCGAAGCGTTTCCCGATAACCCGATATAGGAGTTGCATTAAAAGAGTCCGACGCTGGGGGGAGGCTGACCCTTAACGAAATGAATTAAGCGACGGAACCGCGGGCTGCGCCGCCCGAGCCCGCGGGTAATTCGATATTCCGCGTCGGGTGGCGGAGTGACGCCAGTATTGCGTTATACGTATACATATATACAGGAGAGAAGGGCATAATTGACGGACAGGTCGCCTCGCGCAGATTTGGTTATAGCCGAGCGTTTTGTGCTGTATATATATATATACGGACTTTCGGCGTGTTCTACTGGGCGGCGAACGTTTGGTAGTGCTTTTACGTATATATACATGGCAGTCTGTATGATACACCTGGTGGCGCAAAAAGTTTTTTTCAATCATCGAGCCGCACCGGCACGTCTATATATCCACACATCCCCGATAAATCTCGGCTGTCTCGCTATTTTTACTTTGAACTCTCGCGGCTGTAAAGCAGCTCGTCCTCGTTACGTAAGCCGCGCTCGCGCGCGTTCCCTCGTCTTCATCCGTTGCGGAGGAGCTGATTAGAAAGGCATTATCGGAGCGTCGATCGCGTAGTCGCATCCGATATATATATATAAAGGCTCTCCTCGATCAAATATCCATTGCGGCGCGACGACGCGAGTTATGTAGGCTAAAAAGGGGGTTAATTGGAAATAAGCGATGAGCTGATCGTCCGCGTTTCCCTATACGTGAGTCTTACGTGTCTCGGTGTGTGCCGAGGCCCATATCCTATACGTGAACTGCTATTATAAAGTGTATAACGTGCGCCGAGGAGATGTGTATAGCTGTAGGGGCGCACGTGTGTCGTGTATGCGGGGGATTCCGGGTCAACTCGTCGCTCGAGGAGCTGTGCAGCGGCTTTTCCTCGCATCTCGACGTTCTCGACACAAAGCGATTATTGTCTTCCCTCCAGTGGGATCGTTGAAGAGATGTTATCGCAGTCGATTAAAAGGCATTCGAATTTTGCGCCACTCGAAGAGCCGCGGAAAAAGCAGCTGAGTCGTTTGTGAAATTATACATATATTGTATAGGATAATAATAGCTCTGCGATTTTGAATTAATATCTGTACGATTTAACAAAGTTTGAAGAGGATATTTTTAAATATCACGAGGAATGACGTTTGAATCGAATAGTGCTGATTTCAAACTTTCTGAAACGGTACGGATTATTGACATTAGCAAACTGGTTGGTTTTCCATCCGCTGAATAATGTCGCGAAATTTAAATTTTTAATTTTGACATTTCCTTCAATCTTAATAATCAAGATTTTTTAGATTAATGTTTAGAGCCAGCGTTATGGTATATGGAAAATATTCTTCATTCGATATGCGAAGTATACGGATGCGGCACAGATGCTTGAAAAAGAAAATTAATTTCGTATACAGCGCACACACGGGGCGGTCGAGGGTTTCGTAGACCTGCGCATTAATATACAGTGCAGCGACACGCTCAATGCGAGCTCATTAACCTCGTTAACTTTTCACCGGCATGTACTCGAACGTCGTTTCAATTATTATATATATATTCGCGAACTCTCAGCTTTCAGCTATACAGAGATATATATCAAAAGCAATAAGCCCGGAAAATCACAACCAATGCCTTTTCATTATAGGAAATAACTTTTATGCGGAAAATCTATATGTGAGGAGTGGAAAAAAGTTTCAAGGTGAAATTAGGCCGCCGTCTGCGCAGAGCTCAATACGTTATATACATCCGTCGATATTTCTTTCGCGTATATTTTCCCTCTTTCTCCTTCTACTTCCAATGGCGCTGCAGAACTGCGCCTGCGGCTTTTTTCGTAAGCTCTCTTTTTCCCCCTTCGCACACGTTCTCTGGGTATATTTTCGCTCGGCATATAGAGAGCGATTCACACGCGTGTGACTCATTGTCGCAGGGATGACGAATATATATGTTTGCGAGAGAAAGGATTTAGATCTTTTGGGAGGGGGAAAAAAAAATTGCGGAACAAATGTGTAAGTAGTGAAGACGAGTCTCGGTGATTTCGATAGTCATTCGAAGCGATGTTTCGGACGGGCTCTCAAACGCAAGGGTACTCAGGAACTGAAATAAATTTCAGTTATCTTGACAAATCCGCGGAAATCCGATCCAGTTCCCTGATTTATCGCCCGCTCGCACGAGGACGAGCGCATACAACTTTTTACGCGTCATGCAATGTTTCGCTAACTTCCATCACGTTTGTACATTATGTAATACACGTCACGAGGATGTATAGCTCGTATTTATAAGAAAAACACGACAATACGCCAGTTTATATTATTATATGTACACGAAAGCATCGGCGCATATATATATATATATATATATATATATATATATATAGTCGCGTCGTTTTCGAGGAATGCACAAGTCAACGCGTTTGCGTTCGCAAATTGATCGGTCGCGCGGCGCTTCATTCCTCGAAATTGGCCTTTAGCCGACGCCTTTACGGCACAGCGCACTTTCCTATATATATCAGGAGAATCTAATCCGGGCGACCGCTTTTTAATTACGAAATCCCTGAGCCAGCAATGCCGACTGCACGAGCTGTCGTATACCCGCCTCGCGATTAAGTGCTTCCAAAGCCCGTCTCGTCCCGAAAATCGACTCAGCGACCGTATACGTATATATAGCTGGCGTTCGTGGGTTGTGCAGCCGCTTATACCACCAGAACAGCTGCATCGAGTGCGTGGAAACTTTATACACGTACGCTTGGTGCTATGCACATGAGCGGCTACTCGAACAATCGCCGTAACAGTTATATATATATGCGCGCGACGCGCGTATCATTACAGCCCCTTGGACGTCATCGCGACGTCTATAATACACGGGAGCGTGAGTCATTCCCAGCGCAACCCCCTTACGGGTTCATGTAGAAATTTATGTGTGTGTGTGTGTGTAGTGTGTACGTGTACGCCTATAGGACCTATGACGTCACCGGCGACGAGTTGGTCTTTTTTCCTTTCGGGCACGAGTGCATAGTACCTAATGGGGGATGATTTCGGCTGCAGGCGCTGCGCGTACTGTCGTTGCGTGCGACGCTCGTTAAGCTTATACATATATGTACACGTTATTTTACGCTTCGTGCGAACCGACGCTTGAATTTGCTGATCGATTGCGCCTGTATGCGGCGGAGGGATTAATTCCGTTATCACAGGGTATATAAAAGTAAGGGTTATTTTTCGAAGATCCGCGCAAGGGTGGCGCATCTCTCGCTCTCGTCGTTCGAATGAAAATTTACGAGCGACGCGAGAATTCATGACTCGCTTGCTGATATATATATACGAAGAAAAATATATGCGTATATTATGCGTTTATACATGGGAACGTTCCCTGAACTCGCGACGACCAAAGTTTTATACTCGGCCAGTCGGCTACTCGAGTGCGAGAAGCCGACGGCGGACGCCGACACGTTACAGCGGACTTTATGGTAATTTCCATCGATCTCTCTGCACCTCCCGCAAATCGCTTCGCGGCCGACCATAGAACGCACGCACGCGCGCCATTCGGACAAACAAGGCAAATATACCGCTCCCGCATGAATGTAAAGAGCTGGTGTAAGAGTTACATGCATAAGTGTATAATATATGCAAAGTGCGCAGTACAGCGCATACACGTTGATTAAATGGAATCGGAGCTTTCACGCGGAATATCACGTAATTTTCAGTGCGAAAGCTGCTTGCAGCCCGCAAACGTAATATTATCCTTAACTAAGAGAAACGACGCAACGCCGCAGACGTACACCGGATCGATTCTAATAGCTGTCAATCCGTACAAGGAGGTCGACTTTTACAGCCTGGTGAGTATTACCATTATCTCTTACATATATGCCTGTACACACACAGAGCGCGCGCGAGCCCTGCCGATGCACATATTCATCTCGGCCATCGGCAAACAAACGCGTCCGCAGCGGCAATAATCAGCCCCTCTCGCGCGCGTGCAATCTACGACTCCCCCGGGTTCTCGCTGCAGCTCGAAAACAGTGCGCGCGCGCGGTATACGTATATATATATATATATACATAAGTAGGGGAGCCGCTGCAGCGACGAGGCTCTATACACAGCATTGAATTCTCGTATAGCGCGCACATTGTCTCCGATGCGTCGATGCGAGCGCGCTCGCGAGAGAGAGCATCCGGAGCGTCAGCGGAAGCGCCGTCGAAGAATAGCAAAACGCATCGCGGGCGTACGTATATATATATACCTATACAACGAAGCGAGGCGGCACGCGTTCATCCGTGTGCGCCGCTGGTGTCTTTTTCTTATTTTTTCGCGACCAAGTCGGGCGGCCCGCGCTGCATCGCGCCGAGAGAAAGAGAGTCATTTCCTTGGAGCGGCGGCGGCTCCTTCTTTTCGCGGCGCCGCGCACTTCCTGCTGAACGGAAGAGCGTGAATCGAGCCGGTCGATCGATTCGACGGAGAACGGCTGTGTGTTGATGTGTGCACGTGTGTGAAATGTGTATAGTATAGATCGAGGCGGATCGAGGTATCATCAGTTCGTTTCCTGAGCTCGCGTGGGGGCGCGCGAGGGAAATTGGTCTGGAGGGCACTGGGCTAATGCTGACAAATTAATGGGAATCCGCGCGATGTATAACGAGGAGAGCCCTCTGATTCGGTGGGAATTTTCAGAGCTCATTTCTAAGATTATATACACTCGGAAAATGGAAAGTAATGACTTTCCATGTTGCCTCGATGTGCGGCGAGCGATGTTCGGACGACTTTGGCGCGGAGATATACTGATATAATCGTATTATAAGAGAAATGTTGCTTCGAGTGAGAATAAATATACTAATTTTTCCGAATTTATCTCGTCCACCCAAAACGATCCCTTGTTTTCGATCCTCTCAGTTCTCGAAATTCTCTTCTGGTGACAAGTGCGGCAAGTCTCTCGGCTTGGATCGAATTCCCAAATGGCTCAGCTATATTGCTTACGTATACGCATCGTCTTGAAACATAAGCTTTTCTCCAAAGAAGAAAAAATCGTATTCTTCAGGCGCAAAGACTGGCGCTTAGTAGCTTCGAGCTCGAGTATGCGGATATACAGTCCTCCGGCCTAACGATATCCTCGTTACTCATGTGGCGGCTCTCGTGGAAAAAGGCGCTCAGGTGATGAAGCCGACAAAGGGGCTCGCGCGCTGTGTAAAACAGCCTCTCTCTCTCTCGCGAGGCGAAGAAAGAGCTTTGAAAGTGGCGACCTGCTCGTGTATGCCTGGAAAAGCTCGAGCTGGTTCCGGAAACGTTTTCTCTCTCTTTCTCTTTCTCTCGACTCTTATTCGTGAAAGGTGCGGAGCTCTCCGCGCGGCGAACTTATATATACCTATACCGGAAACGAAAGCAGTGCGCGGGGATATATGAAAATCGCGAGTACGGCTCTCGCGCGCCGAGGCTTTTCACGGTGGGAGGCATTTGTAGGTCGCGCGGGCTTTTGCGGTTAAAGTAGTGTTATATGCATATACGAGCAGTATAGTGAATATAGGAGAGAAGCGCCGCCGCAGCTGCTTTAGCACTGCGCTGCGGAAGTCGAGTGTTTCGTTTCTGCGCGCAGGCGGCGAGCCGTATGTATATTTATATATACGTCTGTCGGTGTTTACCTTTGGGATATTTAACGAAATCCCCTGCGCGCACCGACGAATATTTTTTTTCGAGCTATATAGCGGCGAGTGCACTTTCTTGCGAGGACTTTGTGAAGGGAGGATGCAGGCGCAACGCGATAAAAGTATATTTAGCTTCCGCTCTCGGAGATTACATATGAACTTGCCCGATTCTCGAAAGTCAGATAAAACAGAGATTAGGCGATGCGCAGCGTCTATCTCGATACTTTTAGCAACTCAAGAGAGAGATGCATTCCGGTTCCTGATCGGGAAGGATTTCCGCGTTATTTTTAATCAAAGTTTATGCAGCAGCACGACGAGTTGTAACGCGTACATATATATATATATAAGCCGTGCGCTATCAACGGTCTCCCTTCACTGGAAATTCTCGCGCGTCTCTCTCGCGCTATACTATTTTCGGCACTGCCTGCATGTGTATTACCTATACGCATAGAGGCCATAAGTCTGTATACCGCCTATTTCGGGATCAAGTGCACTTGACAGACGAGGCGAGCGCTGCGCGCTGGCTCGTTTATTCGTTTTCTCTGTAGCTGCATATACCCGCCAGCCGGATTAGCGGAAGTGCATATATTGCTTTCTGTGCTGTAGTATACGGTTAAGTCAGTAAAAAGAATTCTGTTTTTTTTTTCAATTTAATCGGTAAATATTGTTTTACATAACTACCGTTAAATGAACAAGGCCTCTGTTAAAAACTCGTGTCAAGCTGAGTGTATTTACTCGAAAAAGTTTGCGTGTTAAGCTCTATAAGTATATAAGCCGATTGCAACTCTGACCTTTTTTTTCAATGCTCGCGCAACAGACTGTACAAAGTGCTTGGACTCTCCCTAGCTCCGATGGGAAATTTTCCATTACACAGTCGCCGCGCGCAAATTCGCACAACGATTCATTTGGAAAAGCGTATACAAAACTTCTGCAATACCTCGCGCAGGACGACAGATTAACGGACATATTTTCCAGCTATACAGCATCGCGCGTTGGAAAAGCTCGCTCCACAATACACGCGCGCGCGCACCGGATCGCTCATTAGCATAGAATTTTGCTCTTATCGCGAGAGAAGTGGGAGCGTCGTTAATAGCGCGCCGTCATTCACTTTCGGCGCAATAAAAAGCCGTGGAAATCTCTCAGGGGGTGGAGGAGGCGGCAAGAGTCTCTCTCCCCCTGTAGTCGTAAAACCGTTTCCAAATACTGCGCGCCTATAATAATGCGGGGCGCTCGCCGCCGTGTGCGCGCGGCATCGACCCTTTTTCGCCCGTCCGAGAGAGCGAGAGATATACCTATATATAGAGATATAGACACACGAGGGACAGAGAAAAACACGCGCGCAGGAGCCATGCCGAGAGATAGAGAGATAACCATCCCTCTCGATTTTACCAATCGAATCGAATCTCTCCTTCGCTTCCGAGCGATAGTTAAGTGATACGGTATAATACACGCATCGGCTCCACGTGCGGCTGCTGCGTGTGATTCACCCAGGCGCATTTGCATTTAGATCGAGCGCCGCGTGCTTTCGACGAAAATCGAGTGTATATAACATACTTATGCGTACGAAAGAAATCGCCGTTTAATTGTCGCTCTCTCCGCGTTGCGCGTACATCTTCCGCGCGTCGCGGCTGCAACTGAATCTCTCTCTTTCTCTCTCTCTCTCGCGAGGAAATAAGTTTGTCCGCATCGATTTTCGAACGAGCTAGCGCACGAAACGCTATATGCAAACATCGGGCGACGGGGGCCAGTGATACGCTTGCATTATAAACGATTCTCCCGTGTGCCGCCGCACATGTAGTGTCGACCCTGGCCATTTCCCCGCGTCAACGTCGAAAGTCGAGTCCTCTCCTCGCATCGAGTATCCCTCCCCCTCTCACGAAATTATGCCCCGTCGAAGTGTACAGCGCTGTGGCAACAATAGCCTCTCGCAAAAAGGGAGAAAAGAAACGCAAGAGCTGCGCGCGTACATACGGACCGACCGCTGCAGTACACCGGAGAGGCTCCTTTAAACTCCCAACTCGCAGCCCCAGTCGTATTATTGCACAGAGAGAGAGAGAGAGAGAGAGAGAGAGAGAGAGAGAGAGAGAGAGAGAGAGAGCCGGAGGCAGAATCTCACCGGCGCACAGCATACACCTATATATACGCGCGCACACACAGGGGCTCGTGTGTACCACGCCCTGTGCGCAGCGCGCGCACGCCTTACGTCGAAGCTGCGTCTAGAGCGACGTCCGAATTTTCCAGCGCATCTCGATTTCTCTCTCTCTCTCTCCCTCTCGGAATGCGCGCGCGCGCGCGGGTCACACGTGTGCGGAGCGAGCTTCGGAAGAGAGTATTACACCGTATCAGGGGACTCGTCGTGTGCGGAGGTATGCAAGTGCTACGCGCGCACACATCAGGCAGCTCCTGGGAGAGAGAAAAGCTCGCTCTCTCTCTCTCTCACTCTGCGGCTATATGCCGTTGTCGTTGCACACCGCGCCCGGTTATTGATCGGCTCGCTGCGCACATCCGATTCGGCGTTGCGAGAGTGCGAGTGAGCGAGAGAGAGGAAGAGGGAAGGCGCTGTGTGTGCGCGCCAGCGTCGTCTTTTCTCTCGGACCTCTCTCTCTCTCTCGCTCGCTCGTTCGCTCTCTTTCTCGTGCGCGGTTACAAGTATTGTGCGGATAGAGGCAAGCTTTTCCTTGGAAGCTCGCCGAGCCACTCCTTCCCCCGCGCGTTGAACTTGGCTGCTGGCCCGAGAGCTTTAATCGCCTGCGGAAAATCTGCTTTACCGGCTGCCACGAGGAGGGAGGGGGAAGGGAGGGCGATGTGTAACTTGTTGTATCGGCGCGCTTTGGCTCAGCTGACTGCTGTTTATGTTCGCCTGTAATTAGCTCTCTTCGCTCGCTTTTCAAAGCCGTTGCGGAGCTCTATGTGTATCGAGCTACTGGCGCTCGCGTGTCCTGATGCAGAAGTGAGACGCGCGCACTTCTGGTCTGGAAAAACGCTTTAGTCTTTCGAATTGATTGACGACTCGATGGGCAATTGAATTTCGAAATTTTCGTTCTCGACAGTGCGCGAGTGGGACGTAGGAGCAGCCCAGAGTTTTGCGCTGCGACTGCGTGCTGCAGCTGCAGCGAAATGGAAGAGTCGTCGGGTCGTTAGACTCTCGGCGCCGCGGTGTGTTTATATACGCTCTTCCTCGCTGCTCCTGGGCTGCACTCCATATATGCATAATGTGCCTTAATCCACGAAATAGTGGAAACCGCTCACCTCAGAAAACTGCAAAATTTTTTATTGGAGGCACACCTACGAGACCTTTGTTTTCTGGTTTCTTGGACTGTACTGAAAGAAAAAACTCGCGTGAACGGTGAATCGTAGGGTATACTTTTTTCCGGAGCAAAAGCAACTTGAAAAATGAAAAATAATTAACAAAAAAAAAAGAATTCACAGATTTCAGAGCATTCTTCGATGAATTTTAAGACACGTTTGTTACAATGAAATTTTTACAAAAATCCATAGTTTTCGCGAAAAAAAACTGAATTTTTTTTTAATTATTTCTTATTTTTCTAGTCATTTTTGCTCCGGAACAAAAGTATATTCTACGATTCGCCATTTACGCGAGTTTTTTCTCTTGTAGTATGGTCTAAAGAACGAGACAAAACAGGTCTAGTAGGTGTGCCTTTAACAAAAATTTAAGTGAGTTTTTTCTACTATTTCGTGGATTAGCACATCTATATGCGTAATATATGTCGTTCTCTATTTGTGCTGCTTTATCTTATATGTTTATCAATACATGAGCTCTTTCTTTCTTTCTTTCCTTGCGTGCGGACGAGCTTGCAATTTATCCTCAATTTCTCTCAATTCGAACGAGCGTCTATACTTGTAGAAAAGCAGTTAATGCACTGTCTCCTTCCCATTAGTCTTTTAGCAGTGGATACCGATGAAAAACAAAAAAAAATTTACGTCTATCTAAGCCGCAGCTCATGGAAATATCCAAGGCAAGCTCCACTCAACCAGAGCATCGTGTGTCGTAAAACTTCAAGATTCGAGAGTCGCGTATGGTTTGCGACCAGCGCACCAGACACTCCAATCCACAGTATAAAAGTCCTCGGAGATTCGACGCAGCATCATAAAATTTTCAAGTCGATCTCAAACATCTGCTGCTTTATAGGACTAACCGCGGACAAACTTGGACTCGCTTTTTGCGCAGCCAAATCCGAGAAACCCACTCCGCGGACGGAAAAAATTTCCCGGATTAACGACGAAACGTAGTCGATGGGACGGAAAGCCCGAGTGCCGGCATCATTTCCGCCGCGCACGAGCGCCGCCCAGATGCAAATCAGCCGCTCTTTCAAATTGCTCTTGTGCTTCATCTACTCCTTTTTTCGCGTCTCTCGTGTGCGCATGTATACGTATTCTCTTTCACTGCCGTCGACAGCGTCGTCGGTAATATAACGAGGGTGACCCAGTCACGGGTAAATGGGCCGTCCTCGTGACATGACTTCTTTTTCTTTCTTGCCGCAGCTCAACTGGAAGCCGCAGAGCCCCAAAACATCCGACCGCTTCGTTATTCTCTTCACGGTCATCGGTCAAAAAAAAAAATTTCACCTGTTATAGTCTTTACGAATTTCCCGCATAGTTCTGGCTTGTTTCGCACGGCTGATTTTTGAGACGGAACACTTTGCTTTTTTTCAACGCTGTGTATATTGCGCTAGAAATATAATTTAATTTTTTTAAAAGCTATATAATCGATCGAGCCTCGAATAACCGAAATGAAACGGTGGAGAGTAAATTTTTGTTATAGGCATAATTGAGTGCAGCTATATAATTGTGAAATAATGTACCTGACCCGATCGAGCTTTATATTCCCATATCTATATGTATAAGCGATTTCTGAGAGATCGCTATGCAGCGGCAATTCTGAAATAAGTCCTATTTCCACCCAATCCTCATGCGCTACCGCGTGTAATGGAATTGGAACTTGAATGAAACTTTAATGGAATTAGTGAAATACTGCTGTCAGTATACGTATATAGGTATCGATTGCTTGCCCGCACAAGTATAGATATACAACACTGAATGAAAACTTTTCGTGTGATTTCGGTTGAACTGCTTCCACTTACTTGTTGTCGTGTACGCGTTCAATTTTTGATCTCGCATCCCTTGCTTAGAATATACCCTATAAAGTAAACCATATACAATTCACGTCGACGCTCTCGTTATCGAAATGTCGGATGTACACGCGGCTGTGCGGTTCAATTATACTTTTCACCTTCGGCAAGCATGCGATTCAAAGGCTCCGTATAAGTATACAATTATTTTGTTCGCAACAAACAAAGCAATTCTGAATACCGAGAGACAAAAGTGCATCGTTTCACCGGCTGATGAAAAATATAAGAATGTGTAGAATCGCCGAGAAAGAAAAGTATATACGCGTTATCCCGACGACAAAATCAGCGTAGTGTGTCGAGTGGAAAGGGTGTCTCGAGCGGAAAAAATGAGAGGGAAAGAGAAGGGTTACTCAGCGCCGCAGACTAAAAAGGAACGGCTGACGCCAAACTGGGTTGCACTACTTATGTATGTTCCGCTGGGGAAAAGGAGCGCGCGAACGCGCCGCATGTATATAACGGTCTTTCGAAAATCCGACCTGCTTATACATATATTTCCTGTATATGCGTATAACTGGGATACGTATACTTGGAGCGCGTGATTATTAATCTGAGACTATATCGCCTATACGCGGTTTGATCTATAGCGCGACTATATCGTAATACCGTCACATTTTGATTCTATATCATACAAAGAACTGAGGAAGGCGACTACTTGCATGTTTATAAGAGCCACTTATATTTAACGCTCTCGTGTCTCGGCTGCATTGGCAGGCCTTTCTTTCATTGCGGCTTGCGCGCATTAATGGTCGAGAAAGCTCATATAATACGCGATCGCTCGTTCCGTTTCAGCATCATGTGCACCGCTACCACGGCCAGAAGATGGGCGCGCTCGAGCCGCACGTGTTCGCCCTGGCCGAGGCGGCTTACAGCTCGCTCAAGGACAGCGACTGCAACCAGTCCTGCGTCATCTCCGGGGAGAGCGGCGCCGGCAAGACCGAGACCACCAAGTTCATCCTGCAGTACCTCTGCTCGGTCACGAGCAACGTCGACACCTGGGTCGAGCAGCAGATCCTCGAGGCCAACACCATCCTCGAGGCTTTCGGTGAGTTACGCGTGCCATATCCTATAATGTAGTATAATGGCTGCAGAGTGCGCTAACTTTTGAATGCATTTTAAAAGTATTGCACGTACTGCGCTGACCTACTTGCAGTTTACAGCGTGTAGCGACAGTACAGCAGTAAATGTGTAAAGATATCAAAGATACGAGTGGATTTAATGAGTACATGCAAGTTTTAGTACGTACGCGTTGTACTTGGATAAATTGTTAATTATGCAGACGATCAGTAATTTATTAATTAACAGAATGCTAAAGTCTGCGCGAACTCATTTTATTTTAGAGATCCTCTACAGATCCAGTAAATTAAATGTACACTAATAAATTGGAATAAAAAAAAATCTGAACTTTGAAGCTCGCCTGCGCGTGAAAGAATAATAATGATGTCGTTGCAGGAAACGCCAAGACGGTGCGCAACGACAACAGCTCGCGCTTCGGCAAGTTCATGCAGGTCTGCTTCGACAGCAAGTGGATGATCAAGGGCTGCATAATCCAGGACTACCTGCTCGAGCAGAGCCGCATCACGTTCCAGAGCCCGGGCGAGCGCAATTACCACGTGTTCTACCAGCTGGTCGAGGCCGCGACTCGCGACAAGGAGTTCGCCGAGCAGTACAAGCTCAAGCCCGCCAGCCACTACAAGTACCTGACCCAGCCGAGCGAGCGCCCCGACGGCTCCGCCGCCGACTCCAAGAGGTTCGACGCGCTTAGGCTGGCCTTCAACGTTCTTCAGGTGGGCCGCCGCTCGTCTCTCGAGCTACTATATATATATATTTACCGATGTATATTTTTCTAATGTCGCACGCGACGAACGCGCAGGTACCCGCGGAGATGTGCGAAGGCATATTCCGCGTGCTCTCGGCGATTCTCTGGCTGGGCAACCTCAACTTCCAGGACGTCGACGGCGAGCGCTGCGAGCTCACCGCGGAGGACCGGGAGATCCTGGCGACGGTCGCCCCGCTGCTGGGGCTCCAGGTCGAGGACCTCACGAGGATCGTGCTGCAGCGCGAGATCAACGTGCGCGGCAACATAACGGAGATCCCGCTCAAGGTCCAGGAAGCCAAGGAGAACCGTCACGCCATGTCCAAGGCCCTCTACTCCAGGACCTTCGCCTGGCTCATCAACCACATCAACAACTGCACCAATCCCGGCCAGGACATATCCAGGTTTCTCGGCGTTCTCGACATATTCGGCTTCGAGAACTTCGACACCAACAGCTTCGAGCAGCTCTGCATCAACTACACCAACGAGAAGCTGCACAAGTTCTTCAACCACTACGTGTTCGCCCTTGAACAGGAATTGGTGAGTATGCCGTGGTGTACTACAATCGAGGTGGAGAATAGTCGTAGTAATCGCTGCTCCCTTGCAGTATCGCCAAGAGGAAATTCAGTACTCGCACATCACCTTCACCGACAACACCCTCTGTCTCGAGCTTATCGAAAAACCGCCTCGCTGCGTGCTCAAGCTGCTGACCGAGCAGTGTCACATGCCCAAAGGCTCGGACACGGCCTACTTGACGAACATGCACGCGGAGTTTGAGAGCCAGCCGTGTTACGTGAAGGGCGACGACAGGCGCAAATGGGAGAAGGAGTTCGGCGTCAAGCACTATGCCGGCTGCGTCACCTACACAGTCGAGGGCTTCGTCGACAAGAACCGCGACGTTCAGCAAGACGTCTTCTTCGACTTCATGAGTCGCAGCACCAACGAGTTCGTCCAGGAGATCACGGCCTATCAGGACCTGCTCGGCTGTACCGTAGCTCGGGCCTCGGGCAGCGCTACGACCCTCTCGCGTGGCACGTCCAAAGGCAAGCCAACGCTTTGCGACTCGTTCCGACATCAGCTTCAGGCACTAGTCGATGTGCTGCAGGGCACGACGCCCTGGTACGCCCGATGCATCAAGCCAAACATGGACAAGAAGGCCAATCATTACGACGAGAAACTTGTGCTCGATCAGCTCAGGTACCTCGGCATGCTCGACATTATTCGAATACGAAAGGAGGGCTTCCCCATCCACATGGCGTTCTCCGAATTCATCAGTAGGTATCGTTGCCTCGAGAAGAACAGATTTTCCTTGCCAAAGGACGAAAAGGATGCCGTGAGGACTCTTATCAAGAGTAAGGGGGTTCCAGCAACCGAGTGGCAGATTGGCAAGAATAAAGTTTTCCTCAGGAAATTTGTTCACGAGCCTCTGGAAGATGCCAGAAACAAAGTTATTATGTGTAATGCTGTACTTATTCAGAAGATATGGAGGGGATACATCGTTCGCAAAGGTAAACCGAGTTCTCGATTTTCATATTACGAACTTTAACTCATAGTGCTACCCGAGCTAATAACTTTTTTGCTTGCCTCTAGACTACAGACGTATGCGCGATGCGGCTTTGAAGGTACAGCATGCATATCGCGGCTGGAAACTGCGTATTATGTTCATAAGAAAACGACGAGCCGCGATAGTCATTCAGTCTCATCTGCGAGGAGTTTTCGCTCGTGAAGTTGCAGCTGCGTTACGTGAGATGAGGCGCGTCGATGAAGAAATGCGCAAGCGTGAGCGACTCGAAGAAGAAAGAAGACTTATGGAAGACAAAAAAGCTCTTGAAGAGAGTCAAAGGTATAAACGATTTGTTATTTTGTTTATCAGTACTATAAAATTAGGAAACACGTTTTTTAATCCGATTAACCAATGCGGGTTAATTAAAAATTTTTTTTTGTGAACGAGGCACCCACTGAGTTCACTTAAACGAATAAGCAATGTATACAGTCTTAACGGTCATTTATGGAAACGTTCGTTTGTATAATTGTAGCACTCAATACAACGGTATTGTTGGAATGGAACCTGGGTAAGTTTTCGAATCAAGAAGAATTGAAGAGTTGATGTGTCTTGTGCTTTGCATGCGTTAACATTTTTGCATAATTTTGTTATCAGAACAATGTGTATCTACACAATCATGATTATAGAACTAAAAAGAATTCGTAATCGCTAGTTTACATTTTCAGTAAAACTTCACAAATATACTTACTACACGATTTAACAAAGTAGAAAACATTAACAGTAATGATTTTGTGTGATTATTAAAAAACCTTACATTATTGTTTGTACAAATCTGAATTTTTTTTATATAATGTACAAATTAAACGATTTGAAGTTTGAATTTTTTTATATCGTACAAAGAAACAAGACACAATTTTTCATAATATGCAGTAATATTTATCTTCATAATCTATACGCAGCATGTCATCAAGGATCCTTCACGTTGTTGGATGTACACAGAAAGCACACTTCCTCATTGTCTTTAATTGCTGCAAAACATTTTCTTAGCTTCATAATTTTATTTTTATTTTATAGGAAAGCACAAGAAGAAATCGCACAACTTTCACAAATGGCAGAGCAGTATAATTCTAAAATGGCCAACAATAACAACAACAATAACTCAAGTACCGATATTCCGTCAGTGGATCTTGACAATCTTTTTTCTTTCTTGTCTGACGTACAGTCAACTAAGAGCAACCATATAATCGATGAGATTGGTGAGAAAATGGATGAGCTGGTAGAGAATCTCGACGTCGAGCTTGAATCAGTGATTCAGCAAGAATTACAAGAAAAAGCAAAACGGGAATCTAAGCATATCAAGAGTCCGATGATAGAAGAATCTGAAAAGAATCTTGTTAATGGTCAGAAAAAAGGTCCAACTTTACCCGAACCAACAGAACCACCACCACCGCCACCTCCACCACCACAGTTTGCAAATGGTACTGTTAACGGGGACATAAAGCAACGTAGAAATGAACCAATCTATGAATCTGTTCTTCCAAGAGATGAGACTGGACCAATTAGTCCAGTGATGGTAAATGGTTGTAATACTCATGATGGTAACGCAAACGGAGATCTTTCGGATAATAATTCCGCTAAAATGCAAGCTTCGAATTTGGTTGCAAAAGAGCCGCAACAAATGAAAAAGGTAAGTTTTTAGATGTTATATAGTAATTTTAAAAATGTATATTTGACGATTTTTGCATAATAATGATATTGATAAAACGCAATTAATTACAGTTGGTAAGTCCCGTTGCTCCATCAGAATCAAAGAATGCAATACTGAACAACCATCACCCACAAAGCCACAACAGTCATCTAGTGCCCCAACATCAGAACGGATACGATCAACATTCACAACTCCCACAGCAACATCAACCTCAAAAGGCACAACAGTCTCAACAGTCACAGCAGCAACAGCAGCAATTACAACAGCAGCAACAGCAACAACAACTTCAACAGCAGCAGCAGCAACAACAACATCAACAACAACAAAAGCAGACCCAACAGCAGCCATTACCTCAGCAAGAAGCTCCAATGAATCCGCAACAACAGCAAGCACAACAACCGGCTGAACGTGAGCAGAGGCGCAAGTATAGAGTTGAACGTAAACTTCAAGAGCTTGAAGATAAAAAGTTGGAGGCTCCAGAAGGAGGAGAAAACTATCACGACATTGTCGAATTTGCTCAAAATTATTTCAATAGTCATGAACGTTCACCCGAAGGAACAATTATGGCAACCTTAACAAGAAAATCGCGTGGCAAAAGTATGGAATATGTTCCCAAGTACGAAATGGTAACTTACTACAAAGGGTCGACGATACCAAATTCACATATTCATATGTATGATCCAGAGAATGTCAACGTCGCTTGCACAGTATTCAGAGTAAGAATTTCTTCAATGTAAACTTGATATTTTTACAGTAGAAATTTATTTAAAATCAAACTTTTTTTACAGGATCTGTGCAAATATTTGCGTGGAGAAATGAAGCTGGACCAAGAGATTTCCGCTATTCAAACTATAATTGGTTATGGTATAGAAAGAGAAGAACTGCGTGATGAAATTCTTGTTCAAAGTATGCGTCAAGCTACTAATAATCCAAATGCTGAATGGGCCGAACGTGTCTGGCTGTTGCTTTGTTTGGCAATTGTTGCTTTTCAGCCAAGCAAGCTTCTTTATAAGTATTTTGTATCATTCCTAAAAAAGAATCTTGCATTAGAAGGGAAACTACGCCAATACGTGCAATGGTGTTTAGATAATTGCAAGAATACGAAAGTCTCGTGCCGACAATATCCTCCATCGACCGTTGAAATAGCAGCCATGAGACGATTGGGGACAATCGTGTGTAGGTTCTTCTTTTTAGACGGCAGAACTAAAGCTATAGATGTTCATCCAACAGATACAGCGGCTGATGCGGCGGCTAAGTTAGCTGAGAAATTAGGATTGCGTTCACTTGAAGGTTGGGCAATTTATCAAAGTCGACCAGATGGAGAGGAACACGTGAGAGCCCATGATTACTTGTATGATGTAATTGCTGCTTGGGAGATGTAAGTTTTATTAAAGCAGATTTTTAGATTTGAAAATATATGGATACATATTATATATGAATTAGAAAATGATGCTTAATAACACTTATAATTTTAATAGGAAACAATGTAAATTGAATACAACACAATCTGGATTTTCGACACTGCGTCGAAATAACCAAACACTTGGAAGTGGTGACAATCGCTTTATATTCAAACGGCGACTATTTCGCAATACCAAAGAAATATCTCAAGATCCTGTCGAAGTTAACATGCTGTATGCTCAAGCTGTTTATAATGTGGTAAAGGTATGCAATATGTGATTTTAAGACAACTTTATGTGAACACTCAAAAAGAGAAACCAAAATTTTCTATTTGATGTTTTTTTAGTGTGATGATTTCCCAGTGTCAGAGAAGGTAGCTCTTCAACTCGCAGGTCTGCAAGCTCAAGTAATGCTAGGTGACCCAAAGGACAATGACCGTCTTGACTATTACAGCGAAATCGAGACATTCTTACCATATAGAATTAGTCGTGCTCGGGGCGATGATGTCTGGGTACCTATATTAGCTCAAGCACATCGACAATATGGTGCCGGGCGATCTGAACTCGCCGTCAAAGTTCTTTATTTATCGTGTGTCATGCAATATCCGCTTTATGGTACAACGATGTTTAATGTGACATATCGCGGTTATTGGTCATATGGAAATCAACTTATTCTTGGCATAAACTGTGAAGGTCTTATGCTTATTAAGCCAGATGACAAATTTGTACTTTCTGAATATAGATATCAAGACGTGGAAAGCATTATGTTAGATCCAAGCGATTCGTTCATTACAATTTCGCTGTTGAGACACAATCCTGACAGTTCGCACAAATGTTTCGTATTCGAAACTGCACAAAAGAATGAAATCGGTAGCCTTATCGTAAGTTATTGCCCAGCTCTTGCTGGATGGATTACCGAAAATGAAGCGCCTGCCAAAAAACTTAAAGGCATCACTAATGAAGATAGAGTTAGATTATATCATAATCTTGTTAACTGTCGAAGAACTCTGGTAGACTCTGAAGCATTGAAAAAACCCCAGGATGCAGGTGCTGGTTTCTTTAGAAATACTTTAAGACGATTATCCAAGCATAGGATTGAAAAACTACGACAAGAGCATGGAAATTCCACAGACCAAGGCGAAACTTATAAAGGTTTTCATTATGGTTATTGGGCTTTCAGTAGGACACCTGTAACCCAAAGTTTAACAAAACTAATAGATGTTGAAGAGCAAACAGCCCTAAATGTCTTCCAATTAATACTGACATATGCCGGTCTTGGACAAAACGGTGACACAATTCGCCGTGTCGAAGATGAACACGTAAACCTCATTCAAAATGTGATGGAACGCTGTATGCGTAAAGAAACGCTTCTTGGAGAGCTGTATCTCCAATTGATTAAGCAAACAACTGATCATCCTGATCCTAATAGTCGTGTCAACTTGAGGCATTGGGCTTTGTTGTCATTAGCTTGTTCTGTAATTTTGCCACCGCAAAAAATAATAAGAAAGTATTTGATAACACATCTCAAACGATGCGCTAGTGATTATGTAACAGAAGAGGGTAAATATGCAAGATTTGCTGAAAAGTGCCTGTACAAAACGCAAGGTACTTGGAGAAGACAGTGGCCACCCAGTCGTGAAGAAATTATGTGCACTATTAATAGACGACCGATATATGCAAGATTCCACTTTATGGATGGTCAATACCATGCAGTAGAATTTCATCCGTCAGCTACAGCCAGAGACGTCATGGAACTAATTAAAGTTAAAATCGGACTGGGAGAAAGTGCAATGGGTAAGTTTCATAATTAGGCTCTACATCATTTTTTATGATTATATTTTAATGTACATATGATTAATTGTGTTATATTACAGGATATGCAATTTATGAAGTGCTTGGTACTTCTGATAGATCATTGTTGCCAGAAGAGAAAATTGCGGAAGTTATGTCGAAATGGGAAAAATATAGAAATACAAGTACCACAGGTCAAGGATCTCAACCACGTAAACATGCACATCACTTCTTCCTCTTCAAAAAGCACTTATTCTTAGATCAATACATGAATTTGGATGATCCAGTTGAAAAAGAATTGCTCTATTATCAAGTACTTCATGATCTTCGCGCCGATCGTTTTCCAATTACAGAAAAAGAAGCTGTAAGCAGAGAGATCATGAAAAATATAAATGTAAAAATTCAAAATATTCAAACGAAGTAAAATTACATTATTTTTTAATTTTGTAGATGATGTTGTCTGCTCTACAAGCTCAAGTGGAACATGGTGATTGTGAAGATCATTTAACGGTTCAAGAATACCAAACCATAGCTGGACACTGCCTACCAGCACGCCTTGTACCTAATCTCTGCCTCGATGGCGTTGTACAGCACCACCAATCATTACGTGGCATGTCGCCACCCGAAGCCAAAAAGGCTTTTCTTAATCTTATACAATCTTGGCCATTACATAAAGCCACTATCTTTGATGTGATGCAATCTTTTACTTCTAACTGGCCACGCGTACTTTGGCTAGCCGTCGACCAAAAGGGCTTGCATCTACTCGAGCATCGTTCAAGAAATGCACTTTGTACTTACGAGTACGCGAGCATACTCAGTTATAACCCTGCCGTTAATTGCTTGATGATTATAACGGGAAGCGACAAGAAACAGAGCAAAGTTATTTTAACAACTTCTCAGGTATAAACAATTTTTGTAAAATAAAAGTCTAAGTACACAGCACATGTAAGTTATAATTTTTTTTATCTGTTCAGGCGTTTCAAATAGCAAATCTTATTCGAGAGTACATGGAGAATTTAGGCTTGGCTCTTGAAGTTCATAAGCGTGACTCTACTGTCATCCAGCAGATAAATCAATCCCATCAACAGCAGCAAATGAACGGCACCAGTGGTAACCGAAAATCACGACCAGCTTCTGCACTGCATCGTGGAGCGCCAGTCATACATTCACAGGCCAGTTAAAATTCAATGTCCGCTGAACGAATATTCTCCAAAATTTGGTCGACAGATGATCAAGCCAGATATTAAGTGTAGAAATAAATAAACGGGATATAGTGGTCTACTTCAACCTTCCAATTTTTTAAGTATAATTATAATGTTGAAATATTCACTTCTTTAAAAGTTATTGGTAAAACAATATTGTACATTTGATTATCACACAAGTTTGTAACCTCTTGTAAATTATTTATCCTATTTGCCATTACTATCTTATAATAATGGTGGCAAAAGTTTTTTTTCTTAATGTTAATTGTTACTAAGTATTTTTTGTTTTTTGTTTCACCTTTTTTTATGATGTAATTTGTGAAAAATCAATGAAAAATGTATAACTTGTAGCTTCTTGAGGAACGATTACAAGATTGCATGATAATGAAAAAATAATAACTAAATAAAATGTATTTAGCTTATTACTGCTGGCTTCGCGGAGATATATGTTTAAATAGCACAAATTTATAATAAACGACATAGATATACAACTTTGCTAAATACTGCCATGTAAGATTGTTTATCGACTTGCGCCAACAGCGGATAATTAAAAAGGCTCAAGTCTCATGTTTTCGTATAAATTATTAAACTCTAACATAATGACGGTTATCCGTGATTCTTTTAGCGATGGCAATTTTTTGTGTCGTTATACAGTATACACTTGTAACAACCGTTGCCTTTTCTATAAGTATAATAAATATCATATAACTTGTCTTAAAAAATATATAAGAACAAAAAGAAAAGAAAATATGGTATGGTTACATGCGCAGTAAAGCAAAAGAAAAGACAAGATTCGTGATATCAGTTATAAGCGGAGATGATATGTGTAAACATGCGCATAATTGTAAAATTGCTAGATATGTAACAAACGAAAGGTATGTCGATTGCATTTTTGTCTGTGACTTTCGAATTTTAAAGATAAGTATAAATAAGGATAGAAGGCCAACGTTAGGCCTACGAGACTGCATTGGTGAGCAGTTATCACAACTTAATAGTGAAAAAGGTAATATTGTATACTAAATATAAGTATATATTGTTTTCTTGTTGCTGGATATTGATGAATGTTGGACAAATTACTCAAATAACATTCTATACTATACACGAAACCATTCCACATCAATATTTTCTATGCAGGCAAAAGTTTTAAATAAAATTTTGCTTCTTATAATTTTGGTTATATATTATGTTATCGCAAAAAGTTCAATAATTGGGAATATCTATTTCGTTAAAATTTATATAGAATTTTTTCAAGTAAAAAATATCTACGTATAATAATTTCATGTATGGTGATGTAGGATTAATTTTGTGTACGATTTTTCCAACATCATTATTTTTAAATTTTTACAAACTAATCATATTTATAGATTAGGGATGCTAAGTTTTGCGCAAAAGAACCGGTTCATCACAAAACTAAAAATAGTTTTATTTGAGTTAAAAAAGAAAAAATATTGTAAACAAATATCAATTTGCGCATAGTCATTGACTAATGTATGTACATTAATTAAGTTCATTGCTTGTTATGTTTGATGATAACCACTGTTCAAAATTAAAACAGATATTTGCTTCAAAATATGCAATATATCTTTATATGCTAACTTAAATGAGAAAATATCAACTTGCTTGTCATGTTCTAATTCAAAAAATGAGTAAAAATTCATTAGTGGCAAACATGTATTTGTAAATATCTATGATTCAAGTAACATAAGGTTTAGACGATTAATAGAAAGACCGACATTTATAATTTAAAAAGAGAGTAATTAATTCTCTTGTCAAAATTGTATATAAGTAAAAGGTTCTCGTACAACAGTTATTTTAACGAGTATGCAGTATTTAAAAAATATGTACAAGTAATGAATTTTGGATCAAAAGTAAATATTAAAATAAATTGTCTATTTATTAACCTTCGTATAATATAGTATATATATGACGTCTACGCAAGTTTATAGACAAATTTTAATTTGATTTATTTATTGAACTACAATTTGCATATCAATTATACAATTGTATACAGTCTTCTATTCCAATATTTACCAATTTTGGATCCATTTTTACTTTTTTATTTTTGTAAATGATTATCTAATCAGGAATGAATCTTTCTATTAACAAAATGATCTCAAGTCATAATAAACATAATAGATATAATAATAGTTGTAAACCAAACAATCACTTTTATAGAAATTTATAATTAAATCGGTTATCGCTATTAAATTGAAAAATAATCTCAAAGACTCTGTTCTCTTAAGCGCCGTGCCTCGATTTAAATAACGTCCAACTATGTACACATTTACAAAACACTGAAACTGTTTTTTTTATAAAACAATTTTAAAGAAGAGTAATGTTCTTCTTGTTTTATATGACCATATAAAAGTATATTTGATTTTCGTTTACATGTTGTCAGCGTGTAAATATGAGCTATTGACGGTAATGATAGTTCCGTAAATTATGTAGCCAAAATAGGACAAGCCCATCGATAGCTCGGACCAAGATTCGCTCGTTTATTCAATTTATTTTATGATTATAATAATGTTTTTAAAAAGTAATTCTATAATTAGTTTTGCAAATAATACTTTAAGCTTTTAATTATAAGAACGATTAAGATGTAATAATACAAATTATTGTTTGCTAAAATTCGATGTCGTTCAAATGTTAATCCCACAACTACACCTGCTGTAATTCGTATGTGTTTCTTTATTTGAATATCGACGAATGCTATGGCCGACTGTGATTCGCGAGGGAGGTGCGTTCTAATTCATTAAGTCTTCGATAAGAGGCAATATTCTATGAGTGAAAGTATGTAGTGCAAATTACAGAAAAAAACTGAAACAGAAATAATCGACAAGTGAGAAAAGATGAGATTAAGTGCGTGCCTGCTGAGAAATTGTGAATGCCGAATGAATTACACTAGCTTAATGAACAATAAAAAAAATTAAATAAATTATTGGTTGATACAATGTTATTATCGAATAAATATATTATAAACCAGATTGCTATGTATATATTATATTGTATTTACAGAACACGTAGACGATTTTTAGTCACAATCGGAAAAATAAGACAATGAGTTATTAAATGGAAAGAAATACAAGCGTGCGACGAAGTGCAAAACATGAGTGAATACGTCTACGTATTATTATATATATAGTGATATACCCAGACTCTGTATTGAGATCACAATAAAGTCACATTATATTACAAATGCTTTGTTACTACGTATTAAATATTTGAATTATTTTAATTCCTAATCCTTATTGAAGCCAATAATGTATTAATTCTGAGTTTAGAATTAAAAAACTTTACTTTAACATAATAAGGAAGAATACCGTATAAGTTTTGTGCATACCTATTCTATTTTGGAAGGCCTGTAAATAAGAGAATTAAATTGTTATTAAAGTAAAAAATTATGAAATAAGGGTAGAAACAATAAATTAATAAATAGAATCATAGGGTTCATGTTAATAATGAAGAAATAACATATAAGTATAGATACATATATACTTTTTATTTACGGTTCTTTACACGATAATCAGACAAGTAACAGTGTTCGTCGCGGCTGCTCGATCAGCCCTTGCCTCGGCCGCCCGACGCACTTATTATAGGTCGTGTGTCTATTATATTATATGTGCTTAGATAAAAACCTGACTTTATTTTTGGTAATTCAATGTGCGTAAATATCGTCACATTTTATTATTCTCCACAAGTTTGCGCACAATCTATCATTCACTCACATTTTCGCGTTACTACTCGCACTCGCTCTTTTATACTTTATTATTATTTTGTAGAACCGTAGTTTGTATAGTATTATACTTAGATAAGTAGGGAAGTCCAACGAAGAGTAAAAAAACTTAGATCAATAAAAAAAAGAAAACATCTTGCGCGATTTGGCCGAGGCATGGATTTGAGCGCTATTATCGCAGACCGCACACGTACATATATAGTATAGGTACATATTAACTTCTATCTATAATCTACGGTCCCGGTATAGACGCAGATCTTGTGCACTTACGTGTTATTTTTTTGTTCTTTTATTTATGTCTTGTTGCTTTTTGTTTCATTGACACCTTTTCCTTCATTTTCATCTATCATTCTTGTACGGGCTCTGAATGTTATTTTCTCATTACCTATATATATATATATTTCATTTGCTTCGACACATATTTGTTTATTGGCTCATTTTTGACATTCCTATATTTTGCTTTTACTCGATAGTTCAACAAAGGGGGAAAAAAAGAACCGAGCGCAGACGTATGAAAATGCATATAACAGCTTTTTACGCGTCCTCTACTCGAATTCAGAAGCCGCTAAGAATAAAGGTTTTTTTATTCATACACAGTCGCACGCTGCGTTCCATCCTCTTTAACTATCTGCCCTTTAAACTCTATTTCTCTTCATTTTATTTCACTCGTTTCTGCGGGTTTCGTGTATCACATTTTCGTTTATCTTTCTAACTCTGGGGTTTTTGTTTTTAAAATCTCTTTTATCATCTACGAAGCAACATCAAACGCTCAAAGCTTCCGATAAAGAATACACAAATTGAAATATTTTGCTTTTTTTTTAATGCTAGCGGATATAACATACGTAGACCTAATTGAAGCTTATTATAATTCAATGTCTTTCCGTGGTCGTCATATATAGTAACAATTTTTGTTTTTCATAAACACCGTAAAATTAAAGTATTGAAATGAAACAAAAATCAATAGAAATAATTAATAATTAACGATGAATTTATCTGCTTTTCTACATTTTTCTCCACTTATTTTCCAAAACAAATACTTAAATATACTCCATGCGCAACAATAAAATTTGCAGTGGCACTTAGTATAAAACGAAAGCGCGCAGTCGTTGTATCGCGAGTAATCGTACATTTGCTGAAAATCGCGGAGGGAACTTAAGTACTTTCTTATGGCATTAGACATTCTATATCCTCTCGTTTAATCAACTCCTGTACAACTTCTCGATACTTATCCCTTTCCATTTCTCCTTTCGTTGTTCACATTATGGCTGTGCGCGATTGTAATTGCATCTGACACGCGAACATGAACGAAAGCGAATAATTGTGCGTCTTATTTGCGCGCGGACTCACGCCCCTTAATAACGACTCTTCATTGAAAAACAAAATTACGATTAAAATTAGTTAGGGTTGGGTCGCAATACAATATTCTGTTTTCGTAGTTAAAATAAATAAATAAATAAATATAAATAAATATAAATAAATAAATAAATAAATAAAAATTAAATTAGAAGCGTAATAAATGTAGATGTCGATTATTCTATTCGTTAAAAACAAAAGTTATACATTACTACGTACGCTCGATGTTGCTTCGCTTTACGAGTACCAAAAAAAGTTGTTAGAAAACAATAACAATCAATGTAATACACAACATTAATTATATTTCCACGAAATAACAAAATGCAAGCTCATTAAAAAAGAAAATGCACAACGATTATTTTAGAATCTGTACATACACGGTTAGAAAATTACATGAAAACATTAGTCGGATATTCTAACCGCATATAATAATATACGTATATGCGACTCAATTCTGTGTTTCGAGTCCTGCACAGGCTCGAAACACACAACGGCCGTTTTATTATTTTGCAAATAATAAATTATAAGTCGTGAATAATAAGTCGTAACGGCACATATAGCTTTGCGTTCGAGACGAAAAATAAGAATCAATCTAAGCGCAACTTAACTGTCTCGTCTCGACCGTAAAGGAATGCTAAATGACTATATTATTTATTCTTTCCTTATTTTTAAATTGCACGTTCAATAACACGACGACGACGAGTACGACATCGAATTATAATTAAGTAGGTACATCTATTATTTTTGTTCACTGTTGGAGGTGAGCTTTCTGCCTCTTTGGAAAAATATGTGGGGCTTGCATACTTTAACAGAGAGGCAAAAAGTTTATCAACATGTCTCCAAACAAAAGGAAGAGCGAGGAGGAAAAAAGGTGCTGATTGCCTTGTGCGAGATTTTTTTCAATTTTTCTTTCTTATATATAAAAAATAAAGTAAAGATTCAAACTAAAAAACTTGAATATTTTTGCCAAAGAGAACTTAATAGCTAAAATACGAATAGTACGAATTTTGTGCGTGTATAATCATCACGACATTTATAGAAGATAAAAATAACAAATAAACAGAGAACAGAGAAAACAAAATAAAAAGTAAATGTCCGCGTATTTCTCGTGCACTTTTCCCTTCTAGCTCCTCCACTTTAACAGTAAGGGAGGCGCAACTTTAGAAGCTTAATTGTATAATTTTTTATTCAAATTATAAGTTTCGGACTTAGGTACGCGAGATCATACTTAAGTACACGAATCACTTTGACGATAAATTACAAACCTGTACGGATACACGCACGTTGGCGTAGTATTCTCGCGACTGGCATTGCCGAAACTAAACTAACGTGCTTTTCTTTATTTTTGTTTTATTAGTGTACAAGGCGCGAGTCATCTCTTTTTAAATAGTTTGTTTTATTACTGCCACGCAAAATTTAAATCCTGATGAGCTCTGGCCCTATTTCACATCATTCCTAGTAAAAAACAGTCGAATAGAAACATAGATAAATCTCGTGTAGACATAGATCGTATGCATATTTATATACTTTTTCATTGATGCATTTTTAATATACTTTTTCCATTAAAAAAAGGGAGATTCGACATTTCATTCCACAGTAAAGACAATAAAAATATAAAATTAACTCACGCATTTCTATAAAAATTTTGTATAGAAACTTTCAACTGCGCGCAATACGCCTATTATTTTTCGGCGAAGATTTCTACAAAAAATCTTTATAGAAATGTATAAAGATTCGTTATATTTGTATATGACCGCTTTTTCTAATGTATAATTACGATTCTATGTTTCTATCAGACTCGATTTCGAGGTCGTAAGACGGACATCGGCGCTAATTTGTTTTTTATCTTTTCTTTCCTTCTTAACCAAACTTCCAAAGGTACGTATAGTTTTTATATCTAACTAGAGACAACACTTAAAGGTATCCTGGAAGGTGCGTGATCGGCGTCTCTACAGTTATGAGTTTCTTCATCTCCCCCTTCAATCCCTCAGCAACATTCAACAATTATAAACAATACATTTTTTATTACTTTGCTCCTAACAATAGTTTGCGATTCGCCTTGACTATTTTTATTTTCAATTTTAAGCGTATGCTAAAATAAGTTAAATATATATATTTTTATATATATTTGTATATACTTTTAATTTATATGTATATATATATATTTATAATACGCATAATGCTTGTATATAGACTCTCTGGTACGGGCCACCAGCGGTCCGTTTTTGCTTTTTTTAATTTGTTTTTCTTTTTTTATTCTCGTTTATTTTTTGTAATAGCCTAGAAACGCATAATCTCTGTTCATAACCTTTGTTTTTTTAGCAGATACCCCAATAATGCACGACGAGAGCATCCTGATGGTCTCGCCGAGAATAATCGGAGTACTAATGCATAGAGGTAAACACGTTTTACCTTCAAAAAGCTCCGCGAACTGGTTGTTAAATTTTTTCATTAATTTTCACAAGCCCATTGACGCAGGCATCGCTCGCCAATTTTATAACTCCGCTACAAAGTTACATCTAGTAATATCCATTAAAATATTCATAACAAATTCAATTTATAATCTCACAACATTTTAAAAGAAACAATTGAATATATAGTTTAAAACTTTAGTTTTCCAGCTGTCAATCTGAGGCTAGCTGGACGTTATATTTCAATGTATACGCGAGAAAAAAATAGAGCGAGAAAAACCGATGCCCGCGTCCCGCCAATGAACCGTAAAGCGATTCAGTGCACGGGCGCAATGATGCTCTCGTATCGCTCGAAGGCGGACGCCTAACTTCATTTTTTTATATTTTGTATGCGACGAATCGACGTCACGTTTACTATTAATAGTAACGATAATATTACCATTTCGCAAGTCCTTGGAAAACGATAAAAAAATTGTTACCCCTTGAATATATCGCACGAAAAGTATTATCACTATTCGGGTGACAAGTTCCACCTTGGCGAATTGGACCTGATCTTTGCGAAATGATTTGTTTGACTAGAGATCATAGTATAACGGGACGTCTCCGCTTTACTTTTCTATACCTCTTTCTTAAAGCGAAAAAGTAGTGTCGTGCCCATAAGGAATTTTGTCCAACTTACTGGAAGTAACTCGGCGAAGAAGTAATCATTGCCCACCTTTAAAGGAGGACTAAGTAACGTACGGTATTCATCGCCTTTAGTCGCCAGTTTTCCTTTGTGGTTTTTAATAAAATTTCAAAATTAATCAGCGTGTTTTGACATCTTCCTTTACTGAGCGACAAATCTACTGGGATTAAAGTCCCTGTTAATGAAGGAGAAGCCGCGGAATTCTTCTTGATTTATGCAGGGGACGACTTCTGCATTTATCGGTGATAAAACTGGATCTTCCTTAGTAAACTCAGCGTCGAAATTTACAGCATCCTTTTTGTTTTTCTAGAAATTATTTATAAAATTATATTAGAACATAATAAAAATTTGAATTATTGGAAAAATGATAAATATTTGTAAATTTTTATTTAGATTACAAAATATCTTATTTAATTTGTAGAGTATTGATACTAGTAGAATAAGTGATCCCTTAAGATATGGCTTTTATTATTACCCGATCACGAAAAACACAGTGCATTAATGGGCTACTTTCAAAGAATAAACGTGACACAAGTACGGATCTATGCCACGGAATGTTATAAAGAAAAAAAAGTTTGAAGGTACATTGTTGTTCTATTTCAATACAACTGTAGCATTGTTATATGGATAAAATATTTCATAATGAAATGAAATGAATCTACATGGTCAGAATAAAAGGTATAAGCAAAAATAAAATAATATGATACTTGAAAACTATCAACCTATATACCTACTTTACGAGAAAGACAACTTAAAAAGTCCGCGTGAATTTCTTGGAACATACATTATGTATATACTAGGCTATTTATTATATAATCCTTTAAGATAGAAAGTGCTTAATTTTATATTCTGTAGAATAGTGAAACTTACTATTTTCGGTTTAAAGGGCGGTTTGACCCTACGGTCTTCCAACGCCTCCCAATCCATATTCTGGAAGAACGAATGTGTCCTGATTGCATTCTCTCCACCGTTAGATGTTACGCATCCTAATCTTCTTGCTGGATTTTTTGTCATGAAGCCTTTTAAAATTGAGACGGCTTCGTCGCTTAACCAAACTGGGTACAATACATCGTCTTTTAAAATAGAGTCGAACAGATCGTCCTCATTATCAGCTTCGAATGGTGGCTGGCCAACCATCATTTCATACATGAGTACACCTAAAGCCCACCAGTCGACACAAGCTCCGTATTCCAATTCTTGCAGGATTTCTGGTGCAATGTAGTCTGGAGTACCGCAGAATGTAGCCGTAGTTGCTCCGTCTAAAATACCTTCCTTGCACATACCAAAATCGGCAAGTTTGCAATGGCCTTCTTGGTCAAGTAAGATATTATCAAGTTTAAGATCGCGATAAATAACACCATATTTATGTAAGAATTGCAACGCCAGCGTTACTTCTGCAGCATAGAAACGAGCTCGAGCTTCTTCAAATTTGCAGGCTTTTTGAATTTGGAACATTAAGTCACCTAAAATGGGATGGTATACATGTTACTATAGAACATTTTTAAGCTATTACTTTATTACACAAATTTGATTTGTAAAGAAATAATTACCTCCATTAACATACTCCATGACAAAGAATAATCTTTCTTTTGTCTGAAAGCAACTGTGTAGGGCTGTGAGGAATGGATGCTTAGCTGCTAAAACTAAAATTCGCTTTTCTGTCATTGTACATTCTACATCATCATCTTGTATTATTACATCCTTCTTTAACACTTTAACTGCGTAAACCTCATCTGGATGTCCCTTTCTTTCAGCTAACATGACCTTGCCGAAGCTACCCTTTCCTAGTACTTTAATGAAGTTAAAGTCGTTGATACTAATCTTACAGAGATCATCCTGGCCACTGCTCGCTGTGCTCTCGCTACTAGGTGTTATGCCAGGTTCCTTTGGTTTATGAGCTTGTGGAGATGATTGGTCTAGATTTGCTCCAGGGGAAGTTTCGTTGAAAGATGTGCTTGTGGCTGTGTTGCTTGGTATTGATGGTTTGTAATTTATACGTGGTGCTTTGATTTGCTTATCCGGCGATATGCCTATCGTACTTAGAACTTCGGCCATTGCCTTCATATTGATGCCGCAGTTGTTGGCTACGTTCTTCTGGCAACGTTTATGAACGTTCATGTCGCAAACTACAGAAAATAGAAATCAAAAGATGCATGAGTTATTATCAAGTTTTTATAAATACATAGATAAGTAATTTTCATAACTTTGCGGATATTATCTTTTAGTTACTTTAAAACCATCAATGAATTTTGTATTTCGTTGTAAAGATAGTCAAATGCTTAATCTTAAAATTAATGTCATATAAAACATTTGAGAAACTCGTGGTTTAAAATGATTGTTTACATTTCATTGACCCTTATTTGCGAATCGCGCGAATAAAACAACATTTATTGAGTTAAATTTAATATTTAAAAAAAATATCTTACCTTCACATTGTAAACCTTGTCGAATTAAGCCGTAAAGAAGAGAGCCACAATGATCGCAAAACGTGAAACGCTTGTAATTGTGGATGACAAAGCGATGAGGGACATCTATATTGAATCGTGGCCCCTGAGTGCACTGACTTGATTGCAACATTGTTTCTTTGGACTAAAAAACAAATAGTATGATAATGTAATAAATTAAATCAACGTTTAGACCACTAAAAAACACTTGTATATCTTAAATGTCTTACCTCATCTCGCATGCCTGGACATTTTGTTACAACTTGTTCATGGCACCTTTTGTGTACGACACAGGTACAAACTGAAACAAATTCAATTTTATTTTAAAAAGTAATTTAAAATGAATTTCTATAACACAAACCCCAAGCTTGCACATGCTTTGTTAGTACTGCATGAAATAAACTGTGTTGTAACTGTAAAAAAATGTAAGTACAGATATGCTGTGATGATTTTTGAAAAAATAATATCAATGATCCCTATTATGATGCATGAAAGGATTTGAAATCTTAAAATATAATGTATAATGAAACTGAAAATAAAAATTTTGTTAATTAAGCCCATAGAAATCAAATTAAAAAAGCATTCAAACATTGAAGCAAGAGATAATAACGGCATAAAATTATATTAAGTGGTGGTTGCTTATTTTTTCTTTAAAATTTTTAGGCAACTCTAAAAATCAAAGTTGTACAATAATAAAAAAAGTAAAATATGACATATGTAAGGACAACATTCATTGCTGCTGCATTAATTACCAGGAATGGGCATTATTTTATACAAATATAATAAATTTGTGTAGACAGTGTATATTTTCTAAAAAAAAAAAAATAAATTTAGTTAAAGTTGATTCAATGTCTTTTCTGCTTTATGTTAAAATAAAAACTGATGTTAAATTAAGTATTAGGCTGGTAAATATTATTGTGATACATTTATGAAAAGTATTGCCCAAGCCTGGTGAAAACACAATTAATAATCGCACAATAACGTGACTTGTGTCTTTCTCACCTTGACACTGATAGCCCTGCTTGCCCAAGCCCCTGAAATACAACAGACAAAAACGCGTCACATCATCTCCTCTGCAAAATACCCTTCATTGAACACACAGGTGTATGTGCCTTCTTCAATAATTTATTAATTATGCAGGCCTGCATGTGAACTTAGTATATTTATATTTAAAATATTAAGAAAAAAGTAAGGAGAAGCAGAGTTGATATAAGAGATTCCATGTATCACGTATTTTTCCTTTAAAGAGCATGGTTATATACTATATTGTTATTAGTCTTTTTGCTGTTTTTCTTTTCATAAATTTGTATTATTATCCCTAATTACCACAGCCCTTCAGCATTCTTGAAAAACCAGCTACTTTTTCATTCAGCATGAAACTCCCATATACCAAGTAATGATATTACCAATCATGCAATTGAAATTCCGATGTTCAATATAAGGATATCAAAAAGTGATACTTTTATAGGAATATGGATTATCATTTTATTGTTTGATTCAAATAAAGTTTTTTAAAGACATTTATTATAATAACTAAAAGTACTTATTTTGAATCAAATAATTGAAATAAAAATAATAAATATTTGAAATATTTAAATGAATCAATAAATTGTAGGGTTTTGAAAAATGATTTGATACTCTTTTTCAGATGTTAAAAAACATGAAGAATTTTTATAAATACTCTAGTTATTCTATTCATATTAGTATAATTTATAGAGAATACAATTGGGTCAGACTACTTTTTTGAAGTTATATTAGATATATTAAAAATAGACCACTATTATAAGATTAGCGATAGAAATTATTTTAATTTTTTTTGCATAACATGAGAAATATCATCTTTCTATGTATCCTTTAACTTAACCCAAATTCAGTATAGCTTTTAGTTGTATCATGCAAAACTGTATACTGCTTTCGGCATTGATATTTATGATTAATACCATTAAAATTTAATCACTTTGTTTTTTATTTTTGTGAGGAAATGTTAGCATGCACAATTTATGACTATTATTATATAAAATATTTCATAATACACACCATATGAATTCTCGACAGTGTGAACAAAATGTGGGTTGCCTTAGGAAAGTAGCCATAAATTTATGTCCATTGACTTGGTGAACCCTCCGTCGCATAGCACCCCGGCGACCCTTGAATCCTTGTTGGCGCTCTTTGAATTCTCTCCTGGGTTCTTTGCTGCGGTTGACACCACTGCCAATACCATCTCCATCTCCTGCGCCGCATCCTGGCTGCTGAGCTTGATTGTTCCGTTGCAACTCTATTTTTATTCTTAGCTTTCCTTGAGGCTCTAAGTCCACCTAAAAAGTATTGGAAATTTAACCAATGAAATTATAATTTAATAATGTTACAATTAAAATAGCAAAAATATATAAGAGCACATTGTGACATCATTTTATTAATTATTTTGCAACCGACAAATTCTTACCCAATGTTTTGGATATATAATATCAATTTTATCAAGAGTTTCTTGTTGAATTTCAAGCAACCTTCGCAAGCACTTTATCATTCCATAATTTCGATGTAAATTAAGCATTTTTGTACAACTTTAAAACAAGTGATGTCTAAATAACCTGGCATCTGTTAAAGTTTTCATGAGACATACAGAGATATTATAAAAAGATGCAAACATTTGTTAGTAAGACATTCACGAATGTACTGATAGTACTCCAGCTTAAAAAGACCTGTGTGCTGTAGGTAATCTTATCTATGTTTCTTAGATGTTGTAAAACTAAATGCGTTACTGCAAGCAAAGGCTATTATATCGCATACAAGATAATTTTTCTGAAGTACTGACAAATTTAGTTTAATTATTTTAATAGCCTGTAATTACATTTAAACTTCAAGTGAGTGGATTTAAAATAAGTTTTATACTTCTTAAGCTAAGAACTTCATTATCAAGTATATGTTTACACAACATTCTAGAGATTTGATTCTTATCTTTGGCACCGGGAGAAGTACTTGAAAACAAAATTGAGAATTTAAAGTACTTGCAAATTATTTACAAGTTATTATCATTATTCATTAATTTGCAATTGACATTTTACAGTGGATTAAAAAATATTTTTGAATTTGAAACATTGATAATTCCATATATACTAGTTGTAAGAAAAAATAAACACTTGTTTCAGAGACTGATTTCCCAACAATAGCTCTATGTAAACATCAAATAAGAAAAGTAACTAAAGAGATAAATGATTAATGTAGTACAGTAGTATGAAGATGTCATACCCAAAAGTCTGTAGTTTCATCATCTCGCTGAATCAATTCTTCAAATGGTATACTGCAATTAGCTACAAAATCATCTGGCTGCAGAGCTGCATTATGGAAGACAGTAAGGCCGAGTAACATGGCGTTCTGCACTTCGTGCGTGAAGCACTCATTCCATACAGGATCAAAGGTTTTGGGCTTTGTGGATGAGCGGTTGAGGTACTTTTCATCTATATCCAGCTGCACATAAGGATCGAGGATGGGTGACTCCTCTTGCCAAAATTTGCGCTGCTTGTCTGTAGCGCGAAGCCCTGATGCCTCACATATCTGCACCTTGATTGTACCCGTAAACATGACGCTTCTGAAGATGGGAGAATGTGCAAGGGTCGAATTTTAGCGTTAACTCAAGAGAGAGGGCAAAACAGGTTTGTCGCAGTCAGGAGTAAAGCAAAGACTGGTCAGAGCGGTGAGTAGGTAGAACGAAGAGGAGGGTCAGTGGTTGAAGGAGGCAAGGAGTAAACAGAGGAGAGAGAGAGAAATAGATTTAGAGGTAGAGCTTGTATCACAGAGCTGTCATGCAGGAAGATGCATCAGCGTCCCCAAGGAAATGCGAGCGGAGCAGTCGTTAGCGCGGCCCTTGGTACTTGGTAAAAAAGAGGCAAAACGGGCTGGCGGGGGGGCTGTGCAGTCCGATGGGCTCGCTCCGTTCGACTCTTCAACAACACAAGTGCGAGCGCGGGAAGCAGCGGCCGTATCCTTTTTCCTTCGTTCTGCTCGACTCTCTGCGGCGGGTTGAGCAGCTTGTCGGATCCCTTGTCAACGCTGCAGCGACAGCAATAACGGCAGCACCAAAATCGGAGCGAATCCGCGGCGCACCTCCCGCTCAGCAGTGGCAGCGGTGGCGACAGTCATCACCACGGATACGGGGAGAAGAGGAGCTGCTGACTCCTTGGCTCCGGGTCTCGCTGACCGAGCTCGCGCTGCTGCTCGAGGTCAGAGGCGTCGTCGTCCGCGAGCCTCGATCCGCCCTGACAGCCATTTAACGTATAGTCGTCTCTCGCGTACTACTCTCCTCTCTCTCTCTCTCTCTTGGTATTTCTCTCTTTGGCTCCCTCCTATGTCTATCCTCGCTGCGACGACTCTCTCCCTCTCTCTTGGCTTCTGCTGTCTTGCGCGTAGCTCTCGTGCGTGCGTCCTGGGGTGGCCTCGGCGCTGCTGGCTGATGCTCGGCCAATTGGGCTTGGGTCGCCTCGCTGTTTCTCCTTCCGTCGGTCGTCCGAGAGCTTGCGGAGCTGTACAGCCGATGTGGAATCATGTACGAACCAGGGGAACGCGGAGACGTACGCAAGCTCCGCCGTGTCGTCCGCAAGCCTGGCTGCTGCTGCTGCTGCTGCTGCTGCGTGCGTTTAGTGTGTTGGAGCGATGCGCAGAGCCACGGTCGAGCCAGGCGAGCTTTCGAAGCTCGCCTCCATTCTGCTTTTAATGACACTCTCTCTCTCTCTCTCTCTCTCTTTCTCGTGGATCTTTCTCTAGCTTGCAGGATTCCTCTGTCCCCTCGACGGAGCCTCGCGACCGTCTCGTCGATCTCACTCTACGGCTTGACGTGATCACTCTCGCAAAGCACAGCTCGCGAATCGCGGCACAGGCGGACGGACCAGTCCGCAGCCCTTTCTCGTTTCACTCTGTACTTTACTAATCTTCTTTCCCTTTCTCTCTCTCTCTCTCTCTTTCTCTATCTCTCTTCGTCTCCACGATAGACGTACGCGCTCAGTCAATTTCAGTTCGCTCTATACTCTGCGCGTTTCACACCCACACATCGCTCGCGCTGTGCGCCACTATACTTATAGCTTCTCCCTCTTTCTCGCGCCCTCTCGCTCCCTCTATAATATTATTTCTCCCCTTTCGACGGAAGCAGAAGCAGAAGTAGAGCTGGCGGGGCAGGGGGAGAGGGGAAGCAGCGCACCGCATCGCGGGCTTTCTCCGTTCTCGCTCTCTCTCTCTCTCTCTCTCTCGCCATGCGCGGCTCGTATCAGCTCTGATGGCCTTTTCGCTGTCATGTCAGGTATATAGGTACTTGGATAGAACCATAGTGTACCACAGCAAACGCTGGCAAGACCTATATATAGAACATAAAAACAGTGTACCACAATAGTAGCTTATTTTGCTGTCGCGTTGGGCTCGCGGTGCTCTGGTTCTGGAGAGAAAACTCCCTCTAGCGGGAGGAGAGCTTGCGTGAGCGCCACTGCGCCAATCAGCCCCCTCTAATCTCTATACACTCTTTCTATATCTGTATACAGCTAAACCTGTGGAATGGAGGAGGGGGAATAGGTATGGGGAGAGCGCGATGCTCGGGCTCGCGGACTCTCGCGCCTGTGTACGCGCGCATACTTGCTCCTGCGCTTCGGACCCGTCGCGTCGTCGCGCATCGCACGAGCGGGAGATTCGCAGAACCGAGGATTCATCGCCGCGGACTCGGGAGGACGTGGGCTACACCTGATTATCCGATGGACGTCGTCTCCAACGGCGTTTTCATTCGCCCCTAGGTGAGCTATTTCCACGCTAAAGTATTTCCAAGCGTAAGATTCAAAGATCGTTCTCGACTGCCATAGCAGCTACCTGTTGCTAAATAAAAAAGGCTGCATCGGATTTTGCGGGTAGACGGAAATTTAATTCGCGTACGCTCTGTTAATCGCAATAATTTTTGTATTCTTTGCTGAACGATAGTGTGAGAGAGAATTTTCTACAAGTTCGTGACGTCTACTCGAGTGTTGAGAATTTTCAAAAAATCGTTGGAAAGTAGACAATTTTGGGCAAAACCGTTATAAAGTAGTGTATCTACAGTGCACATATGTATATATATTGCTAGTAAAAGACGACTTCGCAATTTCAAGCACGGTTTCTCGCATTGATGGAGAAAATTCTGTGCAAGTGATTTGTCGACCACGCGTTTCAGTAAACAATTACTTGGTTTTTTTCGATTTACGAGTATCGAGAATTAAACGAGCATTGCTGAAAAAAAGAATCATATACTTGTCAAATTTATCGCAGTGAAAAAAGTAAATTCGGTAAACGCTGCGAGTGAGAGTTTTCTAGAAACTCGTCAACTGCTACTCAGTTCCGAGAAATCACAAAAAACCGTTGGTATGCAGGGGCGGAATATTTTTCGTGCAACATATAGCTATAGCGCGGCCAGTAATTTGTTGCACAAAAAGTTCGTTGCAGTAACGCCCTCTTGCGAGAGCGAGAGCTTGCGTGAGCGCCACTGCGCCAATCGCAGCCCCCTACACGTACTCTTTCTATATCTATATAGCTGGGCTAAACCTGTGGAATGTCGGTGGGGGAATGTGGGGCTAGTGCGTTCTGCGGCTCGCGGTTCGCTCCGCGGGCTGTGCGCGCACACTCCGCGCCGGACGCGCGCGACGCCTCGCGCGAGCGGGAGATTCGCAGATTCGCTTCTACCGCGGACTCGGAAGGACGTGGGCTATACCTGATATTCTGATGGGCGTCGTCTTCAGAGGGACTCCGTCTCCCCCAGGTGAGCTATCGAATTGTCTCTCTGCGCGCATCGCAGAGATCGTTCTACGGCCCGCGGCCGCTACTTGTTGCTGGAAAAAAATGGCGGCTGCAGAATTTCGCGGGTCAACGGGTAGAATTGACGATACGCTTCGCGGATTTCAATTTTTATACTTATTGCATGCCTAATGCGAGAGAAAAGTTTCTGGAAGTTCGCGACATCGATTCGACTTTTGAGAGCGTGAAAAAGTCGTCGGACAAAGACTTTTTCAACGATGCGATCTCGACATTTCGCATTTGTGAGGGAGGTTTCCGGGAATTGAGAAAAACCGTTACGAAGTCGAGTATATACATATATATATATATATACTAGCGAAAGACGATCGCGCGATTTCTAGCACAGTTTTCAACAGAGATTTGGCGATTACGCGTTTTAATAAGTAAATAATTAATTAATTAATCTTTTTTTCTCGAATTTCGGAAAAAAGTAATTTCTGTCGGAAATAATTCGCTGATCGCGTCAAGCGCGATGAATATTTTGTTGATCAAGTTTGATGTCTGATATGATTATGCATTTCCCCTGAAACAATGATGATTTATAGTCATAAGCCGAAGAAAAGGGAGAGGAAAAAAATTCATCGTGATTCTGAGAATTTCCAAGATGGCCGCAGCGACCACATAAATTCCAGGTATTTCTAAAAACGGCTTTACACGATCGAATTGTGCAAACACGTCGCGTATATACATATACACTCATAAAATATAGATGTATCTATGTAATGTAGCATAAAATATAGTTTGTATATCAGATTTATGCGAGTTTGAAGAGATGATGCTCTTGGGATTCCAAGAACCGACCGTTAGAAATTCGAATGATACCAATATATGTATACACACACATATAGGTATACGCATATGCATTATATGCATAGACGCACACAGTCTCAGTTTCTCTCGCGGAGCCGTTGAGTTTGCACTGTCGAAGGGATGAACATTATTTCTAAAATACTTAAATCGTTAAATATGAGTATATAATATATTAACGTGTTTTCCGCTGATAGAGAAATATTACATAAAGAACAAAGAGATACGCTGAGCCGCGGTCAGTGTGTTTTATGCGGGCGGTCGCGCATGACGTGATTTTGAGTGCGCTACGCGACGCACAAGTAATGTTTGAGCTTTCAGCAGCGCGGGCTAAAATCGTTATTGAATTTTGAACAATGAATTTACGGGTGGCTCGATCTATGAGCTAGAAACGAAGCACGTCCTCGAGTTCGCGTTCGGCGTTCGCAGTTGGTTATATAGTTTCGTAGTTCGCTCGGTAAGTACGCGGCGGCCTTTTATAATTGTTGTTCAACGTCGTTGCCCCGTGTTGGTAACGCAGCAGGTAAAAGTAACATTCGTCTGCAGGATCGACTGTCTTATCCGTTTTTCTACGTTCTTGGCTATGAAAAATGTCAATTTACTTCAGCATGGCGAAGTTAACGCGATCCGTCTGGGGACTCTCCTCAAATTTTGCGTCAAATCAGTACTTTTCACGTCTTCTGGTGTAAGTTTCAGACCTCAAATTTGCCCTTTCCGATTTTCCTTCCAAATATTATACTTGTTATCGCTTGACACTACTGCACAAGTCAGATTAGTTATTGGAAATCTAGATGATTGTTATAACTATTTATAAATAATATACTAATCTGCGACTAGTGTAATCTGCTGCAATCATCCATCATTGTCAATTTGACTTATAAAATTGGTGTATTTCAGAACGCCATGGGCCTCTGTATCAGACTCGAGACTACGAAGTACCTCGACAAGGGTGGCAAACGATACCTGTGAAGATGAAATCTTAATCAGCGATAGCTGTGTAAAGCGCTTAAAAGAAATAACGGAGAAAGGCAGCTGCTTACGAGTTACAGTTGAAGGCGGAGGCTGCTCTGGTTTTCAATACAAATTCAATTTGGATTCCAGTATAAATGAAGATGATAAGTAAGAAACTTATTCATCATTTCAAATTCTTGCATTAAAGCCTATCAGTTTTTAATAAGTTGTAAAATAATTGCATAATTTTAATGGATTATTTTTTAATAGTTGTCCATATAATATTTTTTCTCACAATATGTAATGAGTCATTTTGTTTTCAGAGTTTTCCAGAAAGATGGAGCTAAAATAGTAATAGATGCTACATCTTTGGAGTACATCAAAGGAGCAACGATAGAATATCATACAGAGTTAATACGTTCTGCATTCAGAATAACAAATAACCCCTTAGCAGAACAAGGATGTAGCTGTGGAGCTAGTTTTGCCATTAAAGTTGACTGATCATTAAATTATATAGCTTAGGATCTTCGTATAAATGTCCAAATACGTGATATGTAAGATATTACAATTGTTGGGGATATACGTTTAAAAGTTTTAATTAGCAAACAAGAAAGACAGTTATATTTGTACATATTTAACGTTTGAATAGCAAACGTTAACATTTTTTTTATTTAGAATTTATAAATAACACAACACCAAGTCAGAAAGCTCTTAGCAATTTAGCAGTTAGGAGCACATCGAAATTCGATATAACGGTCGTAGTATTTACACAAAATGGAGTTCCTTGACGAATACAATTACATCATGGAATGTGTTGAAATCATTGAAAAGAAAATGGCAATGAGCATAAGCTTATTTTCCTCTTTTACCACTCTGAAAATAAGATATTATTTAAGTAATTTTAAGTATATATCTATAAATTATAATTAAGTAACTGATGAAGTTGATTGTTCTTCAAGAATAAAAGAATATATTATTATTACTAACTTTGCTAGAGAGTTCAAATTTCAGTTGTTGAATTTCTTCAGTTTGGTGAATGAGTTTTTCGTTCATGTTGGCAAGATGTTCACTCATAGTGCTTAGTTGCAATTTATAATTTCCTTCTTGCACTTCTTTGTCCTCTTGCAAGCTTTTCCATTTAGAAAGTGCTTCTAGCAATGCTGCTTCACATTTTTCTCTTTGTTCTTCACTTGTGTCTAAATGCACGTTCATTACTTCAGTCTAAAAAGTAACATTAATATCAGTAGTTATTTTTTTTTTGCATAAGTGCATATTCTAAAATAAATACTTACATTAGCAGCTATAGCTAAATTTCTAACATGACAAATATGTTTTTCTGTTATTAACCTATCGATTTCTCGCAAAAAATATTCTCTAATTCTAGTTTCACGAGCCTCAATTTCTTCTGGTATTGTAAAGGGTCCACTCAGTCTACCAATCTATTAAAAGATTTACATAATTACTTAAATAATAAAATCATTAATAAAATTTTTAATTGTGAAAATCTAAATTGCATACCATATTATTTACTTCAATTGGTTCTAAACCATTGGCTTGGAGTATTTTATTTTCACTATTTTCTTTCTGACTTAATTCATCGTATTTTATTTTTACAACATTATACTGAGCTTTCCAGTGATTTAATTCTTTCTCTAATTCGCACAGTTTTGTGAATTCAAAGTCTTCACTATTTTCATCATGTGTAGATGACCAAGTTTTTCTTGGAGGACCTATTTCCACTGTAGACTTTGAAGATCTTCTTGATGCAGATGGTGAAGAAAAAGGAGACTGATCCTGCCTATTATTAGCGAGTCCAGATTTTAATTCCAAATCATAGGCATCTCTTTTTCCTTCTCCACTTGACCAGGATACTGTTTCCTCTGCTTTTAATTTCTCATTGAGTTTTCTTTGAGCATCATTTCTTTCCCTTTCTAATTTTTCTATTACTTCACAATATTTGCTATCAAGATCAACTTTTGCTTTCTCTGAAAGCTCTAGTTTATACTCCAAGTGTTGCACTCTATCCGTTAATCCTTCTATTTCATTATTTTTATCACTTATCTGTGATTGTAACTGAGCATTTTCAACAATTTTTTTTTGAAATTCTTCATCAAGAATATGATTAGGTGTTGGTGGGGGTAATTGTGTTTTGTTCTCTGTGGCTTTGCTTTTTCCTTTTTTTGTTTTACTTTGAGCCTTATCAAGATCCTATGAATGAAAAATTATTACATTTATTTTCTGTTAATTGATAAAACTAAGTTTTTGTATCTTACCTCTTGTAATACGGTTACTCTTTTTGTTAATTGTTGATTACGGAACGTAAGACTGTCTAATTCCTGTTCCGCTCTTCTGAGTTCAACTTCTTTTTCTTTCAATTGTTCTCTTAGCTCTGTATTGCGAGTCTGTTCATCGATCACAGCTTTTTTTAAAACATTCGCTTGGGCACGAATCTACAAGTAAATAATGTATTAACGTTTTAGAAATAATTTTGATGCATATTATAATTTCAGAGTAAAATCCATTAGTTAAATGAAAAGTATTCAAGATTATTCAAGTACTTTTGAGTATTCTGTAGCTAGTTTCTGATATTTAATTTGCAGCTGACCAGTGGAATTATCCATTGCTCTAAAATACAACTCTAAACTTGTTTTTTTGGCTGGAATATGTGTACAAATCAGCGATGATCGGGCATCATTGTGATAACTTCCTGCTGTCCCTCGTCGCGTATATAGTTATAGCCTTCTCGTTCTTGATGATCTCTCTGGAAGAGAGGATCTCTCCTTCTAACTAGCACACGATAGATCGTCGCTGTCAACGTGTCAAGCTATGCACCGTTGCAGAAATTCGTTATAATAAATAATATAAATATATTAATAATTACTGATGACTTGGCTTCATATGAACACTTGTAAGATGATCGCAAGCGATGTACAAAAATTTTGTATTTTTATTTGTTTCTATTTTGGCAACGACGAAACAGCACAAGAGAAAGGATAAAGAAATTTATGCGAGATTATGCAGCCATCCCGACGATGTCGGGAGATTGCAAGCACTGCATCATACGAAAAACGCCCCCAAAGTGGAGGCCTATGCAATTGGTATCTACACTTCTCCGTTTTTCCAATCTATTTATTACATATGTGTTGATTGGTTATTCTTTCTCTCTTTCTATTTGCCTGGGTGTATTTAACCTGCGCAAGATTCTGTATTTAGCACCGACGAGCAGTTGGTGTCGCCTTGTCGGTGTGACTGTTGCTGGTTGTGTTTGAATGTCAAGGCGTTGCGTTCTTACCATTTGAAGTGAGCTGCACTTATTTATGCTACCACCAGCTACCACCTACGCACTTGGCGCTGAATTTCAAGCAATTATATTTTATCAATAACTTTTTATTATTTTTATACTAAGTTTCATAAAACTGTTTCATATTTTGATATTTTTTTACAAAAAAAGTAGATAATCTATTGAAAGTAGGTAAATGTCTAGTTTAATATCGTAAGTCGATAAGAAAGTTTGCGTAAATTCAAAAGGTAAACTTTTGATAAAACTCAAGTACTACTTTGCCATTTGTGGTAAATGTAGGTCGCATTGTATCATTCCATAGCAGTCTTTACCATATTTTTTAAAAATAGAAGTTCTTAAAATTTGTTCGAGTCATGTATAAAAAATATTATATGTTAGAAATAATATTTTAAATAGTTCAATTTTACTTTTTTGCTAATTACTTTTAATCCATTAAATGTAATGTATATTTATATTCATCTCAATGGTGTTTTATAATGTTTAAAAATAAGAAGCCAATTTTATATTAATGTTTAAATGAATTGAAAAGCAATAATGTTGAATTTATATGCTTTAGGTTGTACATTTGAAGAATTGGAGAATGATGTCCGCATCTCTAATACAAAGATTCTAATATCTACCAATCAATAATGTAGAAAAGCTGCAAAGTTTCGTATGACATCACATTTTAAGATTGGTAAGTTATTCAGATTTAACTTGCTGTAATTTATTAGCTCGTTTTACATAAATATTTACTTTGAACCTGATAATTCATTAAGTGAAATGCAATATTATTATCATTATCTAAATTTGACTGTAATACGAGTTTGTTAATAACACTATTGTGGTAATGTGCATACGATAAGCATTAATCTACGTTCGGGTAATTCAGATGAATTCTAAGTCCTATTATTATTATTATAGTGGTATACGTTCCTACAAGTTTTAATACAATTTTCCTTTATGATGATTCTCATCAAAATGGCTTGTTGCTAAATGATAATTGCAATGTTCGTGTGGGTATATCAACAATAGGATTCGCGTAATTTCCTCTAGCTCGTTATAACGACCTCGTTAAGACCCCACCGCTTTTATTATTTCGCTCTACATTCCGAAATTTGCATATGCACGTATGCGAGAGAACGAAGAATAAGAGTAAAAAGAATCGCGAAATTTCGGTGCCAGATCTTTAAAATGGGATCCGGAGAAGCAACTTGCAACCTGCAACTACAACTGCATACCGTAGGTAGTTTTTAAAATGGAAAAAGGAGAGCGTATATATACTATACATGTTCAACGTTCATGCAATCTACAGATATATGTAGATTCATGTTACAACCCCGAAATACGTATTCAGGTGCCGAGCAAGGAAAAGTACGCATTTGCAGTGCTACATGGTATATCTACATGCCTATACATTACATTTATGTAATTGCGCAAGTATCTACAAATTCCTGTTTCTTTTTCCATTTTCTGTTGTCTTATTTCAGGTGAAAACCGGTAATTCCTATTACGATAATAGTACAACCGTCAAATTTTAATCGCAAGATTCAACTAAATACAATACTATTACACTTGGTAACTGCAGTAGCGTCGCGGCGTGGACGTGTGTTGCAGAAACAAGTTTTGCAGGCGTTGATCAAGAAAAAAAGACAGTAGTTTGCTTCTTATAGTTACTCTGAAAATTCCAGGGTTCTCTCTCTCTCTCTCTCTCTCTCTTGCTCTCTCATTTCATCTGGTTTTCTCTTTTATTTTTCTCGAGAGCAAGAAAGCTGTACAGGAGAGCAAGAGCGATGCAGCGTATTTGTCGGGTGGATAGGGGCGCGTTTACGTCCCCGAATACGTTTTCCGCCCCCCACCAGAGTAAGACAGAACCAGGCGACGAAGAATGAGAGAAAGAGAAGGAAGGAGTGAGAGAGAGAGAGAGAGAGAGAGAGAGAGAGAGAGAGAGAGATTACGGGCCAGCGACAAGCCTTTTTATCTCTCGTCCTAGTCTGCGCTGCAGCTTCATTTCTCTTACTCCTTGCTCTATGTATACTTCGTTTGAGGTATGCGTGCGGTGACGCGTACAGCTCTTCCCTCTCTGTTTTCTTATGTTTACTTTCTTTTTCATTTTTTTTGTTATTTTAAAATTCTTTTGAGAGTTTCCGAATATTTCATCTTCTTTTTTTGCATACTCTCAATGATATTGCGTAAATTGAAGCACAAAAAATGCATTTTTTTCGTTTTCTTTTTAATCTTGGGTTGAATAATTTACCAGATCTCTGCTCTACCTGTTTAGTATATCTTTGTAAAACATAAAGATTTGTATAATGGATTATTTAATAGACTTTATAAAGAAGAGTAAAGGTATTAAAACAGTTTTTACGGTGTATTAAAAGTGTCAAGTTTCATGATGACGTTTTTAATAGCTCATTAGCGGCTAAGAGTCAAATTGGAAAAACAAATGAATATTCATAAGAATAAAGCAGATCCCACGCTCCTCTCTTAATTCTCCTCTCAATGAAAGCCAGGGGCTTGCTGGTCTTCGCCATGCATACAGTAATACTCCTTTTGAGACATTTTCGTAGCTTTAAAATATGCCTTTTACGGGCACTCCAAGCATAATTCACGAATGCGATTTTTTTTTCTTATCAGACAAGCTTGTCGCAGTTCTCGTGCTCTTGGTGAAGCAAGCGGCATTAAAGTCGGTATATAAGCGGATAGCTTGCGGGTGAGAACTATTCAGCAGATTGCGAGCAACTCGACATCGTTGTTGGCGTCGGCGGAGATGTTGCCGCTGTTGTGTGCTTTTGTGTGGGAGTAAGTCGAGAGTATAAGGGAGACTCTATCAAATGCGCACAGCTTCTTATGTAACAGTGTTTGTATATCTAACTGAGAAAGAAGTCGAGCTTGCTTGCAATAACCTTTTGACGCCTTAGGACCGTTAAGGATGTAAGCTGCTTTAATGGCAACTTTAGTCCTAGAAATTGAGACGAATCCGCTAAAGTTGTATGCTGGATAAGATAAAATCTCTGTACTGTTAATTTAAAGAGTTCTTTTTATTGGTCCACAATTTACTCACCTTTATACGTGACAACGTATGGTTATGTTCAAAAAATTATTAATTACGTGCAACTATTTCATTAAAATTTTTGAGTCGACTATAAAAGGTAAAAATGATTTGTTGAAAAGGAAAAAGCAGAATATTTTTACGGAAGCGCTGATAAGCTATGCATAATACATGCAACATTAAAGTTTCGTTGTTTAATATTCTACTTTTTGTATGCAAAAACGAAAAAAAGTGCACAGAAATACTTATTGACATTTCTCAGAAACTTTAGATTTTTCGTTACTGGATATTTTTGCTTGCATTTTAGATCTCTCAAGAATCACAGTTTGCTAACTAAAGTTTAAAAAATTTATTGTAATTCGATATTCAAGTCGTCAAGTTTTAATATCAAAAGTTTTCAGAGTATTTAAAGTTTTTAATGACAATTCGCCAGAAAATTGAATGCTTATCACGCATAATCCTGTTCAAATCGTTTTTCTGAAATAACCTGAAAAGCATTCCTGTTAACGTTAAAACGTGACGATTTGAGAACCGTAGTACAACAAACAATTTAAGCTTCTATTCACAGTTTATTTTTTGATTTATTGTGTATGCACGTATATTAAAATTTGTTTCAAATAATGATTAATGTACTTCACATGTAATATTACAGTTTGAATATAAATATGACCCAATTTACACAGTTGAGGCAGAAAGTAATATCGTACTCAAATATAAAATCATTCTATCTGAACGTTTGGCTTTGTTTGCGATTGATCCTTTGAAATTCATTCATTGCTATCACGTGGATTTTAATATTGTATTTTTGTTGTTAGTATGTATTGAATAGCTATGCATGATATTTTAAAAATTATATTTATTGTTAAAAAACATTTATTATTATAGGAAGTTGCTGGAGGGGCAGAATCATAATTGATTCTATGCTCAGTGAATTCAGTTTTTTAGTAATATCTGTTGTCAGTGATATTGGCGTTATTCTCGCAGTTCATTTAATTGGCAAAAAAAAACTGCTACTGTTTTTACTTAATAAGTGGATGTTTTCTATTCTGTGGCCAGTATTTAGTTTTTTGGATTGCATACATTTTGTTATATTGTATTACTGGCTACATTATTAACGATATATTTTTTTCATAAAGTTTCGTCAAGTCGGTAGAGAAGTGGATCTCTATATAGTTTGCTCATCGTTTTTTAAATAAATTATTCCCGTACGTTGTTATGGTGAACTATACTGGTGCAAGATGCTTTTAGGAATTGTTGTTTTTATCATTAAAGACATGCATGCGTGCTATTCGTTTGTATTTTTTCTTCGCTTGGAGTGATTTAAAGATTGAAACTGTTCCTTACATGACTGGTGTTACACGAATGAAAAAATTCCTCGCAGGATTTCTTGTTGATCTAGTCGCGTATAAAATCTTGGCGGATTTAATTTATAGTGCATCGTCTGTGTGTACGATATTTGATGTCAGGAGAGAAAGAAAAAAATCCGCGCTTTGATTTAAAACAGCATTCACACCATAAACGTTCAGGGAAGCCTGTATGCAGCCGGAGTCTGGTGAAAAATAGTCGCGCGAATATATACTACAAGCCGCAGTCAGCAGTTGATTAAAGTCGACGTTTTCCATTACGCGCTGTTTTTCGCATGCCGCTGTAGCCGGGGTATATAGCGCCAGGGTTGTGCGAGCGCGCGCGCGCGCGCGCGACGTCCGTCGGTGAAAGCGAAAAACGCCTCGCCCAATCTTTCGCGAATCGTTCGAATATGCGCCCGTCTCTAAAAGGGTATATGCGGCTACGTGCTGTATATATACGCGATTTGTTTGGCCGGGCGTTAAACGGATAATAAATCGACTTGCAGGGAAGCGAGAAGCGGATCTCTCGGAGCGTTCGTTTTTTCGCGTAGGCGAGTCTGCGATTTTTAAAATGGACTACGTTTTTCCAGGCAGCGACGCGAAAGCCCAACGTCAAGCCCGGTGATTGACGCACTTCTTTCTCACTTTTATTCTCACTCGTATTGCCCTGTTTTTCACATCGAGCTTTGTCTTCGTTTCCTTTTTGCCCATTGCTATATAGCAAATAATATAGCGCTTTTAAAGCCGTTGCAAAAACGTAAAGCCGAAAGTAAGGGATCGCGAATTTATAAAGTTAGAAAATCAGTATATGCGATTGTTATTTCATGTCTTGATTTTTATAGTCACCGATTTTCTTTTCAGATCCAGTACCTCTGCACGTCTTGTGGTGTCGTAATATTTCTGGACCGCCTTCGCGGCGTTGGTGACCGCCTTGAAGCTTTTTTACGCGTTTTGCTTTACTTCAGTCTTCGGTTATGCTTACTTATCTTCGGGTAAGTGGGCTCGAAGGGCTCTCTGAAGCGCTAAGCAAAGCTCGTAGAAAAGGATATCAGGATGCCTTGTGCCGCCTTTCTTCTTCGCGTTTTGAGCGTATTCGCGTAGGCTCATGCGCGTTGAAGGAAGAAACGCTACAAAACGGAACCATCGTTGGCGTAATCAAATACCGTGTCAAGTGAGTAGTGAAATTTATAATATATCATTATAATATATGAATGATTCAGCGAGATAATAATAATAATAACAATATATATGATGGTAGTAATAAGTAATCATGTATAGTCGTATATATATAGTCGAAAGACACTCGACTTTTAATCGTATATGGTTATCGACCTATTTGAGCGACCCGCATTTGTAAAAAGGAAGAAGGAGAAGGCCCAAGGCGGATAAAGCTATGCAAATGGGATGGCTAACTATCCGTGCTAGAAGCTCAATAAGAGGAAGACTGAGTGTCGAAGTCAAGCGGCGTCTTGGCTTGTGATCCGGTCTCGAAGTCGTCGCGTTGGCAAGGAGGGGAAGAGCGTGCATGCCAAGTAAGGGATTATCGAGCGCTTTTTTCGTTCGAAACCGCTCGAAACCGAGCGGAATATAGAGAACGTGTAGAACGTGCGCGGATATGTGGATGGAAGAGATAGCCGCGTTCGCGCAAGAGAGAGAGAGAGAGAGAGAGAGCTGGGAAGGGATGACAGGCGTTTACTCGCTCGAAGGCTCCGCACACCCGCCGCCGACGCTGCTGCCGCGCCCCGCCGCTGAGTAAGAGGGTCTCAGCCGAAAGAGATTCGTCCGGGAGAGCGCGCGGAGTGAAATAGAGAGAAAAATATTTAGTGTTTCGTTAAGCTGTCCGAGAGCTCCGCAGGGGATGCCCTTCTTCTTCGTGCGCGGCCTTGCTCGCTCGCTCGCTTCTTCTAAGTGGAACGTATAATGTTTTTGTTCACTTTGTTTTCTCTCTTTATTCTCTCTCTCCGTCTATTTCACTCTTCCTTGCAGTGTACGCGCGAGGCTGAAACTTTTAACAGACGACCTTCCTTAAATAAGGATTAGGAATGCATGTACGCGCTAGAGCATTTGGTTTTTTCTCCGGTTTGAATATATATAACTGTATGTTTAAAATACTTTTACAAAGTAAAGCCGCAAGGCTGTAAAAGCTTACATCTCTCCCACTCTCTACCTCTCTCTCTCCCTCTCTCTTTCTCTCTTTCTACCTCGAGCTAAGTACATCCAATTTAAATTCAAGGATAATTGGATTTTTTGACAGTAAGAGCACACATGCATTCCCTCCAACTTCAGAAAAGTTGTTCTTTCATTAATTAAATAAAAATAATGTATTTGCTCTTTTGCACCGTATTATACGAAGAGGCAAAAGAAGTCGAGCTCGTGTTTGACTAAAAACAAGCGTGTGTTGAGCCATTTTATTTTGAAAATACATTTCACGAAGAAGAATTAGCGCATATACGCGTGTAGGCTGCTCGCGGGCATAAAAAAATTTAGCGGAAACTCGATAACACGTATACACATAGGTATGCAAGGTATAATAGAAAAAGGAGGAAGGCAGCGAGTGTTGGTAGGGAAAGTAAGTAGGGAAAGAAGAGGGAGAGGCAGGCAGCAGAGAAAGAGTATATAAGTTCCGATAATGAAATGAATGCCCGTGGGTGCGAGAAGCCGAGCGTATATAGCGTCTGGCAGCTGCACGTAAAACCCATTCGCAAATTAACCTTACTTATTCATTAACGCTAACGACCTTAGCTGTGCGCGCGCGCTCCTGGTATATATGTATATCCGGTAGGAATATATAAAGCTGCAACGCGAGAGTAACGCGAGAAAGTCAGACAGACGAAAATCGTTGCAGCTCGAGCTCATTTATCCATCTATCCGCCGCGGTAGATCGGCTTTTCGTCCTTCCGGCACAGTTACTCTGTGCATTCTTACGTGCGACCGACTTTGCCTATTATGCACGTCGAATCCTCTAGACTGCTCGTTAATGCAACGATTTTTTTTTGCTATGCGCGCGCGCGCGGGGAAAAAAATGTATTTTGCGCGAACGCATATTTTCCCCGACGACAAAAGGACGAAGTCTGCGCATATCTGCGACTCTTTTCAGTTTTTTTCACGTTCACTCCGGCATAGCTTGTTTCGTCAGTCTCGTCGATGTTGGTTTTCCATACGCTCGCGACTCGTGTATATATGTATATACACGTTTGCGCGATGCCAGCGCTAAAATCACTTATCGCGCGAATCGAATATTATTTTACGACGGCGAGGGTGCGTTAAAGTGGCACTTATCGCGAGGAGAGTTGGAGAAAAAAATTTTTTTTTTCGTATATATAGCAGTGGTATAAAAGGTACGATCTGCACTTTATTTCCCCAGACGTGCACGGAAAGTTTTATACGCGTGGGGAAAGTTATGCAATAAGGAGTCGTATTAGAGAAGTCTCTCCCTTTCTCCCTCCCCCCCTCTCTCTCAGCCGCGTTAACATCAATTACACGACGAGGCAATTGTATCCGACTGAGCGCCAATGAGACTGCGACTGAATTAATCTTCCTGTCCAAAGCTAATTGCGTGCGCGCGTGTATGTGCGCCCTTGGGTAGAAGACGATCGCGACTGCGTTAAGCTGACACGTCTCGTACGTCGTGGTCTGCGCTATGTAGCATACATGTATAACAATATCTCGAGGCGTTAAATCGAGCAGGCGGATCCGCTGGAAAAATCCGAGGGGGGGGGGGGGAGAAGTGTGGGTGTCCCGAAGCTGCGATTCAGTCAATAGTCACGCGCTGAAATCCATCTCGTCCGGGCCATCGAACCGTAATCGAGCCGCGCACGGCGGCATAGCGAGAATATATATCTGAATTATGCAGGATCTCGATGTCGAGCCCCTCGCGAGAGTACTCTCACGCATGTATAGTTGTATACATATATATACATCGCGGCCGTATAGGTGCGGGACCTGCGGGCGAGGGAGAGAAGGGAAGCGCTGCAGAACGCGACTGAGTGCGGTCGGTCTCTCGTCCGCAGAGAAGCGACACTCGGTCATAATGAGGTAGGATTGGAAAAGTTCTATCTGCAGGCTGGCAGGCGCGGATGCCCCGAGAATATTGGCATAAGCGTTAGTATCGGTGCGACGACAACGACGACGGCGACGTCGAGGATCCTCCTTCTCGGCTCTATATACATATACATAGTGACTCGGGGGGGCGCTCGCCCGCTCGCTGCAGCCGGCAATATGCGGTCCCGCGCGTCGCGTATAAATCACTTCGCGCAATATCATCGGAAACTCCCAGGACGCTCGCCGTCACCGGCTTCAGCGCCGGCCGACCCTGACTCTCGAGCTGCTCTCTCGCGGCTCCAAGAAGGTGAGACAGACGCGCTTCCTCAGCCTCAGCGACGTCATCCGCGCGAGCGTCTCTCTTGCCCCCCGCACCCCCTCCTTCCTCCTTCGAGGCGTAGTATGACACTCCAATGGCTTTGCCTCATCCCCGCGCACGCTTTTCTCGTCTACTGCGAGTTGTATAATACACAGCGAATCTAATCGTAGCGCGCTGGCGCCGATTGTTTCGGGAACGCGAGCTGCCGCGAGCGAATTTCCGCGGAACGAAAAGACTCATCGGAAGGGATAAAGAGCGATGTCTGTCCGCTGGTGCTGTGCGTGTGTATGGGGCGCGGGATCAATCGACTAGCTGGCAATTCGGATTACCTGATAACGTGCTTGAAATTTTGCGCTCGCGCGCAGGGTATATATATATGTAGCAGCGAATGCTTGAAGCGCACCCCTCCCCCTACATAACGCTTATAATTTGTTGGAACGTCGCTTTCGCATAGAGTTTCGCGTCGAGACTCCGCATCGGATTTCGTGGAATTTTAATGCGTTTTACCGCAGCGCTCGCGTATAGTTCCGCACCAGCTCTCTCTCTCTCTCTCTCCCTCTGTCTCTGGCTGTACGCTCGGATAGAGGCACGTGGAAAATTATCGCCTAATTAAAGTATCGCACTTGGCTTGTTTAGAATTCCCGACGAAACTGGTTAGCTGGGGCGCGCGCGCGCACGGCGACGAGCTGCGAGAACGAGTATATAATTGGAATTCGATTTGTGCAAGTGGAAAGCTCGACGCGGTACTTTATTAAATCAGCGCGCGCGACGTACTATTCGAAACTGCGCGTGGGGGGGGGGGGGGTCTATGTGCATGGCTTCGGTCGAGAGCAGAACTATTTCTGACCCGGTCCGCGCGCGCGGTGCTCCATCAGTGCGCGAGAAACAAGCAACGCACAGTCGATTGCGCAGAACGCCGATATATATAATATGCGCGCGGGGGGAGACGGCGGCGGCGGCCAAGATGCTGAGCAAGCTTCTCTCTCGAGCAAATCGATCTGCGACGGGGCACACTACTGACCGACTTCGCGGAACTTTGCGACCAAAGTCTCGGTGTATAAGTATCTCCGTTCACTTTGCTCGCGCTCTTCAGCCTGATTGTTTGTCGCTCGCCGGAAAGTCGCTGCGTCATGCAGCGCTGCGGCCTTGGAGTACGCTCTCTAGTCGCGGCCGCGTTCGGGGGGAGAAAGTTCCGAAAAATCTGAGCGCGCGCGTCACGACTTTACGAGGACTTGCAGCTTTGCGGTAAACGATGCGTGCAGCGCGCGCGCGCGCAGGAATTGTCCGAATTATACATCGATAGCGCGCGAGGGAGCCGAGGCGGGTCACGGAATCTATGCGCGAGGAGACGCGATCTAGGCACAGAGGGGGGGAGGAGGGAGGGTATATAGAGGTTGAAAAAGGGTAACTCGAGCGTGCCTGCGGCCGAGCTCGTGAAACGCGAAGGCGGTGCGGTGCTTCGACGAGAACGACGACTTACCTTATAGTTGCTCCGCTTCGTTCCCGATTTGAATTCTAATTCGACTCCTCTGTGTGGGGGTGTCTATACGTGTGTATAGCCGAGACGGATACTCGCTGCGGAACAGTATGCGCGGGGGGGTAGAAGAGAGTCCAAGTACGAATGCAGTCCCGTCGCGTTCAATGGTCGGTGGTCTCGCTGTATATGCCGAGGTCGGTCCGTTAGGGACAGTTTCACCCGTACCGATAAATAATCACTCGCTCCGCGGGATTCAATGGTCTTGAAATCCAATCAATGCAGGCACAGTTACTCTGCCGGCTCTACACTGCTCGCTACTGCCGCCGCCGCTGCTGCTTCTTCTCTGTCTTGCTCCATTTCGCTCGCTGCACAGCGCGAAATCGTTGTATTGAAAGAGAGTTCGTTTTGGATTACGAGGAGATTATGCTGATTTTCTTCTCGATTTTCTTCCTCCTCCGCATTTTATTATGCGCTACTGCTGGTGCTGCTGCTGCTGCTGCTGCTGCTGCTGCAGTCGCTCGACCGTGTTTAATCTCTTTTATGATCACCGAGGCTCAATTAAAAAGCTGCAACTTTTCCGAAAGAAGCTGCGCGCGCTCGACGAATATTATAGTCGATCGCCGAGCGATTAATAAAAAAAAGAGCTGCTTCTTTATTCTTCTCGCTGTACGATCGAAGGGTGTATATGGACGCGGAAAGGAGCTCAGCTGGCGTTGCATAATCGTTTCTATTTATCGGATGGGCCATCAAGCACTAGTCAATTGATTGCGCTACCGGCTCGTATACTCCTCGCGCGGCGGACTGGAGGTATACATATATTTACGAGTACAATAGGAGGAGGCCGCACGCGCGCGGGGATATCCTTCTCTCCGCGGTGATGGAGTGTAAACGACTTTGGAAGTTTAAATTACCCCGATAAAATCTTTCTGGAAAATAGCGCATAAAGAAAAACACTGGTGCTTGGACAACGGACTGGCAGTAGGGCAGTATACTCGAGGCGTCGAGGTGCTCTCTCCCTCTCTCCCTCTCGTAGCATGATAGCAGCGCCTGGTAATGCTCCGAGAGCAAAGTTTCCGCTTCTTAATTAGGCGATCTTCGATAATTGAATCCCATACAGTAGCGAGCGTTGATAAAGATTGCCGCGGCTTGATTAGATAGAGGATAGAAATGAAGCACTAAAATTTAACGTTTTATCTGGAATCAGATAGTGCGCGAGTTCAACCTCCCTCTCTCTCTCTCTCTCTCTTGCTCACTCTACGGAGTTTCCACTATTCTATTATATATATACACTCGCATTAAATAATCGAGCTACCCTCGTTTCCTGCAAATAACCGTAATATCATGGATATTAATCGTATTTACGTAATGAATACGTTATATTATACATCCAACGCGTGCGCCACACTCTGTCCCAGTGTTATTAAACGTATAACGTTATCAAACTCTGTCTGCAGTCACATTCCAAATGTGATTTTAACGCCATGTGAGAGAGGGGGAGGGAGTTGAGGGATGAGAGTGAGCCAGTGAGTAAGTGAGCGAGGGAGCGAGTGAAAAAGAAGACTTCGATTGTCAAAGCATATCGGGCGCGCAACTGTAAAAGATGTTAAAATTCGCGAAGTGGCACGTACCGATGCGCGTATATACCGTTAAAGCTTAAACCGATATTGATAATTCCATTCAAGTTTATCGGAAAGCCCCGCGCGAGTATAGGAAATGATTAAACGTCAATGGCGAAGCTTTCCGCTTAGATATATTTTCAATACAAAAATTTACGGACTGAAAAATGCGTCCGAAAGAGAGAAAGAGAGAGAGAGAGAGAGAGAGAGAGAGAGGTGGAGACGTATATATATAGGCGGAAGCCGACACCTGCGGGAGAGAGGAAAGCAGGCGGAATAAGTTTCGCGCGCGTTAGAAATGCATAGAAACGGCTGGCAAGGGTAGTCTTTCCGCGCGGGGAGAGTAGAGCGTATATCGTCAAATCGAGACTGACTCTCTCTCTCTCTCTCTCTTTCGCTCACACATACGCTCTCACTCTCTCTCTCTCTCTCTCTCTTACTCGCTCGCCAGCGCGAAATCGATTTATTCTCGAGGACCCGCAGTACTGCAAGTTGAGCGATGCGCCGCCAGCTCTCGGGCTACGTAATACATATGCAGCTTCAGCAGCAGCAGCAGCAGCGGCGGCGGCGGCTAGAAAAATGACGAGTACAAGACGCGGCCAATAGAGAAGAAAATAAAGCTCGGAAAATCCTGGCCTAAATAGACATATCAAAAATGTAGTCGCGGCTCGCGCGCGCACATGGGAATCGTGAGCCGCTTCCGCCGAGCGGAATCATCAGAATTTATGACGTAGTATCGCGCGCGCCCGCGAGAGTCTCGTACGCTCTTTCTTACCGCCTCTCTCACCCCCCCCCCTCTCATTTTCTTGACTTTGATAAATTACGCGTCGAATCACGCGCGCGAGCTGCCGCAAAGAGGATTTTCCCTTTGTAAATATCGCCGCGGCTGCTGCTGCTGCTGCTGCTGCTGCTGTTGCGGCAGGAGCCCGTCGATGCAAGAAGTGTATTCCCGCGAAATTGCAATGCAAGCTCGCGCACAATTACACGCGCGCTCTCGCCGCTCCAACTGGGCGGGTGGGGGGCTAAGAAAAATTGTGCCGTCGCTCGAGATTGCGAGTCATATTTTTTCGCGCGGCGGCGGTGGCGGCGGCGACGAGAGTAGGCGCGGAGAGACTGCGCCAATATATATATGTATATATGTATACGTGCAGCTGATGCAGAGAGCCACCGCGGGGCGAGTATAACTCGGCAAATGGTTAAATTGCGCTGAATATTAAAAAATCGTAAAACCGAGAGGGCCCACATGGAGGGATATTAAAAATATGCTGATTTTATCGGCTGCCGGCTCAAGCTCGGCTTTAATCTCGCGCGCGCTTTATGACCCTGAATTTTTTATCGTTTCGAATTATTATTTATCAGTCCTCCCCTCATAGGACGCGGAGAGGAGTAAGCAATCGTTACATCGGAAAGTGCACTCGCATACATTATGTGCACCGATACGTGTATAATCTCTCGGTTCGTCGAAGACACTTCACTGCGCGCTTAGCCCGCGCGGAGGCAGCCCCGCGATGCGCGCCGTCGAACGCGAGAATCTCACCTAAGGTATACATATATATAGGAGCGCGTATACGCGCGGAGCCAGTTGGAGTTATTGTGCGCTCGAAATGCAGAGGCCAGAGGCTCGAGGTATAGAGCAGAGAGAGAGAGGAGAGATGAGAGAAAGCTGTGGGTAGTGGTCACAATACGACCTACTAGCAAATGGCCTCCTTGTGCGCTCCGGAATACAATCGGCGAATTGCGAGATAATTGCCAATCATGGCACCGGAAATTGGCTGGCGATAAACAATCGCTCCTTGATTGAGATGAACCACTGCTCTCGCGCCGCTCCCTCTATCTCTACATCTCTCGCGCAGTCTCCTCTGCTCCAAAAACTCCGAGAGTGCAGGTCCGTGTGCGTCTCGAATTTTCGCTCCTTCTCTCGCTCTCTCTCTCGTTGTTATCTCTGCTGGCCGCGCTGATCGAGAGGTGCGTCTATGTTTTCCGTCTGTACGCGCAGCCCTGTATACGTGGATTATATATAGTCGGGAGGCCCGAAAAATTCGATGCAAAGATAAAAAAATCAAGCGTTATTCATTTTGGGGACGCAGTTGTCAGTCGTTTTCGCCTGTCAGCCGGTCGTTGCAAAAGTTCTCTCTCTCTCTCTCTCTCTCTCTCCCTCGAGCGATCTCTATGTCATTCGTTTTCTCGAGTTAAGCCAGATTCCGCGACTGCCTATACACATACGTGCACGTAAATACGCATACGCGCAAAACACGTACTCCCAGAGTTTATAGCATCAACGAGTCGGGAAAGACCTGCCAGACGTGTATAATCTCATCAAAATTCATCGCGTATAGGAGCCGTTGATCGCGCGCCGATGCATACAGCCGCTGTTACAACGCCGACAAATACAACGCCAGCGAAATAAAAAAATGCCGTCACGTAAACAAAATTGCCTCGCCTCTTCCTCATCGCGCGCTCGTAAGTTTTAACGCGCATTTGCCGCGGCTATATAGAGGCGAGCCTACACACGCATCGACGGCTCTGGAACAACATTTTTTCGGGTACCGCGGGGCCGCGGGCGCGTGCAATTAAAAAGAAAAAAAAATGCGCAGGGCGAGTCAATCGGATCAACATTTTGCCAACGCTCTCCAGTTCTGTCTGCTCAGTGTCGATCAGCTGATCCGCGCGCAGTATGTACGCGCACACATATACAGCTGTACACAGGCAGCGACGTTCTCTCCGGGCCGCAGATATATAGACGCCCGAGCGCGCGCTTTCCGGCGCCGCAAAAAGCTCCCTCTGCGCGCGCTTATTCACTCTTTTCACGTCGCGCTGCAGCCGCATGCACACGTACGCACAGGCACACCGTGCGCAGCCACGCACTTTTGATAGTCACGTTCTGCCCTGTTAATCGGACTGCAGTTGCCAAACGTTTTTCGCGGTCAGTTTGAGCGGGGGGGAAAAGAGGTCGCACACACACACACACACTGCACATACGCGTGTATATATATAGGGGTCACGGAAAGTGGGACGAAAAACTTTTGGCCGTATCGCGGATATATTTGCGCGTACGGCGCGCGCCCTTTTTGTTCTCGAGACACGAGGAAGCTTTATAGAACGATCTCAATCGTGACGCAAATAGCTGTAATACGCCGCTCGCGCGCGGACGAAAGGGGGGGGGGGGAAATGAGCAAAAGACGCGGACAGAGCGGATGTATACAGGAGGGAAGACGCGGAGAGGAGGACGAGAGGATGCTCTGGCTGCGCGCTGCTGCTGCGGATACAGATAATTTATCTTCCGTCTGCCCAGGGAAGAAGCGTCCCTGGAGGCCTAAACCAAGCGTATATATACGGCAGCAGGGTACAGTGGCAAATAACGTGATATATGAACAGGTGAAATTAGCAGTAACCGAGCGACGCTGGAAAGGAACGGTATATCCAATGCGCGCCTTGGAAAATATTCGAAAGGCAGGAATGAGACAGCCGTTGCTCGAGACGGTTAACGTATAGGTTGAAACGCTCCGAAACTCGCAGGCTTATATCTACGGTCGCGGAGTAGGTGTCCATCGTTTTCGAATAACGTTCCAGTTGCATGAAAAATATTTAAGGTTGAATTTCTTCAGTAAGTTTACATCATTGAGAAGACGCGACATTCAAAACTTTGGAATAGCGCTCTCGCCCGTTGTATTGCGCTGCGACGACGAGGGGGGCATATAGCGCCGCAGCTGTGCTATATGTAGGGTAGATTTTTGCGTCTGCGGCGAGAGGCGACTAACGAGGCAAGAGGTCCCATCGCAGTTGACAGCGCATCAAAAGCGCGTGTCGAGCGTTCGCGTTCAACATTGATTCTCGTCGTATCCGCAGGTCCCATTCTCGGCGGCGTATAGGTGTGTGCGGCGGGCGGGGCACACACGGAGCGCTCGGGCATCTGGTCGGCGGCGGCGGAACATTGTCCACGCGAGCGAGTGTATGTAGTCGGAACGTGTACAGGGAGGACGAGGACGAGGGAGAGAGGGAGAGAGAGAGAGAGAGAGAGAGTTGCAGTGGCTGGCAAACTGAATTTCTGCTCATTTAATCGCGATGGTGCGGCTGCGGTCTCGGCGTCGTGCTATCGCTAACTACTTATGACAGTATTGCGCTGCTGCCTCGTCCCGGCCAATTACCGGCTGCCGGACCGCGCCGTCGACTCCTGTACCAACTGCAAGCTGACACTGACGACGACGAATGGCCAGATACGATATTGTCCACTTCGCTCCACTTTCCTCCTCCTGCGCGGCGCACACGTCGTACGTACACCCGTATACACACACACACTGCGAATCTGTGTATAGGATTCGACTTTTTACTCGGTGCGACAGTTGCCTGCTCTCCTGCTGCTGATGCCGATTGTGTATTATATGCGTATATACCGGTTACTCGGCGTCCTTCGCGAGCGAAAAGTTGCGAGTTTGATTTTGCCGATTCTGTTGGCGTCGGAAAGGCGAATAATGAGCGTAGGTAGTTATTGTCGACGTCTGCGCGTATATATAGAGCGGGACTCGGGCTCAAAGCCGTGCTCAGGGCGGCACGTTGAGAAGTAATTATATCGTAATTTATAGTATGCGTCAAATCACTTTGAATTCTAAGCCGTTAGACTCGCGCTTCGCGAACAATGGGAATGCCCGTGTTTACGGATATAATACGGCTTTATGATGGAAAAAGCTGTAATGCAGTAATTACTGTGACCATCAAAGTTTCGAGCCGAGCCGTGCGCGCGAGCGCGCGCGAGAGAGAGAGAGAGCGCCGGTAAAGTGAATTTACTTCGAGCAGATTGAAATTTCGGATAGTTTCATAATAATGTATGCTATATAACGGAAGGAACTTACTCTCCACTCTGGTCTCTCTCTCTCGTTTTCGTTCTCTCTCTCTCTCTCTCTCTCTCTCTCTCTCTGCCTCCTTCTTGTTCAGCCTGTTTCATTGTATATAACGTCCTCAGAGCAGAATGACGCGATTCCTCTTTGCATTTTACCTTACCGCCTTCTCGGAAGGCTGGAATTCAATTATTTAAAGTTTGGCGCTTAAAAGCCTTTTTAATAATGCAGCTTTTCTACGACGGTATGCGCCGGGTATACCTTATACAGTGAAATAACCAATGGCACAGCGAGCATTTAACGCTTTTCTTTTGCGCGAGCTCAATATAATCCCCTGGACATCTGGCGAAACTCGGTTATACCTGCTCTCTGCGCGGCCGCGCTTCGTTCTGCCTTGCGAGAGGGAAAAACATATTTTTAATTCTTTTGACGCTGCTGCGCTTGCACAATATTGAGAGAGACTACAAATCAAAGGGGGCATTCGCGGAAAAGTATGCTAGTTAGCGCGCGCTAAGCGCCCGAGAAGTTCAATGCGAAAGAAATGTACAAAGGTGCTCGGGGAGCTTTAATTTACGATTTGTTTTCGCTAGAGCATACGCTCGTTGCGCGAACGCGAAATATCGACAAAAAAGTTGCAGACAAAAGCATTATCTTTTCTATATATTGTATCCTATACATGCAGACGATGCTCGGAACGAATTAATTTTGAAAATCCTTTGCCGCCGCGCGCGCATGCAACTTTATCATACAGCCGCGGAGCGAGTGTAATTTGCCATTCGGAAAAGTTTTTGCGAAAGTAATTAAATTTTCGCAATTCCACGTGCTCACGGACACTTGAAGTTTCGCTGCGGTAGCACAAGTGCAGCATAGCAGCAGCAGCAGCAACAGCGGCGGCGGCGGCGGCAGAGCAGTACAGTTCTCGGGCCCATTGAAGAATCACTGACTTTACATATTTTTGGCACGCGAGCCGCGCAGGTGCCTGCATGTCCCGAAAGTTCGTAGGCGCGAAAGCTCGATCGAGCGCCTCGTGCCGCAGCGCACGAGAGAATGGGATATCGAGGTGCGCGTAATTAGCCGCGTTAATTGATTCGCCGTCGCGCTATGCATATATATATGTTCCTAATGCTATTCGCTGCTGCGGCAATTAGCGTTACATGAATTTCGAAAAGTTTTCCATGTGCCACGGCGCCGCGAGAACGTGTCGCTCTGCTCTCGTTTCACCGATCCTCGCCAACTATATAAGCCGCTTGCGTTATATAACGTGCATATGCAAAAGTCTATAATATCCGCGGCTGATTTTATTTGTTCTCCGCGCGGCTTCTTCTCCGCAATGCGTGCGCGCGGACACGCTTAAAAAACAGAGTAGCTTCAGTCTAATTAGGGTTTTGCGGCGGCGGCGAGCGCGGAAATTAATTGCAAGTCATTCGACGTGAGTTCGACAAGCTTGCGTCGATTTGGGCCGGGCAATCCCCCCTCCCCCCTCCTTGTTTTCTTGTGCCTCTGTCCCTTTTCTTTTAACGCATTCAGACGCTCGGCCGTACGCGTATATGTGGGCCGGCGCTGCCAATTTTCCTTTTTGCTCTCGAGATCCGCCAGCATCGGCCTCTCGAAAAAAGTGACTTTGAGTTTTAGTTTGAGAATTAATTGCCTGTTTAATTTGAACGTCGAATTGTCGGCAAGAAGTTAATTGAATGCTGCATCGATCGCGCACTGGAATTTCATCGGGAAGATATTCGCGCGTCTGTATAGTGGAAAAAAATTGCTAAATTCAATGAAATCAGCGTGTAATCGGTGTAATTGGAAGCGAGATATTATTAATTCAAATAAATATGCATGAAAGCGTTCAAAAAGTTGGTTTGTTTAAATAAATTCCATATTTATTTAAGTATCCGTTTGATCCGCGATTCGATAAAAACTATAGACTGTTTTGCAAACCATCGCTGCACGCACATTGCAAATGTTTTGAGTGCATTCAAATAATTAATTTCTCGAATGGATTTGAAAAAAGGTATAATTTAAAAATAAAAAATCGTGAAATTTATAATTAATATCCGACTGTGGATATTTCGCGAATACAATAATCCATTAATAGTTTGAATACGTCACGAAATAAGTATAAGTATGATTGAGACAGACAGCTATTTAGGTTATGTCGACTTATACTTCGTAAAATATAATTCACTAAATCAATAAATATTTCACATCGTATCCTGGAAAATATTTCGTTAAATTATAATAATGCATGTTTACTGAAACGGTTGCATGCATTTCATTGAGCTGCATGTTGGTCAATAATGTAGATGATTGATTACGTTTTTAAATCAATAACAAATATAAACTATGCAGGATTCCGTATACTCGTGTTCAATGCATTTAAAATAATTAAACTGTAAAAGCTGCAGTGGTTATTTGTCGGTACGCGCTGAATGCCGCATATATGCATTTCAAAAAATTATTTGAGCAGAGGATCGAGACCGTACAACGATATGTGCAGAATATCGGCAAAGAATCTTGCGTCGAATATCGATGAAAGCTGTAACGCGCGCTTTGTAAAAATTGCCGTCGTCAAAGTACGATGTGCGGAGAATCGAACGTTTGATTGACGCGCGAGCGCGCGTAAGGGAGGGAAAGAGCGCGAATGGCATTGCAATAACGCCGCGCGATCCAAGCGCGTTTTACAGACTCTCGCCGCGTTTACGCGAGATCGGACTTCTCGGGTCCGACTCTCCCGCGCAGGCGGGGGGGCTATTGATTTTCTCAAATGAATTTCCGAAGTCCGCGGCTCGGAAAGTCGAAAATCGCGGAAAAACCATACGTGTACAATACGAGCTCCGCTGACGATTCGGCCACTCGATGGGGGGGGGGGAGGTCATTCCTCCGTAGGCTCAAGCGGCAAGGGAGCACGCGGGAATGATCCCCGAGAACGACGCTGCGCTCCGGATATCTTTTCTTGATACCTCGGGATGTAGCTTGCCGCGCGCGCAAATACAACGCGCGCACGCGTGCGCATCTGTTTATGCATGTATACCTTGAGTATAAGCGCGGAGAGAGGAGGGGGAGGGAGAGAGAGAAGTTGAGTTTGCGCGCGCGCGCGCGCTTCCGAGATTAAGGCATTATGTATTCATGCACTATGTACACGCATATATAATGGCACGATTCGGCGGCGGCGAAACTTTATAATGCCAGTGTGCTCATGCCGCGCGACCTCTTCGCTGCTGCGCTGCCTCGTATACGTCGCGATGCAGTCCCTGCGCGCAGAGCCGCACAGACGACGAGGGCGCGGAGGACGTCGACGACAGTCGCGTGTATACCTCTGTATATACACGTATATGTATACCTGTATAATACGCGCAGCGAACATGTGTATAAGCAGCCGCGTATTATAGGAATCGCGAGGCATTCCCGGCTCGAGATTTATCGCGTTGCTCTCTCTCTCTCTCTCTCTCATTTTCTCTGTATGTATGCATATATGTATACGTATCAGAGCTTTGTAACGCGCAGTGCATTACAGGTAGCTATAATGCACGTGCGCGAGGAGTATACGCGCGCGGTTATACGGCTCGCGAGCAGTATATACTTAGTCGAGCCGCCGAGTAGAGTTTGAATGAGATGTGGAGCGCGGCGCTTGGATGGGAGGAGGGGGGGGGGGGTGGGGGGTCGACTCGCCGCGCCGGACATGTTATTTACCTCTTCCACCTTGGCCTATGCGTTGCCGCCGCAGCCGCCGCCGCCGTCGGCAAAACTTTATTGCGCGCCGCGATTTTTTTCTCCTTCTTGCCTCTTTAATATTGCCAACAAACCCGCGGCTGGTAAATAATTAACCTCATGCGAGCGCAACGACGTCGGTTCTATATATCAATATTGCAGGAGGTGAGCGAGGGCGCATGCGCTCCTCCTCGAGCTGCACATGCACTCAAGCAGCTTCGCAGCGAAATTGCAGCAGCAGCAGCAGCAGCAGCGCGGCAACGACCAAGTAGGACTCGCCTTCGTATCGTGTGTGCATGTGTGTGTGTGTGTGTGTGTGTGCATGTGGTGGGGTGTGCGACGTTGAATTTCGAAAAGCGCGCGGCGGGTCTCACTCTCTCTATGTGTGCGCGTACTGTACTATACCTACGCAGGGAAAAACAAGGCCGGCGGCGCTGCGGCAGCCGCGTGAATTAAACGCTAGAGTAGCTCTCTCTCTCTCTCGGTGGCGAGCCATAATACTCGCGGACCGATATCTCGACACAATGCTCTAATTAGGCGTGAGTGTGCGCGTGCGCGTGTGTGTAAATGGGGTGGGGGGGAGCTGAAAATCACGGCTGAAATAATGTAGGCGCGCAACGGGGGGACTTTACCGGCGCAAGAAGGCCTCGCGTTTAGCAACTATTAATTAAACGGGCGTATGAGCCGTGGTTTGCCGTGGTTTGCCGTGGCGGCGGTGACGGCGGGTGACCTACTGGGGGGGGGGGGGGTTTGGGTTGCCTCTGCGCGATCGTCTACTTTGCAGGCTGGCTGCGATTGCGAGGCAAAGCGGTGTACACACACATATAGGACGAGGCGGTCCTCTCAGCGAATCGCGCGTTATATATATTATACTCTAAACGGATTTGCAGGCTCTGCGCTCCGCGCGCAGGTGTGCCTTTTCGTCGGCAGCTTTCCGATAGCTTATATAGCCGGGCGCGCTGCAGTATAAGCGCTCGGAGCTGCTAGACTGCTGCGGACAAGAAGAGAGTGCATATTTTCTTGCCTTTCCGCGCGCGCCTTATATATGTATACTGCACCCCTTGTTCCCCGACACTCGACGCGGCTCGTTCCGTTTTTCGAGCTGCTGCTGCTGCTGCAGGCACTAGTCGAGCCGTGCGCGCGAAACTTTGCTGCGAGCTGCGTGTGCGGACGTGTATATGTATACGCGCACGGCTACTGCAACGGAGTCGTGTGCAGGACGGCGCGTAGTTTGAGCTTTCCGCTCGTTGATTTCAATATCGCCGCTAGTGCGGAGGAAACGCCGGGCGTCAAGTGTCCGCCGTCTAAATGGATTTCATTTCAGCCCCCCTCGCCCCCCGCGATCTATACGTATATGTAGGATAGAGCGTAGAGTGATAGGAGCCGGCTCGCACTGGAGCGCATATGTGCGTGCACGCGGAGAAACGGGAGACGAGGACGACGACGACGACGACGACGACGACCCTATCTATTTTCTAGCCATTCTTTCCGCCCCCTTTGTCTTGCGCCGCGCCGATCCTCGGCGGCACTCGGTAACTTTTCATCGGGTTAGCCGAGCAGCGCCGCTCGCACGACTGGCTGCAATCGGTCTCCGGCCTTTTTTCTCCGAAATTTCATTTGCCATCCGAGGCGTCGGCTACGCCTGCCTCTGTGTACGCGTCTATATATATGCATGCATGCACGTGTATTAAGCCGGAGGGTATAGAGAGGGCGAGTGTATCAATAAGCGCATTCCCGTACGTGCGCGCACACCTCCTGCATAGGCCGCCGCGATGGACACGATTGCTCTCGAGGGAGCTGGCTCTCTTCCGCCCCCCCCCCCGCCCCACTCCCGTCAGGCCGTGGTCGAGGAGCTCCAGAGACCGGCGTCGCCTCTTTTCCTCCGGTGCAGCCGCCGCCTGCTCTATATACCTATGTAGAGGACGCGCAGGCTAGAGAGCGTGTGCCGAGGGCGCGTGTCGCTTCTTCGGCGGAGGAGCTGGCGCGCAGCCCCGGCTACCATAATCTATTGGTTTCCGGCTAGCTGCCTTGGCTAATGGGAATTGAGAACTTTCATCCTCGCGAGTCGAGACTGTGTCGGCGATAATTCATCCGTATGCTGGCTGCTTCGTACGTGTCCCCTCGCTCCGGTCCTTCCTCTCTCTCTCTCTCTCTCGTGCTCCTGCTACAACTTCCCCGCCTCCGCCCGCCGCCCACCCACCCCCTTATACTTTAGATCGCGCAGCAGCGCTGCAGCCCGCGTTCGAAACTGTACCTCCGAGAAGTGGCTCGCTAAACGCTCTCGCTCTCTCGCTCTCTGTGCGCGAGAGAATATAGGGGAAAAAGCGCTGAAGCATATTTTTCCGAAGAGAGACACGGCCGAGTTGAAATTTATTTCGCTAAGCGAATAACTTGGGCCACGCTCGAAATTATGACCCCCACCGCGCGCCGGCGTTGAGCTTGCTCTTTGCTGAAAATTATTGCGGTTTCTCTCTCTCTTTTTTTCCCTCCTTTTTCTTCCTTCTCTCCCTCTCTCTCTCTCTTCCTCGGAAAAAAAGCGGGCTAACTGAGTGCGCTACTCGCGCGTCCTTATAACGTAATTGTTAAAGCGATTTTCAGCGCGTGTAAACCGGCGCCGGTGGATGGAGGGGCGGTCGGGGGGCGACGGGGTGCTCGAGACAAAGTGATTACGCGATAATAAGACAAAGTAATAACTAGAAAAAGTACCTCTTGAAGTTGCAGCCGCCGGGCGACAAGAACGCCCGGGGCGTATTCTCAGAGGTCTGCAGCAGTCGCGCAGAGAGCTTCGAGTGTAAGGACGTCCAATGAGCCTCCCCGTCCCTCCCCCTCGCCCTCGGGCGATTATCAACTTATATATACACGCGTATATATATAGACGTACACATAGAAAAGAGCCGAGCGGCAAGTTTCTCTTCTCTCGCAGCCGCGGCGAAATATACTTTGTTAAGGATGTCCAGGCACCAGCGAGAGTATTGCCGCGGCGGATATATATAGTTGGCTCTATGTATATCGCGTACATATAGCTACGTAGACTGGAGGCTAGGGTATAGCTCGTTGAAAAGTTATGCCGTCGAGCTGTGCAGGGGTGATGTATAGCGAGTAGCGCGGGTGTGTAATGTACGCGTGTAGTCGATGCGCGTGCTCGAGCTATAGCGAAAGTGTATAGGTAGCTGCGCGGATCGGAAGGACTTTATACTCGTTAAGGAGGCCCCGGGGGCTTGCACTTTACCCCGCCGAGGTATAGAAGAAAGCCCGGGGAGGAGGAGTTAGCTTTCTTCTTCGTCACCTTCCCTGCGCTTCTTCCCGCATGATACTCCCATTACTTTCTTGCGGTCCGGCCGTTCGCGCGCGCGATCCCTCTTTTTATTTCTCTTCTTCGCCGGCTCCCCCCCTTTTTTTATTTCCTATTTCGCGGGAGCGCACCGCGCGGGCTCACTATTCAATTGCGAGCGCTTACCGAAATTTTCGCCGCGAGAGAGGCCGTCCACATCAAAAGTTAAAGTGTACGGGCTTTGGAGAGTTTTTACGCTCGACGCGGGGCTTTCCCGTAATCTCATTCAAAACTAGCGTAACAGCCGGGAACTGCGCTCGATATCGCCCGATGATCGTTTATCAATTAACGACGGCTCTTATCGTTTTTCCTACAAAAGTGCGAGTGTATAGTTGTCTACGCTTAGGGACTGTTGCGCTTGACTGAGCTTTCGGATCGATCGTATCGTCAAATTTAGCATTAGATATAGATATTTTTAAGTGTTCCAGAAAAAGCTCCGGAAAACAATAATTGAATTGCAAACTCTTGCAAGCGCGTTAAGCGAGTTTTCAAATCGCGTCGAAAGCTGCATTTGAAGCTCTAAATAAATTATTTATAAACGTGTTTCTATGTCACCTCGAGGTCATGCAAAAAAGGAAATTAAAATTTTTTTGTTTTTTTCCCTTGCTATCACAACGAATATGCATGAAGCTTTAAATACGACTACTTTCAGCAATATTTGTACATATGATTCAGCAAACTTTTTTCAAAGATTCATAGCTTGCTGATCAGCCTGTTGTACGATTCCAATCAAAACTATACTACTCGAGCAGTGGACTTACGACATGTGATCAATTTCAAGATTTCAAAACTTGAAAATACTTTTTCGTATTAACACCAAACAATTTCAACTTTTTAGCATATCTTTGTTGAGAATTCATCCATTGCCCTCAGGTAGAACGAATTGGAGGAAAGGAAAAATTCCTCGATCTCTTCTTCTGCCGACGTTTCGGAGCGCAATGTCGCCCTCGTGAGGAAAAATAACTGATCAACCGTAAATACATAGATGTCGGAAAATTGCCTTTTCTTGATGAGGGTGACATTGCTCGCTGAAATGTGGTAGAAAAAGAAGAAAAATCGAATAGTTTCTTTTCCTCCAATCCATTCTGCCTTAGGGAGATCGATAAAGCCCTAACGAAGATTTTGAAATTAACCACCGAGAGATAAAGTCAAAAAGAATGGAAGAAACCTTTTTTCTTATCTATAACTTTATAATTGATGGCTCAAGATTATCGAATATTGGGCTGAATTCTGAAAGCAAATTGTCATTATACGAATCGAGAAGAACTTTATTTAAACTGATTGAGACCTTGTTAGCGCTAATATTGTTCAACAAAGAAAATTGTACCAAGGTACATGAAACTTTGTTATTTTTCATCCGATTAAAATAAGTTTGTTAAGCTTATTTCCTTCCTTAATTGGAAAATTTTAAGTTAAATTATCACTATTTTCAGTTAAAATAATTCGGTGTTTTTAGAAACGAATAAGGAAAAGAAACCAAATCTAATGATTTCTCAAATAGGTAATTTTTTTTAAAACTATTAGATACATACCTTTTCTGTCGAACCGAAATACTTGCAGTGGCTTAATCTAATTCAAGAAAGAAATCTAGCTGTGGCCCAATGAAATAGGATAGAGAAAACAATGATCTATGAGTTTTGAAACTTTTTTTTTTCAATATTGTCCAATACAACGCCTCGACTAGTTTAAATATAGATATTTTTAAGCAGACACAATGCACTTTAAATTCATTTACTGGAGCATAACCGATCGATAAAGCCACGGTAAAAATTTTCTTTCGACAGCAGGATACCCGCAAGCACATTGATTTATACTTGCAAAGAAAATGAAAAATAAATCTAACCCCTTTGCATACAAAGAAAGTGAGTTGACACGTTTTCATTACTTTTATCACTTAATAAAAAGTTGCTTTACTCGCCTTTAAATGGCGCCACTTTTTGACGCTTGACGATGTAGAATATCGTTTAAAAGCGTCGCAACCATTTACGTAGTTTACAGTACAACAGTTACGAGGCCGAGCAATAAACATTTTCAAAAACGTGCGTCCAACGACAATATGAAATCCGAACTCTCGAATTGTCTTCGAAAGCCTTACGCCATGCGTATATACATCCGTCAGTAGTAACGCGGCTATTTGGTCAGACGTCCGCTCGCATAGGCCGTCGAGTGCGACAATCGCTCCGGCTTGCGCATCGTCGGTTTAATTCGGCGCTCCCCCCCGCGGTCTACCCATTTTTCTTTGATGCTCGCCCTGTTTGCTCGGATTACCGCTCCACGACGTTTACTTCGCGTTTCTTGGCGAGCCGAGTACGTGTGTGTGCCGTACGCCTCTCGCATCTCAATTATATATGCGCGCCGGCGGCGGCGGCGAGGGAGGAGAGAGAGAGAGAGAGAGAGAGAGAGAGAAAGACGGCGCGATCGCGCATGAAAAACGTGTCCCGAGGCTGTGCCTCTGCTACTGCTGCCGCTGCTGCGCATTATCGCAGGCTGCACACGCCTCGCGACTTTGCAATTCCGTTTGCGCGAGTACAGCTATATAACGAACAAGATACACCACTCGACGCGGCGAGCTTGACAATCCACCGCGCCGCGCGGCCCAGTTAATAAATAACTCTCCCGCGAGTTCGAGAAAAGTGGAGGGAATTTCGTTCTTGGCATAACTTTTCCAGCCCTTCGTCCCCCCCCCCCCCCCCCACCTCCGACGACGACGACGACGACTTACGTACCGCGCGCGCTCTGCAAATGTATATATATATATGTGTGCATTCGCGAAGCTTCCGAGGGGGTATATACGGCTGTTCATCTCTGCTGCGCGCGGCGTACAGCTAAATTCATTATTTATACGTGCTCGACACGCGTGTGTCCGCGTGCACTTTTTTCCTACCCGGCGCTGCGAGAGCGAGCAGAGAGAGAGTACAGGAGAGCTTCGTTTTCGTATTCAAAGGGACTCTGAATATTCACCTCGAGAGAAAATGTAGCGAGAGGCTCTCCCGGCAGTAGACGCGCGCGCGCGCTATACTTTGAGGGCTCGACGATCATTGTCCCGAGAGCGCTTGAAGGCGCGGCTCGAAGCGTCGTCGTTTTGTTAACCTGCATAAAAGCCCGCAACTGTCCGCGTGTCTCTCTCTCTCTCTCTCTGTGTATGCGCGGTATGGCGGGTGTTACTCGCAATACACAGAGAGCGCGGCAAAGACACACTCGTTGCAGAAGAGATAGCGCGGGGGCGAACTGTCGCGCAATGTCTCGCGTGCGGTTAACGCGCGCTGATGTTAAACGTTTCATTAGAGTAAAAAGCGCCGCCCAAAGCTCGCTTAACGAAATCGTAAAGAAAGTCCTCGTAAAGCGGGCGGGAGAGCGCGGCATTTTTTTTCCTTTTCTCTCGGCCCCCGGCGCCCCTCCCGCGCGCTTTCATCCGGCTCGTTTTGCGCGGCCGTTACGAGCTCGTTGCTGCGCTGCCGTCCCCCTCCCCGGCCCACCCCCGCCGCATAACCTTTTCTTCGCCGCCGCCGCCGCCGCCGCGTCGTCGTCGCGAGGCGCGCGCTCTTGCGAGCCGGGCTTTGTAGCGAAACGCTGGACATAAAGTAAACTGCGCAGCGCTGCCTCTTCCTCTCAGGATTTCCTCTTGGCTCTCTCGCTCTGTCTTCTCCGCGCTGCTCGGCGCACATAGTGTTGTGCGCGCCGCGCACTTTTTTCCGCGTGCAGCGCCGCCCTTTGTTTTGAAAGGAAAAGAGAGAGAGAGAGAGAAGGAGGACCCCTTGACTCGAGCGCGCGCAGTACAGATTTGCCACTGCCACTTTTCGCGAAAAATTGAATCCTCTCTCCGCGCGCGGGCTTTTGCTTTTTCAAGCACAGCCGCGTCCACTCGCTGTATATGGCAAAGACGCGAAGTGGGTCGTCGCGAAGGCGCAACATCTCCAATGAATCTTTTAGCGGCTGCAAATTTCACGAGAATAATCCGTAAGTATATATTCAAAAGAATGGCTCAAATATTCATCGGCAAACGTTTTCGATATGAGCGCGTAAACTACATATACATATAGATACGTACCTAGCTCGCGCACTTCGGAAATTTAAATTTTTGATCGGTACAACGCAAAGGCCAGACTCGCGCTCTGCACCTATATATACGTATATGCATTATAGATATCGCTGACGTCGAACAGCTTTCATTATCAGAAGTGTGTCGCGCCTTACGGCATTACTTTCGCCTGCGCGGCGCGGTGCCGGCGGCTGCGCGAGCGGTGCGTCAGCCTAATATTCATCGATCTCAATTATGCGACCGCTCGTTAAACTATTTTTTAATCCCGGGTATCGAACGAGTTATTCGCGCGCGTGGGCGCGTATACGTAGTATATACATACAGCGACGGGGGGCAGCGCGTGCACACGGGTCGAACGTATATATACAGCGTCCATTATCGAGTCGGCTCGTAAACGAGGCGCTGCCGCGTCCCGCGTATGCAGATAACGCAAATAAATGATCTAATAAACGCAAGCTTACGGAACACGCTGCGATGATGATCACGAGTTGCTGCGCCAGAGCAGCAGCGGCAGCGGCAGCCTTGTTAGCCTTCTGCGTACGCGAAACTGCTTTTTACAATTTGCTTCCGCGTTAACGCGCCTGTCGGGCCGATGAAATCAGCTCCGGGTGGGGGGTCGTGTCATTGTTTTATACGCGCGCTCTCTCTCTCTCTCTCTCTCTCTCTCTCTGTCTTTATATATATCGGGAGTGCCGTGGATGACTCTCTCGATTTTTCGCAACACTTTTTACGAGGAAGAATTAAATTCTCCCCCCCTCCGCAGCCTCGATCGGGGATATCGAGGAAAGTGTCTCCTTTAATGAACAGCGAATATATATATGTAGTTTATTGAAATCATGACTTGCTAACTTTACGAGAAACGATTGAATTAATGAAGGCTGCTCGTTACCCATACCGGCCGGGGCCCCGGCAATAATTCAAGTTGTTTGCTTTGCGCCCGATTAATTTGTATTTTATCTAGAAGTGTATATCACAGGTATCGGGCTATATCGGGAGTGACGATACCGATGAAAGATGAGTTCTCAATTAACTGTGTAGACGGGGCGCGCGAGAAATGGCTTTTTCATTACGCAACAGCCTATATACACATAATATACGCACGCACGGAAAGTGAGGAGCAGCCGCGCGAGAACATTCTCGCGGCCATCGCAAAGAGATTACAACGCGCGCGACTGATATTGAAAAGCTTGCTCCGATATGCGGCGAATGAAGTATGCAGATGGGCCGCTCGCGCCGTTTCTCCTACGCTCTTCGTTTTTTAATGATTCGTCAAATTTGGCCGCGGGAGGTGCTCTTGTATATCGCGGCAGTTCTCTCTCCTGCCGCTCTTGCCTCGAGTCCCATCAGACTTGCTAAACGCGACTGATGCATCGCGCGCCCGCGCCAGAGAGATCCGCTCGAAATGGAATATTCGGCTGGCTGCTCCTAATTATTTTAATGCGATTCTCGCGGAGCGCAGGCGTGTATACATCAGCAGCAGCAACTGCAACACGACCGATAGCCCCGACGACTCGTCGTCGCTCTCTTTTTCTGCTCTCTCTCTTCCTGTTTCTCTCTCTCTCTCTTGCTCTCCCTCGTTCCGAGCCCGAGAGCGCGCAGGCCATTGTCTTTTGCCTTCGAGTGCAGTACAGCGCGCTGTTGAGCGCCTATCTTTGTCTTTACGGCGGATTACGGAGCAAACGCACGAGAGCCGCGCGCGCACGCATTCCCTCCCCCTGTGTATATACGCCAAGGACGTACGTGTGCGGATGATAAAAAGAGATGGCTGCTGCGTCGAGTGTCTCTCTCTCTCTCTTTCCTCTCCCTCTCTCTAAGCGCGCGCGCGTATGTGTGTGTGTGTGTGTGTACAGCGAGGAAGATGGGTAACGGGATTTTCATTTTATCCGAGAAATTTCAAACCTGACGAGGCAAAATATACGAGCGCGAGCGAATTCAATTTTCAGCTGCGTTTATGTGCTACGTACACACAGTGCGCTTTTTCATTTTTTTTTCTCGCACTTCGCTCTCCCTCCGCTGCAGCGCGCGGCACATACACACACACACACACACACACACACACGCACTCGTCGCCGTCGGCGTTGTCGTGGCCGCGAGTAGTTTAAGTCGGTATAATTGAAATTGCACGGAAGCACGCGCCGGCTTAATTTCTGTGTGCTTTTTATTAAATCAGGAGTTTTGTTATCAAATGTTGCCGAAACAATTGGGGGCAAATGTTTGGGTTTCGTTAGCTTCTCGATGGTGCGCGAAAATCGGGGAGGGACAGGGGTAATACGTAAACAGGGGCGTAATCTTTTGTACTTCGATGTAAAAAAAAAAGAAAAAGAAAAAGAAGATCTGTGCGTTCATCTCGCAGAGCTCATCGCGAAAGTAGAGCACGCCCGGCTAAAATCTCCCGTGGACTGCTTGTATAAACAGAGAAAGAGGGAGAGAGAGACGGGGTGGAGGGGGGGGGGGGAGAAAAACGATCCTCTTTAAACTCAAGGAAGGACATATTTTCAAAGCTTCGCCCGCTGAATATAAGTCCGGAATAGTTGGGCTATTTGTAAAGCTTTTGCGCGGCGGCAAACGTAATCTCGGTCTCTCGATGTACTCTCTCTCTCTCTCTCACTCTCTTGGCTTGTGATTGCGTGCTCTTTCACTCTAATAAGATTCTAAGACGTATTAGCAATGAAAACGAAATTCCCGTTCGAGAAGAAAGGCGAGGAGCACAGAGCGAGGGAGAGAGAGAGAGAGAGAGAGAAAGCGAAAAGAAAGAAAAGATTTTTTTTCTTGTTTATAAGAAATTTTATTTGTCCGTATAGCGACAGGAGTGCGCTGCTCGCTCCGATAGAAATAAAAAGCCTTATCGAAAGCTACGTGAGAAAAGGTGAAGGGAAAAAGGCGCGAAGATTATCCGAGAGCCAAACTCGATACACACAATGCTGCTGGAAGGCTGCTGTGGGGTTGTTGGGAGGGGTAAGAGGGTGATACGTGCGAGCGCGAACGCTCGAGCTATGAAACGTGACGCAGTAAGTGATAAAGACAGAAGTTGGGTAATTTGAGAGAGGCTTAACTCCATCCTATATACTTCTACGGCTCGCGCGCGGTTTCCTTGGCTGCTCTCGCTCATTCCCCCCCGCCCCTCACCCCTCTCTCACTCTTCCTCCCTCTTGGCCCAATTTTAGCAAATCGGTAAATTCCAATAAAGCCCGGTGGCCCTAAACCGTCGCTACGTCTCACGGCCCCGTGGCTTCAATTTATAACCCGGGGAATTCGGGATTATCGATACCTTATATCCGGCGAATCTTACGACTCTCCCGCTCTCGGCTCGCCGCAAGCCTTTCAACATCTTCTCCGGCTCCCGAGCCCTTCGCCGCTCGATATATAGCTATAAGGTTATACGATAATAACCATGGCGAAAGCGATCTTGAAAGCCATATGACCCGGTGTACTTTGTGAAGCGTCGCCGCCGCCGCCACCGCCGCCGCCACGACGACGACGGGGGCTATACAATGCGCGATGTAAGTGCCGCGGCAGCTCGTCGCCTGCGGCCTGTTTTTTATCACGCTAATGGCACTTTACCGCCGGCGGGCTTTCATCTTATTTGCGACGAGCCTCTTCCTCGCAGGCACTTCGCAGGTAGCTGTTGCCGTCCGGCGGTATTGAGGAAATTCCAGGAACTCGGGATCAACGACGATTGTCGAGGTCGGTCGAGTCGAACGGAGCGGATTCACCCCGAGAATGACACGTGTCCTCTCCCGCGTTGCAAGAGAATCGGAATCTCGCGGAAACTTATGCGCGACGCGATTGAAATTGACGCTCTCGGCGTCGCTTCGGCGATTCGATTTGAGATTAAAACAATTACGCCGTGCGAGCGAGCGAGCGAGCTATTGTCATTTCGAATGTATATATAGATGGTATACAGTATGCGCGCATAGGAGAGGCCATTCGACGCGCTCGCCGGGCGCATTTGCCTCGGCCAATTCCGCTTGAAAATGAAACTCCATATATACACGCGGGCGAGTGCGAGCTATCCCATATATGACATTCGCGAAAATCCGCCAAACTAAAACACTCTACTCGTCTATATGCGCGTCTGTATATGTGTACATGTGCATATATATACACGCCTGTATACGTCTAGTGGAAAACGAATCGAACTCTCGCGGAGCCAGTTTATACACACTCGATGTATATATACCGGGAACTTGCGAATTCAGTCCAGAGCTGCGCCGCCGCCGCCGCGCGCATGTATGTATGTATGTACGCGCAGTGCACTGCGCTTTAATTGCCGCTCTGCGCGAGCGCGAGCTTTTGTGAACTCCGTATAATAAGCACTTTCATTTGCAATTCATCAGAGCTCATCGTCTGTCGGCTCTTAATCAATGCTCGCGTTCTCGGCTCCACTTTTTTTTATGTGCTTTTAAAATTCAGCCAAGTATATACACAGTTTCGTGCCTTTATTCGGAGAATCGAAACAGCGCGCAGTATAGTAGCGTTATATAAATATCAATCAATAAGTGGCGCTAATTAGGAGCAGCGCCGATGCGGCTTCTTTTGGAGTATATAGCGACGAGCGAGTGTGTACCGCGAGCGCTGCGGGAGCGGGGGGGGGGGGGTGCTATTGGCGCGTGGAATCGAGCGATCTCTAGTGGCGTAGGACAAAAAATAAGGGGGCAGAAAAACGGCGTTCAACGGGCGAAATAGTGCATTAAAACCGGCACACATATAGGCGTCGGCGTGCGAGAAAAAAGTGCGGCTGCGAGAGTAGGCCGCAAAAACGGGGAGTTCAGGGAGGGGAGGGGGGCGGCGCTCGAAAATTTATCGTCAGCTGCGTTGCATCGGACGTGCCAGATGTAATCCGCAGTCGAGCTCTGCTGTACATGCACATTCGCCGGCTTTTTCGCGCTTCGGCCGTGCGGCAAAAAGCTATATACGCCTCCCCCTTCCCCCCGACCCCGACGAGTCGCGCGAAAGAACGGGCGACGATTCACTTTTCTCGCAGCGCTCTCCATCTTGAGATAGCTAAATCAAGGCTCGTGTTTTGCATAGCAAGTGCGAGCTCTCCATTTTTCGGCTCTCTCTCTCTCTCTCTCTCTCTCTCTCTCTCTGTCTCTCTTTCGGCGATCGCTTGGCTGGAATAGCGGCTTTGTTTCATCCCGAAGCTCTATAGATCCTCTGCTGCGGCAAGAGCGTGCAGACAGCCGAGCCATTAGATACGCCCATCTCAATCACCGCCGCGGTCGCCGCCGCCGCCTCCACTCGGAGTCATAAATTCTTGCGCGGTAATAGAGAAACGCCGAGGCTGTTGCCGCCGCCGCCGCCGCCGCCGCATCGTCGGCGCTGATACTACACGCGGGGCAACCTGATATCCTGCTTCTTTCTATACACCCACGTTCTGCGCGCGCGCGCGCGCTCTCTCTCTCTATATAGAGCGCTGATGAGCGAAGCAGCTCCGAAAGCGCCTAGCTTAGACTGTCTTGCGGTTTATGGAGTGTCGGAGAGATGGATACACCGCCGTCGCTTCGTATACGATGGTGAGGGGGGGGGGGGGGGAGCATTGTTGACTTTTCACTCGACGCGCCGGAGGCGCACTGATTTAACCCCTGCTTTTTCACTCTGGAGAGCCGATCGTTAGCGGGAAACGGGAAAAATTAAGGCGCCGCCGAGGCTATACGTTGCCGTGATGGGGCTACATACCAGGATGAAGCGACCGCACGTGTTGCCAGCAGTGCGCAGTGTAACTCGCGCGGAGAGTAGACGCGAGAGCAGCAGCTCGCGCGCGCGTCTCGAGAAGCTTGAAAAATTGCCGGCAGCAGGCACAGCGCGCGTGTTATTCTTGTCGCTTTATCTACGCGCGCGCCCGCGGAGCTCCGCAGTCTGCACCCCCCGCCCCCCCGTCGCCGTGAAGAATTGAAAGACTGAAAGGGGGAAAATTTGCGAGGAGGTAGAAGAAAAAAACAGCGCGAGGCTGCGGGAATTCGACATCGCGCGCAATAAACCGCGCGGATGGCTTTTAATTTTCACACCAGCGAACGCGTGTTCGGCGCGTCTCGAAAGGGAGAAATCTGAGAGCAGCGCGGTGTATATAGACCGGTGTAAAGGAGAGAAAACTGGACTAAGGCGAAAATAAAAGGCAGCCACGCGGAAGAGAAGACGAAGCTCGGAGACAAAGGCCGGGAGGAGTGACCAGCAGCGCTGTTTTTTCTTGAAAGGAGAAAAAAAGGAGAACGAGCGAGAAGCAGCGGCGGCGGCGGCAGCAGCAGCAGCAGCTCGAAAGGAAGGGGGGTGGGGAGAAGGGAAAAAGGGAATAAAAGGCGTTTTCTTCCCATTTAAAGCAATTTCTCTTTCTCGAGCGGGCTTGAGCTCCCTGTGTACACACTATACACTCGAGGTTTCTCGCGATAATTGTTTAAGTTTCCTTCTCTCAGCCGCTGCAGGATATATATATATAGGTAGAGAGAAAGGGAGAAAGAGCGCGTTCTAACATAGGGAAGGACGACGTCCATTTCCTTAAGCAGGTCGATTAGTCAGGAGGAGGAGGAGGAGGTGGCGGCGGCGGCGGCGGCGACTGCACTCGCGACGGCGTCGGCGGAGAAAGACGAGGAAGAAAAAGAGCTACACGCGTCTCGGCAGCTTTTCACCAGCCTCTCAGCCCTCGATCCATCTTCCGTCTTCGAGCAAGAGAGTGAGAAAGAGAGGCAAAGTGTTCCGCACGACGCGCATAATTGGCCGTTCGAGATCTCTCTGCCCGTCGGCGTGTCGTATATTTTAAGTCGGCAACGTCTTTCGAGACCCGCTCCGCTATGTATATATATATATATAGCATAGCGCGCGCCCAGCTATAATACTCGCGCACCGACGCAGAGGATTATGTATCTATGTAAATTGTCGTTGAGTAATTCGCATCCGCCGCGCCGAGCCTCGGTCTTCCCTTCGCCGCCTCCTCCATCTCCTGCTGCTGCAGCTTCTATACTTCTTCCTCCTCCTCCTCCTCTTCTTTCCTCTTTCTTTTAATATCCTATTACGCACTTGACGAGCTGCGAGAGCGAGCGCCATTTTTTATATTTATTCGCTGAAACTGTGTTTACGAGCAGCGTTACCCAGTTAGCTGAGCAGAGTAATAAAGTGCTCGGAACTTTATGTATATATACGTATATACGTATATACAGGCGCGTAACGCGGACCCCGGTCCTTTGGCTGAGAAATAATTTTTCTTTCTCTCCAGCACCCCCTCCCCCCGCGCAACCCCCCCTTCTCCCTCGTTCTTAACGTTTTTTTACGCTTTCTCTTGATAATGATCATTGCGAGACGTAAGTAGTTTATGTAAGGGATGACGGTTATGTAGATGCGTTTAATTACACCGGGAAAAGCAGAGAAAGGGTATACGCGATATAACGGATTAATTAGGCTCTAACTCCGAGTGAGACGAGTGGCAGAGACTAAGAGCCCGAGCACTTATTAACGTTTATTTCGGTCTCGGCTGCGCCGTCTTATTTTATCGTTAATTAGATGTATACTCGCCCCCTCCCCCCCCCTCCCCCTCCCGGCTTCTTCATAATTCACGGACTTTGGCTCTGCCAGGGCGCTCGTCTAAATAAAGCGCGCGAAATTTTTTCGAGTCTCTCTCTCTCGCGCGCGCGCGCAGGAGATACGAACGAGGATCGAGTTAGGAATCAATTTTTCAGAGCACGTCATTCCGTATTTACGCTTTTAATTTTCATAGAGCTCGCGCGCTTGCGAATATAATGCGCCCCGAAGGGGGAGATTGGATATACATGAGCTGGAATCGCGCTGGTCGGCGAGGCATCATTTTTCTCCGATCCCGCTGAGGCGCAGCGATCGCGACAGGCGCTGAATAGCGATAGGGACTCCTCGCGGCCATTGCTCCGTCCCTCCTCGGATCTCGAGACGACGCGGACGACTCTCGCGAAGCATATGTCGTTGCTCGCCTATATACTTTTTCGGGGCTCGCGGTCGCGACGCACGTCGTCGGCATGTGTATCGGGGACTGGCTACGCATACAGAGTCGCTCTGTCTTGCTGTGGAGGAAACGCTTTCTTGGCGATGGTGAAACGATTCGGTGATCAGGCCACTTTTGCATTTGCTATATTGTGCCATGCATAGTGTGGAATCTGCGGGTGCGTTATAATAAGCTGTCGCGTAAAAATTTCAACGCTTTCGACACGAGTCTGCTCTCGAATTCACAGCGAATAATTCTTTTAATAATAGTTCGATTGTATTGACCTGCGCACATCATATAGGTAAATATATGGGTATGCGAATGAATCGAAATACTGAGACCGAGAAGTTATGAATACTTTAAGAGGATACTTCAGATAATCAATCACCTATAGGTTGAAGGGTCAGCTAAATCGGGCGGCTTCCTCACATATTTTCCGGATGCATGCACGTCAATAAAGACGCGGCGTTTTATCCTAGACGAAAAACTCGATCTTTTCTGTAATACATCCTGTCCAATCTAACCGACATCTTTGCACCATTGCGCCGTCTCCACGGTAAATTAATTCCCGCCTTTTTTGACGCGAGGCGTATATATTCCAATTCTCGACATTATCCATCGGTGGACTGTGCGAATATTTTGAGCTCTCAACATTTCCTCGTTCATACACTCTTAACTCTAATACGCAACGGGCTGTGCGCAGGAGTAAGTAATAAGATGAAAGACGTTGTTCATAAGCATGGCGGAGAGAGCCGGGCTCGCCTCGCGCGCAGATATATATATATACGTGTATACTGTATATAGATATCCGCGACTGCGGTTCTTTGGACCGCTACTGATTCCTATTTCAGCGATTAATCTTCTGCGAAAGATAATCAGAGGCTCTCCCGGGGATTTGCCGAGGAAAAAGCCAGTTTCGCCGGTGCTGCTACTACTATACTACTGCTACTACTGATGCAGCAGCAGCAGCAGCAGCAGCAGCGCAAAAAGTCACTTTGCTCCGGCGCAGTATATTCAATTACTCGGCGCTGCGCTGCAGTAGTAACAGCAGCAGCGACGGCCGCGGCAGTAGTACTGCAGCTATAGTCCAGCTTGGCGCGCGAGCGCCTAAGCTTTAATCGTGATTTATGTACGTCGGGACTTTGCGCCCGATCTCTTCGAATCCAATAGCAGGCGTGCAGAGCCCAAACTCCCGACTCTACACTCATATCATTTTTACGTATTAACCCGCGTGCGCGGCGCGGGCTCGCAATGTAAGATCGTTTCGTCCGATTAAACATTCTTTATATCCGCCCATGGATACGCACACCATAGCGGGCAGAGGTGAATGCAGCGCGCGACCCGATAAGAATTACAGCCGATGGGAAGTTTGCCAGAGAAAAAAGTCTTTGTTTCGATTTCGTCCGAGTATAGCAGAACTTTCCGGGCTTCGCTTTCGAGAGCCCGCTCCTTGCCGCGCTCTCCATTCTAATTATTTACTCCCCCTAATTAATTATAATGTATTCGCAAGCGGTGTGTCCATATTTAATAGCATTGCTTTTTGCCTCCCATATTCATGCGCGCGCAGCCTGTGTAGACGTATCAAAGCGCTGGACTACTACTGGCGCACTGCTCTGTGTTGGTCTTTCCTCGCTGGCTCACGGAAGCGCGTACACATAGCTCCTCCTATACATAAGTCTCTCTCTCTCTCTCTCCTCTCTTCTCTGTGTGTACGTCTATGTGTGAAATATGGAACGCAGCGGCTGAGCTGTTTGCATCTTGTTACGTGCAGCTATTTGTTTATGATTTGATACCATCGTCCCGTTTCGTCGAGAACAAATACGACGGTCGACAAAGTCCGCTCTGATGTCTCTCCAGCCGCTCTACTCTCTCGGCCCCGTTTTCTCTCGCGCGCACTGCGCTCCACACGAATGCACCCATAGCTCTCGGTTATAAATTATAAAAAGCCGCCTCTCCGTCAATGCAACTCGAGGCTCGACGTTGCTCTCGCGCGCGCACTGCAGCCCGCGTGCTCTCCGTGATTAAAAGCGATGATTATTATTGAAGCGCTGAGTAGAAAAATAAATAGCTTGCCGCGCGCGAACCCCAACGCCGTTCGGATTACGTATAATAATGCTTATAATATATTTATGAAAAATTCTGCCCGTGCGATGCGCTGAGCGAGCTGGAAATGCTCAACTCGGGGAGGGGAGGAATTTTGTGAAGCGTTATATTTTGAAAAGAATCCAAATTAAAAATTACCATAATGTCGAGGTTCATTCTAATCGCCCTAATTCCGCGGAACGATTAATTAAAGCGAGTTTCATTTACGGGGAGGTATACACGCGTAGACCCCCCCGAGATAAACACTGGTGTTACTAAATTTTGTTAATTAAGCTTTGTTGCAAATTCTTACGCTTTTCATTAAGAATGGGCTCCTCAATTCAACCGTCTCGTTCCGAAGGCAGGAGTATTTATTTTAGAATGCCAAAAAACGACGCCGTTATCGGGAACTGCGCGGCTGGCGAAAAAAAGAAATATCTTAATTAATTATGCTGCGGAGTGCGAGAATCGCGTGTATAAAAGACAAACTGTTCCGATACGAGCGGGTTCTCTGAGCCTTAAGCTCGTCGCGCGAGGAAATGACATTTCCCCGTGGCGCGCGTGTCCGCGCGCGCAGGTGTGGCGATTGCTCGTTGATGCCGTTGGAATATTCCAATTAAACGAGATTAGCCGCGAGGGCGCATTAAATGTTTTTCCATTTTCCCGGTGGCGGGTGCGCGCTCGGGGCTATACGCATCAGGGCTTCTTATGTGTGCTCTCGCTTCGCAGCGCGCTATATATATTTCAGCTCGCACCCGGGCACAACCTGCCCCCCCGCGCCAGCTCGTCCTGTTATCGCGGACCCGATGAAAATGTCGGAAAATTATAACGCTGCGCGGGGCTAAGCCACTTGTTAGAAAATTATGCGCTCCCCGTACTCTCCTTCCGCGCGTGTGTGCACAAGCTCTCGCTGCGGCGGGGCGTTTATTATTGCGGGGTTATTTCGCGAAGGGATGTTTGGGCGCCGTCTCGCTCGCTCGCGGGCAAATTTATTCGGGAAAAAAAAAAATTGCTTTGCACACGCTCGAAGATAGTCGTAGCGCGTGAATAATTTTCCTCCCGTAGCAATAACGCAGCAGCAGCAGTAGCAGTGACAGTAGGACATTCCGAGGGCGATAACAGTGAGAGCGAGAGAGCAAGGAAAAGGACGCGTGCAGAGGGTATTTTTGGCCGTTTCACGGCTTGCACAGGTATGCGCACAAGAAAGGGCGATTGCGCGCGTGTATATACGCGGATTACGCGAGGAGCTTGGGCCGAAGCAAGTGCAAGCCAGCCGGGATGGGCTGTGCACTCTGGTGCGCGGCTGCGGTGCTTATCACGGCGTTGGCGGTGTGGCTCTTATCGAAATATCGCTGATTTTACCTGGGGCTCGCTTCCGCGTCCATTACCGGGAGGCAAGGGCGGCTCGGCGGCCCCGTGAGCTCACCGGCTGTACTCTGGGCGCGCCGCACGGAATGTAATCTCGCCGGGGGTATAAAGCGCGCCACGTACGGCGCTTTCGTTGCGCGAGAGGCTCATTCGCGCGCTCTGAAATTTCGTCCAAATGATATAACGTTACTGTTTATAGGGCGAGCTGGGTGTAGCGCCTCGCGCTAGCCGAGGGTTATCGTGTACGCGCGTAATGGGCCAGCGAGAGCGTGCTAGACGATAACGAAGGGAAGGAGCCGCCGAGCCGAGAGCCGAGGAGCGCAGCGCGCGCTGAGTATTGTTTTGGGCGCCGTTCATTTTGTTTGATGGCGAGTTAAACAGAGAGATGGATGCGCGCAATTTGCGGACGAAATTTACGAACGCGCGCTCCGCCGGATTATCATGGACTGGAGCGGCCGCCGCGTCGACGGGGCGGGGGGGGGGGGGGGGGAAAGTGTCGGCTTACATTATGTCATTACGCGAGACGCGCGCGCGTATATATACGCGGGGGGTGGGTTGTGCGTTCTCCCGTTCGCATTTCCAAGCAGCGGCAGCAGCAGCAGCAGCGCGACGCGCGCTTTTCACACAGATGAACCATGTTTTATTCATATTATTACGACGAACCTTTTCATTCGAGAGGATGTCCCGTACAGCTCGACTCCCCAGCTTGTACATAATGGTATAAATATTCTAGCGTATAGAACCTCCGGGGTCACCGCTGCGCTGTCGGCCAACTGTTGGCTCTTGCGGCCGCGGCCGCTCGGCGATTGCGCTTTGGCTTTTTATGGAATTTTTAACTGTAATTACCGAGCCGTTGAAAACAGCGCGAGCGACGAGCCACTGCGTCGCTGAATTATCTATGAAAATGAAATCACATCTCATCCGTCAATTTAATGGAGTCCGCGGGCGATACCAGGCTCGATTCGTGATCGCGGCGTCGGAAAAAAAAATTGTTATTTGCTTTTCATCACGCCCGCGCGCGGCAATTCGGCTGTGCCTCTATATATACTGCGCGCGCGATGATTGCTTTCGCAATTACTCTCCGCCGCGGCGGCGGAAAGAAACGGCCGAGTCAGATCGAGATGGAGCGAAAGGAATTCGATATAGCAAACTCTGTCGTCTGCGCGTCGAGTCGTTGTCTGTAGGAAAGCCCTCCCCCCCTATAGGCGTCATCGTGTTCAGCCTGGCGTGGCGTCGTCGCTTTGCTCGCCGTGACAAACAGCCGAGAGAGAAACTATTTCACTTCATTCTGCAGGGGAATTTCCGAGAGAGTGTATATATAAGTCGTCTAGACTCTCGCCTCAAGTGATCGGTTATTCGCAGCGCGCAGTTGGGCATCGGAGACGCGCGCGAGACAAAGACGGAGAGTCGCTATACTGTCGCAGCTATATACGGCATGCCGAAGAACGCGAGTATAGCACTGCACGCGGCCCGAATAAAAAGCTGCCGGGACGGATCTGTGTTTGTACTACTGGCAAAGTGCATTTTTCGGAATTACAAATTTCATTATAACACGCGGCTCGCTCGCTGCTGCTGTATGCCTGCACGCGCGATTTTATTCGAAAATCGAATATTCGTTAAAGCAACATCATTGCGCGGCGAAGATTTTTATGAACGCGTTAAAACTCGAATGAAAAGCGTAACTCGAGCTCTATACCCGGGCGACCGCGGCTGCGCTTTGAATATTTTGTACAAGGATAATTAACGACTGCGGCTCTCGCTCCCTTTTAAAACGCAATAATAATATGTACTGCGGCCCGCGAATTTTCCCTCCCAACTATATTTACGCGGGGCAAATATTTATTTGGAATGCCGCACGCGCCCCGGTTTTGTTTCCGAGCCATATACAGAGTGAGAGAGAGAGAGATGGAGCGAGTATCGTAAGCGGTCACGAGCCCTTTTTTTCGAAAGCTTCGAGCGACAAAGTGGGTCATTATTGCTCTATTAGTGTTTATTACGACCAAACACGGCCGGCTCTCTTTGGCGCTCTCTCTATATATACCTGCATTTTAGCATAGTGAGTATACACGCAATCTATGCGCCGGCCTTTGAGTCGGTCCGCGCTCGCTCTCTCTCTGTGCAGCGCGCGCGCATACATAGCTCATGCGCGGCATCCTCCTTTCATTCGTTCGAGGCGCCGACCCACCGCCGCAAGGCCAAATATCAGACGGAGCTCTATATACCGCACCTGCATGCCGAGTATGTATACCTGGTCGCTGCGGCGCCTCTATAGATATATACGTGCACATGCAGCGAGAGAGAGAGAGAGAGAGAGAGAGAGAGAGAGAGAGAGAGAGAGAGAGAGAGAGAGAGAGAGAGAGCCCGGCGGCGATGCTGGTCTTGCAGGCCACGTGTACGATTAATTTCTAATTAGAAACGCGAACTCCCCGCACGCGCTGGGTTTCGATTTACAGTAGGCGGCCTGACGCACAGCGCGTATGTGTGTGTGTGTGTGTGTGTGTGTGTGTGGGCGCACGTAGACGCAGCGGCGGCAGCGCAGCTTTGATGACGCCGGAGCTCTGCAGGCCAACCCGTCCGCCGATGCTGAAGCATTTGATGCCCAGCGCAGGGGGGCAGCCGGTGTCGGCAGATTGCCCGGCGGTCGTTCTCTCGCTCTCTCTCTCTCTCTCTATACGGTCGCTCTGCGCGCGTTCGACGCAGCATTGAAATACCTCGACGCACTGCTGTCGAGTCAATGGACGCGTTCTCGCCTCGATGTGGGAGGAGGGAGAGCCGGGCTTTTTTCCGGTCTCGGACAATCGCTTCGGATTACTTAGCGCGCAGAGCTCTCTCTCGCGCGCGGAGGGGGGGGGGGATGAGACAAAGGAGCCGGGGCGAATTCAATCGATGCCGCATAATGCATTTCTCAGGCTGCGGTATTAATCACGGCTAATTTGCATGCTGAGAGATACGCGGATTCGCAAACAGCCCGGGCGCAGAGCAGCCTATCGTTGAGCAGTAAACGTCGGAGATGAGGAACGCTGGGGGGGAGATAGCAAGGACAGCTACGTAGCTCGCTTGTATACACACAGACGCGTCAATACGCAGGCACGTCCGGTGTCGGTAAACAGAAGATTCTGCGCTGCTGCCGCTGCCGCCGCCGCCGCGCTATACTCTGCCATGGTAAAACGACGATATAGCGGGGGAGGGACGAGGTGAGGTGAGGTGAGGTGAGGGAGGACGTGTTGCCGCTCGCATTTAAGTATAGCGTTACTAATGCACAGTAATGGATGTATAGCGCGTTGGCGGCCGTGTATACGAGCTTCGCGCGCGCACAAACAGCCGGAGGCTGCTGATGGGGGTGTCCGCACCGAGCTGGCCTGGTTTTCCCCCAACCCGCCAGAGCCGCCGCCGCCGCCGCCGCTGCTGTGCGAGCGACAAACACGGTTAACGCGCGTAATTCGCTCTTGCGAGAAAATCGCCGTAACCTTATTCCGCGTATACCTTGCCAGCGCGACGCCGCTGTTGATTTTAACGGCCGTTATACACTCCTCGTTCTGTCCGTTATGTTATACGCTGATGTTCGATGCGCGCTTGTAAATGCGTCCTTTTTCCCTTTTTTCCGCGGCAGCTCTCCGCTTATTGTTGCACTGCGCGTTGCAGCGGTGGGAATTCAACGAGTATAAGACACGAGGTATCCCCCTCTTTCTCGAGAATTCATTTCCCCCCTCCACCCCCCTCTGGTCTTATTCGCGTACGCAATAAGTTACTCGGAATATACGTAAAGTTTTCCGACCACTGCTCTCTCCTCCCCCGCCCCCCTCTTCTGATATAATACGCGCTAGCTGCCTCGCAAATTTCTTACGTTTCAACGGCTCTACAAAGAGTTTGGCACGTTTTGGCTCTTGGGGCTATACTCGAGGCTTCTTACATATGCATGTAAATTTTTGGGGAAATTCGTGAGAGAGAGAGAGAGAGAGTGAGAGAGAAAGTTGTTGAAGTGGCTCCGCGGGCTTCAAGTGTAATTGTGTGACTCAAAGTTCTTTCGAAGCAAGTTAGTTTTTCGCAAGAAAAATTTCTTAGATTAGCTTTTTGCGAGGAAAAAGGACGGAAATTGAAAAAAATAGATTGTTACCCGATGCGAAGATGCTATATACTCGCTGGAGAGTGAATATAGAAAGTTATATTCAGTATTAAACGTGATAACTCCCTAGGCTAGCTAAGTTTAATGCAATGGAAACAGAAATTAAATTGATCTTTGTAAAAAATGCGCGAGTGAGCGTTGATCAAGTTAGTTCCAGTTTTATGTATAGGTCACATTTAATTATACAGCTGATGTAATTTTTTTTTTATTCAACTAAAGCTATAGCTCGATTTTTTGAAAAATCGATCTTCAACGCTCCGTAGAATAAAGGTGGCCGGGGATAATTCGCTTAATCTTCTCGACGGTGTCAGAGTATCGTATTTGTTTATACTTCGCTCGCGATATTCGCCTGCAAACTGGAAGTTTCCACAGCAGTGGCAGCGGAATATTTAAGCTTATGAATCGACTGAGAACTAACTCGATACACAGTCCACACAATTTCCAATTACATTTTAAAGGGCTGCGCAAAGTTGAAGGAATAATTTCGCCGGAGCTCTAATATTGACGTTCGTAGATTCTTTCCCGTTGTTCGCCGTTGGGGGGAGGGGGAGTCGCGAGCCGGCGAGTCCTGTCGCTTCTTTTGAGCGGCTTCCGTCGAATCCTTTCCAGCGCGAATTACGGGTTCGCTTGGAAATTCATGACCGGCAACTTGGATGGAAGAATGGAGCAATTAATGGGCGTCATGAGTCTTCCTGTGAGAACGTGCCGGACAATCTTCCGCTCACGGCCCCCCCCCCCTCCACCCTCCCTCTTTCGGGTTTAGCAGCTCAGGCTCAAGCCGCCAAGCGAGTTTCAATGGAATGCCCGTTTTCGAAGACGTGCTCGGATTGCCAATATTACTCCTCCTCTCCTTTATATGTACATACATACAGCGCGGCTTCGCAGCTCTCGCCCCCTCCCCCCTCGGCCCTCGTCTTTTCCCGCTCACGCCGCCAATCCCAGCTAGATATTCCCCCGCTCTCTTTTTATTTCCAGCATCGATGGATGCGCGTCGATGCACTTTCGCTCTATATATACAGCGGCGGATCCTCTTTTCTTTCCGATAATTATGCGGCACTTCTTATAATAACTCGTTTAATGTAATGCCGACTGTTTTATTAAATACAATTTAATGATTCCGCGATTAATGAGGAATAACCTTATATTAAAAAATGTCATCCACTATCAACGACTCTAAAGTTGCCACATCGCGCTATAGTTCTCGCACTCGTTAATTGTTCAATGGACTTGTGTCTCCGCGATCGTATCACGTATTATGAGCCGAGAGATCGCGCGATTCGCTTGACTTGGAGAGTTCGAGATCATGTACAGCGTTTACTCTCGTCTCCTCTTCAGCGCGAGAGCTGCAATAAGTTCATGCGCACACAGTCTACGTGTGGTAGGCAAAGAGACTCGGCTGCCGCGGCTGAACGCCCGCAGAGGTGCGCAAAAGAAAGCGAATGTCGGCGGGCATCACACGTGTGCGGCGTAAAAGCCTTCTATACGAGCGTTACGCATTACTGTCGCGCCTCGGCTAGAGAGGATCTTTTGAGCTACACCTGAAGGCTAACAAACTGCGACGCATAGTTCTCCAAAAAGAAAACTCGACAAAGCTTCTATATACCGTGTCTGTGGCCGCAGTTTTTGTCAAGAGTTAGCCGCGGCGCAGCGCGGTTTTTACACTCGTGAAACTGGAAAGGAACGCGGGTCGATGGCCGAGGTCAAGAAAGTCGCAATAATAGACCCTCCAGAGCTCTCGGTTGCTTATACTGCTGACCCACCGCGAGTATTTTCAATATTTATCGTTAAACTTACGTAATTGCGATGTACCCGCAAGTGCAGAAAATGGAGGTTTTCAAATTGGCTTGATTGATCTCGAATGCACAATGAATTTTCCGTTAATTCTGTAATTTTACTCGCGATTATAAGCAATGAGAAAGGTTTTATATAGGCTTACTTAATTCAGTACTTTTGGATGTGCTCTTTCGAATGACGAGATGAAAATAGCATTTGAAATGAAAAAAATACGAAATATTTTCCTTCAATTTATTGGGATTATACATTTCAAATAAAATGTCGGGAAAAAACCCGTGAAAATGTTAACGCACGCATGGATTTTCTCCGTATTTTGAAATTCAGCTAACTTTTTATCGGAGAAGAATTTGCGTAAAAAAATGCGTTCGTGATTTCGATACATCAAGTTGATTATATTGTATAATATAAAAATAAACGAAACTCCATAAAGTCTCGGGATTTTAAAGAGTAGACACGGTTATAATGCAAGTGTAAATTTATAGTCAGAATTTTTCTCGTCGCTTAATATACCGGCGAAGGTGAGGGGCCGTATAGCTTCAGTCTTGCCGGTCGTTAATCGAGAAGAGAAACAAAACTAGAGGGTATCCAAGAAAATGAGCATAGAGCAGAGGCTAGAGAGAAAAAGAATTTGCGCGCTACTTCTGCTCCGCGGCTTTGGCGCTCGTATATATAGCGGGAAACAAGAACGAGCTGCGCTGAAGAGCTCGAGTGTATAGATATATATGTGTGTATGGTCGACGGGGGCAGAGGGTATATAGAATGCGACGCTGGCTGCTCGAGCTTTTTTCCCTTTTTCGAGGGATGTAAATCACATTAGGTAGGGAAAGAGACTCGAGGTTTCTCCCTTCGATTTTCCTTCGTTAACTCGGGCCGACTTCTAGCGCCAGCGCAGCCCAGTAGCGGTTATATACACAGCCAGTGCTGCTGTTACTGTACTGATTCACTTGCAAACAAGATCGATTATATCGGACGCGAGCCGAATCTCAAGCGAGCGGATTAAAACGTTCGGTTCCGCTGGCGCCGCGGTTCGCTTCCTTTCCTTCCGATTCCCCCCCCCCCCCCTTCCTCGCTTTTGATCGGCTCTTTGCTCGCTCGCTCACTTTAAAACTCTCGTTCGAGGAATGACTTTCCCCCCGCACTTATGCACACGTCGCACATACGAAATCGCGCGATGAGCCGAGAGCTATAGAGATACAGGAGCTGCAGCAGCAGCAGCAGCAGGTTCGGCGCATATAGCCTTGATTGCACTGGCGAGTAATCTTCCACTGTTAATTTTCAGCCCGTATAGTTCGTTCTCTCTCACTCTCTCTCTCTCTCTCTCTCTTAGCTTGGGCGGGAGCCGCGCTGGAGCCTGCGATGAGCCACTGTACATATATACGCGCATTATCCACACAGAGTGTAGCGCGCGGCTCGTTTGCTCCTGCAAGTTACACAAAGGATTTCCCCCTGACCAAATGCGTCATTGAAAATTCAAGCGAAATTTCGAAGCGTCGATTATCATTCGCAAACATTAACGAGCTCTCCGCGCACTGTGTACCTAGCAATTTTCTCGGCGCATTACACGCTCCCCCGCGGAATCCACGATGTATTCGCGGCATTTTGCGATCTTCGCCTCTCGCCCCTCCCTCCCCTTATAGCTCACACGCATCTCTTTTATTCGCTTCTTGCGCCTCTCGCGACTCTCGACCTCCGCCCACGTACGCACGCACACGCACACACCTGCGGACTTTATATATAAAGGCTTCTTGGCTTTCCTGTTCGCTGTCCCGAGACACGTGTGTGTGTGTGCGGTCGCGGCAAAAGATGCCGGCGTAATGGCCGTAACGCGCGTACCCTCGGGTCGTCGGGGAGTCGAGGCAAAAAAGCTTCTGAGAAATGTGTACGGGCGCATTTACGAGGCCCGAAGGTACAGTTTTCCTTGTTACCGGCGCGGCCGCGCGGTGACGCCTATCCCCGGCCATGATCACGCGACGGCTTCAAGGCAGAGGGTGAGAGAGAGAGAGAGAGAGAGAGGTCAGAGACAACGAGAGCCTCGTGGGCATTCGAGTCTTTTTGCGCGGGAATATAAGCTGGCGCAACGTAAAAAATCTACGCCGCGCGACGGAATCCGAGTAAGTTTTACGGGCGCCAGCAGCCCCTCCCGCTCCTCTGCGCGCGGCGTCTCGGGGAAATTGAAAAACACTGATGCAGCTGCGATTTGTTATGCGCGGGGGGTTGTAAAAAGCTCGCCCCGATAAATTATACCGCGTATTTACACTTTTCAGTGTATATATATTCGCGAGTGCGTTAGCGCGAAATTCGCCCGCCGCGTTTTTGCATTATAACTTTAATGCGCGAGTACGTTAAAAGTGTATCATTTCGGGGCCGTTTCATTACGGCATTAACAGATTTTAAAGCAAAGCGAACGAAGGTAAATTAACAGCGCGCGCAGTAACCGATATGGAATTAGTGTCGTATACGCCGGAAGCACTTTTAACAGCCTTGTCTCTCTCTCTCTCTCTCTCTCTCTCTCTCTCTCTCTCTCTCTCGTACGTGTATTTATTTTTCAGCGGCGGACTGCGACGCTCCAGTTTCCCTCGCCGCGCTCTTTGTGTATCGGCTACTGTGCCGCAGAGCGCGCGATGGGCCCCCGCGAAAGTTTATTGCATCGCCGATATCGGAAAAATCCCGAAAGTACATAGACAGATAAGGTCTGGCGGCATAAAACCGGGCATTCGCGCATGTATCGAGAAGGGGGAAAAAAATTTGAGCGAAATCCCGGTGATCCACATATATAGTATATATATATATACACACGGCAGCCCCGCCGTAAAGAGCTGCGAAATGTGGAGCATCGGGCGAGTCTCTCGCGGCTCTAATGACAAATTTCTGACAAAGCTCTCGCGCAGCCTCGCTCGGCTTTCTATGTGTATATACAGATAAAAAACCGCGGCGGCAGATATCGGATGCGCGACGACGCTAGATTACAAGGCGGGGGGCGCGTGCGCGCAGGAGCCGCCGACTCGCTCTGTCTCTCTCGAGTTCGGCGCGGCCGCGCGAGCGAGCGACGGAGCATCAGCGCCTGCAGCAGGATGTTATCGCGAAACGAAGCGCGTGTAGCAATTTATCGGCATAACCCACTAGGATGGCTATCGGTTATTGTTAATCGACGATCGCTCGTCCTTATTCGATTACACGCTAATCACTGGCTCAAGCCAATCGATTACCATTAGTCCCTCGTTTATATATATATATACATGTATATATGCACTTGCACGTATATATATATACGTATACACGTGTTGAAGTAGCGTATGTATAGGTGGGGAAGGTATATATCCCCACGTCGAAGCGCGACGACAACGAGCTCTTGATGCTGATGATGCTGCTGCTGCTATAGCTGCTGCTGCTGCTTTAGCCGCGCGACAAGACCCTTTGGATAATCGCGCAGCCTCCCCCTCATTGCCCAAATTACTGGATGCTCGTCCGAAGGCAATTACCGACAGCGCCTATGTATACAGCACGACCCGACGATCCGAATTTGCCAAACTGATTTGACCATTTGCGCGCGACCTGCGTGTCGTGCGCGCTCAAGGCCGCTCAAGAAAGCTCGCGACTTCGATCTATAATCCCGCGTGCTTTTCCTCGGTCCATTCATCCTCGTTTTCCGTCCCATAATCATGTACGCTCGCCGCTGCCCAGCATCGCTCGCTAACGCCATGTTTCAATCGGCAATCCTTTCCCGGCCGAATATATACGCTCGATTCTCATAGTGTCCACGAAAGCTTCGCATTGGGAAAACGTTATGTACTATATATAGAAAATCTAACGCTGGCACTCGCAAGCGCATTTTCCGCAATACGTCAGCCGGATTTCACGTCCGGCTTCCGGCGAGTCGTGCATTATCCTTAATAACATCGGAACGTCTTGGGGGGAGAAAATAAAGGAACTCGGCGGGGAGGGGGATCAGGAACAGTTTTAAAATTTGTATTTTCGTGCGCGGTATACACGCGCACACGCTGAAAATTTCATCGGAAATATTTTTCGATAGCATTTTCCTTGGAAATCGGAAATCTCTCAACTTTTTATACTGATAAGAATATGTAGCTGTGGGTGTATTTTGCGAAAATACTTTCGTGCGTTTCCCGGCTTTGTCTGCGCACTGATCTACATGCGAACGTTGAAACAAAGTCGAGCGCGGAGTATCGGGAAAACGCTTATTGTATATAATTGAAGTGAAATGAAAAAAGTTTCTTACCGCCGCCGCCGCCGCCGCCGTCGCCGCCGAGCAATAAGCCGAGCGGAAAAATAAAATGTCGACTGTAAAATCAGTTGGTTCGGTTTATCTTAAACGCTGCGCGGAAAAGAACACGGCGCACAGTTCTCTCTCGCATTGTGATTACCGCTGCGTGACACACATTTGAAAAGTGGCAGGTATGCACGGCTAGAGAGAGAGAGAGAGAGAGCTTGAAATTTGTAGCTGCGCGTATTAAGCCCGGCGGTGAGAGCTCGGGCGACCGACCTAATGGCATTGCCCCCTCTGTTTTGCCATTTAAGAGAGAACTTCTCCTTACATTTCTCTGAGAATGAAAAGCGCGTCGGGGCGCATGACAAATAAAGAAGTAGGCGGCGGCCTCCCTCCCCCTCCCCCCGACCCCCGTCTCAATGGGGAGGAAAATAAAGAGAGCTAGCTCGTGCGCGGCGCTCCTGCAGGCGTCTCTCTGCACTCGGCATCTGTCGCGAAATGTATAAGGAAAAGCATTTTTCTCATCTCGCGCAGGGCGCTGGCGCATATTTACACGTGTAAGTGCGTTTCGCGTTCCCGCGCGACAACACAGTCGTCTTGAGATTCCGCTCGACTGGCTCATGCAAAAAAATGGAGCGAGTGTGTGTGTGTGTGTGTGTGCAGCGCCGCGCTTTCTTCCACTTTTCTTGGCCTAGACGCACCAGTCGTAACGTAACCGGGAGGTGGGGGGGTCGAAAATTATGAGAGCTACGTGCGCCTCGCGCATACCGCGTAAAGAGAATTTCTCACGAGCGAAACTATCGGGAACGAATGGGGAACGTCCCTCGCGCGGATCGATCTGGGCATCGATGACTGGCGAATTTCGCAAATAAAAATGTCGATCTCGAGCTCGCTGACTTTTGTTCGTGAGCGCCAAAGTTTCGAGAGAGCTGCGCCCCGGTCCTCGAGGCTGAGATTCGGATGAGGGTTGACTGGCCAAAGTTTCGAAATTCGGTTTCGCGAGACGTGCCGCGCGCAAGAACTACAATCGGAGGCGGCGGCGGCGGCGGCGGCGGCGGCCCCAATGAGGCTGTGGCAAAAGTATACATCTTCAAAGTGAGATCTCCAGTGACATGAAACCCTCCGTCTCGTCTATATGCGTGTACCGACGGGCGGCGGCAGAGTATCTTGAAACTTTCAAGTACTTCGGCCGGACGACCCTTCTTTTCATTTCGTCGTCTCCTCGAGGGTCGCTTTCGCAAAATCCTCGACTCACGCAACACATGCGCGCGTGTGCATATATATACGTATACACGTTCGGAGCTTTGGTCTGTAGCGCAGGGAAGAATATATTTATGCTCCAGCCCGAATAATATTCGATTCAACGCGCCCGACTAATTTCTGGCTCTCTTCTTCTCAAATGCGTAGCTTGAAAATCCAAAAATTTATGTAAATATACTTCGAAATCGATTACTCAGAGTGATGTACAGGTTTTACGCCCACGTTGTTCTTGAGTAAAAGACCCTTTGCACCATACGATTTCGTATCTTTTCGTATAGGGCTCAAACAAAAGGTCTTTCAAAATTGCTTCAGGCTTGCGTCACTGATTTTTAATTAACCTCGCAACTCGTCTAGATATTTCAAGGAGCTTTCGCGGGCTGTAAAGAGAGCTACATATCTGGATATATCTCGACGCTCAACTAGAAGCCGCAGACTCGTCATATTGCATTGGGCTCCGCCGCCGCGGGATGAAACTATCGGAAAATTCGTCGGTGGATTTTGAGGAGTGTTATAATGCGATTAATTCTAGGCGCTTATGCCTAGAACGACTCGGTTAGAGCCGGGGCCGCGGCGCGCAGTGCGGTCGAGTAGCCGAAAGTTTATTGCTCAGCCGAGAGCGCTAGTGCGTATTATACAGTATAGTTACGCCGGAGAATGTTCTGATGTTAGCCACTCGGAAACAACTCTCTCGGCGTGTACGTTTCGCGCCCGCCAACTTGTAATTGCTATTTCGTGCGCGACTCCACGTCGATCCTGCTGATATCTGGCGCTTCGACGAGGTAACTGCTTGTTCGACTTTTGCGGTGCGGACAAATCTTTGTTGGCCGTCGACTGCATACTGTTGGGAACTATGGAAAATGGAAAATTTTGAAAAACGCACATCTTTTGCTTCGAGTTGAACTGGGGGGAAAACGGTGAAATATTACGGCTGCGACTACTCAAGAATTTTGCTTGCCATGAAAAAGTTGTAAATAAAATACAAGAAAATGAATTAAGTCACCTGCGGTAAATTTGAGAAAGCTTTTGATTACGAATATCAATGTCGCATCCCTACGCTAACTATTATGTTACCCTTTATTTCGTGCGGAAAATCGTTAGGAACATGCGCGCAAGCAATATTTTAAGCTTTAGTAAATTTAAAAGTATGGCTTGAGGGCCTCACAAAGCTACGGCAAGTGGCTAAAATCAGTGATTTACGCAGTGAAATAACATTAGCATAGTGTACAGCCCGTTGATATTGAGGATACATATCATTTTGATGAATAAAAGTGACGTGCTCATTTCAATGGCAAATTTTTTCCAAGTTGCAATAAAAATAAAAATTTTCTAGATAAAATTGCAATAATGGTCGATCGTAAACATCATCAATTTATTCGAGCCGAGTTGTGGATTTATTCGCCTGTATAATGGATCGGGTTTATCAAGATTTCGATGAATAAAAATTTCACGTTGTTCTAGAGATGATGATTTATGAATGGGCCAATTTAAAATTGACTATACCTCATGACAATTGCGATAAGAACAAATGAGCGCAGTCGAAACGTGTGAAGCTCTAACCGTCAGTTTTTAAAAAATTTCCTTTCTACTGTCGCTGCACTTGCCGCGAGTGTCAGAGAGCCTCACTTAGGAGGCAGCTGCATTGTTCGGTTAGCTAGACCTTGATTTACGGAGCTACGCGATGATTTTTAATTGCGCAGGCCCGTTTTCCAGTGATTCCCCCGGAAAATTGAGTGTTTTAATATTCATGAAAGGAATTGGTATTCCGGGTTTTCGGCCCCAACGCAAAGTTCATCGAAAAATAATCCTATTCTATACTTTTCAATTTCTCATTATGCTGCGGCGCATAATGCCGTAAGAAGGGGGTGGGGGGAGGGAAGAGGCTCTCCCGCGCTTACTCGATATAATTACACTAGTTTATTGATTTTCCAAAATGCGCGGTCTACGCGACCGCGTAAGCCCATTATTAACATTTTACGCGCATAGCAAAATGGCCCAGTTTATTTTGCGCATGAATTCCCAGGGGGGATTTCGTAACAGTTTTTCATTTTCTCTCGATATTTTATTATGAAAATGCGGACGAGCCGCTGGTGTGTGGCTGCCGCGCGCCGCATTGGAGCAACGCCAACTTTTGTACACACTGACGGAGAGTACAGGTGGGGCGGAAAAAAAATCCGATAAATTATTTTTCTTTTGGCCGGCTATTAAATTAAGTGCGATCAGGCGTACGGGAGAGAAGTTCGGCTCGCCGATTGGGTATTGACGAGTGCGTAGGGGAACGGCCGCGGTATATCGAGTCGAGGCGGCGAAAGAGAGCTGCGGAGAGCTCGGGGAAGCCCGCAATATTGCGCGTTCGCGGAGGTGCGGCGTCGCCGACAGCTCACCTGGCGAAGCCTGCGATATTGGCGCCCTTTATCATCTCGCGAGGAGAAACAATGGGGGGTCTTTCTCGCAGCCACGTCCCGAGGAAGGTGGAGCGCGCCGCGGGTCTTGATGCCGCCTCATTGTCTCCGGCTGGTGCGCGACGCCAGTGTGCAGGAAGGAAGGAAGGAAGGAAGCGAGCGAGCGAGCGAGCGGTGGGTAGCTAGCCTGAATTAAGCCTGGCTCGATGGAAATTTCGTTTTTCACGCTGCGCCTTCCCTCCGCCGGCTTTTATCATACATCAGGGGGCTGCGGAGCGGCGCTTCGACTGCTGGCTTTTAGCGTTAGCGCGCAGGCAAGAACGTCGGGGCCTTTATGCGCGCGCGTGAGGAGGACGTTGCTGTTGTTGCTGCTCCTGCTGCTGCCGCTGCATGCACGCCGGCAATCGCTTTTAATGATCGTGTGTGTAGTGAATAACGTCAAGGGGCTGCTTTTGCAAGGCGAAGCGAGCCTCCTGCGGCCGCACCTCGTTGGATACGAGGGGTTTTGCTTATAGCTTTTAATTATGTACACGGGGGAAAAATCCATCCTGCCAGCCCGTAATTAACGGCCCTCCAAACTCGTTTTCCCGAGTTTCGTACACGTTTTCTTCTTTTATCCAATGCGTATCTCGCGCTGTGTTGTGTTCTATTGTTCACACACGGAGACAATACAACATTTTATGGTTATACGAAACCACCGCGAACGAGAGTTACAGTATATCCTTGTTATACCCGTTGAAATGTTTCGATCCAACCAGTTTTGAATTTCGGATCAGCAGGAGGCAAAAGCATACGTGTTTTTGGTATACGGCTTATTAATTAAAGTGTGAATAATCGTTTTTCGCGCGGCCTACACTCGTCGCTCCATCGAACCGATGTTTTCGTTAAAATTTATCAGAAACAATCGCGCAACACTCGACTGTAATTTAATATTTAATAATTTTTCGTTGTAAAGCAACGTTATAAAGTAGTCAAGGCACACTTTTATCTTTAATATTGCAGTTGTCGTGAGCGAAACTTCTGCTCGCCGCGTACAAGTCTTCTTAAAGTGAGTCGTTTTTATTTAGTAGAAAAAAAAAACAGTTTCATAATTGCCGACCGATGCAAAATTTCGCTCTTGATCCTTCCACGCTAGCGAAATGAAATTAATTTACAATTTTCGGTGCAGCATCTGCGCTGCCGTTGTTTGCTCGCAGATGAAAAATTGCGCTTTCGACATTCCCATAGAAATTCTCGCCGCGCCGCGAGGAGCGGCTTCTCTTTAATCAAACGTCGAGTCGCGCGTTTAGAAAGCTGCAAAGCTTCGAATTCACCAACTTGCCGCTGCGCAGTGGAAACTACGCGCGAATTTCATCCGCGCTGGGGGCTCATATATGCAAAGCAAACTCGAGGCTTAAATCTAAAACTATTTTCAACAAAGAGGTTGGACACGAGCCGCGGAAATAAGCAACGCACAGTCTCGGCTCTCGGCTGCAGCCTGTCCCTGCCCCTCCCGCCCCTCCCCCTCACCTTTCGTATACCTTCTTTCTGCGCTGGCGCGCTATAGCGTTCGCAGTAGTAGCACTTGTGCGACCGCGCGCGCATTATCCCAAGAACGAGAGCGCGATTTGAAATTCAACGACGCTGGACGTTAAGCGGCAAGGCTGGCCCGAGAGTGCACCCGCACACCGCCCAGCGCCCGCTATACGGCTGCAAATGCGCGAGCAAGAAAGCGTCGTCGAGAAGCGGCAAGTCTTCCCTCCCTCGCTCCCCCCCCCCCTCCGAGCCTCCGTCGTAAAAGGTTGTCTCATAAAGCGATGCTGCAGCAAATTTCAGCAGCCGTGCGCATGCCAACTGCAAGCGCGTATACCCCGCCGGAGAAAGTTAGGGACAGCGCAGGGGGGGGGCTCGAAGTGGGATCGGGAGTTAGCCCGTCTTGCTCTCCCCCGATGCAAACAAGAAACGGCCAAAGTCCGACCGGCAGAGTCTGCTCAGCCGTTTTTTACAATCGATGCGATTCGGTCTAATAGGCCTGAGCTGACTTATCAAGCATAGTTGCGCAGAGACTGGCCGAATAATGATTTCGATTTATTCTGTTTCAGGTGCCGTCCGTAGTCGCGCGATTTGCTTTTTCTATCGTCTAATCGAAGCATGCGTAAAAACTCTAAGGGGAAGTCGAGAGCAGTAGAAAACTCTGATAGTGCAGCTTCCATCAGCCAGTAGTCAAGTAAGAATTTATTTTAAATCCTACCTATATTTCAATTTAATTATTATTTATGCGCACATTCATTTATTCATTTAATTATTTATACTACTTGATTTATTTTGTCCGATCTACATTTCTATTCATTTTAATTATTATTTATGCCAATTACTCGTCATTTATAAAATCTGACGCAGCAATCGCTAATTTGATAGTACTTGGAGAATAATAATTTGCTTACGAAGGATACGATATTATATAGCCAGTAAAAACCTCGCAGTTTATTATTATACCGATACTCGGCCAGTAATATTTCTTTTCATTACTTAAAACACAGACTTTTTTTTTATTCAGATGATATGACGAATGTAAAAGTTAAAACACTAATAAGCTACGAGTTTTTATTTGGCATTGGAAAAAGTAAGATCGCTCAATACAATGCGAGATTAAGATATTTATGAATGCGTACAGCAGTTATATCTGTACTGTAGCGATATTGAGAAGCACGGCATAAAAGCTCGACGTCACTTTTCGCGTTGCCAACTTTGAGGTGGCCTGGCGCATGAATTAGACGGGGCCGCGAAGTCGACTGCGAGCTCAAAGGTGGCTCGGCCTCTTAAATAATTCGCGATTGGATACTGTAATAGATTTGGTATAAAAAGCCTGGGAGCCGAGGCATAAGCAAAAAATATTCCTCCTTTATGCATCGGCCGTCGTTACAGAGTCTATTGGTGTCTGCTCGAGTTCGCCGTCGACCCAGCTCCCCGCCAACAAGTTAAATATAGGATCGGGGTAAATAAATCAGTACCAGCGGCATGCCAGATGAGCGAGAGGGCGAGAGCAGAGCGCCTCGACACGTCTTTCGGCGCAGCAGCCAGCGCGACTCTTCCTCTTCGCTGTGCGCCGCGTCCCTCTCGTCTCCGCCCCGATTAATTATTCAAATTCCTGATTCCAGCGAAATATTGACTAGCCCGCATGTCGTGTGCGAAATTGTCTGGCAGAGCGAAGCCCACCTCCTCCCCCCCCCTAAGCCGCCTCGCGCATAAAGAGCGCTCAAAGTTTCAATTTTGAAATTGTTCGAGCGCGAATGTATTCATGATAAATTTTCAATTTTAAAACTCCGCGGCAAACTTACATAAATTCATTGTAAATTACTTTTGCCCTCGGAGCTCCGGGGGATGCTGGAGCGGGGGGGGGGGGGGCGGGGCCCTCAGTCGTATATATCGAGCGCAAACGAACTCATGACCCGAGGCGAGCGGGGCTGAACCGAATCATTATATACACACCGCGCGGATATAATGATATTTTCGAGGCGCAGACATTTTGAAAGTTGCGCGCGAAGGCGGGCAGCGCTTGTTTTTCCCTTCTCTCGCCGGCGCATAATGTAGACGCGGTTATTCTCGCATCAGGATGCGGAATCGAGCGGCTGCGCCAACAAGTGTTTTTCAGCGCCGCCGCGGCCTGCGACGTCGATAACGAATTGAGTCGAGCGGAGGCTGATTGAAAAGGAAAACGCGTATATAGAGCAGGTTCGCGGCGGCGACGGTTAATTTGTACGGTTTTTAAGGAGAGAAAGCTCGCATGTGCTCGCGCCGCCGCCGCCGCGCGGTGTATAAGATAAATGATTTCATTTCAGCATAGCGGTGCAGTTTAACGATAGCGAAAGGAATAAGCGGCGGGAAGGAAGGCGGGGGAAAGCTCGCGCAGTCACGAGAGAAGACCATATAATGCCAAACGCAATTTCACGACGTTTGCCCGTAAAAAGGAGAGAAAAGAAAAGGAGGCTCGCTGAACCGAGGCCGCGGGTGGCGCTCGGCGTAATGACCGTAAAACCCCCGTGCTCTGACGCGAACATACGTGGAAGTAAGCCATTGAAGCGATTATCCGCGTTATTGTGCCCCCCGTGTGTGTGTGTGTGTGTGTGCGCGCGTGTGTGGGTGGGTGCGCGCGCTGCCACTGCCGGCGTAAAAAAAAACCGGAAAAGGACTGATCAGGCCCGAGTCGGCTCGCACGTACGCTCGTACTACTGAAAATTTGTTTCCGATGCCGTAAAAGCCCGCTGGAACTCCTGTTTACGCTGCTGTTTTGCGTAGAAGTGTATCTGCGCGCGGCGCGAAAACGGCTGATATCGCGCAGGCGTTTAATGAGTTTTAAAACTAAAGCCCTTTATCGAGCTCTAAAAAAGCTAAGCTAAACGGGCCGAGAGCATCGCGGGGCAATACCGGCTCTACTTTATTTTCTCGCGTGTCATTTACCTACTAACCCCCGCGCGAATCATTTGCTCAGAAATTAATGTAGGTCAGGATAGATTTGCACTGTATTTGTGCCGCTGTGAAAAAAGCAAAAAAATTGCTCCGCGAAATTACGACTCTGAGCGCGTGGATATTTGTATGGAGCCGCTCTCAGAGCACATTGTGAAGGAGGTTCTCGGGTAGCATTTTTTTTTCCATCGATTTTGAATTTACCGCATAATGTTGAAATTCCAAGCCGAAAATCGCAATGTGTATTGACAAAGCCATCAGCATGCATAATAATCGAGTTCCGAACTCGCGCTGTTTTCGAAAGGAAATTTTTCCCCGTACTTGTTTTCATGTAATAAAAAAAAATGTCATAAAAAAAATCTCGTTGCAGGTTAAAACTTTTTGTGGTATGCGATTGCTCATTTAGGCGAAAAACTTGAAATATTCCGGAGTATTGAGGACAACTGAATTACGGGTTGCACTGATTTTTTATATATGTATATGCAAAATCACAGAAAAAGGTACAAACGGACTCGGTAAAAGGAAAAAAAAAACGGTACGGCAAAAGTGCAAATATTTGCAAAATAATATACCGCCGGTAAAATTAAAACTCTCAGAATAGCTCCTGTTATTACAAACTTTCAAAGTAACATATTTCCAACGGCAAGTATACGCTCTAAAAACTTAGGACTCTTAAAATCTTACACAACGATTGTCAGTCTAGTGAAATAACAGAAAAACGGTAGTATACGTTTACAAAAGGCTTGTAGAGCTTGTTTTACAGTGTATTCATTTTTGCAACGCAACGCAGAGCAAACAATACAAGTATTCCGTACAATGCTAGAGATTTTCTTAAATTAATATGCGATTGTAGCCTGGTATACGGAGTTCGCGGAGAGGCGAGCTAAGTCGATGTGGAATGAATTCCACAGTTTCTTGGCTTCGAGAAAGGTGGGGGCGTCGAGTGGGGAGGCGACCGCGGGCTGGATGCGACGTGGAAGTCAAAGCGCGCTGCTATACACACTGCGCCGAAGAGTATCCTCGAGAAGGAGGGTAACGCGCAGCGCAACACAGCAGTTCCGACCTCCGGTAGTTGTTAGCCATTACAGCTCACCTCCGAGGGTGGCGATGCTCTCATTTCGTCTCGCAGCCGGGATGCAGCGAATACCCGCGTTAACGAGTCTCTGGAGCTCGGTGTCAAGTTCCTGTCTCAGGATTAGAGAGCAGTGGCCGATGAGAGGCAATAGGAGCACCTGCGCGAGCTGTTTACTCGGTCCGAGGTTCTTACACCTCCTCCTCCTCCTCCTAGCGGAGTAAAAGCGTGCGGAGGAAGTGCGCTCTTTTCGTGATACAGTTTCGGCGAGAACATTTAGTCTGATTCGATTTGGTGCGGAGCCCGTTATCCCATTAGGAGCGGCGCTCACCTTGACAGAAGAGAAAGAGTCGAGCTTACTTCTATAAGTAGGACTGACTGAGAGAAAGAGGAGAGAGAGAGAGAGAGCTTACAGGTCTCGGTCGAGTGTGGGAGGATCGATCGGAAAGCAGCTGCAGCGGGACGTCAGCGCTGCAGGTGCGTCCTCTCCCTCCCCCGTATAAAATAGAACAAGTTGCTGGCACGTGAGGCATCAGGGAGGCTGGCTTCGATTTCCGTGCGATAATCCGGCGCCGAGGAGATTTTTCAAGCGGACTCATTTCAAGTCAAGTATGACAACGGCGCAAGTTGTAACAGCCGTCGTCGCCGCCGTCGTCGTCGTCGTCGTCGTCGGAAAATCGTATCTCGCATTACTCTAAAGAGACCGGGCCGTGGCTCGAGAGATTTATCCGGGAGACGCGGCCATATAAAGCCGAGCAAAAGTTCGGGCCATCGACGGTCGGGCGGTCGCGCGTCCGATGGAAAATCTTGCCGTGACGGAGTCGAGGGAAACGTATACCGTGAGCCGCCGCGGCCGCTCCGAGGGTGAGAGAGGGGGGGGGGGGAGATACGACTTTGCGAGCGTTGCGGCCAGTGTAGCGAGCGAGCGCGCGGCTGCAGCCAGAAGGGATCCGCTGAAAGATAGCTGGGCGCGAGCGCGCGCGCGCGTGAGTTGCCGGTCGCCCGCGAGTAGCGCGCCGAGGTCGAGTGCTACATTGCGAAAATGTTTGAAACTTAGGCAATAATGCCGCAGTCAGTTCCAGAAGCCAGCGTATAGTTCGCGAAACTCGTATCGTTCGCCCGCTTTGCTCTCTACTCCTCCCCCCCTGCTCCCAAAGCTCCCCCCCCCTCTCTCTCTTTCTTCTCCTACGGTATATACTCGATTGTATACGTAGCGCCGCTCTATACACGTCTATAGTCATCTTCTTGTATATGACAATACGTGCGGAGATTTCCTTCGGTGTATCTTTGCGTCCGAGCTAATCTCGTTCGATTCACTCTCTTACGCGATCCTACTTTCTCTCTCTCTCTCTCTCTCTCTCTACTCTCTCTCTCTCTCTCTCTCTCTCTCTCTCTCTCTCTCTCTGTCTCTGTCTCTCCGGGGCGTCTCCGGGGCGAGCGAGGTATTTTTTAATCCCACACCAGATTGCCAAACTTTTCCAATTTCAGTCCGGGACTGTACACGCGGCCAGCAGATTCGCTGGAATAGCTCGGCGAGGAGATGTTTTTAATTTCCCCGGGCCTGATGAGGGTTATAACTAAATAATCGCGCGGGAGTTCGATTTGCCGTGGCTGCCGCGCGCGGAGTATACAGTCCGCTGCGATTGCACAGGCCTCGGGATTGTTTAAAAGCGGCGTTTAATCTTTCCGAGGAGCCGCAGTCGAACGGTCATTCCGGCCACTCGTTTACCCCGGCTATCGCTGCAGAACGTTAATCGCCGAGCGCTCGAAAGAGCGTGAAAGATGCGTCCTCGTTAATTAAATTTAACAACTCCTCGGGATGTATTAAACGTAACGCCCGCCACTAAAGGGCGAATCCTCGTTTACGAGAAGCCGGGATGGAGGCTAACGCGCGCCGGCTGCTCGATACTGCCTCGAATCCCGCGTTATTCATTGAAAACGAGGCCTCGACGACAAAAGCGCCGGCCGTGCGTAGAGCGCAGTCTATACGTGGCGACGGAAAAAAAAGGAGGAGGAGAGACGAGAGAGCGTACGTGGGGATAGAGAGGGAGTATGTCGCTCCTGGGAAATAAATGCCGGGAGACAAGCTCTTTGGTCGGATAACGCGCGCGTTCCCTTGTCGCCTTTCCCGGCCGATGAAGCGAGTTGCAGCAGCAGCAGCGGCGGCGGCGGCGGCGGCGGCGGCAGAGTGTGAAAATAATAAAAAAAGACCAAGATAGAGAGCTGCTGGAGGAGGAGGAGCGAAAGAGTTCGGAGCGGAGGCGGCGACAATGATGCAGCAGCAGTAGCGAGCCTGGACAAGTGGTAGTTTAAAATTTCAAATTCATTTACGTCCGCGTCGCGCAGTTTTAATCCGCTTTAATTGTGAAAAATTGTCGAGTGCCGGCTCTCGGCTCCGCCATTTTTTCCCACTTTATCTCTTTCTCCGGCGGGCGAAATTCTCCGGCGCCGCCGCCGCGGCCCGCGTTTTCGTCCGCTAACTCCGTCACGGGTTACGAGTTTGCCGAGGGAAGAAAAAGGAGGAGGCAAAGCCTAGAGAGAGAGAGAGAGAGAGAGAGGGGACAGCAAGTTCGGCCAAAGAAAAAGAAGCGCTAACTGCTCGGAAATGCAATTTTCTAGCCTCCCGCTTACTCGCCTCGTCGTCTCTTTATTAAGCATTCGAATCGACGAGCGATCGCCCTCCTATCCGCGGCTGGAAAACTTTTGGTGATCCTCGAAGCTCTCGAGACTGCCGCTCGAGGTACTGCCGTATTGGCCCTTGAGAGTCGCCAATTTTATTTTATGCATCTTCAGATTAACGTCCATGGACTTTCGCCGCTCGAGGCCCTGCTTTATCACGTCCTGCCAGCAGAAGTCGAGCTCGTGCGACTCCCGCACCATCTTGGACAGCGCCTCGGCTTCGATTCTCCGGTACGCCTCGATGATCTCCTCGTCCGACGTTTCCACGACCTGCGCGACGCATTCGTCAGCTTGTGCGCGCGTTCGTTTCCGATACAAAGCGAGTTACGCGAGTGCCCCTTCGTCGCGCGTTGAATGTTCAAATTCATTAAGCAAAAATAATGCGCTTTCTCCGCATGCGAGCGAGCGCGCACACACGATCTATATATGCAGGTATACGCGTGTGCAGAACGCGAGAGCTCGATACGCCGAGAGCAAAAAGTCACGCGATCGTTACAGGCGCGCGCTGCCAGTATACATATTTCGAATGTTCTCGCCGAGTAAATTATTCGAGTGCTTTGCGCGTCCGATTGCAAAATAAAAGAGAAATACGGGAGCGAGACCGAGAAATAAAAGTGAAACGTCCGACGGTGCGGCAATCAGCGAAATAAATATACATCGATTCGAATGGCGGATAATCGAGGGCAGAGCAACTCACGTTCGGGAGCTCGGACAGCCGGAGCGGAATCATGGCCCCCCCGGTCGCCGGGCCCTTCTTCGACGTTCTCGGCGACGCCGCGGCGCCGCTCAGCATTTTCAGCCCGTCCTGAGGCAGATTAGTGACCACCGCGTCCTGGAAGAGATCCTCCGCGCCGGCGATCACCGCGTTCCGATGGGCCTCCCTCTCGCGGGCCTCCCGCCTCAGCTTCATCACGGGCTCGCGGCGGCGCTTCAGCTCCTCGCCCCGCAGGCCCTTCTTGTCGAGGATGGCCGTCTGCATGCGGTTCAGTTCGCGCTTCACCCAACGCCTGTGCAGCACCTCGATCAGGTCCGCGGTCTTCCGGATCTGCTGGGATTATCGTCGATCATTGCCTTTGGCGCCTCGTCCTCGCCGGCGATCGAGCGACTTACCGCGCTTGGCTTCGCCTTCTCCTCGCCCACCGCCTCGTTCATTCCGGAGCGCTTGCCAGCCGTGGACTTCTTGTCGCCCATGTCGCTCTCCGCCTTTTCGTGGAAGGCCCTTTCGAATTCGTAGAAATCCTTGATCTGCGCGTCGGAACAGACGAATGCCCTTATATACGCGTTAGTCGGGATCGGCTGTGGCTCCCTCGCGTCAAACGCATTTAGCGCGCGCGCTTATTCGCGAGGCGTTAATTAGCGGAGAAGATTGGCAATTTTCAAAGTGTTCGCGGTAAATAAAGTTTGCATTTAAATTGAACGAATGTTTCGTTCTGCGGCGCGCGGTGAAGGCTTGCGTTTATTACGGGGAGGAGGAACGCAGACAAGTTGTTGGGAGGGTGGGAGGGGCGTTTTAACCGCTTTTAAATTAAAAATAGTTTTTTACTTTGTTAACTTCTCGGTCAACAAATTGGCGCATCCATTTAATGTCACTCTCGCCGTTGGACGCGAATAAAAGTTTGGGCGCGAGAAAAGTCCTGAGCGCGCCATTATAATCGCAAATGCCGACGCAGGCGGGATTGAGGGGCAGCTCGTGCGCATAAATTCCCGTGACTATTCGTCCGGAGAGGCTTTGAGTGATATTCGGCTCGTGGCTTTTGTGAAAAACGTCCCAGATCTCGACGATGCCGTCATTGCGGCCCAGAATGATTACAGTCGGTTTACCGCTATCCCAGCTGCAGGCCGTGTACCTGCGAGCGCGTATAAACAAAAATAATGGCTCGCTTTTTTTCCGCCGGCGAAACGCACCCGCTCGAATTCACCCGCGCGCCCCTTTTACGGCCAAATATTGACTGCGCAAAAAGCTTGCCATTTTTGCCCTTTCGCTCGTTCGTTTAACTTTCCGTTTTCCCATCCCGTGAAACGCTCCACGAATTATCAAAGCTCTCTCTCTCTCTCTCCCTCTGTCTGTCCCTCTCGCACCTGAATTCGCTCTTCCTGAAGAGCACCGGCTCCGCTATGTCCTCGCGCCAAACTGCGAAAATCCGGCCGCCGACGGTCAGCAGGGTGTCCTTGAGGTGAGGGGACCTGGCCACGTGGCTAATCGGCCCGTCGTGCAGCTGCTTGTGCCAGGTCCACTTGCAAATTTCTTTGTTCAGGTTGAGACCCGTGGTGAAGTCGTAGCCTTCCCAGGTAATCACGCCGCACTCCCCGCTAGCCGTCGTCACGAAAATCCCGGCTGCAACGCGCGCGGACTGTCGTTATAATCCGCGTCGAGCGTCAGCCGGCAATGCGAGGCTCGAATAAACGCTCCTACTCGGCAAGCCCTGCTCATTTTTCTCGTACAGTATGTTGAAGTGCCGCCTCTGGATCATCACGTCGACGCTCGACAATCGCGGCTCCACCTGCACCTTGCGCAGATGCTCGCGGCGTATGCTGATCCCCGTGAGCTTGACGTTGCGGACCAGGGACACGTGCTGGACGATCAGCATGTAGATGGGTTTGAGAATGCCGTCGAGCTGCTTGTACGGCGATACGAACTGGAGTTTCGCCCTGTGGCCGACTCTGGCGCGCGACACCTTCTTCTCCTCGAAGCCTTGCAAGCTTGTTCGCAATCGTCTCGTTAGCGCGGCGTTGCCGAGAAATCGCCCCGAGTCCTCACCTGAGATCCCAGAAGGCGATGCTGCCGTCGAGGCTCGAGGTGACGAACTGCAGACTGAGATTTTCCACGGGCGTGTCGGCCGGCAGTTCGCGCAGATTGCCCATCTCGTTGATCCGGCTGTACTCCCAGAGCCATTCCATTTTCGTGATCATCTCGTTCTGGCTGTACTGCAGGCTGGAGGTCGCGGTGGCTCGGACGATTATCGGGTCCAGCGTGTCCCGCATCCACGTACCGAGGCTCTTCACGATGATCGAGTGTCTAGCCTCGGCCGTCGTCTGCACGATGATCTTCTCGCTCTCCTCGATTCTGCCCGTGATGTCCCAGACCACGACCTGCTCGACAACATACGGGCGGGGGGTAGGGCTTGAATAATTTTTCCTTCCCCCGTATACGGACCGTCGGGCCGTTACCTGCCCGTTTTGGCAGCCGCCGACGATGATGTTGCCGTTGTGCGGACAGAACGACACGGAAGTGACGTGTCTCTCGGACGCGAGGATGAGCTTCGGTCTGAGGCAGTCGTCGAATGACCAGACGAGCACGTGACTCTCGTTGGGCCGCTCCTGGCGGAGAAGAGAAGCAGAGCAGGCGAGACGGGGGGGTTGAGAGCGCTGCGGAAAAGTGAAAAGTCGAACCTGCTCGGGGGGCTTGCCGACGAGATTGTCGCCCTTGGAAACGTGGGTGTAGGCGGCCGCGAAGACTCCCGTCCACAGGGGATGCCAGCTGAGGTCGTTCATTACCCTCCCGCTGCAGGACTTGCCCTCGTAGTAGCTCTGCTGCTCCTCGTAGCGAAGCTCCGGCGGCGCCAGCGGCGGCTCCTTCGCCGCGGTCACAGCGAGCTTCGCGTAGTCGTTCGCGTAGACGTCCCAGGTGGTGTTCGTCTCGGTCTGCGCTGAAAAGACAAAGGTCTCTCGCTCTCTCTCTTTCTCTCCGTCTTCGGAGCTCGCGAAGAAAGACAGGGGGGAATCTATTAGGGGGACCGCTCGGAGGGCTGGCGCGTTAATTTGCGATTTAGTACTCCCGGGCGATCGCTGCGCTCGGCAGCTCTCTTTTCTCCGGCACGCTGTGCGCTAATTTGTCATTGTTTCGAGGGAGTTGGGTAACGGACCTCCTTGAAGAGCTGCTCGATCGAGGGATGGTCGCTGAGATGCTGCTGCTGCTGCTGGTGCTTCCTGACTGGGCCGCCGGCGGACTCGGGCGGGTCGTAGCGGCGCGGCGAGCTCTGGCAGGCGAAATTCGCCGGTATCGAGAGCTCGGTCTGCGCATTGTCCTCGGCGGTCGCGGGCGCGATCGTGCAAGCCTTGTCGACGATTAATCTCTCCACGTTAGTGAAGCTCTCGCGGTGCGGAACAATCTCGATGTATCCGTCTCGCTGCTGAGCGCTGCCTCTGTTGACGAGGACGGGCGGAGCCACGATCCGATCGATCCTCGACTCCACCTGCGAAGGGGGCGCGCGCCCGTGAGGCGATTGTCGTGCTTGAATAATTCGCGTGAAAGACCGCGGGAGTAAGTCGTGCCGCGACATTCAGCGCGGCACTGCGTTATACGCCGGCAGGCCGTAATAAAAGTGGCCGCGAGATGCATAACCGTACGTGCCGGGCGGCCGTAGTCGCAAATTTATGGCCGGCTAGCGCGTAAGTAGGCATCCGCGGGAGTTATTGCGGGGCTGCGCCTTTCCCGCAAATTGAATTAAAAGTTCCCGCTTCGATAAAGCACACACTGTCGCGCTTGAAAAAGCTCTCCCGCATAGTAATGCGCGGGAGCGCTAATCGAGAGCGACGAGAGCCGCAAGACGGCCGCGCAAACTCTCCGGCCACAACTTCCGGCGTCACCTCGATCTCGAAGAGCGGCCGGTTCTTCCTGAGCTGCTGGTCGTCCAGAAGGGCGCCGGTGCCCTGGTCCGCCCAGGACCTCGGCTCCTTCTCCACGGCGCTGCGGACCCGCTTCTGCTGCTCGCGCCTCAGCGCCTCGATCCGCCCGGCGATGACGCTGCGGCTCTCCTCGGTCAGGCAGACGTAGAACTCGGCCTCGCCGGCTCCGGGAGCGTAGCCCAGGAGCAGCCGCTCCTCCGGGTAGCGCGCGACCTCGTTCCTGATGCAGAGGAAGTCGCTGCTCTCCGAGTGCAGGTAGATGTTGTCCTCGACGGTCTCCTTGTCCACGTAGATCCAGGGGTACTCGGTCGTCACGTTCTCGTCGATCACGCAGCCCACGATCTTCTGGGTCAGCGGCGACAAGGTGATGCGAGCCACCCCCGGGATGCCCTGTTTTTTTTATTTTCATCGGTACTCTTTACTCCCTTTATCGTTCGGCGGCGTCCGTATCGGTCCCAATCGGGTATCCGCGTGTATACGTACTATGGATTCGGAGTAGCGCACCACCGGCGCAGTTCCCACGTCGTAAGAGTCGAGCTCGTAGATGGATTTCCGGCGAATGGGTATCAGCGAGTAGTCGTCGTATTCGTCGTAATCGAGCGGGAGGGAAATGGTGTCTTCTAGGTACGAGCCCTCGCCTGTTTTCACGGGGGGAGATCAATTGTAAAGTGCAGCGCCAAGTGTATCGCGAGCGATGTAAGTGCCCTGAACAACGCGCTGATGCTCGCAGAACGAAAATAGGTTATTCGGCTGAGCTCTTACAAGAGCTTCTGCTCAACAACAAACTCCTTCCTCAGAGTTATATCTTGCTGTTATAATCACCGTGCTCTTCGCCGTAGTCTTCAAATTCTTCTTTAGTATCCTCATGCTCGACCTTCTCCTCGGTCTCCTCCTCGAAGCTGTAGTGCTCCGGCATATCTTCCGAAGACCCCGAGGACTTCTTCGAGTTGTCGTCGGCGCTCATGATCCCGCTTAAATTGTCAGCTGCGACTTTCCCTCGAAAATAAAGCTTGCGCTTCGCTGCTTGCGAGAGTAGCTCTGTACACGCAGAGGAAATGCGAGAATAACGCTCCAATAGTCATTCGTCTAACCTGCAAAAGAGCTCGTCGACTTCGCTTGTTTGTACGGGGCGTCCTATAATTTGCGTGAATAAAGAAAGCGAGCGTAACAGCCGTGCAGTGCCGCCTGTATGAAAAGCGCGCGGAGAGTGAGATAATAAGAAATGAAAAGGGAGAAAACACTGCGACGGCGCGTCAAGTCAAAGATAATGAAAAATTAAAGTGCGACGTAGAGGAAAAATTAAAGCCCGAGTGCAGTTAGTTATTAAGGAGCGAAGGTACAGCGAAACGTATTTTTCGCGCGGAGCGGTATATATTTGCAAGGCAAAGAACTGGCGTATAGCCGCGCCGCGCAGCTCCCCTTTAAGCCTCGGGGGCGGCCGCTTTGTTTATAATTATGATGCCCGGGCGCAAAGGAACGGCTGCAGCGTTTAAGAATAATAAAGTTTGAAGCGGGTCTCGGGAAAGTGCGCCGGGCCATTGATAACCTCCTTCGAAAATTTATATCTCGGGCCAAGTAAGTGCAGGCGGTCTTGCGCGGCTGCAGGCTGCGCGCTAACCGTAGGAACGAATCTCATCGTAAAACGAAGTTGAATTAGCGCTCGCACGCAACGCCCAAGGTATAGCTCCTGATTATCTCTCTCTCTCTCTCTCTGTCTCTCTTTCTCTTTCTTGCTCTCTCTCCCCTTAACTCGGCGCGATATGAAGATTGAAGCGAGACGAGAGCAGATGAACTAGACGTTATAGAGGGAGAGAGAAAGCGACCGGGAGTAAGACTGCATTAGATTAACGCCAAGTATATTAACGCGCACTATCGTAATACAAAGAGAGTGGGGCGCGGAGAGAGCGGGAGGGACAGGGTTGAGACAGGGGCTAAGAGAGTCTTCGTCTCGGATGAACTCGTCGTTAAACTTATCCGAAAGCCGAGCTGGCGTAGCCGTGGCGCGCGCGCGCGCGCGCGGTTAAGAGCTCGCAAAATGATTGCGCGTCGACGCGACTGCTGCAGTAGCCGGGAAGTGAAACAGTAAAATCTGGTTAAGTGGCTGAAGCTTTCCTTCTTTTGCCGCGCTCGCCTGCGCCCTCCCCATTGTTTCTCCCCTGCGCTCGGCTGCATCGAATGAAACATTAAATTAACGGTCGCGCGCGAATGCACCTCTCTCTCTCTCCCTCACTCTCTCCCAAAACCATTTCTCACGGAGAGGGATTTCCAATGAGCTGCAAGTGTTTGCCAAAGTGTGCCGGAATTCTTTGCGCGTCGATACCGCGCTCACGTGTGCGAGTATATATATATATATATGTATATAGGAGACCGACGGGAATTTCATTTCCAACTATTATACACTGCGATGAAAAGCAAAAGAAGAAAAAAGCGAGTCAGCTCGCAGTGATAAAAGGGATCGCTTATTGCAAGGAGGTCAATTTCCTCGCATTTTGCGGATGTCCTTCATAGACAGTAATTTTTTCTCGCGGCTTTATTGTTAAGCAATGTGCAATCGTTTGAACGTTAAGCGCCGAATTCCTCAACAACTAGGACGCAGTAACATTGACGGTATAAGAAAACGCTCTCTCACTGCGCAAAGGGGAGTTTAACGTGCTGGCAAAGTCGACGGCACGACGCGAGCGCGGGCTCTGCCGAGTGCGCGGAATCATCTCGAAAACTAATTTCAGCTGCTAGTGAGGCAGCTCCGCAAAGGCAATGATAGTCGAGCTGCGCGCACGCCGTGGCTCTATCGCAATACTCGCTGCCTCCGCCTCGCTTTCTTGATGGGGCGAGAGATGCTCGTACATTCGCCAAAGAAATGTACGCGTACCGTGTAGAGTGTAGACGTACATACGCCTCTTGGAATACACGTGCGCCTCGGGTATATAAATATAATCGTGCTCGCAGATATAAATATAATAAAGCTGTGTTCCTCTACTGGCTTTCTCTCTCTCTCTCTCTGCATTAGGCAAAATAGAAGTTTGCCGAGCGCAGAACTGGCGCTGACAGTCTCGAGGTTAGCGCCATTTACACCTCTCCTCCTCCCCCTCTCCATCCTTCCGACCCGAATATAATTAGCAAAAAAAGTTTAGTACGAGCCCGCGCGCGCGCGCGCTCGGTGCAATTTCAAGGGGGTGCGCATAAATCTTGAGGGGCGCGATGCCGCCGCCGCCGCCGCCGCCGCCGCGCTGCTAGTGTCGAGCGAGACGCTAATTATATGCTGGAATTTCAATGCGTTATTTATGGGATTCTTTCGCGTTCTTCAACGCCCGCCGCACGCGCAGATAAGAATAATTTATTGGCAATTAATGCTTTGTTATTCGGCTAATTAAATGCCCGAGCTTCATTATCTCCGCGGAAGGGGGGGGGGGAGAGCTTCGTTAAATTTTTTTGCCCATCAGCGGCGCTCGTCGCGCGGCCAATATCCTCTCCGGCTGCTCATCGGCATGATACATATACAGCGATTGGCGCGTTCAAGTCCGATTGGTTCCTTTGAAATTTTATTTCCTCGTATCCATCGAGAGGCGCTCGCTGGAGGACGCAATGTATAGAGCCTTGATTCTCGAGATGCCCGGCGCGCATCGGGGGAAAAAGCAAAGAGCAGCTCGCGCCAGTCGCCGGGAATCCGACAAAGTGCACGTGCGGCTCGCGCGCTACAGTAAGTGTCAATTTTATACCAACAAAGTGGCGAAACGGAGAAAGCGGGGGCCCTCCGCGCGCAGAGACGGCGGCAGAAGCCACACGCCCACATAAAAGCTCTCGCGGCTCGCGGCTGCACGTTTGAGGAAACGATATTGTGCGCGCGCGCCCTTCTCTCACTCCTCCTTCCCTCTCGCGCAGCTCGAGTCGATCCTGCTCTTTTTCTCCGCTCGCTTCTGCTGCTGCCGCTCTGTTCTACTTTTTCTCCTTCGCGAGCGATCTCTCCTTCCTCCATTGAGTGCGCGTTTCTTGCGCGGCTACGAGTCCCCCTCATTTTCGCCGGAAATCCAGGCGGTTCTTCGGTCGTCCGCGCGCTATCTCTCGATAATGGGCCACTGCGCGCATATCGGTGTTTCGATTGAATTTTCTTTCGGCGCTTTAATTCGCGAGCCGATGTGCGCGCGCGCCGCGCAGTCGTAAAACGCCCCCGGCGATTTGGCCCTTTTATTCGTGCGCACCGGGCCGAGCTATTACAGTCGAGCGGCCAGCAAAAAGGACGATGCCCATCCGGGATTATAAGGCTCGGGCGAGTACAATAACCGCGCGGCGCAAACTAGTCGTATATATATGTAATATAATGCGCCGATGTTAATGCGCGCGCGCTGCAGCCGCGCAATTTCGGCGGTGGCGTCTCGCGCTAAAAAGGATTAATCGCAAAATCGTCGGAGCGTTCGTATATGTGCGCTCTACAATTCGAGCTTTGCCCGCGCGCAGATTTTTCCCCCATTATACAAATGTAACTATAACGAATATGCGCGGACTGCTAATCGCGCGGGCCGCAGCAATCCGCGGAATTATGCGTAGGGCTGCGTCGCTGATGCGCGAATTTTCCGCTGTGCAGGAGCACGAACGAGCGGATGATCGAGCTTCCCGGTAAATATCGAGCAGACTGCCGGCGCTCGCGGTATGTATATGCGCGCCCAGATAAACTAGTCTACTTAACAGTTAATCTCGCTGTGCAGGGCTCGTTCCCTTCGTTCAATTTTATTTAAATTGTTTCCCAGTTTCCGGACGCGCTCCAAGGATTATCCCGGCATTGTTTCACCGCCGGGGTTATACACATATATAATGTTTAATCCTCGTTAATCGTCTAATGCATTCGCACGGCAGTGTCTGTACTGCGTATATTTATTAATCTCGATTTCTCGATGTGTGCAGCCGCCGTGGAAAGCGAGAAATTTCGTCGCGGACGATTGTTGAGCAGCGCCATACGGTATAGGTATATATAAGCGCGTGTATGCACTCTGTATATACGGCGTCATAGGTCGTCAACGATTTTCTTGGCCCGCCAGCACAGCTGTGGATGACGTAAATCCGAAAAGTAAATATTGCCGCGAGGGAAAATTGCAGCGTCTCGAAATTTTGACCCGATTAACCCGAGCGAAATGACCCATTTACGCGGGTGCGGAATCCAGCTGTGCCGCTCTCCGCATATACATATCTATATATACATTGGGGCAAACAGACTGATGCCACGTCGCGACGACTGCAGCGCTGCAGCCGCTGTAAATAAACGCGACTGTTTCATTCTCTGCGTCCAAAGCTCGCTCGCCAGTCGGCATTAGTGCAGCTACTCTCTGCGCGCACGGCTCTTCGCCCCCCCCCCCTCCTATATTTCCAGTGACTTTCCGCTCGCCTTTTTCCCGGGCGCCACCTTCGCTCTTTCGCGTCGGCGCGAAATTGTATTTGCGAGGGAGAACCGCCCGATAACCGTATTTTCACTTTTGACGGAGTTTGCAGCAGGCGCGCTTGCACTTTGTGCTGCACACAGCGACACGCTCCGGAAGAATATTAGCTTGCCTCATGGCATACATGATGCTTGCCCATTCGATATGCGGCTCGGCGTGTGTATATAGCTGCTTCTATATATGATACGGAGGCCGCTGGCATTTTTTTGCGCGCCACATAATAGCGAATAAGGAGGGGGGGGGGGCATAAAGATCGTTTGGTTCATCCAGAAAAGCCGGGAGGAATTCGCCATTAACATTATTATATTCTTCGCGATCAATGGGCTCGAAAGAATATAAGTCACGCTGCGCCGGAATGTCAGCGGCTCCTCTTTCATTTTTCTCCTCTCGTTTTTCCACCTATATATAGTGTGCACAGCCTTGGGGAGGGAGAGAGAGAGAGAGAGTGAGCGAGCGCGCGCGCGCGTTTATGAGCGCGAAGACAAAAAAAGTTTATGCACCTCGGTATTTTTCGATCTCGTTTTATTGGCTACGCGCGCGATTTACGACGCTTGCTCGAATGAGCAGCGCAGCCCAGGTGGCAGATGAAACTCTGCGTTTCGTCGCGGCGGCTACCCCCACTGCTCGTCCTCGCCCTGTGTACACACACACATATATATATATATACGCTCCTTCGGTCCAAGGGTTGCCACCCCAGATAGAATGGGATGGAGCGAAAAAAGGAGGTGACACCGGCATCCAGGACATTCTGCAACCGGTGCGCGCCAAACGCCGCCGCGTGCGTTACACTATATACTCGCGTCGTGGCGAGAGCGAGAGAGCAGCCTGCGCGGCAGTATAACCGCAAGAGCAATAATCCTGGCCCGAACGACGTCTGAAGGATCGCGCGAGAGCGCGGGAGAAACTCGCGTCGGCTTTTTGCGAGACGCGATTTAATTGGTGCTTGCTATATATATATGCGTATCGCTGATTGCGCGAGCTTTCGCGCCACTCTGCGACGCGCGTATTTTTCTTTCGCATCGCGAAAAATAAAAAAGTGTTTTCCGCAAGGAAGAGAAAGCTTGGCGCTTTGTCGCGGCGCGAGAAAACTTAAGCGTGCGTAGTGAAATTTCACACAGCGCCGATTTATTCTGACGACTTTTGAGAGTATATTGAATTTCAAACTGACGCGCGCATGATCCATTTATAAAAATAGATTTTTTTTCCTTTCGCCTCTTTTAGACGCGTCTTCTTTCTGGAATATATATGAGCTTGCCGCTACACGCACAGAGTCGATGTCGTGGTTTTCTTCTGTGTAGTTAGAGGCACCATCGGTATGGCATCGCTAGATATACTCTTGTAAGGATGGGGACGCAAATTCGCGCTCGCCATGAAGAGGATTTATTAAGCCAGTAAGATCACTGGCTAGTGTCGAGTGGTCTGATTTATGAAACCAATTAATCGAGAACGCTGTCCGGTCCGCCTTGCTAAAACCTTCATATTTTCACTTGATTGTTAAAGCTTTCTTTTTTATCTTCAAATGAAAATTTATATGATTTTTTAAAGAAAATTATTCGAGTCTTGAGCTATATTTATGAAGACACATTGAACTTTATTCTTTTTTTTAGCATATATCTCGGTTTTCATTTCGAGTGAATAATCTTCGGCTGATTATTCTGTGCCCCATATTTAAACATCTGTGACATGCAACTGCGTAATAAACTTTTCTACATACTATTGCGAAGAACATATAAAACATTGATTTGCGCACACGCGGATACGAAAATTCTATAGTGCTGCTATTTAAATTGCTAAACGAGCAGTAGATATTGTAAGCTATTCTGTCAAGCTTCAAAAGTTTTAATTTTATTCTTGCAAACAGCGGTGCGTAGTTGTACTTGCAAAGGCACATATTTTACCTTTTCTTTCTTCTTTATGTGGTCGCGTAAAATTTAGTCCGTGATAGCTTTCAGTAAACCAGTATTGGAAAGTAACAGTGTCATTTAAATGTCAAATATAAATCCTTCGATATTTTTGTTTTGACCACATATAGAGATTGAGAAATCCGAACCACCATTATTGACAATATAGCTTGTCAAGAAATATTATTAAAGTGTTGCCGTACGTAATGAACGACCCTTTTTTATATTTTATTCTTATGTAGAATTTTTGAAGCTTGATACGTCCTTTTATTTATGAAAAAAATAGTCAAAATAAAAAAACGCAATAATAATTTAATTTCGACTTTCGAAAGCTGTCAAATCTACTAATGTTTACAGCTTTTGCTTTCCTACACCGTTAAAAATCCGTGTTTTGTTTTAGAGAATGTAGAGCGCGTACACTGTCAGCTATGTGGCACACTTTGTAATTGTATTACAAGTTTAAGTATACAAATTTTGCAGCGATAATAGCTAAATTGTAAGTGTCATTTATAATGATCAGTATAATGATCATGGATTGCGTACAGATGATTTTAAAATGCCAAAATAAACTGTTATTTAGTTAGTTGTATAATTGAGTTTATCACTCTTTAATGATAGTTTAAATTAGTTTAAACTAGTTTTATCCAGTCAGTTATCAGTGTTAAAATCATCATTCGACAAAAGATGGACGATTTTCAACTTGGTATTATTACGACAATACGTCGGCGTTGTATTAATACTAGCTTAGAAAGCGAATCGATTTCTATCAGGGTGGCAATAACCAGAAATTATCGTGTAATTCACAATCCCATTACAGATGCCCAGAGGGGCTTAGTAAAATGACCAACTGGGGTCTGGCGCTTCATAGAAATAGAAGGGTAGAGATAGGGATGTACAGGAAGCTCATTGATAAACCTAGTCGAGCTATCGAGGTTATGATCGATTAACGAAAGTAGATTAAGCTCTTGGAGGGAGAGGGCTTCCAAATTCGCATTGGGAGTTTCGTATTCGCGTGTATAATGGCTGTCTGAAAGGGTACAAGAGGATAACAAGAACGCTGAGACAAGAGGGAAAAATGTGCTTTTATCATTTTTGTTTGCGAAGGCGCTGTCTAAGTTGACGAATCGCAGTAAAGGGCTGAGCTGCTTTCACTTGAAAGGGAATTTTCACGCTCATTAGGCTCGAACTCTCGAATTCGCTTTTAACTTTTCTACCCTTCCCCTCTTTTTCCAATAAACTTGGAGCAAACATTTTTTTCACCCTCCGTCGTTGCGACATTTTTATTTTGGCGCGAGAACCGCTCGCAGCAAAGGAACGCGACACAGAGGGAGTCGATGTAAAGCACGAGGTGCGCGCAGCACGCTACACGGGATAGGAAAAGAAATTGAGGAAAAGGGCTGAAGAGAAGAGGGTTGAGAGAATCGATAATGCATTTTAATTGCTGCTTATAAGAATTGAGCGAACCCTGTTCGTGGCGTCTGGTATAGCGGTATCACAATAATCAGATGCTTTCATACCTTCGTGAAACAGCGTGTGTGCATGTGTGTGTGTGTGTGTGTGTGTGCGCGCGCGTGGGTTCGATACGATATTTCGCGCCCTACTTGCGTTCAAACGCGCCCTCCTTCTCTCCGCTTGTGAGTTTCGAAAATTGAAATGAAAAGCCAGACACGACAAAGCAAGGTACACGAGCTGTTGGTAATAGCTCAATAATAATAATAGTGAATAAATTAAGCTCGTCGAATGTCTGGAACGTTGGGCGGTCCAGCAGGCAGAATGAAGAGTCGTATAGTTGTATATGTATAGAGCAGGTTTATAAATGACCTCGCGTGCGGCATAATTCGTATGCATCGCCTTGTTCCGCCAGCATTTCTCATAAGTTTACCCCAAACTTTTCTCGCATTCAATTTGCGTAACCCAGCTAGAGCAGCGGGGCCAGCGGGAGTGGGGGGGGGGGGTGGGGGAGGATGGGAGGTTTCTTTTAGAGCCATCCTCTTGTTTCACGACGAGACTGCGATTTTTTCCTTCTCCTTGTCTATCCTGCTGTTACGCTGATGGCTCTTTCCTCCCACTGTGCTGAGTAATACTTGGCTAGAAGTAGTGGCGAGAGGGGAGGCCGACTACCAAGTGGGAAAGAATGAGACAGGGCAAGCGCCTATAGCTTCATTCGTGCATATGCGGTATATTTTATAAGGAAGATACCTTTCAGCCAGTGTTACTCTTTTAAATGCATGTAAAACGTATGCGGCAAACTTTCCTTTATCTTTGCTTGTGTGCGGGAACACGATATAGAAAAAGAGAAGACAGGGACCAAGTTGGTATTGCACAACTTTTTTCTACGTCACGGCTAAAGCGCAAAAAATTTAATCAAAAATAAGTTCAAAACTATTATTAAGAAATTATTTCTGTCTGCAGCTGCGGATTTATGTGAAATTTCTCTCCTTTTTTTTATCTAAGCTTGCGATATTAAAAACCTAGCTGTTATTGTAGTGTAGCGCAGTTTTTATGTTTTTCTGTTTTTGTTTTTTTGATAACGAAAACTCTCAGAGAAGAATTTGACTATAAACGAACGCGTGGGCAGATAAAATGGCTAACGGAACGACGTATCCCGGAATTATCGTTGATCTGAATATCGAAAATTCGGATTATATATACACTTGCAAAGCAAAAGTAAAAACTCGTTTGAAAATCTTTTCAAAAATTGTGATTCCAAAAGCCCTTGTTATTTTCACGCCGCGTTGATATTAATTTGCAAATGCAAAAGCTTGAGCGTGCACTGCCAGCTTTTTATCTTTTTTTCGATATGCGCTCCTCCCGCATGCAGAGTGAAAAAAATAAAATTATTTACTGCACGCGCGACTGTATTTTTTACGTAAGCTAATGATACTATTGACAAGTAGGGTAATCAATTCGTAAGCAAATATTTCGCAGAAAGAGTTAATGAGCATAAAATGTGAGTATTCGAAAATGTCTAGAAACAATATACTGTGGTTGAACTTTAACACGAATTTTTCAAGCTGCACAGAATGAAATGTTGGATTCGTACTCTTTTTCTAATTAAACTACTTTGCACTTGCTGGTTTCTAATGAAATTAGATTTCCCCGCTTAACAAAACGAAGGCAGCTAAACGTAGATCACCACTGCTGCAGTAGCAGTTGCAACGCGAGCAAATAGATACAGTATATCCGCAACGCGGCCAAAATAAAAATTTCGAGGAATGAAATGCAAAGAGGAGAGAGCGTAACCGTGAACGCGAGGATAATGAGAGGAGCAATCAAAGAAAACCCGTAGTCTGTGTTTAATTGTAACAGCGTACACAGTAAGAGACCAAAGAGCAGCGGTAGAAACGGAAAATTGCAACATGAAGAAGAAAAAGAGTCGGTTGGCGTTATACAGACCATTTTCTTTCGCAGCTAAACGACGGTTGGGGGAAAAAAGCTCGGGTTAAAGGGTTGGTCTGCTGGCGCGGCACGTGACCGGTAATTTCTGATCTGAATTATGCCACGTTCGTTTTCTCGTTTTCGGAAAGGAGAAGAAGAGAAAGAGCCGAGCTCGGCTGCTCGCGCCGCGGCGCACGCCAGTTCGCGTTTCGAAAATCACTGTCCGGCGGTGGTGCCAACCCCTTTCGTTCCTCAGCTCGCTCTGCCCCCCCCCCTCCCCCTGGGGGATTCCTCCGCAATGCCCACTTAATACCGTCGGGGAGTGAAAATTGCCGTGTTCGACGAGTGGATCGATGCCCTATCGAGTCCTTTCGGACGCTGCGCTACGCGTTTACTCTCGAAATATTTGCAACAAATATTTTAATTTTCCACTTTCGGATTGTCGTCGACTAAGAGTTTGCAGCTGTACGCGTACGTGCGCGGAAATAGAAAACTGAAGCGACTCATCGTTCAAGTCGGATAAACTCGTAAGCCGACGAGCACACGCGGGCAATTACTCTGAGTGCGGTAGTATGTGTATTCGTGTCACCTTGAATTGTAGTGGCTCGTTTCGCTAGGATTCACGCGTTGGCATCGTCCTGCTCCGAAATAGGAGCACTGGGTGAAGAGCCGGAGGTAGGGACAACGGTATATAGAAGTAGGAAAGGAGGGGCTGGAGAACGAAAGGCGACGGCGACGGCTGGAAATCACATTTTACGGAAAATTGAAGAAGGTGTTTGGACGACAGCCAGATGGGGCTATGCTAATGGCATAAGAATGCTGGGCGCGAGCGGAGAAGCTGTCGCTGCTGGTTCTTCTTCTGCTGCTGCTGCTGCTGCTGCGGCTGCTGATCTCTTCTCGAGATGTTTGATCTAGACTGCTTATGCTGCGCCAGTTGAGAAAGCAAACCGATTAATCTGTCTGGCTCGAAGCGATTGATTATTCAGCAAGTTTTCGACTTTTCACTGATTTACCTACCTCGGCTTGATGAGCGATTGCGAAGATTACAAACAAATTTATTTGCAACTGATTTATTTTTCTATTGTTTTAGGTTAGAAATTCGTGATAAGATCTCAGTTGAACTGCAAAAACCAATAGATTTAATCTCAATTGATATCGACGTTTTCTTTTAGATGTAGTAAAATAGATTAGCACTGATCCTTTCGATATCGTGTCGATCAATTCACTTGCCCTACAGATTCCAGTTTTGGAATTACAGTAGTCCATTAATAATTCTAAACTAATGACATTAAAATCAACAACCAATTAAAAATGACGACTGAGTCGAGCAAAGCTAATATGATTTTCCGTTCTTTTTTTTACAGACCACTAGTACGATGCTGATGACAGTTTTAAAATGGAGCTAACGATGTAACTGAATATGAAAACTAATGAGCACTTAAGAGAACGACGTCAAGTGAGAAAATTGTTAATCAGAATATGAGGTGCCGAAGATAAGGAAGTAAAGCAGCCGTTCGAAAGCGTTACAGGTGAGTTAACACAGCCTTTACCTCGTATTTCGTATATGTGCACGCGTAGACTGCGTACACGATCAATATACCCTTTGAATAGACGATAAAATAATACTAGTGGCATTATATTGTTGGCAGTTTCGTACAATATGCATGTGTGAATAGACGGTAAATGACGCGGTAACGCCAGTCGGCGGTACGCCAACCAGTAGTATAATATTCTTTGAAAGTTTTGACTTGTATTTTAATATACATTATTGTTCCTCTTTTACCTTGGCTCGACTCTGAATTCACGAACGAGTTGCAGTGTGCGTGCACGCCCCAACTACTTTCCATTCTTTCTCGACTCCCTTTTGCGCGCTCTTTCCCTCTCCCTCACGTATTAAATTGCTCACGAGCGTTATATCTTCGTGAAGAATTCAGAGGCGCTAAAAGCTCTCACGCTACTGCGGCTGCCTGCAGTCTAGTTTTCTTGCATCCAAGGCTGCTGCTGCTGCTGCTGCCGCCGCTTCTCCTCCTTATTCGACTTTGCCAGGAGATCAGAATTTTCGCGTGTATACAACTGTCTTGTCCATATATTTCTATAGCAAGTTTATTTTTCTATGCCCTCTGCGTACCGAGCTGCACAAATATTTTGTTTGCCTTGCATTAATGATTTACTGCAGAAAAGTGTAGGAGAAGTAACTGTAGCTCAAAGAACCGATGCCGCACATTTTCCGCCTTAAGTGCTCACGAGCTTGTGGTAGATTGAATTTCCGATATGTGACGTCTCTATATATTTTTACCCGGCTACTAGAAATTAATCGAAACAATTTTCTTTTTTTTTTCAAATAAAGCCCAACAGCTTTACTTTATTCCCACCGATAAAGCTTTTATTTGCGATTGCCATTTTTCGTTAATTTCTTTTCCATTTTAACTCTCTCGCGCAAAATGGTTAAAAAACGAAGCCACGAAATCAAATAGATCCGAGAGACGATAAGCGCATTATTTATTATTGAAATATAGTTTGAAGATTTCTGTTTTTGATTATCAAAAAATGCATGCACCTACCTTCGAGGACGCAGACTTTTAATGAAGTGTAGGATAAAAGTTGAGAATTAATCACGCTGTCGTCATTTTAAATGAATTTCTTTCTTGAAGCTTATTGCATTTCCAGTACAGGAGAGGGGGGGGTGGGTGGGTTGGGGACGAGGTAATGTAATGAAGTCGGCGCAAACATGCTCTAAGTGAGATAGCCTCCCCTCGGAGCACAAGAGGATTGATTATTTACGCGCTAGCTTTCCCTGTGGGAATCTTTGATTGCAGTGTACGTATCTGCTTAACGTTGCTATCTAGCCGCCGTAGAAAATTCTTCGTTGCGACGACAAAAATTTTGAAAAACGAAAGCATTCTATACGACTTTGAGAGTACGTTTGTGCAGTAACAAATAAAATATCAGAGCTAGTCGTGCTTGAACTGAAAGGGATAACAATGAAGTGAAAAAATGGGACGACAAGGTAAGGACGGCGCAAGAGACAAAGACTTATCTTCACTTTCCATACCAACACGTTTATTTCATAATACGATGACGTATGTATATATAGATCTATTATTATTGTAAATACACGTATATGGTCGTCGGTTTTCCATCCGTCTCTGTATTATTGGACTCGTCATCCATTATTCTCGCTTGAAACTGTAAAATCGGCTGCCTGCTGAGGTTTAAATTCTCTCTTACACACAGACACACACACACAAGCACACGCTTGCACACAGTCACTCAATCTCTTTCATAATATTGTACAACAAGACGTCGCGACCGCGTGCGACCAGCCCAGCCGCAACGGCTGCAAAACTGCGTTATATACAGCGCAGAGGGAGAGCCGGCCTGGGCTGAGCGCGCAGCCGCGGCTGTCGATAAAATTCGATGCGCTGTTCCAACAGCGCGCAAAAACACGGATAAAACGATGAATTCGTGTAACATTAGGAATTTTGAAATATCGCCGCGCCGGCCGCACTCTTTTCGCTCCGCACATTTATTTTACTCTCCGAAACAACCGTACTCGCAGTTCTTTGCACTCGCTCTCGGTGCAATGTAACGCGATCTCGTTATTATATATATACTTTGTAAAAAAAAAAGAAGGAAGGAAAAAAAAGTGAAAATACAGAGGTCGAAACAACACTTGATAACGCGATAAATAAATTTCGTAACTCGTATTTTCCCTATTCTCCCGCGCGGTGTTCGCTTCGTGTTTTTTTATTTTTTTTTTTTAAACTTTTTTTCTATTTCGTTGGCTGACACTTTTCACTTTGACATTTTGTATTTTCCTCCCGCGGTGGAACTTCTCCAATGCAATAAATAAAAATCGAGACAACGTGCGCGCGCGCCCGCGCTCGGATGAAATAAAATAAAACGTGCCAGAAAAAGGGATGGGAGAAAAAATCGGCCGAAAAAAGGTCATTCGTTTTGTAGGTATGAGGGAGAGAGAGCGAGGTGATGGTCGGGGTGATAGAGATTGGACCACTAGGCGAGAATTCGCGTACAGTTAGAGAGAGAGAGAGAGAGAGAGGAGGGGGGAGCAGGGAGGGTGGGAGGGTGGGAGCGAGTTGGTGAGGAGGGCTGTGTATGGCACCGTTGGCCCCGAAAATATTCGACCGACGTCGTTTCGCGGTGGCGTTCAAAATCCTCAAATCGTTAACCAGGCGCGTGCTTAAAATACCTGAAAACGGTTGCTGGCGGTAGCAGTCGCCGCTCAGTCCTCCTAACGAACCCAATACTCTGCTAACACATGGGTCACATCGTCGGCTGTCGGGCAAACGCAAAGTGGAAGCCTTTTCTGTACAGCGTACGCTCGCGGTGCCGAGTAACCGGGGTATAAAACAAAAAAAAAAAAAAACGGCAAAAAAAGAGGACACGAACCGAAAGCGGGATATGGAACGACACGATCCGCGAAATACTTTGGCGCTAATGGACCGAGAGGAATAAAAATGTCACAAGTGAAATCGATGTGTTTCGAGTGCGTACCTCGCTCTGTCTTGTCCGCATGATCCATCTCCATTTCTCTCCCTCTCTCTCGCTCTCTCTCTCTCTCTCTGTACATATATATTGTTATTTGTAAGCTCACGTACTCGCATTCGCTCTTAGTTACTCCGAATGTACAATCATCACGAGCATGCACACAGAAGAAAGACATTTTTTATTTTACTCAATTTTTGTCCGCGATCTGCATCTCTCGCAATTTTATTCAATTTGTTAATATCTATATATTCTCGCATATCTGTCGCGTTCTCGCTCACCTCCCATATACATATATAATATAATATATATTTTTTTTTTTATATATTTTCACAAACCGCCGCTCACCGTATTATTGTGTATATCGTCTTTATCTTCTCTCCTCTCCGTTACTCCCGTCTAAAGACTCCGCGATCGCTACATTTCAATTCACTTAACGCACTTTGGAAAAATATGTATGCTGTGCACTGGATTATTTTACAAAGTATATATAGCTCGAAGGAGAGTCGCACAGTTCGCAAAGTCGAAAGGTCGGAGGGTAAGCGCGAAACGCTGCCGCGTCTACGACTCGTTCAGCGCGCAGTCCATATCGTGGAAAACTTGCATGTCCAATACTTTTGTTATTTCAGCGATGAAAATCCAATTGGAAGGCTCGACGAACAGTTGGAAAAGTATGGGCTAGTGCCCTACACGCGACTACGCGGAGTGCAACCGTGGGGAGGGGTATCGACTATTACGTACGTGTTTTCGAGAGGTACAGATACAAAGTCTTTCTCGCAACGGAGCGAGGCAGTCTATTAAAACAAGAGACGCGTCGTCGAAGACAGGATTGCGTAAACCATTGGAATTCAGCATGCGAGTTCTCCATTCCACGACTCGTCGACGCCCACTCTCTCTTTCTCTTTCTTTGTCTCCCGATATACGAGCTTTCGAACGTCCTTAATCTCTTAAATACACTTGCGCTTATGATACACACAAGATGATACCACTCGAGAGTCTCGTCGCTGCTTCTCTATATAATCGTCTCGTTCGTTATTCGCTGTAGACTCGTCGCGTCCCTCTCGTATGATTCGCAAAAAAGAGTTTTTGGTATTTACAAGTATTTACATGGCTCACCCGCCGATCAACGCAGAGCGCGCGCGGCGCAACGAAAGAAACGCGTCTGCCTGTCCGTCCGTCCGTCCGTCTGTCTGCCTGTGTGTGTGTGTATGTGTGGGTTGGTTGGTGTGCAACGTACGTCCTTTGCGTCGCTATATCATCGCTTTAGACGCTGCTTGGCCGTCGAGGCTAGCTGTCCTCTCTGCCTCTCCTCTCCCGGCGGCTCTGGCTCGCAGCTCTCTGTTTTGTCTTGCCGGCTGTTTATGCAGGGCAACTCGACTCGACAATGCCGTGCTGCAAAATGGAGAGCGAGAGAGGCGGGCCGGAAAGAGGCAGCTGCACCGAGTCTAATTAAACGCGCTAATGTTGAAATAAAAAAGTGTGCACGGGGGATGGTCGTGCTCCGTTGCAGGGCGGTGGGGAGGGGGGGAGGGGTAAAGCCGAGAGAAAAGCGACACGTGTTCCTCTCTCTCTCTCTCTCCCTCTCGTGTGCGTCTGTGTAGAGTAGTCGCGTGTTTGTCTGTTTTATCGCAGTCAACTGGTGATTTGTGACTTTGTGAGGCGGCCTGCGGATGTTGTACACCTATATATACACTGCGCAGTGTGTGTATACTGCGCTGCAACCTTTCTAAATCGTTGGGAATCCGAATGAGCACTCTCGCCGCTGTCGAGCGGCCCACTCTGCTCTTTGGCTCTTTGGCCGCGCCCGTTCATCTGGAAGTGCGCGCGTGTGTGTGTGTGTGTGTGTGTGTCTCCGTGTGTGCGTGGGAGTATCTCTCTGTACGTGTGTCTATTTACAGCCGCTATTCCGCGCGTGTGCTCGTATTAGGAACTGCGCTATAACTGCGGCCATTCGGAATGGTTGAGGTTTTCGGCGTGTACACACCTTACACGCGAAACTAAAAGTTAACGGTTAGTATAAAAAGGATTAGAAAAAAGTATCGCAGTAAGTACGGAAGTGTAACGACAGAATACTAACGCTTTCCTTTTTACACAATTGTTATACTGGCACAAGATTGGGCGACTCGGGGCGGTGGCGGCGAATTAATTATATAATAATACTTGCGGGTCGAGAACCAGCCCCCGCCGCGTCGTCGTCTTATATATTATTTATATACGTAACGTACTTGTCGAAAGGAATGAGCGCGTTATACATTCATCAATTCCCCCGCGAGGAGTGATAGTGTCTCTGCAGTGTGCGTGTGTGTGTGTGTGTGTGTGTGTCTGGCCGTTTGTGTTCCCTGAAAATGTCAATTCTCACGTGATTGCGTATAGGTATATTGTACAGAGAAGATAAAATCGTGGTCGTGTGTGGAACGCCTTGAGAGCGCAGAACGCGTCGTATTTGCAATACAATCTTGCTGCGGGGAGGAGAGCTGTACAGCGGGAGAAATAAGCAAAGTCTCTGGCGTATAATCGTGGCAGTAAGGAAGTAGCGAGACCCGATAGAGTTGCCAAAGCAGCTGTGGTCGTAACCGTTCGCACACAACACGCCCACTTCCGTCGTCTCTTTCGTCGTCGTCGTCGTCGTCGTCGCGATTAGGCCGCGCAGGCGGGAGGACGAGTGGACCACGAGGCCGCTGCTTCTGCTTCTGCTGCTGCTGCTGCTGCTGCTGCGGGGGGGAAGCCAATTTCGAGGTTCGACGCGTTCGGCAATCAGACGTAGTACTCGTTGACGTTGAGCGCGTCGGAGTCCCGACCCTATACGCAGCTCTCCTGACTCGATATGAGGGGCGTGCGCACCGTGACGACCTCCCGTGGATGGTGCTGGCCGGGCAGCGGTGGCTGCTGCTGCTGCTTGAGGGGCAGCGAGTCCTGCATGATGCTGAGGCCGGGCGTCGTCGCGCCGGCCGGTGAGAGCGAGGTCTGCTCGACGAGGGGCTTGGGCACCCGGGCGCTGTGGTCGATGCACGCGTAGACCGTCGCCTCGGGCTTGGCGTAGCCGCCGGGCTGCTGCTTGCCGCCGCCGACGATGATGCCGCTGTTGGCGCTGCTGAAGCCGGCGAGGCTGCCGAGGCCGCCGATGCTGGCCAGCTTGCTGTCGGTGCCGGCGGCCGAGGTCAGGTTCGAGGGCCGCGCCAGGCAGAGCTCCGCATACGTCACCTCGCCGCTCAGCTGTCAACAGAGAAAGAGAGATAATGCAGCGCGAGATAGAGATAGAGATAGAGAGAGAGAGAGAGAGAGAGAGATGGAGCGGCAAAAAGCGCGATTGGCAAAAAGCTCGCTCGCAGGAAACTTGTGCGTCGTCGCTGCTTCTTACAGCGCGCGGGGCTAGATGAAGCGCCCCGCGGGCTCCGCTCTGCCTCTCCTCTAGCTCCCGCGGCACTTCAGCACCGGCAGCACTTCTTCTTCTTTAGACTACTTAACCGCGAAATTTCTAGAGCGCCGTCGGTGATAAATTGGACACGATGAAATGCTAAGCAAAGTTTTGCTCGTCGAGTCCCTAGTCTCTGCCGGGCTGCCGGGGCTAGGTATTCACCCGCTCTATATACGTATACGTAAGGTAGATATACACGTCGGGAGATAGTGTAGCTTGGGCGCGAGCAGATATAGGGCGGTTCCGGGAAAGTAAGTGGCGCGCCGAGGCTGCTATATCATAGAGACAAAAAGGAAGACGCCTCTACCGCCGCCGCGCCTGCCCAAGAGAATGGGAGAAAGAGAGACGGACGGACGGGCGAAAGCCGTCCCAAATCTTTGAGAAATGTATAGAGGGCGAGCGAAGAAAGACTTTGCGCGCCGAGCAGTGCGCAGGCAACCCCCCGCTATCTGGGTTCTCGCGAGCTGTAGCAGCCGTCGGATGAGGCAGTGAAGCTGCAGAACTTTTGGCGAAAAAAGCGAAAGGTGCCGCTACCGCTGCTACTAGCAACACCGACCGCATTTCCGCAAATGCGATTCTCCCCCCCCCCCCCTCGCTCTACTTAGCGCCGAATGAGCTCCGCTAAAGGACCTATTCCCGCAGCCGGCGAGAGCCAAGTTTCCGAATCGCTTACACGTGCTATCCCTCTTTCTCTTGGCGCGCAATGGTTCTTTCCGAGCGACGAGAAGAAAAAGAGCGCGAGATGAGCAGCCGTTCGTTTTAAACTCGCGGCCGTGCGCGAGCACGGTGTGTATACAGCTGCACAGCAACGGCGGGCTCTGCTTTTAATTGAGTCTAATTCATATGCGGGAGCGCGCGTCGTTAGCGTTCGCGCGCGCGGCTCGGGCCGATCAGCTTTTGTCGAGTAATCTCATTAGCGATCGACTTCGTAATTGGAAAGTAGTTGTGTTTCCTCGCGGCTCGGCGTCATTAGAGGCGCGCGGACAATCGATACGTAAGTGCGCGGCGAGCTCGCTCGAAATCCCGCGGCTTAAAATTTTCGAGCCCGAGGGCTTTGCCGCGCGCTCCCACGCCGGCTCGCCCGCCGCCGCCGCCGCCGCCGCCGGTCGTAGAGGGCAAATAAGCAAAATAATTGTCGACGCGATTAACCCGCAATGCGCCGCGGGCCGCCGCAGACGATATTTGCTTACGAATGCCATGTTAATTTGGCCGGCGCACCGGCGCCGCGATGAGCGCCGCTTGTTCCCGGTTGTTTTAAATCGGCCCGCTTTAAAACTCGGATTTCGCCCGCCCGTCCTCGCCCGTAATAGCTCGCAATCATCCCCGCGGGCGCGCACAGCCGACTTTTAAAACAATCCCCCGACGAGAGACGAGGCTACGTACGCGTGGCTCGCACTCGCTTCTGAAGGTGCAATTGCCGGCAGCCCGTTCGTTGTACTCGCGACGTAGGGATTTTTGAGCGGAAAATCGTCGGTGCTATAATACTCTCTCTCTCTCTCTCGCTCTCAAGAGAGAGGGAGTTATAGTCTCGGCTCTGCAGATAGAATACTCCCTTTCGGTATATATAATTCGCGAGCGCGAGCGCGCACGTACATACTTAAGCTCGTTTCGCCGGCTAAATTAATGCGATTTGTTAAAGCACGAGGCTGGAGTGCGCGTGCGAGCAAGAGAAGCTCCGCTGTTTCTGGGCTTTGTTGTGGAACTAATTAACTGAAAGTTGGCGCGACGCGGCCGCTCGCTCGGCGCGTATATATATATACACCGCCGCGCCTGGCCGATCGATTGAAGCTCGTGTCCGCCGTTATAGCTCGCTATACTCCGCAGAGCCTCCGCGTGCACACATACCGCGATAGCTCGGGACTAAACTTACCGGCAGCGTTGGATAATTGTTGTAGTCGTTGTGCGAGTAGGCCGGCAGATGATTAGCCGTCGGCTGCTGCTGCTGCTGCTGCTGCTGCGGCTGCTGTTGGCCGCCCGGTGGAAGGGAAGTTGTCGAGAGCCCGTCCGGCGTGCCCTGCACCGCGAGAGGTGTGCCCGCCGTCGAGCCCGTCAGCTGGTAGTCCGAGTCTGAAAGGAAAAACACCGCGCGGGATCCGCCGCGTTCGGAATCAGACTCGTCGTTGTCGAGTGCTGCTCGAGCGGGAAGAGGCTTCGATTTTTCTCGCGCACGTCAATTACTTGGGACAAGCCCTGCTCGCGCGAGGACGATACCCGTTCCTCGGAAAATAAATTTATTTCAGAGTGGCTTTCGAACCAAGGAGGATTCTCAGAATTGGAAAAAAAGCTCGAAAATTACTCGAGAGCTCTCGGAATGCAAACGCGGCGATCGAGAAAATGTACGGGCTGCACATAGCTCGCCGATAATTATTCCGGTTCATCGGTTCTCTTTTTATTTCATTTTTTTTTTTCAAACTCCCGGTAATATACCAAGCGCATATTAAGAGGACGTGGAAGCTCTGCCCTACTTCTGACGCCTGCATTGAAAAATACCGGGAAAAATTATACACGCTTTTTTTTGCGAACAAATTGATTGCCTCGAAATAGACGCGGTCTTGAAAGAATACGCTTACACTCAGGCCGATGTGTACTTTCGTAAGGGAGCGTTCTCCCTCGTCAAGTAGCGAGACAGTCGTTTAGTGAGGCCTGCAGCGCGCGGGGGCGCATAATTACCTTTATTCGTGGGCACGACATCGGGATTCCGGTCGTCGGCGTCGTAGAGGTCCTCGGAGCTCGGGGCCGTGGCCTTCTTGAGCGGCAGGTCGCCCGGGCGCGGGGCTCGCCTGTCGCTCCTGACCTTGAGGGCCAGGAGTATCGTGACCGTGCAGAGCAGCAGCGCCGTGACGACGCCGATGAGGATGCCGATCAGAGGCGTGATTTCGAAAGGCACCTGTGATCCTGTGAACAGTACGCGCACTACTCTCGTGCATGTATTTCTCAGTGACACGGCGATCGCTTTGCGCAGATCGCGCGATCAATATTCAGCGCGACAGCCGGAGATACAGGGGGAGGGGGGGGGAGGACGCCCCCGGAGCCCTTTGACCTTCGACACACATGTGCACGTCGGCGTGCCGTTCGTGAAAATCGCGAGGCGAGGCGAGGCGAAGCGATATTGGTATTGGTTTATAAATGCGGGTGCATCTGTGCGCTGTGCTCGCGCAGTGGACTATACTCTTCAATCTTTTCATCATCTCGCTTCGGGAACACGCGCGCTCGGCTCGTCCGGATCTCGCTCGCGTATGGAATACATATTGCCAGCGAGAGAGCCGCGCTACGCGTTTATTATTCAGCAGAGCCTCTCGTGCGCTATTTGAAGAAGCTTATTAACGTTCGAGTAGCGCAGATTTTACCCCCTCCCGCGCGCGCGACTCAAAGCTTTGCCGGAGATCAAGTTTATTTCGGGTTAATAAATAATCATCAAGCGACATCTCACTCCTCATTTCCACGCTCTCTACCTACGTCGCTCGTTTATTCTCTCCTGTTCTATCTCTTTCTCTCTCTCTCTCTCTCCATAGCGCGTGTGTGCGTGTTTATATATATATATATATGTGCGAGAGAGGGAGAGAGAGAGAGAGAGAGTCCATAAATTGCGCCGGCATTGACAAAATTATACGAGCGCGAGCGAATTTATTTCGACGTATGCAGATTACACACTCGGCCGCGGATAATCCACTAAAGCACACGGCTCCGTCGTAATAACTTTGATTCTGCGCTGCGCCCGACTCCCTCCCCTACCCACTGTATAGCACTCGACGAGTCGGTTATTAACCGACGAAAGAGAGCGCGTCAACTCGAATATTCCCTCGCGATTTTCATCTGTATAATGCGCGCGCCGCGGCTGGAGTGAGGGAGGAGAAAAAAATTATAAGAGTCTGCCGCGAGCACGAGCCGCTATATTCCATCGCCTTCTTTCTTGCGCGGAGGCTCGTGCCTCGAGAGGGTGGATTCCAAGCATTAAAACTACTCCTGCTTTACCGACGAGTCACAGTCTGTGTACGGTAATTGGATTTCAAAGAATTTTCACTCCGATCGAGCCTTTCATCGCGATTCAAGTGCACACATATTTTACGCCCCCTTTGTAATTATATATGCTTCACACCGGTTCCAGCTTCAAAAGGCAACGATTTCTTTGTATCAAGTGCGAAGTGCACTTTAAACAGAATAGAGTCTTCTAAAAAAATTTTTTTATGCACCTTGCTACAAAATACCATCTCGCGGCGTTCCCACCTGATCTTTATGCGATTGATAGTCTTTCCAGAATTCACAGCTTCTACGCTCCGTTGGTCAGCGCGATTTCTCAGTGATACAAGTGCGAGTTGCGTCAGACGCAACTCAGGGCTCCGGGGCGTCTCAGTCGCGCGCGGCTCTGCGATCCCTCGGAAGGCAACTATCGACTTACCAGTCTGCTTCTCCGCGACCTTGAGGGTGAAGCCCTCGAGAAGGGTCGAGTCGCTGCGACCCTTGGAGTTGACCGCGTAGACGGCCATGCGTAGCCCGCGGTCGGGCTCGAGGTCGTGCACGCTGAAGGCGGCGCTCTCCCGCGAGCTCACGTTCGCCCTGAGCTGCCCGGTCTGCTGTTCGTAGACCTCCAGCTGGAAGTGCTGGCTCTGGCCGCCGTCGAAGCCGGCCGTGCACTCGACCGCCAGCGACTGGGTCGTCTGGTTCGTCAGCGTGCAGTTGTACGGCGGCTCGGGCTTACCTGCGCGCGAGACACATCGTGGACGTTACGTAGGCGCGTATACGTGTACGTGTATGCGACAAAGGCAATTCAAGCGCGACTATACTCCCGAAGAAAATGGAGCAAAGGACGCCCGCGAGCACGGCGACAATAAAATATATGCGAGATTAAAGATAGTTGATTTACGGCCGTGCGGCTATGCGCGACAGAATAGAAGGAAAAAAAAACATATTGGAAGCGCGCACGCAGTGAGAAATGTTGAGCGCGTCGGGCGGCGCGCAGGGAGGTGGGACGCGGCGAAAAAGAGAGATAATAAAAAATACGGGGGAGTGGAAATGGAATGAGCAAATGAAATGGAAAAATAATAGGAAAAATATTCGCGCGCGCTGAGTAAAATCGGAAATAGCGTTGGTAAAACCGTATATAGCATTCGCGGATGTGTACGTATAACGCGTGTAGAGGCCGTATACGGCTCGGCTGCCGTAGCGTCAGTGTCTGCGGCTGTGGGATCGCAATATTATTGCGCGCGGTCCTCGGAATTTCGAGAGCTACAGTGAAAAGTCGTCTAATTACCATTTAGAGCGTCTGCAATGCATAGCCAACGATTGTTGCTCTGGGAGGCAAGTTGAGACGGGGCTAAAGTGCTCGTTACGCGGGGGCAACACGACGGCGGCGCGGCGCGCCCCCTCGAGCACGCGTACGTACGCGTTAAGTGTATACGCGGCTCGCGAGCGCGCAGCAGCCGCGAATTACCGTCTCAAACGCAGCGCCCGAGGGCACAGAGAGAGAGGGAGCTACGCACACTTTTCTCGGCCGGGCCGTCGGTGAAATTGTATTTTCGCGTGTGATATATATATGTGTGTGTATACAAGGGGTTAGGTGATAGCTCTGCGAACCTGCGGCGATGATGTGGAACATGCAGGGGGTGATCTGCTTGCCGGCGGTGTTGCTGGCCGTGCAGAGAACCGTGCCGTAGTCGGACTCGCTCAGGGGCTTGTAGGTGAGAATGCTCTCGGTCTGGCGGGTCGTGTCCTTGTAACGAGCCTCCGGCACGTTGCCCATCTCCTCGGAGTTGTTGAACGTCCAGTGGAACTTGTCCGGCGGCGGATAGGCCTCGACCCTGCAGATGACCTGCGCCTCCTCCTGCCGCGCCACTCCGTACACGCGTTTCAGATCCGGCAGGCAGATTGGCTTGTCTGAGGGGAGGGCAAGCGCAGAGCGTCCGATTAGCGTCGCGCGAGTCGTCGAGAAGAAGCGCGTCCCGTATGTATACTTACACATGATCTTGAGTTCGACGCTGTTGCTGTAGCCGTCGCCCTCGACGTTGCTCGCGATGCAGGTGTAGTTGCCGGACTGCGAGCGATTGACCTCGCGCAGCGCCAGGCTCGTCTGCTGCACGATCATGCCCATCTTGGCGTTGTTCTGCAGGATGTTCCCCTGCGCCGGGCAAAACAGAAAACAGCGCGTTGTAGAACGCACACGCGGTTCAATCTCGCGAGTCGCAACCGCCATGAATTTTTTCGCCGGAGATTTTCCCTCTGTCTCTCTCGACCGCGACGCGCTGACGTCTTCTTTTTCATGAGCCCGCGGGCGCGCATTTCCCGCGGCCGACTCGCAGTAGGAGAGGAGCCGCCCGGAAATTCCAAGGTAAATCGTCAAAGGAATGCGCCCGCGCGCGCGCATACGTCAAAAAGCCGAGGTCCCCGGCTGTGCTTACTTACGTAAAACGTTATACGGAGGAATGCCGGGCGTACATAGTCTTGTTGTTACTTTCGCGGAAGGAGCAGTCGTGAGATTGGGAACGACGAAGAAATTAAAATGGAAACGAGAGCGGAGAGACGTCATATATGAATTCCGCTGCGCTCGCGAGGGGAGAAAGGGGCCGCGGAACTTACATTGTGCTTCCAGACGACTTTGTAGGCCGTGGGGTTGGCTCGAACCTCGCAGTCGAAGTAGACGTCGTCGCCCTCCTCGATGTCCTGGGGATTCATGTTCGAGCCCAACTGGAGCTTCAGTATCGGCACGTCTGCTCCAACGAGAAATGAGTTTTAGTTTTTAATCGACAAAATTGTACATCGCGCTATACGCGCGCGTCGCATTTTACGTGCGCCCAGACTCACAGAAGACGTTGAGTTTCAGCGCGTCCTCCAGCGCCGTCCCTTTGACCTTTGGATTCTCCGCACGGCACGTAATAAGTTTACCGTTGTCCTCGAGCGACGGCGTGAGCGTTAAAATTGACGATGTCATGTTTCCATCAGGCGATATCTGAAATCGAATATTGACCATAAATATGTATCGTCACTATGCAGAATAAACCCAGCGCAGACTCCGCGCGGACCTCGTCTATGCATTATCGAAATAACTTTCTAACATACGTCCCGCATGGACTACTTCACCGCATTTATAATTGCTTCTAACTTGAATTATTTACTCGAACACGTGTCCAGCGCGGAACGGCATATGCGTCTAGAAACATACGCGCAGTATTATCGCTTATTGTTTATTATCGCAGTATTGTTGTTTATCAATGCGATAAAAGTGTCAGATGTCCAATATTCATATGGAAATCTACTTATTTCTCTGGCGATGAATTCCCTGCGTTCAGTTCGAAAATCTCAGCCAATGGAATTGCCAATGGCCTGCACGTCGTCAATAAGAAATGCGCTATATATACGACAGCGCGCGCATTAACCAAAGTGTCATGAGGCTCGTTAGCCAAGTCAGAGGGTCGATTCCATATTCATTTGTGCGCGAACGAGACATTCAGAAGTAGCGGGAGCAGCGGCCCGAAGCTTTTAAAGAGAATATCTTAGTCTCATCGAGCGTAAAGAGAATTGAATTAAAAGGAAGGCGACTCCTGCGCTCACTCGGCCGACGTCCTCCCTGCCGCCGCTTTGGAAATGAAAGCACGGACACATTGAATACGCTATACCCTTGGCAGCGGCGTATGAGAGCTTAATCCGAGCGCTGCTCCGGGCGCAGCGAATGGGACTTTGAGTATTGATATTCGGGCTAATCGGATCTCTTTTTAGTCGAATCTCGCTTGTTTACATCGGAAAATATATACTTTTGCAGATAGGCGCTGTGATCGATAAACAAATAAATCGCACAATTTCCCGATTTTTTACCAAATAACTCTCTCTCTCTCTGGAGAGAGAGAGTGCATTCGTTTGCAAAAATAAAAAAAAATCCATTTATCCGCGTTTGAAAATTTAATCTTTCCATTTGCCGTTCGCCGGACATATCCGTACTAGATTTTTTTCAATTCACGGAAACAATTTTAGGTTGCATAATTAAAGCCGCAACTATCGAATCAACCGTTCTCTTTTTATGACCAGTCTATATGTAAACCCGAAATAAATTACCGTCAAATTCGCGTCAGAATACGCGACTACCATCCGGAACAGCGTTGCGCGTATCCTTTTAATACTCAATTAGCTTGAATTCCGATCTGAAAACGAGCCATACAGCTACCAATTATAGAGGCGCCGCGGCGCTTTATGTATATCTGCGTTTGAAAACCCGTCAGAGAGGAATTCGCGCGGCGCAGCAGCTCTGCGGTCACCGCGCTTAATGCACTGACGCTATGCTTTTTAGGTATACAATTAGCCGAGCCGATTGCTCACGTGTTCGCCATAGAATAAATGCCTTTGTGCGGCTGATTCGATATCTTGTGTTTCCTAATCCGATGTCGACGCTCTGTATATGTATACATATGTGGCGCGCGTGCGTGTGTATGCGTATTAATTGCGCGAAAGCGAAGAAAAAATTGGGCGCGATCTGCGCTCTATCTTGGATCCCGATCGAGAGGGAAACCGGATTAAAGGAAGGGCGGAAAGAGCGCCGATCACGAAAACTCGCAGTTCGTCCGGTAATTGCGATATAGCGTGCGGAGTGTGTTGCGCTAATGGTCACCGATGCAAATACCGATACCGCGGCTCTCTCTCTCTCTCTTTCTCTTTCTCTGCTCCCGCGGCTAATGCCAGTGATTCTGAAGTGCGATCGGCGGCGCGAAAATGAGAGGCCGAGAGGAGCAAAGGGGAGAGGCGAGAGGGAGGCAAGCGGATTTGTATAAGCGATTTTCGCTGCACGCGGAGCTGTTATTCATACGAGCAGGGTCTATGGGCGACCGAACTGCCTGCTGTTCTTTTATCTTCTTAGCACAGTGATTATCCGCAGGAGGCCCTTACATTGCTCGCGAAATCGATCGGCCGGATTTTTTATGCGCGCGGGCGCGCGCTGAAAAGAGCCGGCGAAGATACTGCTAAATAATTCCTTTTACGCGAGCGCTCGTTAAAAGCTTTGTTAAAAATCTCATTTAGAAAAAGTGTAGAATAAAATAGGACATAAAACACGCTATAATTAGTCCGGCGACGATTATTTCTTTTACGCGCCCGTTTCAGCAAAAATTACAGTTTCTACGAAATCGCCCGATACTCCTTCGCTTTTTAAGGCGAAATCGCGTGCACATCAATTAGGGCTGTCAGCGTCGCGGGGAAGGAGGATGAGGAGGTAAGGGGAGGGAGCGACAAAGTAATGGATATATACGGGCTGGCCGCGTAAATCATAATCAATTTCAAAGGTTTTACAGTCGTCTTCATCGACCGTGCAGCGAACACTTATTACATACATGCACACACACACACACACGGAGAGCATTTTTTTTTCTCTTTGGCCGGACAGTTTAATTTTCGGTAACAGCTCTGAAGAATTCCCCGTCGCCGTCGGCTTTTATCGCCTAATGTCCGGGCGCTTACTCTCGACTTTATTACGCGAAACCCTCGTCCATTCGCACGCTTCCTTTCTCCCTCTCTCTCTCCTCTCTTTCTCTCTTTTTTCTCTATCTTACTCGCACCCTTCGCTGCTTTAATCTTACGATTAATGAAAAGTAGGAGAGCCCGCAACATCTTTCTCCGTCTTTGTCTCGTTCCTCATTACTTAGCGTTAATTCACTTTGAATTGTCCGACGCGCATCTTGGAATCTCAGTCGCAGACTCTATTCTCCTTCGGTCAATATATTTCGGCTCGGGATATTTGACGCGCTCGGGGATGGATAATTTTTCCGATAATGCCAAGTACATCGAAGCGTCAAAAGTTTCTTATTGCGAATCCAAAGTAATGGAACAGTTTACAAAATGATTTAATTTAATGTATGAAATTCCTGCTATAGATAGGTTTGCCATTTTATTGATGAAACCGTTGCTGTAAAATACCGCAGAGAATTAATAGTATATCTATGCTGCATTGTATTATCACGATGCTCGTTCACAGTTAATAGCATTTATTCTTGCGGAATAAAAACGAACTTTTTTCTTGGAAACGCAACTGAAATATTTAACCGTGTAACAATTTCAACTTACAATTGACCAACGCGACGTTTTATTTTCAAACCTTCAGCATCAGCTGAAGTAGAATCTAATTTCTTTTTAAATTTAGCAATCCGTGCTACTGGATCTTGCATTTATGCATGCGTTCGCTAAAATTATTTTCTTCGTGCATAGGGAAGTATCGGTCTGACGTATATGCACGTACCCTCTCAACTTCGAATTGTAATTTTTTTACAAAAATATACGTCCGCTTCTGTAGCCTAATAAATCTTTCCGACTTCGCGGAATATTCAGCGTCGCTGGAGCGCGCCAAGTTCGTCGGCCTCGTCTTCCTTCTTGACCTCCATTCGTTCGGAGCCGCGACATCCCTTTGACCTTACGAGCCAGCGAGAGGAGCCTGACTGTCGTCAGACGTTGCATAATTGCAAAAACCGAATGAAGCCGAGCGCGAGAGATCAATGACGACCTTGTGACCCGCATCGAGTGTGGCACGGAAACGCAGCGCGCGACGCTAAATGAATCATACGGGAAACTAGGATTGAGAAATTGGCGAGATACGTTTGACGGCGCGTCGAACTTCGGAAGATTGATTTTCAAGTTTCTCCTTCCCACTATATTGTATGCTAAATGATCATTAATTTCTCTGTTGCAGTGTTCGCGCTCGTCGCGGAGTGTTCGCGCTGTGCAGTGAAGTGAAGTGAAGTGAAGTGAAGTGAAGTGAGCAATCGCCTGCCATTTAGTATTCAAGGTAAGCCCCACCAACAATCTGCATAATTTATAAGCTGCGCGCCATATACGTATATATATCAGAGCGTTACACGAGCGTACCGTCTGAGTATGATTGTTGAGCCGCTGACCCTCCATGTACCAGGTGAGATTGGCGGGTGGCCTCGAGCCAAAAGTCATGCAGTTGATCTCGTACTTGCGACCGGCGCTGAGTGGCGCCTCCTCGCTCGTCAGTATCGACACGTTGAGCGGCCGCACTGAAAAAAAAAAATTATCGTTTATTCGTTACTTTGTTATCTGTTTTTTCACCCGCCAGCAAAATCCGACAAAGAGTAATTTGTACAGCAAAACGTGTCTGTTCGCGGCTCCCAGTTTACGAGCGACGACTACCCCCCGCTGTAGCGCTGGGGTAACCCTAATGTGTTTAGAACGAGTGCGAGTCGACAAATCGTGCGGCCAACTTTCGCTGCGGGACTCCCGTATCGCGGATGGCTTTTGCCCCCTTGCGGAGGACGATTATAGTAATGCGGCTGCAGGCTGTTCTCGAAAGTAAGGACCGCACGCTAAAACTGGGGGCTATATTGCTTTGCTGAATTTTCCAACTATAATTGCAGTCTGTGCACGAGTAAATTTTTTTTAAATTCACACTCGCGCGCTGGCTTCACTTCGCTTGTTGCTGCGCCCCGAGAAAGGCTAAAAACGACCCTGCGAACGAAACGTAAAACTTAAAAAGACTTATACACCCGAACGTATAAATCAATCTCGCTAAAGCGTGTGCATATATATATGAAAACCAAGGGGAGATTTGCGGCACGAGCTCTCGTACACCTCGTCGAATGACAATTTGGCGAAACGCTAATGGTCCGCCCGCGCTCCAGCTCTTTCTCATTACGATTATCGTTATCGATCGCCATGTAGAATAGGCCGCTTGGAGCCGCGGAGGGGAAACTCGATTAAAAGAATGCCGTGGCAGTCCGGCGGACGATTATGCGCGCCTCTCTCGCAAACGAGGCAAACCTCCGGCGCCCTTGCCGCCGAAGCAAATTTTCTTACACAATAACTCGGCATCTTTCGGGAGCACAGCGAATGGCTTCTGCTGTAGCAGCAACAGCAACAGCAACAGCAGCAGCAGCAGCAGCAGTGGAGTGGGCAAGTTGCCTGGGCTCCGCTTTGAGAAAGCTGCCGATGAAGTCGCGGGACGCGGCCGGAGTGGCAATGGAAATGTACAAGAGAGCCCGAGAGAGAAGAGAGAGGAGAGAGGAGAGAGAGAGAGAGGCGCGGCCGAGCATGAGAAGCAGGAGTTGCGAGATTCTCCATTCAAGCGGCGTATAGTCCCGGCTTTCGAGTCTTTGGCGCGGAAGACCGGTCGAGAATGAGGCGAGAAAGCTTCCGCGGAATTAAACTTTTTGGACTCGGAAAAACTTTTGACTCTCGCACGCCAATGAAAATTTTCAACACTTTCCACTCACGCCGCGGCGGCGGCGGCGGCTTCGCCTATTTTCCAGCGCGGCGCTCGCTCGACTCGCGTGATTTCGCCCCTTTCTCTCTGCGCCGCCGCCGCCGCTGCCGCCACCCCCTTCCTCCCCCTCTCACTCGAGCTTTGGCACGTTTTCTTTGGGCTTTCTTCCGGCGTGGTGCAGGCGGCTCGGCGCAGCCGTTCCACTTTTGCTCCCCAGCGCGATCTCGGCGCGTTCTCCTTTCGCTCCTCAAAATCAATTAGACGCAAAAGCCGAGTTCGAAAGAGTCGATTTTGCCGCGTGAGAATGAAACGGCGGCGGCGGCGGCGGCGGCGGCCCACATACGCGGCTGTGCTATTTTTCACGTGGACTGCTCTAGCTACTGGCGCTCTTTATTCCGGCGAGCGGTCGAGACTCCGCATGCGGAGAGGGAGAGAGAGACAGAAAAAGCGCATAGGGGGCGAAAAATCGCGGGGAGAATGGAGCGGAATAGCGAACGAGGGAGAACAACGCTGCGTTGCGGAGAATAAGAAAGACGGCGAGTAATGAAAGGCGCGGGTAGAGCGCGCGGCTGAATGGAAAAAATAAATGCGCGAAATATCGGGTGAAAGCGGGTTGCAGAGCCTCTGTGCGCTGCTGAAGCGCGCGCGCGGCGGGTCACCCGAGACTCTCGACTCGCTGGTGCTGCTGCTGCTGCTGCTGCTACTGGCTCGTCTGAGAGGGCTCTTCAGACTCTCCTCGGGCTGCTTCAAACGCTCGACTGTTTCGCTCCTTTTCTACGAGCATCGAGCCCCCGCGACGACGGCGACGACGACGACGACGAGCTACTGCAGAATCGCCTCGAGGATTCGCCGAACGAGGAGCTCGTTGTCGTCTTGGCTCCCCGGCGGATTCAAGTTCGAGCGCGCGTCATCGCAGCGAGTCTAATCACATTTTTCCATGGCTTGCTGCGGAGGTATAAACGACGTGTAGGCGAGGGATATAAAAACAAGAGCGCAGGCGGCGGTATAGCAGCAGTAGCGCGACAACAGATCCAAAGCCGTATAATCGGCTTTTCCTTTCTCGCGGGCATCTTGCTCATCGTCGTCGTCGTCGTCGTCATCGTCATCCGCGGGGAGCCGTGAAAGCATTTCTCGCTCATGGCTTCTTTCTTTTCCTGCAGCCGCTGTTTTCTCCCTCTTCTCTCTTCATTCTTCGCGCTGCCATATATATACTTGTAGTCCTCTTTGTAGGCAGCACCCTCGAGACTTTCCAATTTCGCGCGCGGTGCGACTTCTTTTGTCTTCATGGGCATTCGCTGGCTCCGCAGTCGCCGGTTCTCTCTCTCTCTCTCTCTCTCTCTCTCTCTCTCTCTCTTTCTCTCGCTCCCTCTTGCTCCGTCGAAACGCTTTCGCGCGACGGCGCTGGAAAAAACAACGAGCGGAACGAGAGCCTGCCGCTAAAGTTCGCCCGGCGCTACACTGCAGTAGCCCGACAAATGCAGACTCTGTTTATTGTCCGAAAGAGAGAGAAAGATTTTCTCGGCTTCAAGCGCTGGAAAATAGCGCGAGCTCGATCCTTTGTCTCCGGGCTGTTCTCCTCGATTGTTTATTGATTTTGCTCATCTCCCTAGCGCGACAATCAACACTTTTAAGGCTGTCCGGCAGCTTGTAACTCAATTAGAGCGCACGATTTGTATTGCCGTGAGGCGGAATGCTTCGCGGAATACCGTAATAGTCAAACGAGAAAAATTCTCGAATAAACGTCGCTCAGCGTGTCAGATTGTCGTAATTATAGATAATGTGTCCTATCGCAACTCGCGGCGTGTCTATCCGTTGCGCATACTTGCGAGGCGCATTAACGACAAATTTCCACAATTTCATTACTAAATACCGCGTCTCTGCCCGAGAATAAAGGCGAAATGCCCAAGACAACGTCCAGAGTCCCGCGCACTTGCCAATAAAGACTCATTTCACTGGAATTGCCGGTGATAGAACCAAAATAGCGCTCTTGCGCGCGCGCGTCTCGAGCGATATAAAAATGAAATTGCTTTTCCCTCGTTGACATCCCTCTTCCTTTTGCGTAGCTTTTTCTCTCTCCGTCTCGCTCTCGCTCTCTCTCTCTCTCTTTCTGGACGAGCTGCCGGTAGGTAGGTGTGTATGCTCGGAGAGGCGACACCGCTCCGGAAAACTTGCTCGCAGCCGCCTAGATGATGATTTTTTTTTCGTTTTTTTTTTTTTGGAAAAATTACTCGTCCTGTAAAACTTTAGCTGCGACGGTGGCATGCGGGGCTCCTGTTCGCGGTCGCCTGCTGCACCGGCTGCAGCAAGCGAGCTTCCGAGAGATTGGAAAGAATTCCGCTTGTTCGCCTTTTTTTTGGCTTGTCGTCGCTACACCGCTGCTGCTGCTGCTGCTGCTGCTGCAGCTTTGACGCACCATCTGGGAAAATAAGGGCTGAATCGCGGCTGGAGGCGAACGACCGAGCGCTGCAGCCGGCTGTTCTCTCTCATCCCCGTAATTCCCGAGAGCTTTGTTATCGAGTTATTTGAGTACGCCGTAAGCCGGCGTCATACTGGAGCTGTTGAAAAATCGATCATCTCGCCGGGAGAGCTGAAGGAGATTCTCGTCCAGACACCCTCCTATATCGCGCACTTGTTCTCGCGAGGAATGGGGGTCAAGTTGCAAATTTTTGTCCTTCCGGTCCCCCGTCCCAAGTTTGCCGAGACTTTGGGAGGGAGTCTTCAAGGTCTATCCAATTGTTCGGAAAGCAGCGCACATCTGATGGCAGTGGATGCTGCGGCCGCAGGTAATTTTCCTCCTGCTTGCGCTGCGCTTGGTGTAAATCAAGCCCTGACGTGCATTACCTAATTTCTATGGACTGACTCCATTACCGGCGAACCTCTAATTAGTCAAGCTCGATTAGGTAGACTGGGAGTGTGCCGCTTTGCTTTGCCGGCAGACTCTATTCCCGGGAGGGTCAATTCAATTCCTAAAATCGCTATATACAGTTTCGCTTAATAATCTTCCAGTTCGACGACTGCGCGCGGCGTCGCTTGTTTCCTCTTATTTTCGCTCTCGCTCGGTCTTCTTTGCGCGGGTTTTATGAGGGGAACAACGCGCTTTAATTGCTCTCCCCGCGAGGATTAAGAAAATGAAAATGTCTTAGCCTGGCCGTTCCACTGGCGATTGAACTCGGCTTTCCGCTCATTGACCTGCATACGCTTTACGTGACATTTCTCCGCTAAGCCCGGATCCGAAAGTCTCGCGTTCGTACTTATGCATTTGAAGTGGAAAAATGGTTCGAAACTAGCTAAATCAATACGCGACATTCATTTAATATTGTCTTTTTCGCCCCGTTGTTCCCTTTACTCGGCACTACACAGTGCGCGAGATCGAGTGTACTCGGCTTTCGGGCTTTCAAGTTTCTCGGAATAGAGTAGATTCAATAAAATCTTCTATGCCTGAAAAAACAGTCCGTCAAGAGCGTCACTGAATTTTTTACACTTTTCGACGGAGAGCGTCGCGGAATTTGGCCACCCCCTTCCTCCTCCTCCTCCTCTCTGCCACGCGACTGTGTTGATCGCTCACAACTTTATGGAAAATCCGTTCTTTTCACGGAAAAAAAGCTCACTGTAGTAAACAGTAAAGATCGCTTTTCTTCAGTGCAAAATAACAGCGCCTCTCAATTTTACAAAGGAATTTTTGCTCTTTTCTTCGCTACACATACTCAAGCTGTTTCTATTTGGTTTCCTCGTAGCCAGGCGAAAAGCAGAGAGAAAGAAAGCGTATGTATAAAGTCCAGTCAGTGCATCGAGCCAAAAGTGCGGAACATCGATTACGTTTCGGGACAGCAGTACACGCTCGCGTGTATACACACTTTCTTTTTCTCTCTAACTCTGCCACGCGTTTTTATTTTATTTTATTTTATTCAATTTCCAAAGATTGGCGATTCGATTTGCTGGAGAGGCTTCGTTTTAAATACGGCTACAATACCGGGATGTTTTCCTTGAATTATTAACTCTTATTAAAAGGAGAATGTTTTCAAAGCGAAAGAAAGGAACTGCACTAAAAGAGACCATAGATCCATAAAGTGGTAAAACCATAAATATCAGAAGTCATTAGCAAGCGTTTTGGTGCTGTTTCGAGAGAGGGCTTTCAAACACTCGATGAATAGGCTTTGCGAACAATTTTTCGCTCATAGTCGTTTATTCGAAACGTTTGGAGATGATTTCCTCGTGAAAGCGTAAATATACGCCGTTTTACTGTTTCCTTTCGAGCTAAAATTGAGCTCTAATTATTTTTTAAACCGATTTACTTTCCTCCGAGCAATGAATGAGCCTTGGGAGAACGAAAAAAGTCAACCGCATTTCACTTTCTAAGATGCAGATTTAGGGCGTGGAAGGGTGCGGGAGCATTGTAAATTTTCAGCTCCTAAGTTTCGGATAAGCTTGCAGTGTGTGTACTATCTATACATGCGCCTCTCTACGTTAGGGGGAAGTCAAAGTTTCGTGCTTAGAGATAGTTAAGACATAACCTCATCGATATTTTAGTCCGGTTATTAGGGTTAGCTTTAGGTCGCTTGGTTATTAAGACTTGTCGCTAAATCACGATAGAAAGAGAAGGAGAGAGAGAGATAGGGAGGGGGTGAGAGTTCGGGACAGCGGTGCAGCAGGAAAATCGATTATCTAGTGGCTGCAAATCGATTGGCATGATGCTTCGGTAAAAAACGAATATCGATTGTTGCCGAGTTTTGCGGTGCGCTTTAAGTCGGCCAATAATGGTATCTTGGATTTCAGTGTACGACCTAAATATTCAAGTTGTCGACTCCGTAGTTGAAAGTTCGCAAGTTCGACGTAGAGATGAGCAGGGAATCAGAGACAAGGAAATTGTTTGCCAACAAACTATACGCGCCTGTTCTTGGCACATTTGATAAATCAAGCCGGAGACGGAAGACTGTCAGCCAAGTAGGCGATTGCCGTGATTGTCGTCGATAGGGGAGGTATAGGGATCCTCGAGCCGTCTGCAGAGGTCGGCTCGCCTATCGGCCTCTCGGCTCGGCTAATTTGCACTGAAAGCATGAATTTATAAGTCCGCGACTCGAATAAATTGGCGAATATATTTTCAACTGCGTTGCGAGAGTTTGGGATGCATGAAGCCGATTATACAAACGAAGTTTCTTGTTTGAGCGAGTGCGCGGAGGCCAAGACTGTGCGCAGTCCCGAGTCGAGTTTATTGCTTTTCCTCGGATGAAAATTATTAGGGTCGAGCGTGCCGACGATTGCCATATTCATAAGCGAGTGTTTCTACGCTTGTGCGCAAAAAAAAAAAAATGTTAAAAACGTGTAGGCTTTTGCGAGAATCAGCGGCTGCGATCTTTCCATCCCCAGCTATACCTCCCCTTTCACATCGGGCTTTGCATCTTGTCAAATTTTTCTTGACGTCATATCTTGTAACAGTCGCACGAATACCGAGAAAGAGTATTGACAGTAGCCACGTTCGACCAACTCCCTGCGGAGCGTACATAAGCCGTGCGCACATATATGTGTATATGTATAAGTCGAGAGAGTATCAAACATAAACTCGTATACGCTCGGCTATCGGGTGTTGATGCTGTATACAGTTATAGGTCGACTGCAAAGGTAGATAAGAACGAGAACTGTTGTGGACCGTCGGGCAGTGCTCGCTCGGGGGTTTTGCATATCTTGCTGATGAATATGGGTCTGTTTTTCGTTTTTTACGCGCGCACGCATGCACGCGGAATCGAGGCAGATTCGATCGAAAAAAATTCTCGAACCATCGGAAAGTTTGATAAAATAACTCTTCTCTTTTTTTTTTACAAATTTCTTGCTGTTGTTTCATCGTCTGCAGCGCAGCGTTTCGACGAACAACGCACATTCACGATTTTTGTTTATTCGCGAGTGAACAAATTTCATTTTTCAGAGCGGCAGTGCAGGGAGAAAAGAGTTGGAGAAAAAAGGAGCTTCGGAGAAAAATTGATTTAATAATCTGGGCTCTCTTTCTCTCGGTATGCTTGAGAGAAGTATCAGTTTGATTATGCACGCAGAGGCTCGACAAAAAAGGCTTATATATGCCAAAATGATAGGGGGATTTATTGCGTGCCCCTTTTTCTCTTCTCTCTTTCTTTCTGTTTGCGCAGATAAATATCAAAGTGGAAAAAACTGCCGAGGGGCTTTTCCAGCTATAGGTTGCGCGTGCGCACGACTGAGAGCGAGAGAGAGAGATGGAGAGAGGGAGAGATGGCTATCTCCGAAAGGCACGCACGACCTCAACTGTACACCGACGCAAACAATGCCGCCGCGTACGGAGCTCTAGTGTGTGCGGAGAAATATTTGATCATAATCATACGGCTGGATTATGGCAAATAGAGAGTGCCTAGCTTTAAATTGAATACTGAAATATTTTATTTACTTTTGCTTCAGAGTAATCCTTTTTCGTTCGAACGAAAACATGATCGAGCGTTCCCGATGGATTTTCCGCGCGTCTCGCTCTCTCCCTCTCTCTCTCTCTCCGCGCGCGGGATAGGAAAAGGATACAATAACAGCGTATAATTCAAAAACTGCACTTTCGTTTTTCAGGCTCGGGTGAACTTTGTCGCTTAACATTAATGCCGCGCGCGCTGAATATTCAGGTGAAAAGCGGCGCTCTGCATACCGCGCCGAGTTTGTCTTCATTTTTCTAAAGTCCTGCAGCAGCTATACTCGAACGCGGCGTATTTCGAATCGTTATTGTCCCGGCGTGTAGAACAGAATAAATTCTGTTAATTCAATACGCCGGGCCGATCCAACTCGACGAGTCCGCGCATTTCCATAATGTTTACGTTTTCTTTACGACCCTACGTCGCAGAGCGGCGACAACAGTCGCGAGCCGGCTTCGGTGAGTCTTTGACCTGGGGATTTATTGCAGCGATTTTTATCGTAACATTAATACGCTTATCCACGCCCCGGGGCTCGGTATATACCGTCTTTCCCGAGATAAATAATCTTCTTATTTCATATTGTGCGCATAAGATCAGATTCGCGATGCGCCGGCTCTGCTGCTTGTTATTAAAATTTTCGCTGATAAGATTTCCACGACCTAATTCATGTCGCGCGCTCCTCCCATTCCCCAGTCACGCGCCAACTTATCCGGGCTCTTTATTCAAAAATAAGAGCCGGATGAGAGCTTCATTTTGTCACTCCCCCCTCCCTCTCTCTCTCTCTCTCTCTGAAACCAGGATCATTTCCTCGACACCTTCGCCGCCGCCGCCGCCGCGGCGCGCAGCGTTCGCTCGGAAAGCTGTTTTCTCAGCTTGTTAAATAGCAAAGATCGCATTATAAGTTTAATAGCGTATACAGAGTCGTTCGCGAACGCTCGGCGCGCGCGCGCGCGACTTGCGGGGAAACGGCATTGTCTCGACAGCGGCAGCGCAAACCTCTTGGCAGATCAAAAGAGTAAATAGTGCGTGTATGCGAAATGTACTCACGGTGCATCTCGATAGCGACGGACGTCGAGGCGGGAACGCTGATGTTGTTGTTGGACGCCTGGCAGGTGAACTTCGCGTGCAGGTGCGTCCTGTTGAGATTCCTCACCAGGAGGGTGTTCCGCCGGGTCGACTGAAAGTCTCCGGGCCCGTCCTTGGCGTCGAGGAGCTCGCGGTCTCGCCACCACCGCACCGTCGGCTCGGGTTGTCCTGGAAACATTCGTGGAGTTTTCCTTGTATTCTCACGCGCGACTAGTACAGCGTATACACATACAGTCGACGCCCGTAATTAGGTCAAAGTGGAGATCACGTTTTTCGGAAGTGACGTCGCTGTCGGTTCACCGTGGTAATCGCAGCTTCGTGAGGCTGATAGGACAATTAATTTGATGTAGCGCCCCCCCACCTCCTCATCCCCGCGCTCAGCCTTGGTATTTCCCGGTAATTAGCTAACTTTTTATTGCCTCTACGAGTCTTTGTGCGATAGCGGGAAAAAGCGAGGGGGCGGATAGAGCACGCGTCGCGCCCAAACTTTATTACGTGTGTAATGCCCCGTGTTTCCCATTAGCCTTTTTATAACGTACACCGAAATAAACATGGAAAATCTTTATCGAATGCGCGCGTACGGAATAAACTCGAGAGCGCAACAGATGAAAAGGGATGAGATTCGTAACAAGAGTACCGCTTACACGTCTGCGCCGCGCCCGCCGCCGCCATATACAATAATACAAGTCTGCTGACCTTCTCCGCGTGCTCCTCTGTATACGTATAACGCTGCAGGTTACAGGCGTACACGTGTGCGTTTATACATATATTTATATTTATACATGTACATAGGGTACGTGGGCGTCGAGTTGGCCGAGAGCGCTGTTCGCAGCCGGTGGGCCGCACGAGCCGTGACACATTCCGGCCGTGTGTAGTGGATCCGTTAATTCATAATGGGCTTTGCGTGCGAACAATTCCCGAGGGAGGCGCGGAGCCGACTATAGCGGAATAAAAACGAGCGAGAGCCGGACGAGCGAGTCGGATGGAAACCGTGTATAGCGGGAAAGATGGCCGGGCTTTGGATAAACATAATGTATCGCTTCATTATTTTAACGTGCTTCCATACACCAATTTCTCTCCCGCTCGCTCGCCGCGCGTATTTTTTCTCGCGGTCTGTGTATGCTTTGCTTTTCACTGTTATAACTTTTACGTGTTTTTTTTTCTCGGCTTGCTTTTCTATGCGATTTCGGCGCACTGAATATAAGAATGGATCAATACCTTAAAATATATACGTACGCGTAGAGCGCGATCAATGACGAGAGGCTTTTTAGCCGAGCGATGCATAAGTGGGCAATCAAGTGCGTTTAACGCAGGGGAATCCAGGGGACTCGGCGCGTCGCTAATTAAAACACTTTATTTTTTCGCCGGCGCGGGAGCATTTTAATTTTTTCCTTTTGACAGCTTAAAATATTACCTCCAGTCACGAGGCACGTTAGCCGCATGTCGCCGCCTTCCACGTAAGGTCCAGCCTCCGGTCCCACGGGTTTTTGCTGCTCGTTGATGATATTCGGTTTGCCGGGCGGAACTGGAAAAAAAAGGAGAGAGCGACAAAAGTTGTGAGAAAAACTTTAATTTCAATGATTTTTAAATATATAGCGGTGAGAAACGCGAGTCGTGCGATGATGAGCGGAAATTCGGTCTCGTAACTCTTGCTCGCAATAATATTCTTTCGGAGCGAGCGAACGCCGCATGAAAAGAAACAGAGGTATAAAGGCGTTAATCTTCGTGGAGTGACACTTCTCGCGCGTGCGCGTCAAGAACGTATACAAGTTCTTTCGGAGCCGGGTGGCGCGGCGCGGCGAAAAAGAATCCGCTTAATTTTTTTTCTCTTTCTCTCTCTCTCTCTCTCTCTCTTCCACTATAACGTTTTATTCCATCCGCCTGCAGGTGTTGTAGGGAAGGAGAGAGAGAGAATGAGGGAGAGAGAAAGACATTGATTTACGTCCAGCCAATCAACGTCTACTTCGGTTTATTCGCGGCCTCTGCATGCAATCGGTCTCTCAAATGCGCAGCAGCGATAGCACCCGCCGGACCCTAATGACGCCAATTTCGCGCGAGCACTGCATACCGCGATCCGTCCAGCGCCTACGTGTACATGTGTGCGTGTATGTATATGTGTAGAGAGAGAGAGAGAGAGGCTCGTGGCTACGGTGGCTCGTATACGCGGAACTTGCTGCTAAGAAGACTAGCGGCACGCGGCGCTGGTGTGGGCTAAACGAGGCGAGAAGGAAGTTATCCGAGTGCCTGCGCGCAGGGCTTACAAGCGCCAAGTCGCTCAACTGCTATATATATACCCCGACCTATACGTTCCTTCCTGTTCCTTTGAGGTCGAGCCTCGGAACACGGGCCAACACGCACCTCAAAGGCGGAATAAGAGAGCGAGGGAGATAGATTACAAGCTTCCGAGCGAAAGCACCGAACGAGGTTTCCAACTCCATCGCTCGGAGTGGCCGCGAGAAAAAGGGAGACCGCGAAAATCGCGAGACCCGTCCGTGCTTATGTGTGCACCGTATACGAGACTGCGATTTACTTCCCGAGCACTTATTCAGTTTTCGCTATCCTTTCTTTTTTTGTTGGCGAGACCGAGAGTTCCTTGGCCCTGCGCGCATCGGATTACATATAGGTCGTAATCTCCCCGAGAGCAGATATAGAAACTCCAGTATATATTTTCTTTGCACAAGTTTAAAAAGCACGAGCTGGTTACAAAAAAGCGTGCAACTGTTACAGGAAAAATTGCTACGTGTAATGTTTCTAAAATAGACATTTTCCACTTTTTACTTTGTCGTATAATACGCATTCGTTTCTGTTCTCATAATTTAACTATAATTAATTATATGTTCTCGCTTTTTATCGCTAAGCATTTCAACTCGGATTTGTTATTCTGAATAATATTTGTTACTTAAAAGCGCGTCTAGAAAAAGAAATCAAAAATAAAATTTTGTTGTGTACTGGCCTCCTAGTGTACTTAAAAAAAACCGATAATACTTTTGGGTCATAATATTTTCACGCACTCGAAACCTAGTTACTACCATGCAATCAATTTTTTTATTACTTTATTACACATCTCTATCTTTATGGAAAAAAATTCACCAGCGGCAATTCACATGATACTTTTGCGGGGCTTTTAATTTCATATACCAACAAATTCATTCTAAATAAAAAGCGGATTTATGATAAGTTTTTTGCATAAAATTTTCATCAAATAATAACGGTATATAAAGCCAGGTTTTGAAATATGAGCATCGGAAAAAAAATATACTTTTTCATTTTTGCATTCTGAACGTTACAATTTGCGAACGCCACCTGTTCAACTTTATAGATTTTTTTTAATGATTAATTTTGGTGAATCTTTTATTTTATACACCATACGTTGGAATAAACTGTTCCGCTTATAAAATCAATGATATCGTAATAAATGTTAATCACCGTATCGAGTCAATGCAATAAGAGATGAAAATTTCAGTACATTAAAATCGGATGAAATGAAAGCGTCAGCGAGATTATTAAAAAAGCGCAAAAAGTTCGGTTACTGCATGGACAACTAATTTCCGCAGCGAAATAGACCAAAGTAGGTATCGCAAGTTCCGCGACAACGTTTTAAAAAACTTTGCCTATCTTGCTTACGATAAAGTTTGGATGTAACTGTTCTTGTTCGCGTGGAAACTATGTTACATTGTAGCGAATAGTGGTCTCGATAGTTTATCGCAGTTCAATCGATCGCAGATATCATACAGCGATAGTTCTATCGATTGATCGCGTCCGAGTGGTCTTGATTGTAGCGGTTAGTCGTAGAATGGCAATAGTATGCTAAGTGGCTATATCGCGTCCAGTCAGATGTGTCGGTCTTGACGCCAGATCGCGAAATCCAAGACCGACAAATTGAGCGAATTTCAAAAAGGCACGGGGAAAGCTAGTCGAGCCGTTGAACAAATTGACATTGCGATCTGCTCAATATGAATAGCAGAACCTGTCAAGTTGTTAACTCTTTATTAATGTCGCTTTCAATATTTAAAGCGCGGATGAGACATGGAACCAATAATTATAACTTTCTAACCTATTTTAAGACGTTAGTGTCGATTATAGTCTGTTAATATTAACCGGCCGACTCCCATCCCTGTATGTCGTATTGTGACAAAATATTCATTTCACGTAACAGCAAATGTATAGGAAGAAATGAAATACAGCATACTATAATACTCACTTATAACGTTGAGATGGATGCGCGAATTCCTCGTTGGATTCTTCATGAAGTCCACTCGACACCTGTACTCGCCCTCGTCCGACTTGACCACGCGATTGATCCTCAGATTCGCCGGCTGCTTCTCCGTCACGAAGTACGCCCTCTGATGGAGATACTCGACCATCCACTGAGACGGCTGCCCCGCGTGTTTCCCCCTGATGTCGTAGCTGCAACCAAACGAAAGAAGCGCAAAGCGTTAAAACTAGGATCACACATGACGATGATAACGCGTAGCTCGAATGCGTATACGAATTGCCATCGATAGCAAATAATCATTTCGAGAGAAAAATTATGAATACATCACGAATGAGACTCCTGCAGGCGCTGGGATAGCGAATGCGCTCGCGCTTTTCTTTAGCCGCGTCGGCGCGTCGAGCGATCGATGCGCGCGAATGCTCACGAGCGTGATCGACGCTGCTGCTGCTGCTGCTGCTGGGCTCGGTGTATACACACATTCGTCCGCGCGTCGAGCATTGTGTCCCCCGCGTTATATTGTCTACCATATAGCCGCATGGCCCAGCGCGGCCGCGTCGCGCGCTCTCTCGATTTACAACGGCGACCAGAATTGTGTACTTTGGCGTGTACGAATTTACAGAAATGCAGCCCGATGTTCGCTGCGGCGCGCGGCATCCTGCGCCTCGATGCGGTTTGCGTACGCTGTCGCAGCGTGTCGAGGCGGCGTTTTTCAGCGGTTTCGGCCTGCTAAACATCGCGTTGAATTAGCGACGGGGAGCCCTAGTACACGCGGACTAAGTAATCCGCGCCTCTCACGCGTGCGCGCGAGCTTTTATTTTCGAGTCGTCCGTGCGCTGCAACGCGGGCTTGTACGTATCTTTTCTGCGATTGCCATCGCGGCGCTCGCGTTGCAGTGATCATAAGGTGAGCTGGCGTTAATTGCTCCGGCGCGCATATCGAATATCCGGATCGGGAGTACGTATATAGTGGTGTAGGGTCCGCGAAAGCTTTTAGTTCTCCGCAGGGCTAGTTTATGTGCATTAGATATCTCTAGTCTATTAAGAGACTTTAGCCGTGTGCAGTCCATTGTGTAAGCCGCGGAAAAAATGAAAAATTATCTACGGTCGAACGGCCATGGTATACTGGTGCGCGTAAATTTGTCGCTCGGCATTATTTTCTGCCGGACCTGCTTGCATCTCCCTAGAGGCTGGTTAATTAATTACCGCGAATTTAATTCTCGATTACGATTCCCTGGCGACTCTCTCGCGAGTAGATCGATATACGCGTACTTTGGCGGTGGAAAGCTCGTAATTATCAAGCGTGTCTGCGGTCGCGCGGAAAAAAGTTTGGAAAAAAGCGCGCAACGCGCGGCCACCCCTTGGAATCGATAGTCCTGCTTTTCTATACTCGCGTCTGTGTGTGTGTATGTGTGTTTGTACGCGGGCGACAATATAATTAACTGCGAGCCAGGATTCCGAGCAGTGGGGCACGAATAAAGAGGTGTGAGTGCAATGTATGCTAAACCGGCTCTCAAAACTGCGTCTCTCTGGAGCATTTTAATATTATCGAGAGCCGCGGCCGCTCGATACTTTGTGTATTCAGCACTCGCGCGTTCGGCGCTGCCGCATCCACGAGAGAGAGAGAAGAGAGAGAGAGAGAGAGAGAGAGAGAGAGAGAGAGAGAGAGAGAGAGAGTCGGGTCGTACAAAAATGGAAAGCTCGATAGCAAGATGCTGGAGAGGTGTGCTCTCGTTGTCTATCGTATACATTCGGCGCTGCGGCGATATGTAGCTCGGGCCACGGCGGGCGATCGATGCAAACTTGGAGAGACGACTGCTGCTTATAATTGCAGTTCTAATTTAATTTTCGGATTAAGCCGGCCACAGAGCGCGCAGTCCGCGCGGCGAGCCGAGCTATTTATAAAGCGGATCGGTGATAAGTGAAATTTGCCGCGGGAGAGCTGCGCACATAATATAGCATCGCGCGGGGTGTTCGGCCTCGTTATCCGCGATTTTCAATTAACTTACGGCTGCACATCTTTTGGCAGCGGCGCGGGCTCTCCACTCTGCTCTCCCGTGCAGTATAAGCCCGAGCGCATCGCAGTAGAGCTCGTTCTTTTCTCTCCTACGGCGACGGCGGCGGCGGCGGCGGCGGCGGCGGCTGCGGCTCCGGCGCTGAGAGATGAAGGTGCGCTCCGCTGTCTCGGAGCCTGCAGCAGTCTAGCTTTAGCTATCGATTTCACTAAATTCGACTCCGGGCCGCAGGCGCAAGCCAACTTTTCCAAAGCCGCTGCAGCGGGAGAATACGCGCGTCAACAGCAGCGGGGCGAGCGAGCGAGATAGAAATTCCCTGCTACTCTCGCTAGTGAGCGAGGAGTGCCGGCAATTTCCACGTCTGTCCTTGTGCCAAGAATTTCAGCGCGACGCTCTCTCTCTCTCTCTCTCTCTCGCTCTCTCGCTACTTTTATATATCTGCGCGCAGAGAGGACTCGGGGAGGAGGAGAAAGAAGTAGCGCTGCAGCGCTGCTCCTCCCTCGGAATGCCAAAGCCAGGGCGCGGTGTGAAGTGGTCTCTCCAGCAGCAGCAGCAGCAGCACCTCCCTGGGCGTGTGTGCGCGAGACAGTTCCAGCCGTTCGCTCGTCTTGCGTCTCTGCGGCTTGTTGCGGCGGCGGCGACGATTTGCATATTCATTAAACGCTCGCTCCCTATATCTCTACCTCTCCCTCTCTCTCTCTCTCTCTCTCTCGCGAGCGCGGTAGGTTATAGTCGGTTGCGCGCAGCAAGCGAGCGAGCAACCGCCGCGAGGCAAGTCGACCCGACCTGCGGCTACCGTCGCCCCCTGCACACGTATAGCCTCTCTCTCTCTCTCTCTCCCTGTGCTTACACCTGGGAAACACGCATACCACTCTGCGCCTCGACGTGAGGGAGATAGCGAGTAAGTCTCTGCCTCCGGCTCCAAAGCGCTTGCCCGAATGCATATAGATCGAATTCGAGTCACTCGACGCCGCGCGTCCTCTCGAGCAACTCTGCAAGTTCATCGCCGCGCGGCGGATTTACATTCTGCCGGGAGGGGGTAGGAGGGGGTCGATCCTCCGTGCGCGCAGCAAACCCCGAAAGAATAAATGCAGCCGCGTATATCTCTGGCTGCGGATCGCGACGCTCGCGCAGGCTGTACACCCCCCCGACCGCCGCGCACATTAACGCACAGCCATTGTTCGCGAGCCTGCTCGTAATGAATTCGTCGCCCACTCGTGGCGCTTGATGACGAGCTCTAAGAAACTACTGCTAGAGATAGAGGGGGGGGGGGCGACGGGGGAGTGCGAGCGTCGAGAGAGAGTTGTGGGGGGTAGAAAAGCTCATTTAGACGGGAGCACAGATACAGCGGCCCGGCGAAATTATGCATTTTCTTGTCTCGTGACGACGGCCTGGATAAGGACCGACGGCTGAATATTAATGCTCGCTGTAATAGTTTGTAAACTAGGTCCGTCCGAGCTGATGTATACTGGCTCCTCTCGCTCCTGCGCCCACGCCTACCCCCGGCACATTCGTTCTTGTCACATACACATACCTCGGGCAGCTATATAGTCGTTCCTGCCGTCCGCGCCGGCATTTTTCCACCACCAGCCATCCCCCCCGTAGCGAGCTGTGCGTCGCGCCGCTCTCTGTCGTTATATCGAGCCGCAGCTCACTGGCATTCTAATGGACTCTCGCTCCTCGAACGGGGGGGAGACGCGTAATTGCTTCTCGCGCGCTGCTGCGCCTATCGGAAGACATCGGAGTAGCCGTGCATAATGTACAGAGCGAACGGGGGGTCTCTCCGCGTCATGTACGCGTACGACCCCGGCCTTTTCCCAAGACTTTGCTCCTTTCATTACGGCGAGCCTCGAGTCGTCGCAGTAGTGCACTTAGATGCCCGCGTACACCTGCTGCTTCTTCCGCGCGGCAGCGACGGCGCCGCTTCCATAAGATAATAAGGAACTACGGAGACACTCGCGCGACTATCCCAATCGGACTCGACTACATTATATACTCGGAGCGCAGAGGATAAATTATTCGAGCGTAGAGAGAGAGAGAGCCAGTTCCTCGAGGTTTTCTCTCTCTCTCTCTCTCTCAGCTCTGACCGTCGTGCGCTGCTTGTATAAGCCGGTGGGATTTGGATTGGCCGCTTCCGCGATATCCGCAACGATCTTTCCTCGCGAAGCAGCTTTCATTAGTAGATCCGACGTATATATCCCGTGGAGCTTGCAAGCTCGGCTTTTATCGCAGTATAGCGGCGCGGCAGCAGCGCGCGCGCGCCAGTGGCAGGCTCATTTTTGCATTATGAATTTCCTCGTCGGCACTTTATTGGCGAGTGCGCGAGCAAAACTTTTAATTACGCGCGAGAGGACTTAATTAATCACCGGCCGCTGCCGCGAGTAGCTCGCGCGCTACTGTTGACGACAGAGAACAACGGGCCGTTGCCATCCCCGGATCGATTCTCTCGCGCCTCGGCCGGCTGTTAAGAATTCAATCTCCCCCTGCACATCTGTGTGGCTGTTCCGCGTATACATGTACACGTATACTCGCACACGCACACACACACACACAAATATAAATATACACACACGCGCAGGCACGTTATAAGTATATATACATTAGCTCGCATTGCAATTAACGCGCAAGGTTGAAGCCGTAAGCCCTCGCTCTTTCATTCCCTCGTGCACTTAATAATCGCAAAATTTATCACGAGCGCCAGTTTTTGATTGCACAGAGTCGGGGAGGAGGGTGTGCGGGGTCGCAACGCGCGCGCATTTCGTAATGAATGGCCTTAACCGAAAACCGATAAACGTCGCCTTAACTCATACGCGCGGGCATTATACCTTTATTTACGGCCGCTCGCGAACCTGCTTCCCCCGCCTCCCCTCCCCCCTTCGAGTGTCTGTTTGCATGCGTGCGTGCGTGTGTGTGTGCGCGCGCGGAATACCGCGACGGCCGAAAGAGTCTTTGCGCTGACGCGGCGGGCGATGAAGCCGATAGGGGAATTAGATATAGCCGAGAGCTGCCGCGGCCTCTGCGCGATGCGGATATCGCGCTGTTTACACCGCAAAATCGAAATTCTCCGTCCGAGCGAACTCGGCCGTTACTACTTACGCGCGCACACGGCTGACTCGCGCGACCGGCGTGTCGAGCTTTTTCTCCCCCCGCACGATCCCTCGTGCGATTCAGGCGCCGCGCGTTCCTCCTCGGCGGCCCGGCCGCCTTTCATCCGACTGCTCGACTTTTCCCTTTCGTTTCGCCGCGCGCCAGTAACCGAGCGCGCGCAGTTCAGTCGTACACACGTCCACTCGAGAGGCGAGCCAGGCGCTTCGCCGCCGCTCCATAAAACGGAGTCGGTTATACGCGGGGAAAGACTTTGCCGGAAAATGGGTCGTGAAAAGCAGTCCGCCGCACCTCCGCGTACGAATGCTCGTCGACGCGGGGGCGGCATATAGCTATACAGCCCGGGAGTAGCCGCGTCGTGATTATGACGTCGTCAGGGTACTCGGAGCATCTATATCCTCGCTCCCGTGCGGTGTCTCGTGTGCCTCGGCGCTATCTCCGTTTCCGACGCGCCGCAGCAGTCGCTCGTCTCGCTCGCGGCGCGCTAGTCAAAACAATAATTACCGCGAGTCGTTAACGGAGGAGGCGCGCAGTAGCCGTAAATGCTTATCACCTTGAGAAACGACTAGCTTTCACCTGGCCGCCCCCGCTCGCGCTCAGCGATGATAAAATGTGCGCGCTAGCGCCTGGCGCGCGGCTCGCGGTATATGCGTCTGTAGTCGCATTATACAGCTCGCTGTAAAAGAGCAATATCGAGGAGCAGTTTCGTCTCGCGCGCGCCTCGCTATATATATATATATGGGGCCGCCGAGCTTACTCGTGCGTAATTCGCGCTATCGTTGCGCGTAGACTGCAAAAATCGCTTGTCGCCTTGACGGCTTTAATGAAACGAGCAGCCGCACCTCCACGCTTAGTTAGGTACAAGTGTGTGTGTGTGTGTGTGTGTGTGTCGAGTCATCAGGAATTTGCGCGAGCTCGTCAAAAATTATCCGAATCAGTATGCGCGTGTCTAGAGACAGCGCTGCGCTGCTGCCGTCTTGTCCAGAGCTCTACTCGGCTCGACGCCGAATAATAAAGGCTCTCTAAAGGAGAGGGCGCCGAACCATTTGACTGATTACTGCACGGGACTCGGGGAAAATGACGTGTGACGGTGATGAAGCTCGTCGGCCGAATGGATCGCTCGCGCGCGCGGTCTTTAATCACAATCGAAGCCGGAATCGCTCCAAGTAAAAGAGGACTGCGACGCGAATGCGGCAGCCTGGACAAATGACGGCTGTGAATCCAAGGACGCGCGCGCTCGCTCGACCGGCGAATCCCGTAATTAACTGGAAAGTCGGGGGCTATACGTATATAGAGGCGCCTTGGTTGGCTCGGCTATTACACAATTGGCCGACATAGCGCCGCAGTGACGTTCTATATGTTCTATGGATCGCCGGCTGCACACGACTGAATGCACGAGAGAGAGAGAGAGAGAGAGAGAGAGAGAGAGAGAGAGAGAGAGAGAGAGAGAAGTGGCGAGCGCGCTGAGCGAAATGCAATTTGCTGCCCCGCAGCTCGAGCTTCGGATATCGCTGCATCCGTTTGTGAATTAGCGCTGCGCGTGCTGCAAAGAAACCGGATTTCACCATAATTTCACGATACGGAATGTTTATTGTATCTTTATAAGGATGTCAGATTGACATAAGCGGGTTAAGCGAAAATGCGATTATACACTCCGCTCCAGCGGCGGCCGAGCAGCGAAACGTCCATCTCCCGACGAGAATATTACACGTATATTGCATTTCAGATTTCATTGGATTATTATCTGATAAGAGTTTTCCGATATTTTACGAGAGATTGAGAAGCGCCTGCTCGGCAATCTGATTACAGTCAGCGAAATCATTGGAAATCCGGCGAAAATTTTTAATCACTTTTTCCGTTCTCTCTCTCTCTCTCTCTCTCTGCGCCAAGCGCTGCTGTTATTCCGTGTTTGCGTACGCCCTTCCTGCGCGAGCGCTCGTGTTTGCACGCACCTCCGGAGCCGATAAATCCCTTGCCGTATCGCATTCAATCAGATTATTCGCGAAATCATCGAGTGGTGAGCTCTTAATATTTACGAAATGCATGACCCCACAGTCGTCGGGATTATCGAGTAAGGTGTGAATTCCGCACGTATACCGAGCGCGCTTGATGCCTTTGTTCGCGATCCTTATACACAATTGCGCAGATTTTAATTAACCGAAATCAGTTCTTCCCGGCGGGATCCGCGACGATCGCAAAAGTTCAACTTTTCTTAGGGCGCATTATTTTAATGAGCGAGAGCGTTAGAGAAACTGATTGAATATTTAATTATCGAGCCGACGGAGGAAGGAACAGTGCATAGAAAGTAATGGAGGACAAAGTTTTCCGGAAGCCCAATTAAAAGGATACTTTGGAATTAATTGATTGATCATCGGAGGGGTGCGCGCGCGGGAGGGGGGGAGGGTGATTTTTAATTAGACCGGGTGCCTGCACCGCCGGCGCGCCCCGAGCTCAAACGAGAAACGCCATGAATATCGCGCAGTCGGTTTTATGTCATGTACTTGTATTATTAATTAACAGCTGCGTGAGAGAGTCTCGAACGCAGCGAGCGCAGCCGTGCCGGATAAGCATTACGGGGGGCGGGAAATTCGGTGCGCGCAACGCCGGGCGCGCGGCAAGCTAAATGAAGGCCGATGCCGTTTTATCACGCCGAGCATTTGTCAGAATGCAAATTACTAACTGCATCGAAGTATGCGATTTCAGCGTAAAAAAACATAGCATGATTTCACAGTAGCAGCTCGGCTACTGTGTGCGTCTCCGCACCTTTACGTCATTACCGCTCGCTTTCGCCGACTGCACGTTTTGAATAGTCAATGCGATTAAATTCTGGCCGAGCATCCCCCGCAGCAATGCGAGCTTTTCCGAGGCAAGTCGGAATTTTGCAGCTCTCCCCTTCTCCCTCGGAATTGTTTTTTCGAACTTGCACGTAGGACGCTTTTCCTCGGGCTTTCGAAAACTTGCAGAGCCCAGAGAGAGAAAGAGAGAGTTCGAACTTGTTTAGTTTTTCAACGAGTTTCCCGGCATCGAGCGCGCGCCGCGAAAGAGCCGACAAACTGAATTTCCGGAAACTCGATACGAAACAATTTCCTTATTCCGCGGCGGCCGGGCTAAGCAGCAGCGCGCCGCGTCACAAGTGCTCGCGGTACACATCAGAGAGAATTCGCGGCGTGGCCATTAATCAGAGCCGTTTAATGAGCCGACGCCGGCGAACAATAGGAGTCGCGCGCGCGCGCGAGAGAGAGAGAGAGAGCTCGACATCAATTAGCGAATTCAATTGGTTGCCTCGCTGCTAAACAGGGCTCGTTCAGCGCTCGGTTAACGCGCCAGTCTCCGCCTCGACTTTAGAGAGCGCGGCTCCCGCCCGCCTGCGTCTGCGAAGAAACGATAATTCTTCGCCTCGGCAAGACGAACCGTCGTAATTTCCATCGGCTGCGGAGCGGCGCGCACAGGCGGGCGACGCCGCCTGCAGCTCCGGCTCGCCAGCCAAATCCAATTCCGTTGCCCCGGCGTCGTCGCGCGCGCAGCAGCAGCAGCAGCAGCAGTAGTTAGCTGCCGCTGTTGCCCTAGCCGCGAGAGAGGGAGAGACGGCTTTAATGTCCCGTGTACACACGGCGAGGGGGCCGGGTGACGTTAACAACGGCGCAGCTCCTCCGCCGAGCGCAGCGAGACGTCACGTAGAATTTCCGCGGAGCGCCAGACTAAGAGGGCCGCGCTCCAGGAGAAAGCGCGCCGAACACCGGGCAATGAGCGAAACGAGGGAGATTCGCCGCGGCGGAGCTAGGCGTCGCGGAATCGAGGCGTCTCGACGCGACGTCGCGCCTCCGCATCTCGATACGAAATAAACGCGAGAACGGAGGAGCGCGGCTAATAAGCGCAGGAGCGAGAGAGCGGCAGGCCGTAAAACGAGTGAAAAGAAGGACGACGAGCGCGCGGCCCGGCATTGTGGGTGTGTGTGTGTCCCGTGGAAACGGGGCTTCGGCCTTAACCAGGTATAATGTACTCTTGCGCCGGATAGCCAGCTCTCCCTCGCTTTCTGCTCTAGTTCGTTCGCCGGTGCGCGCTATCTTCCCCATTACGGCGTGTACAGGGACGCAGTGTTGCGCGCCCACCCCCGCGGCTTCTGGTCGTTGCCGTGGCGCGAAACAACTGGCCAAATGAAGATACATCGCTTTCATTATGAGCTACCTGGCCGCCTTCTCCCACTCGCTCTCTCTCTCTCTCTCTCTTTTCTTGCTCGCTTTCCCGTTTCTCTCGCGCGACGGTGGCGGCGGCGGCGTGTACGCCGGCTCGTGTTTCCGCGTCATTTAATGTCCCGTGACATCTTGGAAGGCGAGCGATGGGGACGGGAAGCGCTATCTCGTGTGCGCTGCCGCGCGGCGCCTTGATAAAACGTCCGTGGAAATTAAGGGAGCAGCGTTTCTCTTGCCGACGCCCCCGCGCTCGCTGATTCGAGCTGTCACTCCGGCGGGGCGCCGGTGGCTTCTTTATTTGCGGGATATGGCTCTGTTGCGCGCGACGATGAACTTGCGAGATTTCCTGCTCTGCCCCTTTCTCAAAAAGTCAATTACGGCCGTCGCTGCCCGAGAGAGAGAGCGGCCGCTCCAGTGGAAACGGCCGGGTCCGGTCAGACGCATCGCTCGAGATTTATTAAATTACGTAACCGATATGCGCGACCTCTCTCTCTCTCTCTCTCTCTTTCCCAGACACTTTCGACATAATTTATGGTCCATAAAATGGATGGTGAACTCCCATTTATCACGGGTTAACGTGATCAATGACTGCTCGATGACTCATCAAAGCAGCCTTCGCCGGGGTGAATCTTTCGCGAGGGCTTTTGTCTGTTTCTCGAGTGGCGCGCGCCGAAGAGATGCCAGTCAGAAGGGTAATTAATTCGCGCTCGAGAGATATCCACTCGAGCAATTTTTCTCTTATATAAAACTGCTCTCGTTCGGCCAATTATTCGCACGGGGGGCAAGCCGCGAGTATTAACGGCCGAAAATAGTCGGATATAATATCTCGTCGGGGTCCCCGCCAGCCGAGAGAGTCGACTATGTAGCTCTTGCGCGCATCCGGCGGCGGAGCGCACTGGTCGCGCGCACGCTCAATATGCAGATTTTCCCATGAATTTCTAGATTCAGCCCAGCGAGTTGCGATGCGCGTAGGAGCGATTTATAAAAGCGCGCAAAGAGAAGACCGAAAGAAAAGTCTGCACAAGGCGCGCGGGGCGGGGGCGGGGAGGGGGGGGGGAGAGAAAAGGAGCCGCCGCGCAAAAATACAGAGTGAGCGCGCGCATCGTGCATTTATCTTGTTCCGCCGCGCGGCGGCGGCGGCTGTTACCTCTCTTCTGCTGAAAAATTTTCGCGCACTCCCGCCGCTGCCGAAGTGTCTTGAAAATATTATATACGCGGGCAATTTACTTGTAAATTTCAGCGTGAAAATTCCGCTCCCTCCCCTCCCCCCTGCCCTCTCTCTCTATATTGAGTTGCTGACTTCTTTCAGGACCCCCTAACGAAGACGAGAGCACGTCTGAGAGCAGCGTCTGCAGAGTCGGGCGATTCGACGTATCTCCTCTCGAAACTGCCGCGTATATAGCCTCTCCTGCAATCAGCGCAGAGTCGCTCTGCCTCGCGGCCATACAGCCGTGCACACCTGTTTAGCGTACAATTGGCGATTGCGCTCGTTTATTGCCCTGTTAATTTATCGCGGCTCTATACGTCGCTCCGCGGAGAGACTATATACCCGCTGGCGAGGCGAGGCGAGGCGAGGCTCTCTCCCGTTATTTTTGCCCGGCTTGAAAAGAATAATAAAGTATGCGTGAGCGCTCGGGCTCGATTTCGTGGCCGCGCGGCGCGCGCAGATATATCTCGGCCGATTTAATAACTCAATTTGCTCGCTCGCGCCGGGGCGACATTATTCAAAACACTTTCTGAACAATGCGTCGACTGCGCGCGCGCGCGCGCGCATGAATTTTCATTTTGCATTCAGTGCGCTTTGGAGAATAGAGGAAAGCTGGTGTGGCGAGCGCAAGTCGTTAAAAGCGGAGCTCTTTTTATTCCGCGCTCACCGGGCATAGCATATTTGCTTTTAATTTGTTACATTCGATATGTGCTTTCTCATTGCCGGTGTTTCCGCTCGGCGCGGAGTCCCCTCCTCCCTGCCCCCCCCTCCCGGTTATTGATTATTTTTATTGCTTCGCCCGTTTTATATTTGCACTGGCTCTGTCTCTCTCTCTTTCTCCCAGTATTCGCGTTTTCGTGCGAGCACACACGACGACAAGCTGTCTCTCTCTCTCTCTCGCGCAAACGACACGCACGCCTACGCGCTCGAAGCACGCGTTTACCTATCGAGCATTACGAGAAAAGTCCGAAATCCCGAGGTCGAGGCGGAGCTTTTGAGCTTTTGAGCTCGTTCGAAAATGCAAGCGGGTGAGAAAAAGGGAGGTCGACGAGCTCGCTGATGAAATCAGTTAGGATCGGGGGACACGCGCCTGCGGCTAGTTTGCCCACTATATAGGCCAACGGAGAGAGCGCGCGCCAAAGAGCAGAAAAAAAAACGATATATATACATGCGCGTGTGCATACACATGTATATCGCTGGAGCGTTCGCCCGATAACGCGTCGCTATTGCCTTCTTTCGCTCGCGATGCGTCTGCGCGCGCGCACGCGCTAATTTGTTTATGTGCTTTTGACACGAAACAAAGTGCGTGCGAGCGCGAGCAATATTTTTGCTCGGCGTCCCCGCATATATACGCGAACCGCTGCACGCGAATCTCGGTGGACAGCTCTCGCTCGCTACGGCGGCCGCAGCCTCTATATACTTGCGCACAATGCGCCTAGATTATTTTTCCTCAGACTCATTGTGCAGCGCCGTTGTGTGTATCGCGCTACTATTGCAGGATGGAGCGCGGCCGTAAGCGCTTGAAAAATACTTTGCTAATGTTCAGCCAACGAGAAATTTTTCTCTTTTTTCCTCTGCTGCGCCGCGCACACGCGTATACGTATGCAGGGGCGAGCGCCCAGAAATAGGTTTGATTTTTTCAGCCGTACGGCAATTATTATGCCATCGCGGTGCGTATATACATAGGTAACGACGGAAAGCTCGGGGAGCACAATCTAGAAAATTGAATTGTTTGCTAAAGTCGCGAAAAGGATTTTTAATTTTAGTTGATATCGGATTTCTGTGTGTGCTAAGGAACTGCGGGGTGGAGGAGGGGGGAGGGGGGGGGGGCAAAAAATCCGCTGCACACGCTCAAACATTTGCTCGGGTTTTTCATTCGGCTTCTTTCCCTTTGGCATTGCACGCTCGAGCTCCCGATGCGAGCTATATACAGAGCCAACACGCGACTGATAACACTGCGCAGCTGTATCGAAGACTAGTAGCCTTCGTTCGAGCCAGAAGCCCTAATCAGAAGGTTCGCGAGTTCAGCCGCCGGCATCGAGGTAAACACGAGATTTCGGTAAACGTCCTGAACAGACAAAACTAATTCATCCGGAAGCTACACGTGTGTGTGTGTGTGTGTGTGTGTGTGTGTGTGTGTGTGTGTGTACCTGTTCGCGGTTCAGCTATACTTGGCTGCGCACAATATCCTGTGTATTCTACGAGTAGCACACTCTGTAAATGTGGAGAAAAAGCTCGAAAAAAAAGGAAAAAAGCTTTGCCGTAAGCGTGATTAACGCACACATCACGCACTACTGACCGAGTTTTGATAGTTTATTATAACGATTTTCCGCGAGCTCTCCGAGTGAAAATATACGCGCACTTCGAATGCATAGAAGGGGAAGAATAGTATAGGGAGGGGGAAAGCATAGGTCGCGGCCATGCACGCGACACATGCATGTGTATAGGATACGGTTATGTGCGTTGCAGGTAAAACAACATTCTCCGAGCAGAAGCGGAAGCTCTTTTCCCCTATCCTCCCTCTCTTCCGGCTTCGCTTTTTTTATTTTCTCTTATTCTTTCTCTTCCACTCTTTCTCTCTCTCCCTCTCTCTCTCTCTTCCTCTCTGTCTATCCCGGTGCGCTGTTGATCCTCCGCGGCGTTGCGCAAATTTCCTGTCTCCCTCTTATCCGCCAGCGCTGCGCGCCCCCGAGTATTCCAGCACCCTCGCACTCGTGTTTATCCGACAAAAATTATATATACCGCGTGTTTAGCATAACAATCGCGCGCGGGCTCGCGCGCTGATCCTCCGCCTAGCCCGCGGGCACGAAAATTCACCTCGCGCGCAAAACATTTTTGCTTCTCGTTCCCTGCGCTCTCTCCTGAGTTCGCTGCTGCTGCTGCTGCTGCTGCTTTCTCTCCTCGACGTCGTCGTCCCCGTCCCCGTCCTCGCCCTCGCCCTCCTCTCTTCCCTTGTGCTTCCGTGAATTGTTTCGCGAATCATCGAATTACCCGACGCGCTGCAAGTGGATAAAGCCGCGTTCGCGCAAATGGAAAATGCTTCCGTTTGCTCCCAGCCTCGTCGTCGACACGACCTCGTTGTGCTCGCTCTCGTATAAAAAAAAAAAAAAAAACGAAGCTAATGCTCGCAGCGAAAACTCTCGATAGCGTTTAATGAAAGTTCAGTCACGCGGATGGTAATGCGAGAATTTTCCGATCCAGAAAATTCCAGCAATGAAATATCACGCCTTTAGACGTTAAATATGAAATTGGAGTTACAGAGATCGTTTGATTGCGGCTTCAACAAGTTTTTCACGAGCGCCGCTCGTATAACGACAGAATTATACTTGAAATCTTATTTAGTTTCGAGTCATCGGCGTGTTTTACCATGTTATTTCAGCGCGAATTATACATCCATTTATGGATTTTTAATTAATGCAAACTCGCGTATAACAATAGCCGGAGCCGGTATTGTTGGCGCTGCTGCGTGACGAACGCTTTCAAGGGATCTTGATAAAAATCTCCATAACAACTGGGAAAATCTAGACAATATTGTATAGCACGTATTTTAAGCTTATAATAACATCATAAAGCACCGCAAAGCCGTTTGAATCTTGATTTTCGGCGTTCCAAATTGATAGGCCCGCATTAGCATTTTTCCTAAAAATTATTAGACTTTGATAAACTTGTCCAGTGGCAGAGAAGGTATTTCCAAGTAGTTTAAAACAGTATATAAATCTGTAGCGCGTCGATTGTATGCAGTCCAGCATTTTCCAAAACTTTTTTTATCCAAAATTCGACCGTACGTAAAGAACATAATTTTCTGTTCATCACGATGAACTTTAACTTTAGCACTAAAAAACACGTCGTTTTATTTTTGTGAATATTTAAGCAAGGATCAGCGCACGTTTACTCCCCCCCTCTCCTGCCCTTCCCCCCACACCAAATTCATGCACGAGCGACACGCCATCGCTCGTTAAAACGAACAAAGCCAACGCCATGAAGAATAAAGTGGCGGCGGTAAAAAAAAACGGGAGCGACGTCGAGGTGGCGTGCACGCGTCAAACTAAAACTCATCTTACGAGTGGCGCAAGGCTGTGGGTCAGCGACAGTGCTTTCACGTGCGATCCATCGAGTGCAGTGCAGCGCGCACGTTCCTTCTTTCTCCTTGTCTCGTTGTGGCGCGCTGCTAATAAATAGACCGGTTTACGTGTGTTCGCTGCGTCAACGGGTCAACAACAACAGCGGCGTCCCCGAGAATCGCCCGATGTTATTACCTGTTGACACGCGCCTCTTATTACTCGGCGGCCCTGCCGGGCAATTGATCCTGCTTCGTCGGTTAAGGCGGTGTGGCCAAGAGATGTCTGTTATACGCGAAACATTCCGGCACAATCCACGCGGACAACGAGAAATAGCTGTATGGGGACCGCAGGTTTAATATAGTTTTCGAAGCATGTTTTTAATGCTTTATTTCGATAGACTTATTGAAAAAGCTCACGACTCCGGGGTAGAGTAAGATATACGGGGGTAACAAACTCAGGGAATAAAGTATTAATAATGATACAGAGCAGGGATAGAAATATAACAAAAGACAATATCAGTGTTGCGGAAAACGATAGTGATTGAGTTTGCGGCGAAGTCGCAGAAGGGGGATAGAAATATAGATTTGCGAAGAGTTGGGGTAGGAAATACAAAATGCACCAGTGCAATCAAAATAGATACAGTAAATAACAGAGATGGAGCTATCGATGAAAGCGAGTATTTTGTGGAAAGGTTGATTTATTTCCGCATTTCTATTTTCATTAGTGCTAATTATTTCTGAGTTGTGAAATTATTTGGGAATCGATTTTCCGATATTTGGTTGCTTTGCCGCGTTTGCGGAATTTCAGGTTTGCGTATGGATTCTATTTATGTATATTTTTTAATTTTTCGGAAAACGAATCCATCGGAGTCGGAACTGACGTTAACTTTGTGCCTCCATTAAAAATAGTTTGAAGGGGCAAATTTGTGGAACGGGCCCGCTCGACTCGGGAAAATATTTTGAAGGACCATCTATGCATGTACGTAAATGAAATACGCGAAAGGTGAGAAGAATAGCGGTCTTATCGTCTCGTTGAACGGCCGATAGTCACGTCGACGAGGCAGTTTTTAGTGTGCGCGCTGCGGCTTTTGATCAGATATATCAGCCACTCGCGGGCGGCAGATAAGTGATGTGTCGTCGACTCTCCACCTCCGGGCTTCTCCCCTTTGTAGCGCAATAACCGTTTATACTCGTCGGCTTTCTGCATCGAGTCGCTATCGACACTTATCGGTTAGAGTGCCGTTGTTTGATCCGCGCGCGCGCGCGCGGCCTCGTTTATATACCGCCTCTGCTCTTTTATTTAGCACCGGCCATTAATTAGCAAGTGTATCGCGCGTTTGACGCCGAGAGGTCAGCAGAGATGCCTTGATATACTTGGCTTCGAGATTGATATTTAGCCAGAGCGAGAGGCAGTGTGTGTAGGTTGGTAACGCGCTCTACTAGTGCTGTCCTGGCTTGGCGCGCTCAATATTTCACGAGTGTTTAAGTGACTATGACGGGGCTAAATTTAGCCGCTCTCTGCTTCGTTCAGCGCGATGAGTAATGTTTGGCGTTATTTCTACGGTAGTCCCGTGCCTTTTGCTCTCTTTGACGCAAGATGTACGAAATGATTATTGTTGGGGGGAACTCACCTGAAAATCGGGTTCACATCTTCCTTGTACCAGACGACGAGAACGTAGGAGTCATTGGGCGTCGGCGGTCTGATGTCGCACGGAAGTTCGGCCGAGTTTTGCAGTACTGCATTGGCGATTTGCGGTGGTCCTGCAACAGGAAATACTGATCGGATAGTCGCCACCTGAACCCAACGCAACAGAGCGCTATTTCTTGCTACCAAACTACTATCTATCACAGTTAAACGTGCAGTGTTCGCGCTGATATTCATGTGCGCGATAACATCATGTATATATGGTGGTTAAACATTTTTGAAACATGATTTCGATTTACGTGAAAAGAGCATGGATTTATGTTTATCGAAACTTTGTACCCCCACATTGGATTCTTCTTCATCACGTGCAATTTCCGTGACGCGCATTTAATCATATAGCTTTTTAAATTGGGCAGTCGCATCTTCGCAATTATCAGAAAAATTCATTTAACCGTCAACATCGGGATAAGCTGGAAATAACGCAGCGCTTGACGTGCTTTGTATTTGGATGTCCGGTCGACCGTGCAAAGTGATCTTGCTAATCTGTTGGCTCCGTGAGAGAGTAATTGATAGTAATAAATAATATCCGGCGAAATTCCCCGCAGACACCGCATCGGAATCAGTCTGCGAGTTTATCAATTATCACGCTTCGCAAAAAAGAGGACGAAACATTTTCACACTCAAGCATTTTAATGCCATTTTTTGCAGCCATATTGCTAACGGCTATGCGGTAGATAAAAATAAAAATAACGCAGAAATTCGTTCGCGTTAATTAATTGCCCTTCGCGTACTTCGTTATACATACGCTCTAAAATCAATCTCGGGCTTTTATCGTCGTACTCTTGGGTACGGGAGCGCGCCAGACTAGGTGTCATAAGTTCAAAGTTTAAATGCAGCCAAGCCGCAGGTGCCGTTGAGGAAATCGAGCATCGACTTTTCATCTTCTATTCCAGCGATACATTCAGCTTGGCTATCCGAGCTGTTAATAAGTGCAGAAAAAGCATGCGAGGAGTCGGGGGCATTTGAGCGCTACATAGCGAGGGAACTCGGATAGCGGCGAGATCCATAGAATAGTAACAGAAGGAGCCCGGAAAAGGAAACGGATGTGAATATGTCGGCCGTAGGACTCGAGACTAAAACTGGCAACGTCTCTAAAATTTACGAACGGCTTCCCTTCCACCCGCCCCCCCCGCCGCCCCCCGTTCGTCCTTCGCGAGCGCTTTTAGACCTCGTCCGGTTCTCGTATTTTCTTGCAGTCTGCTCGCGGCCACCCCAGTCAACCGCAAATTTTTTCGCCTCACTCCCTCATTTCGCCGTCCCCGCGGGCGTATACATGTATATATATATGTTCCACACATTGATATATCTATATATACATAGCGTCCAGCGCGCACTAACTTTTTCCGCGCGGCTGGCGCATACGCTACCGCGTCTACATCTCGTAATTATCCAATTCTTATCAAATCTACCGTGCGCCGGCTCTGCGATTTATGTCGACCACTTGGTCCCGAAGAACGGCGCGCTGCAGTCCGAAATGGCCTCGAACTCTTTTATTTCTTCGCGTTTCTTCTTCCCTCACTAATTTAGTTCCTACGTCCGATGGATATCGCGTAATTGCTTTTAGACGGACGACCCGTGTTTTACGTGATTGATATTTTTATTGACCGACGAAATAGAAAAATAATTTAATCTCGCCGCGCCGCCGCAGCGACTGCTGCGTACACCCCGCCAATTAGGCAGTCGCGCACTTGAGGAGTCGGTCCTTTAAAATCCCCCGGCCTTCCCCGGACTGCTGCGCTGCAGCGGCGCGAGAGCTCCAATTTCAAACAACTGCACTAATTCCTGCGTATATCAGCGCGAGGGAGAACAGCCGTGAAAGCAGTAAAAAGGAGTGGAAAAATTTTTCTTTTCACCGCACTATACCGGAGCTATATACGTGCAGAGCGACAGCGGCAAACTGCGCGCTTATGCTGCACTTTGTTTTGGGGCCGCGCAATCTCGTTAATGTCATCATTCTCGGCTGCTCGAGCTCGCGGCAAAGCTTTCAGCCGCAGCTGAGAGCTCGAGCGACACGCGATGCGTGGCTTTCCGCTCTCCCGAATTGCCTCGGCGTAGCGCATCTCGGAGAGAAGAACCGCCGCCGCCGCCGCCGCGCAGCTGAAAGGCATCGAAACTGCGGCTCGACGAATCTTTATCTCGGCGTCGCCGCGACCTTTCCTCCTCCCCCCTCCTGAGTTATTTTCTCGTATCTCGGCGGTACTTAGTGCGCCGCACATTTCCTCGCCGTTTGTCCATCCGCAGGTCCGCGCTCGGGAAAATATGCGCGGCAGCGCTGCTCAAAGAAGGGTAAATATTTAGGGGCCACTTTCAGCCGGGGGCGACTGCTTTCCGCGGAAATCTCGGCGATTCCCTCGGTTCTTTGCAGCTTGTTATTTCCACTTGCCTATCGCTATTTGTTTGTTCTTACAATTTTTTCTCTTTTTCTCCTGCGCTATATTCCCTCTTTTCTACTGGACGGCATTATGACTTGGCTGTCACCGTCTCGTTCTTTACTGCGAGCGGCTACCGCATTGGGAAAAAAAATACAATTTGTCTTTCAAGTCGCCTGCAAAGAGCAGAGCCTTAATTAGCTCCGATGTGAATGTTAATTAATACCTTAATGTTAATTAGCAACGTTGCTTCTTTAAAGTTTTTTACGCCCCCTGGGCTCTTGGCTCGCGATACTCGGAGAACTTTGACGCGCGCGTTATTGTTTACGCGAATCGTATACTTTGGACACAGATTGCATTTTTAGCGTGTGCCATTTGCACTTTTGCCGTTATGTAGGAGTGCCGCGCGCGGCGAGCTATCATTTAACTTTCCGGCTCGGAATGAAATTGCGGCCGGGAGCGCAAACTTCATCGGCATTTTTAGCCGCTAAGAGAACGCGCGTTCGCTAATTTTTAATAAGATTGAAAATAATGACTTTTCAATTACTACAGCTCGCCGCTGAAATTACATTTCGCCGGAGCTTAAAAGAGTATAGTGCTCCGACCGAGTGTAAAAATAAACGAAGAGTAGTCGAGAAAAGAAAAGGGTGGGTGCGCGCGCGTGTGTGTGTGTGTGTGTGAGCGCGAGCGGGTGCGCGAGACGTCGTTAACCTAAAACTTCATAATTCCTTCAACGGCGCGTCTAATTACAGCCTCGGGAAACAGGATCCCGTTCAATATTCATTTTTAATTTATCCGAGAAAAGCTTGCTCTAGCAAAGTGCATTCGAGCGCTCGCCGACGCAGCAGCTGCACAAGTTCATCAGGCATGCAAGCGAGAGAGCTGGCTTAGCGTTAAAAGCCACGCATGCCAGGAAAATAAGGGGAGAAGTCGCCGTCTTTCGCGCGTTTTCCGTTAGGAAGAAAAAAAGCGTTTCCCCGGCCCTTTTCTCCGTTATTCGCGAGGTTTGACGATGCAGCCGCAGGTGACGAGTACTATACTTATGTCGGACCGGCAAAGACATAGTCAGCGACCCTCGTATATACATATATATAACCGTGGAAGAGCACACATCCAGCCCCTGGTCGCTTCTACGGAGCGATAGTGCCATTACCGTCAAGTTTTACTGCGGCGTTCTGATCTCGACCGGAAATTGTGCCGTATCAAAATGACGACGACGACGACGACGACGACGACGACGACGACGACGAAGGAGACGTCGTATACCGTAAACCAAGAAGAACAACTCTCCGGGCTCGCGTTTGCTTATTTATTTATTGTTATCGCGTTTGCTTATTTATTTTTTCTTTTTTTTTGTCGAGCTCGTCTACGTACGCCTGCGTCGGAGAAAATTATCAAGGAGTTACGGCGAATTTGGCCATAGCCACTATTCAGTATGTCGTGTGTGTGTCGTGTAGTGTAGACGAGGAAAGCTCGGGCATGAAAAGTTAATCCGTTCTTGCCTATACAGACTGAGAAATTCGAAAGTTCATCGCGCGACCGTCTACTCGTGCGTTATATGTTTGAAAGTTTTACAAATGCGCCGTTAGACGCAAATGGTGATGCGCGAGTCCGCGAGCGGGAAGAGTGAATTTTTTAAAGCTATGCGCTGTAAATAGCGCGACGAATGGCTTACTTTGCCACTCTGAAAGTTTTAGCAGAGAGTCTCGAGTAGACGTCTTTATCATTTTTTTTTTGCGACGGGTTTAGGATGCCTTTTAAGACTTGAGTAGCTGATTAATAATGGAGTATTCGCCGGAGTCTAGCCCTGGAATATTTGTACACGCGAATTTCGAATTTTCGCATCGAGATTTATGTACAAGCATAGATCGGCCGTGAAGGTCGTAAAGCCGCTTTTAACTCTCTGAAAAATGTAACGAATCGCTGCAGTTTCACGATTTACGACTGATTACTGTGTTTTCGTGCTAAAAACGGGTAAATATCAATTGTTGAGCTGCGACGACTGCAATTTGTGCACTTTGCTTATTGCAAATAATGAATTTTATCATCTTGAAAAACGAGGAAATGGTCAATTTCGTAGGTTAATGAAGTATTTCCTCGGCAGAATTCAATTCGCATATAGTTCTCGGGTAGAAGGAGAGGCGCTGCTCGGAACCGCTAATTATTTCTCTCAGTGAAGATGCGTGGAAAGCAAGCTCGGTTAACAAGCGTGCAATTCCTGGCACCTTGTTGCTCTCGCAGTATCGCGCAGAGCACACCGGGAACGACGTACTACCTGTTCCGCTAGACCCTTACACTACTTACAAAACAAAGAAAACCGAAAATCTGTGTTAGCTGCAGCCTAGGCTCGGTCGGTGGCACCGCCGCTGCGCAACGGGAGTACAGTGGCGACTCAGCGTCGACGGCTAAGACGATAATCCGTGGGTCAGACGGTGTCGAGAAGCCACACAAGTCGGCTTTAGTCCGTCGGCTTGTGTGCCCCCACATGCGCATATATGCGGATACAGAACCCCTTACCAACCTGGAACTGATCAGCATCGCGTTTCTGCGCTGTTTGTTTCTTACTATGGCTACGGGCTGCCTCCGGGCTTTTCGGCTCACTGAACGGTGCATGATATCGTTGCAATGAGAAAAAGAACTGAAATCATTGTATCAGCGTGTGCAGCCGTCTACCGTTTTCCAATTTTCATTCATTTGTTTTTCTTACTTTTTGCGTTGAAAGTATATGTTGCATTGAGTATACGCCAAGTATCGATACTCGTGAATTTCACATGAGTTTTATAAAGAAAGCTTTCACTCGAACGTCTCTGCATTCGCCGTGGTGAATTCGCGAATTAATGGGAAACGGAAGAGTCTTTTACTCTCGCAAGCAGCGTCGCACACCAGTTGCCATCTCCATGTCGAGGCTATAAATAGTTGATCTTTTTTGCGCGATCTGAGCTGTCGACGATCGCACATCCCCCGAGGAAATGCCTCGACTGGCAATTCGCTCGTTGATGTTGTGACTTCTTTTTCCTTTTTCGGCCCCGCTGTCGTTGCAAGACGATCGATGCCTTCGCAATCTTCTGTCGTCGACCATCCGTCCACTATAGTAAAAAGGATACGTAGAATTGCGGCGCCGTTTTGATTTTGCTTCGCAGTTTATCACTTAGAGTTTGCGTGTGAAAAAGTTGAACTTTCTTACAATCTTTTATGCTTTTCATTTGCACGAGATCAATATTACTTATTTTCTGATATTGGCTGGACGTACGATCGATTGTTAAACTTATTAAAATTAATATCGTCTTACAATACTATAATTGGCATTTGATGTAAATCCTAAGTTATTCAATATTTACAATGTGAGACTTTGTACTGTTATCAGAAATAAGAACTTTGCTCGGGAACAGTCATTTGCTAAATTTGAAGTATTGGTAAAATAAATAATTCCATTATATTTATGGACATCTCTTGGATTTATTGTTGGTTTAATAATGTTTTTCTTAATTTATTATTATTTCAAGATTGATGTTTTGCCAATCTCAAGACTATAAAAGTTATACATAGGAAGGTATACATCTGAAAGGAGTTTCGAAACTGGGTCAGACAGCTTTTTAACACCTGCGTCTAGTAAAAATTAGCCAAGTTTCTTCTCTCCTTTAACTCATGTGATATTAGAAAACGTAGTTTTTTTCACTCTGGGCATTTTCAAAATTCGGCCCAGCCTTCCTCTTCAGAACTTTTTCAACACACGCGCATACCATGTTCTGCTTAACTGAAATTAGAAACTTTTAGATTTACGATTGGCCTATTAATATCATCGATACGATAATAAAATCCATTGACTTCGTCGGAGTTGTAATAGGATTAGTCTGATGAGGCTCTCCTTCTCTTCACTCCTTAGCTATATACACGTCAATCTCGTTCAGAGCTAAATCGCTCTTCCGGTCCACCTGGTCTCGCGCGTATAGGCCAGCAGAGCTTCGTAACTGCCGAGCCTCGGGTGTTCGAGCTCTCTTTTCTGGATGCTGGCTTTACGGGTGGAGATTCATGCAGCTGATTTGTTGGGGCGATAAGGAGCGTCCGCCACCCCTCGTAAAGATAGAAACGCCGGGATACGTTGATACTAAGCTCGAGAGGTGAGTGAGGGAGAAGGGATCAAGTATACGTTGACTTGGAAGTATGTACATTGTACAAAATACAATATACATCTTTTCTATATTATACAGCTGTAAGCTCGGCCTTGTACATCTAGCCATTTCATCTTCTTCCAACTATTGAACCGAACATTCTTTATGAAATCTTCTTATTTTTTCATGTTTCATTTTGAAATACAAGCAAATGTGCAGGTCTAATTCAGAGTAGAAAATGATAACAGAGATGGAAGTATGAATGAGGACACATTTTAAAATAAATGTAGAACTTAGGAGAAGAAGAGAGGGAAAAGCCATATTGATCGCAATCAAGATAGACAGGGATATAAAATATGATAAAAAGTTGGAAGAAAACGAAGCGATGGAGATCGGAAATAGAGGTGAAATCATAAAAAGAAAAATATAACAAAATCAGAATCATGATAGAACAGCAAAAAACAAAACCAATACAATATTTAAAATGAAAAAATGTTGAGTATTAAGTATTTAAGATTAGTCACAAAAGTAGAAATGAAAAAAGAATCTGAAATGCAGATCAGATTTGTAGATTGATCTGAAATAAAAGAATTGGTATTAGCCATATTTATTTAAAGGTTTATACCGATCATTTATGAATTATAAATTGAGATCGATGAGTTGGCGAGCGCACAAAAGGGGGGGGGGAGGAAATCCCTGATTGTGGCCGATGCAGCTTTTTGCACTTTTATCTCAGTCTCTTTCTTCTCCTCTTCTCCTGCGGATCATTTCGGAGCTTGTGCGCGCGGCAGTTGCGCGTATGAATTTCATTCCAGTTTCGTCGACGGCGCCCGCTGTTTCATTCGCCAAGCCGAATAAGGAGATACGTTATTTGAAAAATTTTACGATTACGAGGTTCGCCTCGAGGCACCATCGCTCGCATCGAGAGAAATGCAATTTACCCGTCAATTTTATATAGTCCGCGAGTGCGCGCGCTCGTATTAGAAAAAGAAGGCAAGCCGGGCGCTAAGCAAGCGTTTCCCGCGCTGCTTTCCGCTTACGACTTTCGAACAATTTTATCGCTCATAACCGAGCGCGACACAACGGCAATCTGCGACTGAAGTTCCTACCCGACCCCTCCTGCGTCGCACCCCCCCCCCCGCTAGCTCTCTTTCAAAACTTGAGCAAGGTAAATAACGTGGTTCATTTCCATCACGAGAGGGTCGCATGCGTCCTTGGCGCCGTAGGTCGCAAGCAACAGCAGCGAGGCTCACAGAATTGGGATTACCACCGCGAATCGCTTAGAAACTAACCGCAAGGCGCCGCTGCTTCGAGCCGAGCGTGCGCCTTTCTCCTTTCACGCCATCCACTGAGGAGGGAGAGAGAGAGAGAGATGATGTATACAGAGGCATAGCGAGATGTATATAGCGCACGCCGCTCTCATCTAAGTTTCCCTTGAGCGAGCGTGTAGCCGAGTAGTAGCCGATGAGCGACTTATTCTAAACCTGCGCGGCGCAGCACTGCATATAGCGCTCAACAGGGTCTCAATAGTTTTCACCTCCACTCGATCTTGCGCGCTTATTGCTTTCCCTCCTGGCATGCCACTTCCCGCTAGCTACTGCTTCTACGACCTCATCTTCCACTTCCCCGTCCTGCCGAGCGTGTGGCAGATGTATAATCACCGCTGGAACTTGTAAGATGATTTCCGTCAACAAAGAGCTGTGTATACACATATATATAGCTTGCCCCGCACACGCTGCGAGGCGAGGCTCAATCCCATTATTGTTTACTGCGATTTCGCCTCCGCATTCCAGGCCTCTCTTCGCAAGCTCTTCACGATAGAGTAAATCTTGCGGGAGCGGTCAGCGATGAACTCGAGTCGGAGAAGGATAATTTGGACAGGGGGGGTCGGACGAGGGAAACTTTGGAAGTCTCATGCGTCGCGCATACCTCCGAATTTGGGGACGCTCGATGAAGGGGAAAGCGGAAGAGCAGCTGTCAGTTCTCGGTATATCGAGCGCATGGGAGAGTGTGTGTATGTGTGTGTGTGTGTCTGTGCGGGAGGGAGGGGAAAGCTCGTCGGCTCATATCGGGCGCGTGTGTGCGCGCGAAAAACAGACGCTGGAATCGAGTGTGTATAGAGCGAGAGTCGGCCCTCAGGACCGGGAATTCTCGTCACGCGACTAAAAGCTGACCCGCTGGAAACAATAAGCCTCCCTCTACGTGATGCTCTTTCCAAGAAAGAGAGGCTGAAGGGAGCGTGTCGTGGTTATAATAAATATCCACCGGCTCGCTCCCTACTTTCCTGGCACTCTTTTCTCTCTGTCTCTCCTCGGCCCCAGAGAAATCATTTCCTGCTCCTGCGAGCTGATATATCCGCGCAGCGATAATATTTCCAAACGACGGCTCCTGCTTCCTATCCCCTCGGCAGGTTCAGCAGCATCTCCTATATATACCTGTGCAATGCGTGCGTGTGAGTGTGTGTACACACGTACTGATACGCGTACATACACACACACACACATACACACACTCGCTCTGGCGTCTGGATATGGAAGAGGGCGAGAAAGAGGAGGTCAACTATAAAATTTAGATTGCCGCATCGAGATTCGAGATTCTGGCACTAGGCAGAGCCGCACGTGTTCTGCTCTCTCCTCTCTCTCTGTCTCTCTCTCGACCAGTCGACTCTTCTTTTTACAAATCCTTGCGCGTGACTTGTTTACAGATCATTTTTACTTGATTATTCCCAAACATCTAGAGCTAGATTAATGATTTACGTTGATTTATGTTTGTATGAAATGATTAATCGGTAATATGCCGGTAATAATACTAACGTCGTTGTGCATATTTCTACGGGCAGTTCTATTGCAATTATTGCGTGTAGCTCAGTTAACCGAGAATCAGACTTTGATAGACCGGACTCCGAACTTGGCGACCGAGCTGCCTCGGGATAAAATATTCAAAGTGAACTGTGATCGTCGGATCGAAGAGCTCGTGGCGTCTGGATAGAAAGAGCAAGAGAAGGCCTGTCGAAGGGAAGAAGAACGAGAGAGGTTAGTTTTCGAGGTCCGGAACGTGTGTGTGTGTGTGTGTGTGTGTGTGTGAGTGTGTGGACTGCGGCTGCAGCGGCGGCACTGGATGAAAAACAAAAGTGTCCAAGAAGTGCCGCACCTAGTGACCGAGGCGACCCGTACAAATAGACTCTTATCCACTTGCTCTCTGCGGCTCTCCGGCTCTCGGGCGATCCGCCGTTCCATATGTTTCCATCCACTTCTTCCCTCGTCGTCCCTGTTCTCGGGCTCTCTTTCTCCATTTCCTTTAAAGCCCCAGCTTCCTTGTCCTTAACTCTTTTAGATTACCACTCACGGCGACCAGATATCTCTCTCTCTCTCTCTCCCTCCCTCCCGAGCTTCGGCCGCATAGTAGTAGCCGCTCCAGCAAGATTTCCATTCTCAGCGCTCTTGCTTTTTCCCTCGGCTCTGCCTTCGTTTGCTCGAACAAGATCTTATCGCGCTTCTTTACCATGTTCCCACCGGATGTCCTTGCACGAGCCACTTCCTCTTTCCCTTACACATCCACTTGGCCGAGTGAGTCCGTCTTTCGCTCTCGTTACAATTGATTTCCTCCCGTCTCTCAATAGACCAGACGCGGTATTGAGCTCAATTAGCCCTCTCGGTTCGATTTCTGCGTCCGTCGCCTCCGCGACGCATTTCATGCGCGTCTCCGCGCAGCCTTTTCTTTTTATTTGCTCTCCCTTGCCGCCGTGAAACAGGCAACATCCATCAGGCAATCACGGCGATTGCCCCTTTCATGCTGTCGCTCGCTCGGAAGAGAGCCGTCCATCGTCGCCCGTACTCCATATACTCGACTCATCGGCCGATATTTATACAGCGCGTGTAGCGCGCTCGCATAGACTCTTGCTCCTGTCATCGAGCGATTCTCCGATGGAGCATATCGGCTTCGAGTGTGATCCGTCGGTCGCGTTCTTTGCCATCGATTTTACTCTCGAGGCACAGTCGGATGTGCTGTTGTCGCCGCCGCCGCCGCCGCAGCGACAACGAGCAGCACGAGCAAAGCCCGTATCATCGAGTTTCAGTGCTTTTTCAACGAGACGGCTCATTCGGAGGACGAGATCGGGGCCGCATAAACAGTTGTTACGCATGCGATTACCTTTCGATTTTTATCGTATTACCGCACCGCGCGCGGATCGAGAGAGAGAGCTCGCGTCTTCGATATCTTTTTTATGCCCGACCTAGCCGCTGTCGAGGCGTTGCGAGATCTGCGCGGACACGGCTTTTACCGCTCGGGGAAAAGCAATTGCATTGCGAGCGTATCTCGAGGCTGATACTGTGGCGCGCGTATGCACAGCGCGGACAGGATTTCCGACGCCTTCGGCGAAAATCGGAGTCAAAGGGGGCTAAGATTACACGAAACTCGATCTCGGATATATTTCGTGAATACATACTGGAGTAGGCGCGGCGAGAGACTCCCGTACTGTTATACGCACTGTGTATAAGATTAAATTTTGGGATGAGCGACATGAATTCGAGGGTCGGGGGCCGTATCGACGTGCATTCGATTTATTTTCGAGGCTATATGCGTATACGTATTCGATCCTACATGCAGTCTCCTTTCTCCCATCCAATCGCCCGAGCCCGTTTTCTTCGGCGTTATCCGCAATAACGAAATTTTCAGTCAATTCCGCAATAATAAAAGTTGGGCGTAAAAAAGAAAGCGTAAAACAAAGCACGGCGCTGTAAATTCCTGCGCGATACCCTGCAGTTATACAACAATGACGGCGATTCGCAACGGCGGGCCGCGTCACTTGCAATCCACGCTCTACTCGCATCAAGTTTATACGACTTTTTGGGCATGACGCCAGTGAGCGCCGCTCGTAAATTCGAAATTACGTGCAGAAAGTCAAGATATCGTTCTTGGGCTCCGAGACTGGCAAAAGCTCTCTCTCTCTCTTCCTCTCTCTCACTCTCTCTCTCTCTCTTTACTCGTACAGCTACTTCCGAGCTTTGTGCTTGTTACCTGCAGTGAGAGCAGAAGCGAAATGAGAGGGAGCGGAAAGAACAAGAGAGGTACGGCGCGCAGAGCAGGATAGTGAGCGTCGGGGCAAACACAAACGCCCGTGTCAAAAAGAAAATGGTCTCCCTCCAGTATATACAGCGGCGGCGGCAGCAGCGGCAGCAGCAGCAGCGAGTCGAGCAGCAGTGGCTGACCCGTCGCTTTGCCTGCAGAACAGTATTAGAGGAAATATCCGAGCGCAGCGAAACAGAGGTCAAAATGAAAATGGATAACGACTGACCTGCTTCGCGCGCGTCAAAGAGAAACGTAAGCTCCCGGCCGAAAGTAGAAAAGATGAAGCTCAACTCCGTAGAGACTCTCGGCTGCGCCCTCGAGCAAGAAAAACACAATGTAGCGTGATTTCAGTCTCGCGGACAAGAGAGCTCGACGCTCAACTCTCCAATTCCAGACTCGACGGTCGGATGGGGGGGGGGGGGGGGGGAGCTGCAGCCAACTTTTTCACCTGATCGATAATTCATCAGCTTGTCTGCACACATTTGCATACGGACGTATCCATTAACCATTGACTGTTTGCCCAAAGCGTGTAAATAAACATTAATCGCGCAATTGAGCCGATGCGCTCCTGCGGAAAAATCCTCAATTATAGTTCGACGCTGATTTTAACCGTTGTTTGCTTTCGAGCGGGGGAGGGTGGGAGGGGGCTGGAATCAGGTATATATTGCCGGTCCGTCGAGAATTTCCCGCTATTTCAGCGAATCCTTTTCTCGTTACCGGAGCTCTTAAGCAAGCTTCCAAAGTGCCAAGTCAAAAGTCGAAGGGGCTTTCCGGAACGCGAGCAGATTTTTCGAAAAACTCTTTCGCCTCGGCCTGAGGGGGGCGAACGAGGTGACGTGCGCAGTGCTTCGCGCGGAAGCGCTGATGAAAATGAGCTCCAAGCATTGGTTTAATATAGACTTAAGCCTCGGCACTCGGCGAAGGGATTTAATTTTTGCGCGCGAGCGAAAAACCGACTTTTCTTTCGGCTGGCGCGGTACGCCGTTACATGCCAAGGTGGGGATTAAGCATCATTGCCGGGGATGAATGTGGAGAAAAGTGGATATATGGCGCGGGTAATAATTTTTCAAGCAATATGGCCGCGTAAGCGAAAGAAGAGACAAGAGAGATGTGGATAGATGGTATATCGGATTTTTTCTTCATTTTTCCCTACGCTTCGTGTAATTTTAATCTGGCTTGCTGAACTCTATGCGCATAAAGTGCAATTCTGGTTTCAAAGCGAGATTATTATTTAGTCGCGTGATCCGTGTAGTGATGGCTATTCCCTTTGGATCAGCGCACTTTTTTCTTGATATACGAACGAATATTTCGATTGCTACGTGGATTGGACTGAGAAATTAACTAATCGGAATCTAGAAATAAATGAATTTAATTTGCTATCCGGAACAGAACAATTAATTTCAAGCGCGTGTCTATAATTAACTAATAATTGTACAACTATTTATGGATAATAGGATTAGATTTGTATGCAAAGCAGAGTTAAGCATACAAAATACGTATTTTCAACGCAAGTGTATGCAGAAATTTCTGCACTCGGGTATTGATTGCTAAAAGCCGTGGGCGTATCTGGCATTGCATATAGCTGCACCCGGAGACACGTATACAAGAGAAGAAGTTTTAAAGTCGAGAAAAATGCCAGGTGGAATTAAAGTAATGGATATTCTGACGATGGAGCCGTTATTAAGCCGCGTTATTTGCGCGAGTACAGGATAGGCGGGTGCTGCGCACGAGCTCGAGAAAAAGTTAGCCTGCTCTCTGTCTCTCGGTCTCTTTCTCTCTCTCTCTCTCTTTCCCTTCGGCTGGCTGCAGCAGCGATAAACAGTCGTAAGAGCGCTTAAAAGACGGCAAGATTAATGCGCGCCACGTCTCGTCGGTGCATGTGCGCCGCGCCGCGTAGTTGTTTGATATAACGCGCGCAACTCCCGAATGGCCAAAAGCAACGGCTGCTATACGTCGTATCTCCAAAGTAATTACTGTGCCGAACTCGCGTAGTCGCGCGTAACTACTTAAGCGTTCGAACTCACCTCAGCCCCGTATAACATGGCCCTTTTCATCGGAGCAATATACGCGGAAGTTTCGCCAGCGCTCGCGCGCCTATAGTTGCTCTCGGATGGATTGGCCATCGGGAGGTCGATCGCACGCCCGCCGGCCTTTTCCACCTCCACCTCCATCTCTCTCTCTCCCTCTCTCTCTCTCTCTCTCTCTCTCTCTCTCTCTCTCTCTCTCTGCTAACGCTGCGCTCTGACTTTTATTAATGGATCGTATAATGGGCGAGCTCGCGATCTTTCCGAAAGTGATCGCCTCGCACTTTAAGCTTTATCTTTTCGCTCTCTTTTCATCCCGCTGCACTACTCGCTGTATAGCCTCTGCAGCAGCTTTTATGCGCGCAAGCTCGCACACCTTAACCCATCTGGCCAGATTTTCCCCTACGTTGTGCTTTATGATGGAGAAAAGCTTCTCGTTTTGTTTTGCTCTCTTTGCTCCCTTTCACGGACTTGCCTCCCGTCCTTTCTCTGCCGTTTTTTCTCGCTACAAGAGAAAACGAGAGAGGCAGACTGAGAGAGGGAGAGAGAGAGAGAGAGAGAGAGAGAGAGAGAGAGACCAACTTTTCCGCCCAGTTAATTGAATTTCTTTTTCTGCATATTTCACAGGCTTCGTTAAGAAACTCGCTCGCTCGACGAGTGGAACATTTAAAAAATACAAAGTCATCTTTTACTTCGTCACGATACTAATAGGCTTGACTGGGTTCTGCGCGGGCTCTTTATACCGAGGAGAGTTCGCGGAAAGCTAATTTTTTTAGAGATTCTAATATGCACCGACTATGTGGTTGGGGAGCTCCAACTCTGTTGTCACGCTCTAGATCGCGGGGGACGTAGACTCTGACGAGGATGTTTAATCAAATCTCCTTTCCGGCCAAAGAGACGGAAATGAAGATAGTCTCGACGTCGGTAAATCTCAAAGAAGTAAGGGAAGGGACCGAAAAAGAGGACGAAGAAGAAGTACAGAGACACGCGCAAAGTCGAAAAAAGAAAGGCACGAGGCTTGCGCGTCCCGTAGAAAATAAGGTGGCGCGAGTGGAAAAGAGTCGAGAAAGGAAAGACACGAGTGCAGCAGCAGCAGCAGCAGCAGCAGCTGGAGGGAAGCAGTGGTTGAGGGAATCGACGATGTAGCCTTTCTCGCGCCTCGTGAAAGTGGTCGGTGGTGAGGATCGTACAAGGGAGGAAGAGGAAAAGGGAGCTTGGGTTAGTTCAGAGCTCCCACACTCCCCCGGAATCTAAGGAAGATTTAGGATCATCGCCGGTCCTACATGTTTAATACCCGGGTGTTTTACGTCCTCTTCGAGTAACGACCCTTCTATTACCGCGACCCCGGGCGAATTACGTGATCCTCGTGCTGTGTTGCCGTTGTAAATTGCTTATTGCTTTCCGCGCGGCTACATGAATAACTCGGTGCGACGCCTTTTCATCCCGTGCGCTCGAAGATGGCTTCCACTTCCCTGCCGCGCGCGGTCCTCTTATTTGTCCGACCGATTCGGACGTACGCATAGCGCAGCGCAGCGGTCGACCCGTCGCTCGCCGAGACGGCTTGTTTGACTTTGCCCAGGAATTCCCGGAACTTTGCAATCAACCTGTCTGCGCTGCGCAGGGCTCCTGGAAGAAAGAGCCGTTTCGGAATTTAAAAATCTAACGCGGCTAATTGCAAGACAAACCGAACGTTCCGCGAGGAGAGAAATCGAGTCGATAAAGTGTGTTTCAGACCCAGAGCCCCTCCCCAGTTGAATTTCCTTCTCCACGACAACATTTGCTGAAGCAAACGAAATTACAGCTCGAAATCCGCTGGGTACATATACTCAATAGATATACACACACACACACAGCCCCACAGACGAAATGGATAATTTATTGGAGAGACGGAAATCGTCGAGTCGTAAAAAAGTATGGGAGATCAATAGCCGGGGGTATCGGTTCGACTCACCGCGAGAGGATAAGAATCAAACGTACGGATCGAAGATGCATGTTTTCTCTGGCCGGGTCAGAAGCTTTTATCTACTCGCTAACACGATCTTTCTCTTTCCCGCCTACTTCTCGCTCCATCCCTTGGCGCTCCTCTCCCCCGATATTCTATCTCTTTTACTTCTGGCCGCCGCGCAGGCAGCTGGTGATTCCTTTCCTTTCCTTTGCTTTGCGGTGAAGTTTTCGGTAAGTCGAGAGATTGTCGAACTTTGCCGACGCGCCGCGAGAGGCTGCGCAAGTCGAAAGCAAAGAAGAAAGAAGTGCCCCGCGCGCCACTTCTCTCTCGCGGGGATCAAAAGTCTTAAATGGAAATTTGCTTTTTCTCCCGCCGAAGCTGACATAATTCAGAGGCGATCTGCGTGGCTGGGAGTCGAGTGAGGGGAGGGGAGGGGCAGGAGGCCGGGGCAGAGGGGTACTATACGGGCGGGGGATCGCAGTAGCGATCCAACTTCTGCATTCGAATCGCGCGTATAAACACTGCGGCGAGTTGAGCTTCTTCGTAACTCTCGTTCCGGGGATCGACTTGCGGAAGAGGAAATCTGATACGATTTATTATTTCGCATTCCGGAATGTGGAATAGCCTTAAGATTTCAAGCGCTGCTTTTGTCTTGCATTAGCTCTACAGTTTGCTCTACAGCTGCACTTAAAACTTTTTTTTGGACTCTCAAATTTAAAGTAACATGGGGATATAAGTTGCATTACAGTAAAGTTGTTTTTCGCCTGCACAATGATCAAATTCAAAATTCCAGGGATAGAGCTTTTTTCATAAAATTTTCTGAATGCGTTGTAACAATCTTATAAGCCATTCCAGGGCTACACGCTGTGAGATCACGCTTACGGTTATGTCGTATAGGGAGTCTATATATACGCGCAAACCATAATGGGATATTCTGTCGATATCGACTGTCTAAGGGAAGAACCATCTAGTTCAGTGGAGGCTGTGGGAAGTAGCTGTTTCAAACGACTGCTTCGGAAACCACCTACTTCAGCAAGACGAAGTTAAAAGACCTAGTTTTTTTCAGAAATATACTTCAAACCTAATGGGCAACTGCTCTGAAAAAGCAGTGATGATAACGCGGAATAAATAAATGGATTGCGCTATGAAGATTCAAGTCGTCCTGCCGCAATGTACGTTTCAATAAAATTAATGGAAGAGTTTTCCGCAAATTCAGGTGTTCGGAACAGGCTGCTTGGATGTGAGGACAAATCGATGAATCCAATTTGAAAGTGTCGACCGAGCGAATGATTAAGGTGCCGAACATAACTCTGACAAGCAAACTCCCCGACTGTACTCGATCCAGTCGATATTAATACGTGCGACGCTGTATCTTGTTGAGAGTCGCCGAAGCTTAATGTCACAATCTGGTATTGATGCGAATTTACGAACGAGTCGCGTTACATTTTTAAAAAGCGCTGAAAATTTCTCGAAAATTGTAAACGCTGTTTCAAAAACTTATCGAGTTGATTATTCGACAAGTTATGTGGCCGGTTATACGATGATCATCAGCGATGTGGCTCGGAATTGTCCTTTCCACGCTCGCTGCTCTGCGCCGTCTAGAGAGGGCGTTCGAGCCAAGTGGAGCAGGTAATGGAAATCTCCTGTAGCCCTTATTTCCTCTCAAACTATCTTCAAACTTTCATCCCTCTTCTCCTGGCCGCTGCAACAGGGCCAGTGAGTTACCTATAGCCCCGAGCCCCGCGGTGTATTAAGGAGTTTCAGGTGCTTAAAGGCCTCCAAGGAGGAGAGGAGGAGAGACACGGAAGAGAGGATGAGTTAGAGGGAGAGAGAGAGGAGGTACTGGCTGGCTCTTCTACCTGTACTGCTCTTTACGGGTCCCGGACAAATAACAGTCAGCGCGTGCGGCGAGAGAACGGCAAAGTGGAAGGAAGATAAGCGGGAGAGGTCTAATAACTTCCTCTCTTTGCCTAATAGCGAAAGGGAGTGGGACAAGAGAGCTAGGTTTAGCAACGCCTTTACTTGGGCAGCTTCTCTCGCGCTCTCCCTCTCACTACATTCGGAAGTATGACAAGGTCTGTGTGTGTGTGTGGACGGAGAATTCCGGGAGAGGACCTCGAGGAGATGGCTCTCCTCGAGGGCAGGCGAGCGATGAAAACGACTCGGAACAGAAAATGAGGGGAAGCATAATTGAGCTGAAGCGTTGCAATAGCCTGGATATTGTTTTTATTACCTCGTGCTCCCAGAATTACTCGCCGGAGCTTGGCACTTTACGACGCCGAGTATTGAACACCTAGTGGGAGAAAGCCAGCGCGCGGCCTATTTATTATTATTATTTCTTTTCTCGAAGCTCCCAAGGCATCGCGAATTAAGTAGCAAGAGCTACAGCATATTTCGAAGAAAAGGCTGCCGCGGCAGCCGTCCGAGGAGGAAAGTCAGCGGTGCTCCCGCGCAGAGAGGAGAATGGGCAAAGAAGAAGCGAGGCTATGCGCCGCGCGCAGCTCTCGTCTCGAACTCGTTACTCTCAATGACGTTCATTCTCGTTCTGCCTGAAATATTTTCATCCCTCAAGCCCGTAACGCTGGCTACGTGCTGTGTTAGTTAAAACGGTTTACGCGCTTGTAACTTATATACGCGCATCGGAAAGAGGAGCCCTCGAGTAGCTTCTCCGCTGTGCTGCCGGAGGTACTTTTTCTTTTTTCTGTTTTCTTTTTTTTTTTTAAACCGCCGCAACTACTGAAAAGAGCAAACACGCGCATCTCGCGAATTATGAGGGCGGAAGAAGACGGGATTCCGGCGTATTCGTGGCCTCGCTGCGCGCCGAGCACCCTTATACTGCCTCGGAGAAAAATTTCTCTAGGTCAGCAGCGAAGAGTAGCGCGAACGGCGCGAGCGCGACGGCCCATGCGGAAGATCGCTTCGACGCCCAAAGCGGATCAGAGAGCTCGAAGCGCGCCGCGCTCGTTTCGGGGCGTAAAAAAATCGCTAATGGCCTCAAATTGAATGCAGATAGCGGCGGCGGCGGCGGCGGCACCTGAAAATAAAGAGCAGCAAAGCCCGTCGAAGTAAATTACCCGTGCAAAACACAAAACGTCGACAAAACAGCTGGCTCTCACGGCCCTTCCCCCGCCGCGCGGTGGCAATGCCGTCAATAATCCCTTAATACCCACAGCTGTGCACTTTATTTTATCCAAGCTCCAGCGATGCAGTCGCGCCGCTGCTTTGCGCTAACCCCGGCCCGCTCTTTTTCCCTCCAAGCCCACGCGAATTTTCCTCTCGAACGACGCGCTCTCTCTCTCTCTCTATCTATCGCTCTTTCTCCGTGGACGTCTGATTTATTTTCCCGGAATAGCCTGCATCGGAAATTATTGCCAGCTTGCCTCACGAATTATTTAGCCGTTAACGGAGGTCCAAGCTACTCAGTTGGCGAATGCGTGAAAATAGCCGAGATAGACGTGTAGTGCACATTACGAATTGACATTCGAGGGGAGCTGAATGCGGTTCCTGCTGTCAGTGCGTCTATCCGAAAATTTCACTTCTAAAAACACCCATGTCAAATGTCACGTTTTCATTAGTCGCGCCTGATGATACTCTGGTAGGCACGTGTATAGTAGTGTTTCAAAATTATACGTCCGACTGTAGATGGAGAAAATACTTTTTATTATCGCGTTTTTATCTTAAACTTTTTTAGTGCATTGAACCTATGCGCCTATCATTCTGGTTTATCGCATTGAATAGCATTAAAAGCAAAATCATAATAGACGGCGTAAGAACGTAAGTACAAATTGGCAATATCGCTCGCGGTATAACGACGTAACTATACTACTTCGCGAGTTCACGTAAATCACGCACACTTAATAAACGCGAGCTTATCAGAATGTACAGTTGAATATGTATGATTACCTAAGTCTAGTATACGAAGTTTCTCATTTAATGGCAATTTTCGCAGAATCGCGAAAAGTGGAGTAATGTCGATTGCAAGTCATTCCGTCAAGTGCTTAGTTTTTGATTAAAAATATGCAGGTATTTTCTGAGTTTATTACTTTCTGGAAAAAGATTCTGAAACAGGCAGTTTTCCAAGTCGTCTTTATCGACATATCTGGTTTCTGGAGCAGCTGTTTTCGAAAATATGCTGTCTGAACTGTGATCTTTGACTATTGTTTTACTCTGATCTTTAGCTGATTTTTCGGTACACTTGGGCAAAACATTTTCGATAGAAAATACTACTATGGCACGAATACAGTATGCATTAACTTTATTTAATATAGCGAAAACTTGTTTACGTAAATCCAGATATTTTTCATTTCAATTCGTATTTTAATTATTACGTATGCTCAGTTACTATTAACTTATCTATAGTTATAACTCCCTTCCGAAACGAAGCTCTCTATTCCCGAACAATCGTTAAATATGCTATCAAATGTTCTTATGCATTTACTGGAATTGGAATTCAATATTTCACGAGAATACGCACGATTTTCCTATAATGTCTATATCAATCGTCAAATTTAACAGTATTTATAAGTCTTGCTGTAGAAATTTTAATTCGCCGAACCAGTGTGTCACTGGCTTCCGGCTGTTTTAATCTGTACACGAGCCTTGCATCCCTAATACGGCGAAAGAAGAGCGATCAATAATAAACATAACTGAATACGTACTTGCCCGGAATAAAAATAGGTATAGGCGCGCAGAGCGCATGAAATCGGAAAAGTGGAATTTTGACGCTGCGACGCCGCTAAATATAAAAGCGGAAAAAAGCGAGCGATCAATCGGACGACTCAATCGAGGTCGCGGGTAGAGGATGGGGGAGGGGAGCCGATATTGGCCAGCGTATCCGCTACGTAGGAGTATCTACAGTTGCTTTCACGAGGGCATCGGCACGCGCAGCGTGTACCTACCATAATTTTCCTGTCGGGCGGCCGCGCGCGCGAGAGCAGCGCGCAGCGGTAGCTAAGTACTGCTCTGTGTACTCTCGCGGGGGTGCAGCTGCTCGCTCGCTCGGGCTCGCCTGTATATTTGTCACCGCACAACAGTCGCTAGCTCGCGGAAATCGACGTCATTACGATGAAGTATGGAAAAGCCGCGCGCAATCATTACCGCGGGCTGTCCCTATCGTTCGCGGTATTTCGTGTATGTACGAGCTAGCTGGGCTGCGCGCCGCTTATTTAACGACGGCGGACGCTCGGGCCGGTAATGGTTTTTACAATTTATTTCTCCGGCTGTCCGGGGGCCGCGCGCGTGAGCACTCGATTAATACGATTTCGAGCGAGAGAGAGAGAGAGAGAGGGAGACCACGTGCGCGAGCGTACAGATGCTGGAATATCCATTACCGGGCGGGTGCGGCGTGCATATGCGAGCTTTATCGCGATTAAAATTTGTTGATTTGATTTGTCCGCCGCGCAACTTTCCCGCGAGAAATTATTATTAGCCTCGCGCGCAGCTTGCGCACGTACTCCACGCGCCCCCCTCCCCCTCCCCCTCGCAATATGCGGCCCATGTGAATTCGGATGTAAAACGCGGCGCTCTCTTTATGACATTAGATTATCATCGCAATTATGATAAACATCGTTATCCGAGTCGTATATGGGCCGGCGAATTCGAGCGCGGCCCGCGCCGAGCGTGATTTATTTTTCGCCGGCCAATTAATCGAGCCGCGAGCAGCTCTGGCTCTACATTGCTTTGCACGCGCGCACCCACGTGCGCGATACACGCGAGTACATAGGGCTTATTGCGAGCTCTTCGCCTTGGACGCGCTCAGGACTCTTCGTCGGTGTCTTTTAAGAGTAAACCACGACGGGCGGCCGGCGCTCATCCATCCACGTTAGTATTACCGGGCGGTACGTCGTTGCGAAGAGGAGACGCGGCACCGGAGGCTCGCGCTCTCGAATCTCGTCGTCGCTGCGGGGGAACGATAAATCTTTGATAAATCTTATCCTGGGCCAGTAGTCGAGCTCGCGCGAGACAGAGAAAGTGAGAGAGGTCAGTGGTTATTTTCTCCTTCTCTTCCCTTCCCGCCTCTTTTCGCTCTCTTTTGTTGCGAGAGGCAACCGGGCGCGCGCGCTAGCGCTTAGGGAGGGTGAATAGAGCCCGGACGGAAGGGGAGAAGGGCCGCGAGCGCCCGTTTTCTTTAAGTACTATCCCGGGCAAAGTTTTCGTTTTACGCTCGATTATTGTGTTTGATGCTGCGAGAGAAAGAAGAGCTCGCTCCGCGAGAAAGCTGCCCTCGGGCCGATGGGGGGGAGGGAGGGAACGATGAGGCGCGCTCGCAGCCCGGTGTATAATGCAATAATCGAAAACAACGTATAGACGGCCTCGTTAAAACAGCCGCGCGGCACAGCGGGCGTGAGGGCGTTGAAGTGGAAAATATTAAGTGAGCCGGCTTCGAGAAGAGACGCCGCCGCAAGACGCTGCGTTTGATTGTTTCTTCGCAATTCAGCGACGGGACTAGGCTTGAATTGCCATTGCGATTAGCCGACTGCGTTCGAGAACGCGATAGTGGAACTTGAAAGTTTTAATTTTATCCTTACGCACGTCTTTCTCGGTTTCATCTTACTGCAGTTTCACGACTCTCAACGGCAGCACGGCGGGACTTCTATCGCGAGCTTGGAATTCCCAGTCTCGCGCGATCTCGTTCCAGTAGAAACGCCGGAGTATGGTCAGACGGCCGTCGCCGCACTCGCGGAAACAGTCGTTCAGGTTATTGGAGCGCGAAAAAAATTCGTCAAACTCGGCGAGGTCGTTGCAATTCGAAATGCAGATAATATTGAAGTAAAGGATATTCGAGATGAGCGGAGAGAGGGGAGGGAGAGAGGAATAACCGGCAGTGGTGACGGGGAGAAAAAAGCAGGACAGCGCGCGCGATGCGGGAGCTCGAGCGGGAAAGAATGAATAAGATGAAAAGGCCGGGAAAGAGTGAAAAATAGGTGAGTAGGGAGAGAGAGATATATACGTATATATGCACGCCAAGTAAGATCCGCACAGCTTCGGCTTGTCCGTGCATCACAGAGGCGCGACTCCCGCCGCTGCCGCAAGAAAGAGAGAGAGAGAGAGAGAGAGACTCGGCGAAGCGTGCCATGACGTGCACGAGCTGAATGCTAAACGAGCTGCGAAAACGCTCGCCCGCCTCGAATGTGCACCTCGTTCTCATAATACACACGTACACACACGTACAGCCACGCCTATACAGGCGCACATCTAGTCGAAGACGCTGCGTCTCGCTCGCGCCACCGCTGCGCCGCTATTCTTTCTTCCCTGGATTTTTTTCGTACGCCATTTTTTCCCTGCAGCTTCTCCTCCCTCTCACTCTCTGTGTTTCTTTTTTTATTACTCTTCGCTCCTTTCTCTTCGCGCGCTCGTCCTCTCGCCGGCGTCGAAGAAAATCCGACCTTCGAGCCGGGCTTTCTCCTCTTTTTTGACGGATTTATGCAGCTTTTACGAGGCTTGTCTTTCCGCGAGGAGAATCGGGGACGATCTTCTCCCGGAATGAAAGCCCTTTTTTACTCTCTTTTCACCAGGCGCTGAATATCCCGGCTTGTGGATTTGTATGAAGCCCCCCCCCCCCCTTTCTGCCTCTGGACGAAATTCCCATTTTTTCTTCTGCGTGTTGCAGAGCTTCAATTTCATTCGTTCAATTAGTCGCCTAACTGATCTCTCGAGAAAATTGTCCTGCTCCCAACGATCATTCTTGGCTTCGCGCCGCAGCACAAAAAGCTGACTCGCCCGCGGCAACGAAGCTTCGCGCTTTCAAAATCACGCGCGCTTTTCTCCGGCGCCTACAATGGCATCGCCTCGCGGGCTGTACGCATCGCGCGGGGGAACGAGCGATTCGGCGCCGACGTACAGCCACCGAAGCCCGAGCTCCGATGCGCATCAGGCAAAACAGAAATGAAGAATCGACGTCAATTTCAGACTCGTTATCGGCTCCTTAGCTCACCTCGCGTACGACAGCTCTCTCGCATACTCTCCCTTCGTCTGCTCCGTCGCTTATCTCAGTCGGCGCCCCGCACACCCTCGGCATTCTTTTGACTCGCGCAGACGACGGAATTGCCGGCGGTGCCCCCGGGCCACCGGAGATGGGCGTCTCGCGCCCCCGCGCCGACGATCTCGAGAGCGAAGTCTCCGCGTCGCGTCGCTGTGCATTGACTCATTACGAAGCTGTCGTGATTTTCGCGCGATTCAGCTAGCTTGCGCGCGCGCGCGCGCTCTCGGGCCAATTCCGAGCGGTGCCTGTACACTCGATCTCGAGCCGAGCTCGATTGATTCCCCGTAGAAGAGAAATATTGTGTAATTCCTCGGCGCGATCGGAAGCGCGCGAGGCAGCGCGAGAAGGAGCGCCCCGGACATTCGAGGCGAAAATCAATAGTGCGAGACAGCCCGAGGTCCATTTCTATCGCGAGCACGAAGTAACAATGTGACAGTAAGACGAGATCTCTGCAGCGGCAACACGGAGTAATCTGAACGGGGGAAGAAGTGTCTCGACTTATTAAAGGGAGCCGAGTTGACGGTGGCGGCGGGTCATTCGATACGCCCTACTCTCTACGTCTCTCCTACAACTGCTGTAGACAAGTACGGGGTGGAAAGAGTCAGCGCCGAGCTATATCTTGTCCTTTCCTTCCCTGTCGAGCGCTCCTTCTCTCTATGGCCCTTTAATGAGGATCTCGAAAATGAGCTCTTTCAGGCCGCGCATAGGGGGTTCGCACAAAGGGCTCTCTCTTCTCTCTCTCTCTCTCTTTCTCGCGCGTCCTGTTGCGCGCTCCCAAATTGACGAGCGATTGTGTTTCAGGCAAAAATTAGGCTGCGACGCTCAGGAAAAAAGTAGAGCCTCCCGCGGTCTCCTGTAACCGGAGAAGTTGATGCGAGAGCGGTACACTCTCGTATTGTCGCCGCTGCCGTGCGAGTTCGTGCGCGGCCTTTTGTATACGGCGCGTCTGTGGGCTTCGATTTTCCCGATAGCAAAGAGAGAGACAGAGAGGGGGGGGGGGGTTGGGGGTGATGGGGGAGAGGCGGATTTGTCGCGGAAACTAGACTTGCTGGACCGCGCCGAGGGCTTGTTTTTTTTTCTTCCACTCTCCATATATACCTTTTGACTTTTTCATTCCGACGGCGATATACAGTTCCGCGCGCGCGCGTATATACACGGATATTGGATGTATATAATACGCCTTTTGTAACGGTGGTGCGCACGCGCGCGATGATTGAATTATTGCTGGGGCAAGGGATGGACTATCATACACATTCGCGTGTGTAGCAGGCAGCCGCTTTTCCGTGAGAGAGAGAGAGAGAGAGAGAGAGAGAGCTGGATTTTTCGGGTCGGGAGTGCGACCGGTTGATCAAATTAGCCGCTTTGCTGGACTTGCGTGTGTTGGGTTCTCTCTCTCTCTCTCTGGCTATTTTTGCTCTCCGCATAGTTCTCGGCGCGCGGGCGCACGTATTCGCGAGGCGAGGAGGTCAACGACTCGCCCTGCGCGATATTTTCATTTTCCGCTAATTACGTCGAATTCGGAATTAGCGTTACCTAACGTTATTTAATCGAATAATACCGGCTCAAATGTTATTTCGCGCGCTGAAATAACTCGGGAATGCATAAGTACATGCATATTCGTGCAGTAATCGGACCGACCTGCGGAAACGTCTGCAGGAGCTCACGGGGGGGAGCAACTCCCTACTCCCGTCGTGCATAATTGCAGGACAAAGCCGCAGACGTGCAGTCGCGCGAGCGGGTTGAAGGAGAACCTATAATACGCACACGCTCGCGCGATGAATTGAAGTTTATTCAATGCGCGGGTGGCGATCGTTCAATGCAGCCGCTAACGAAGCCGCACGCGTGTACGATAATATTATGGAATTGTCAGCGAATGCCGCGGCGTTTTTCTTCGACGAATCGGATCTCGGGCTGCTGCAGGAACTACGCGACCCACTTTCCTCTGGCGAAGTATGTATAGCTGCGCGCGACTGGCTCCTCGCGGTGGACACGTGCATTTTTTCCGCATTACGGGCTCTTTAGGCTTTAATGGCCCTTATATAGAGGGCGCGAGACGCTGCAAGTGGCGCCTCGCGCGCGCGCAGTCGGCCCCCATAATCAAGCGAATGGACACTATCGACGCCGGCCGGGTATAAAAACATTCTATTGCCTCGTGAAGAAGCGATAGCATCCGCAGAGAACTTTTAACGTTTTATACTCTCGCTCACTGGCTTTTTGCTGGTCAACGCTCGCGACTCGAGGAAGAGAGAGGGAGTTTGAAAAGAAAGAGGGAGAGAGAGAGAGAAAGAGTGCCGAAGATATATTGCGAGTATGTTCGACTCGGCGTGTCGCGCCGATAAAGGACAGTAGTTACGGGGACGTACATAAAAAAGCTCGCCGGGCCGCGCGCACTACCGGGCTATATGTAGGGGGAGAGGCGAGAGGGAGCAGCAGCTCTCGCTTTTAAGTCTCGATAGCTCGCAGCGGCGCAGTTGTCCGTTTGTGTATATATATATATATATATAGGCTCGTCGCGCGATTCGCCCTGTGCGCGCAGAGCGCCGAGTGATCGAGAGGAGGATCATAAAAAAGCAGCCAGGCGAAGCGTTGTCGTGTGCTTTTCGTATTTTCTCCTTATCAGCCGTAGCTGCGACTCTCTCCTCTCCCCCCTCTGTGTGCCCGGGCATCACCGGTCTCTTTGTGTATGTGTGTGTTTATGAGCGCAAATGATCGTTAAGACACTGCAACGCTGTTAACAGTTCGCGCGTCTCGATTTTTTCGCTATCGGCGTAATTAGTCGCTAATGACCCCAGATGCTCGACGAGCTGTAATGCTATGCACAATGTGCGTACGAACCTGCACGTATGTGTGTGTGTGTGTTTGTGCGTGTGTGTATATACTGTCATATCCGTCGGCGCCCGCAGCGGCTCTTGAAACGCGAAACAGGAGCACTAAGGGCGAAAGTAGGTCGACTATAGAGCGATTCGTCGCGAGTGCGCGACACGGAGCGTCAAGTTCGCTGAAAGAATCGAGAACAATGCAGCCTCGCTCGGAAATGAGCTTTCAGATGTGCGAAAACGGCCCCTCGTTTCACGGTCAAGGCTCGCCGAGTGTTTCAAGTTTTCTTTCGCCGTTTTCTCTCTCTCTCTCTCTCTCTCTCTATCTCTGTCTCGCTCGGCCTCCGAAACTAGAGCTTCCATTAAATAATGCTTCGAATTCAACAAAGAGACCGGTTGCCATTGCGAGCGGCGAAAACAGTACGAGAGCGCGGAGAACGACGCAAATAGACCACTCGCCTTTATTTTTCACGCTCGCTACCGAAAAAGCACGTAGAGCGCGTAATTGCGAAATCGCGGCTCCGTTTCAGAGGCGCGCCGAGAGACGTTTTTCACGCAATTCCTTTTGTCCTTGTCTTTTGTTTCATTGGCATATATTCGGGGGGATAATGCAGGCCGCCGCGGCTATAATGCGCGCCCCGCAGTTAAAACATTTGAGCTGAAAATTATTCGAGTGAAAAAGAAAGAACTGCGCCGCCGCCGCGATAATGAGCGGAAATTCGACGAGGCGGAGCAAGTAGTTTGCTCATCGGAGGGAAAGTTGGCGAGAAAAGTGGGCTATTCAGACGGGGGAATAAATACTTCTTACGCATCAGCCGCCGCTGCCGCCGCCGCCGCCGCCGCGAGCAAGCTTAAGTAAGGACGAGGAATCCGATCAAGAAGTTGGGAGCAAACTGCCTGTAATCATCAATTTACTTAGCAGTCCAACTATTCCCATTCGCTTGTCACAAAGTCCTCGACAAAGTTTCGTAATCGATTCGCTCAACTATTTCGTCAATCTCCGACTAAAAATCGAGCCCCTCCCCTCCTCCCCCGTCCCCCGTCCCCGTCTCCCCTTTTAACCATGAAATATATGTATATGTATATACAACTTTCTCGGCTTTGAACCGCCGCGGGTCCCCGTAGAGTCGGCGCGATGCATATATACTTGTACAATGCAAGGCAACGTTGAGAAAGAGAATTATAATTAGAATTTAGTTATTCAGACTTGGGAGTCGGTGACCCATTCTGGCAGTTTACAGAGTGGCACAATTAGATCACGTAAAGTTCAACTCGCCAATGGCAGTTACCAGTTAGTCCCTTATCTTCTCGCACAGTTTTGCGTGCATTATTTATTGACTTTCGCGTTCGCGAACCCATTTGAACGGGTGAAGTATTGAAAAAGCCAGATAATACAATATAAGAGCGCGTGACGTACGCGCCCCGGACGGCGAGCCTTGATAAGCTTAAGCTTACGAGCCTGCGCTAAACGAGTATTTAAAACAATGAGATTTACAGGCGGAATTAACGTCCGCCGAGAGATAACTCGAAATTTCGGGAGGGGCAGCACCTACATGGTGAAAGGCCGTTTAAAGTCTAGAGGGAGAAAGCCAACCAAATCCCGACGAGGCACAGCGCAGTGCCACCGAGTTAGCTGTTAAGCGTTAACACCACTGTATCGGTGGTTTTGCACGATCCCACAGCCATGTTCCTTTACAGTGGCGGCGGCGGCGGCGGCGGCAGCAGCTACCGCCATCCCAGCTCTCGATCTTGGTTGCAGCCCTGCTGCACTGATATTTCCCAGCAGCAGCAGCAGCACCTTTGCTCGAACTTGAATGCAGAGGGAGCGAAGAGGGAAGGAGCGAGGTGGAACTATAGCCGGCACGTAAACGAAGAGCGAGAGTAAGAGCAAACTGCAAGTCCAATTCGGGGTAATTGACTTTGAGCGCGTTCTCTCGCTCTCTCCCTCTCTACCTTCAGATCTGCAGTGGTAGAACTGTACATCCAGCTCGCCCTGTCTATATCTATGCACCGCTGGCTTCGTCGCCGCGCAGCAACAGCCTCGAGCCTAATATACATATGGATCGGGCGGGCAAGCCGATAAGAGGATGAATTATTGGTGGCCCACATAGGTATTACTCTATACCTATATTGATACGTCAATATTAATATTGGCCGCGCGCATCTTCCGCCGCGCCTTGACCGCGCGGGTGTCTCCGTGTCGCGCGGCGACGGAGTTTGTTTTTATCCCGCGCGGCGGAGGGCTAAATTGCGCCGCACACGCGGTAATTGGAATATCGCCCCGGCGCTATATGGGGGAGCGCGAGCAGCGCGAGATAATGAAAATACCGTCGCCAAAATAGCGATTACACTCGTGGGCAAAGTTATACGCGCGCGCGCGCGCGCATGCGCCGCGAGATGTACGTATACATTTAGCCGGTCGCGCGCGCGCGCGCGCGCGCACATTATGCACGGCTCACTCGCGCCCCGCGCGTATAATATAACGGTCACGAACAACTGGCCATTGCAGTCTCCCCCGTATAATTAATGCTGAGCAGGCTCTTTCTCTCTCTCTCTCTTCCACTCTCGCGTATACGCAGTCGTAAAAGCAATTAAACAAAAATGGAAACAGCTCCCGCTGCTGCGCTGCGCTTCTCGCACAAGAAAAGTCCTTCCCATTCTCTCTCTCTCTCGCGGCCTCGCACGCGCGCTTGCCGGGGAGTTTATTAAGTTGACTCTATTAGCGCTAGATCGCTATATTATCCCGGAAGGAAAAGATGCGCGCAGGAGCGAGTTTATGCACAGCGAGCGGCAGGCACACGCCTATATGCACATGTATATAGCTGTGTATACACACACGCGAACGCGCGCTGGCACTAACGACCGTATAGCGCGAAAACTTACGTGCATGGAACTCTGCCAGTGGGGGGGAGGGGGCGCGCGCGCGATTATTCACAGGCAAGTCGAGTTGTAGCAGCAGCAGCATGCGCACACTATCCCAGCCGCGTTGGATAATTAAACATCAATATTTACACGCGATTATTTTGCTTGTCCGCAAGCGTAGCTTACGCGAAACGCGCGGCGCGAGCCGTAGCTCCGAAACTCGGCGGCGCGGCCCTTTAAATTACTCGATTCGGCGCGACGAATATGGAGGCTTTGCGCTGCGGAATGATCTGGAACCTCTCGTAGATCTGGAAAAGTTGGGGAGAACGGCGAGCACGTAGTTCGCGCGCGCGACCCTTTCCAAACCAATGTGCGCGCGTGAACTTTTTACCTTAAATCTGAAATTCTTGGATTGACGGCAGCTATTTCCGCTTGGGGACAGAGGATCCTATGTCTGGCGGTGCAAGAAACACAAAAATAAGAAACGGATTTTCCGTGAATTACAGCTTGATTTTGGATTCGCTTGAATGATGATAAATCTGACGAGGGCGTCTTGTGATCTCGTTCGAAAAATACGCTGAATGCGAAATGGCCCTCTAAAGGAGCGACGGTGTGAGACGAGGTAAAATAGACGGGGCTATGCTCGTGTGCAACAATTTGGAAAAAATAGCTGTGACTTAGCAACAGTTTAAAACCGCTGAGATTAAAGGAACGCAAGAAACGCGTAAAAAAATTGTAAGATATCGAAGCGGTAAGAAGTTAAATAACAATGAAATCAAATGTTTGATAAACTGAAACAACGCAGCTCTGAAGACTACCGAACGACGTAAATATTCAAATAGAAATGACGAATGCAAGGAGTCGCTTCGCTTTTGAAATATTTCTTACAACGGAGTGATCTCAAGAAATATGCAAAAGCCGAAAATGTAAAGTGAGAGAGACTGAAGAGCGAGGGAATATTCTCGAAAGAATCCAGCGGGAAGGTACACAGAGAAAGGAGGAAAGCTCGCGTGGAAAACCGCAGGTATACAGTGTACATACGCGGCATAGCCTCGCGAGGTGTGCCGCAGCCGAGCCCGTACCTACGCCAATGGCGCACAGCTACACGGAACGTCTTGTTCTCCTCGGCGTGTTATATACGCGGCCCGTAGTAGCTCGTGTATGCACTGCTTTGGGGCAAAGTAGGTTCCTGGCCCAGCACACAGCAGCAGCAGCAGCAGCACTTGGCCAAAGTAGCGGAGAAGCGCTGCACTGAGTTTAAAGTCAACCCAGCGCTGGTCGACGTCGCTCGCGCCCGTCGTGCTCCGGGCTTAGAGCTTCCGGTTCCTCGCCCGTTCTCTTGAGGTCGTGGCATAGCAACACGGCAAAGTGAAGGCGGCAGCTGCTGCTGCTGCTGCTGCTGCTTTTGACCTCGGAATTTCGAATTTGAATTTCGGATTTTAATTTGAATGCGTTTGTTTCGTGCGCGCGCGCGCCGCTTTTGCAGCCCCGCTCCACTGTTTAAGCAAGCGGCAAACTTTCCTTTATTTCAGCGGCGTCGGCTGTAGTGTGCGCTGTCGGCTGTCCTCCCGCCCCCCCCCCCCATGGCTCGTCTAATGCCAGGGAAAGTCTTTTCCTGTCTTTTTCGTAAACGCCATTGCTCTCGGGAATAAAAAGGAGTCCTGGAAAATCAATGAAAGCTGCCCGTGAAAGAAAGAGCAAATTAGTTCTCGCAAGTTTGCAGCCTTTGCCCCGTATTATCGGGCTTTTCTGCATTTTTAAGGAACACGGAACATTCACGGGGAATAAATGGATAGGAGAGCGAGAGGGGGGGGGAGGAGGGGAGAGCGAGCCGGTGCATTACGGTATTGAAGCGAAGGTTAATTAGTCGAAGGAAAAAAGCGGATTGGCCGGGCTCGATCGGTTTTTCGCTTGAAATAAAGTAAAGTTCCGCAAACTTTGGATTAGATTTTTCAAGGGGAAAAGTTAATCTATCCGAGCCAAGTTGTTTACACACAATTTTCAGAGTGTGTACCATCGTCAAAGGGGCCAGACAAAGTTAGTTTTTACTTAGATCCACAGAGAGTTAAATTAAAACTTACATCTCGATCGTGTATTTGCCGGATTGTACGATGGGGATGGAGGCGCAGCGTATAAGCCACGGCGGCGGCGGAGTAAAAAGCGGAGCGGCGGAGCCCTGAAATTTTTTAATAACCACACCGGCCGCGTCGTCAGTCCAACTGGACAAAGTCAATTTCGCGGAGCGAAGTAACTCGAAACAGCCCGGGGAAATGATTCGATTTATTAAATTCTAAAAATGGACGCGGCGGTGTTTGCGAGCGCGCGCCGGGAATATGGAAAATTAAAGGATGTAAAAGGGCAGAGCGAAGGGCATAAAAAGCCGCGTGAAAGCATTCGGCTTATTATTACGGGACGGGAGAGAGAAAGAGCTTAAACCGCCTATAGCGTGGCTCGGAATACTTAGGCGTCGGAATATTGTGAACTTTTTTTCCGAGCCGAGCGCGCGCGCCCGCGAAGATTACCGAGAGCGGCTAAGCATCGTCATTATCGCTCGCGCGTTTTCATCATTCGCGCTGGTCTTTATTTCCTAAGTGTATTACTCGGTCGGTTCGCGCCATTTGGCCTATATAAGGGAGAGCGAGAGAGATGTATATACAAACACGATGAAAAGATTATATTCGCTCAACAGCGCTTTTCCAGCTCTCCCTCTCTCTCTCTCTCTCTCGCTCATCGCACCGAGGACGTTTGAGAAACATTTTTAATTTCGCGCTTGAGCTGGGAAACAGCCTCGTTACGCGATAGCCATCTCGATGAAGCGGGCTGATTTTACTGATTAATTCGAGAGGACAGTCGCCGGCGGCGGGGGAGTCGGAGGTGAGGGCACACTTAGCTCTAATTAAAACTGGAATTCAGCGCTTTTTGCGCGCGCGCGCGCGCGCGCTTCCATATTACAGCCGGCGACGCGGAGATGCGACGATGTTGGCGGGCCTGCGCGAGAGGTAAAAGGCTTGAATAACGTCGCGTCTCGACCGGCGGTGGGCTGCGGTTAGCCATTATTCCAGGGGCGGCAGCCTGTTCCACTTCGGCACGAAAATGCTGCTCTCCTACTACTGGCCGAGTAACACGTGGTGCTCCATTAGAGATTCAGTTCAGCGGTGCCGATGGATCTCTCTCTGTGTGTGTGTGTGTGTGTGTGCGCGCGGTTCTGCCCGGGAGTCGAGGTCGCAGCTCATTTTTGGCGGCGACGAGTTATCGGCCGTAACATCGCGGGGCCCTTGATAGCTGACGCGTAAATTCCTATACGGCTGAGCGAGCGTCGACTCGTGCTACTTGGACGAGCGCGGGGCTGATACAATTTGCACAACGTTGTACGCGCCTGAGTTACCTTGCACTACCCGGGTCCTCACTCCCAATCGAGCTTGCGAGGAGTGATTCGCTCCCGATCGTTTTTTCGCCTCGCGTGGGCTGAGATTCGTCGCGGCTGCGTATAAGGGATACCGTCGTCTGGCTGGGGGTGTATTTCTTTCCTTCTCTCTCTCTCTCCTTCTCTGTCGCGCAGACGAACCGTTGTAGTGTGTGTTCGGGGTACTTGCAGGCGAATAAAGAATAATGCTGCTGCTGCTGCTGCTACGACAACGAGAGTCGCGTCGAGAGCGCAGAGTATATGGGAGATTGTTTATCGCGCTTTGTCTCTCGTGTCTCGTATTTCAGCAACTTACTTCTCAAACTTTATTGTCTTACGTGTCTATCCGAGTAAAAGTTTCGCTATACTTGCCGCGCTAAACTATGTTTGTCTTGGAAATTCGCGCAAGTTCACGTCGGCCCCGTCTGAAAAGTAACGCGCAGATATGAGCTTTCTATTGAATAAGTAACTTATGCACAGCGTGCGCACTTTGACGTGCGTGTGTCTGTGTGTGTGTGTGTCTGTGTATATATATACGCCGCGCGAAAATCCATGTTATTTTATTCGAGGCGCCCGCGTAGATCGGCTCGGCGATGGGTTTCTTTTGCCGCCGGCTCTCGCCGGATAATCGCGAGTCAATTGTATAGCGCGCAGCATGCTGAAAGTCGTGTATAAGTGAGTTTCGCTCGAACCACCGCACTAAAGGACCCGTGCAGGGGAGCAAGCGCATGATCTAGAAACTTTATAAACTGGATTAATCTGCAAATTTAAGATTCCCTTTTCTGTATATATATATACACACACACGTAGATGTATATATATATATATATATATCTCTCTCTTGGCGCGGCTATGATCCTCTCGGCCTCCTCGTCGAGTTTTAATGAATAGCACAACTTTGCTGCTCGAAAATAGAAAGCGAGAAGTCGCATGAATTATTCAATTGACGCGACAGGGCATTCGGGCTCTTTTACTATTTTTCCATTATTAAACATCGGCGTAGACTAGATCATTTGCTCGGCGCAAAAGGCCCGAAATAAGCTTTCGGCTCGCCGGCTCTTGGCAATTCAGCTCGCCCCGCACGAGAAATATTCGGAGAGCTTGGCTCAGCGTCTCGCTAGAATCTTGCTATACGATTCTCCGCGCTCCAATATACAGGGCTTCGCGGCGAAAATTTTCATTTCGCCTAATCAGCGCTTCGCGTCGCGGGGGCATTCGAGAAAAAGCTCGAGTGTATTTAGCCGCTTCTTAAATTTGCGTAAATTCAATTCGCGCGGGCAATGCGGTATAGTGCGCATAGCGGCGCTCGGCAAAAAGATCCCGCTGTTTTTCCTTTTCCCGATTCCGCAGCGAGCTCGAGCGTATGTATGTGTATATATATATATTTATAAGGTATAGAGCGTACGACTCTTCGGCGCTCTGCGCTGCGTAAAACGGCTTGGAATTCCGCGCGGGCCTTTGAATCTTCCTCGCCTTGGCGACGACGACGACGACGACGACGACGACGAGCGCGACGACGACACAGCGGTTAATTAACATCGAAATTAGTTGGAAGCGAGTTTAGTTTAATTTATGCGATTTTGCCATTTCTCTTTTAAGCGCGACTGCGCGCGAGATAAGTCATGCATCTCATTGGCGAGCGCAGATCGAGAGCTGGAATTCGGAATCTCGAGGAGGAATCAAATTCCTTAATAGAATTACAAGGGGGTGGGGGGGCAAGGCGAGATAAATACATATCGCGCGCTGAAAATTCATCAGCTTGCGCGCGCGCGCGTTGGCTAATACGGCTTTAATCAACGCTGAGCTGGCGCGCTCTCGGGCAATCTGAAATCAGAAAAAATTTCCAATCTCCCGGATCCGGAATATAAAGCCCGTGTGCGCGCAGTGCAGCTCGACTTCTCCAGCTCGTATACGCGCGCGCGCTCTCGCTATCTGCCGAGAGCTCGTTTCGTCCTCGGCCGGCCCTATCTGCAGCTAGTGCGAGCGGTTAGCGTGTGCTTCCCTCGGCGCCGCAAAAACATTCGGTATCGTAGTCGGGGCCGGCAGCCGTTAGCGCAGCGTGCGCGCGACCCTTAAAAAGCTCTTACGAGCGGAATTTCGCAGCTTTCGCTCTTCGGGACGAAAATCCAGCTTCCGGTTATGAACAAGCGAGTGCATCGAGCTGCGAGTAAGAGAGAGAGAGAGAGAGAGAGAGAGAGAGAGAGAGAGAGAGCCAGATAGCGCCGGGTCAAACCGCATCGCAGCGTCGCACACGATCTCTGCGACCGTCCGGTAACGATGTCCTTCCGTCCGCGCAGCTCGGCGCATATACGTCGCTCTTTCCACACACGTATACGCACCACACATGCGCGACTATACTCCGGCTCTTTCTCGCCGCAGAACAACCGAAGCTCGCTCGATGCGTACGTATAGCGGCCCCCGAGGAAGTTGCGCTCTTACTCCGTCCGACATGGCCAAGCAAGCCCGATACTCCGCAGTAGAATCCCCTAATTAAGCGCGCCTGTGTTTCCCCCGAGCTGATCCCCGTCTCTTTTTCGCCGGGCGCTCGGGTTATCACCTAGCCATTGAAATATCCACGAGAGATAACAAGACGTGCGTGCGTGTGTGTGTGTGACTCTGCCCCTCGGTTTTATAGTGGCGGGGGACTATCGTTGCGCTATACACAGCGGATGAATGAATGCGATACAAAAGTGCCGGGAAAGCAATGAGAGTAGCTGGGCGCGCGGCGAGGAAATTCATTTTTCGGCTCTCTAAATTAATATCAGCATTTTTACGCCGAAGCCCCTGCGGCCCTTGCGTCAAGGGTCTCTCGTTCGCACTCGCGCGCACTGCTCCGACTGAGCGCGAGCGCGGCCAGAAAGGGAGAGCGAACGAGAGGCGAGTCGAGAGAAAGCGGAATGACGGATGAGGTTCGTATGAAAATCCCTCTTTCATTCTGGATGTCCGAGTTCTCTCTCTCTCTCTCTCGCTCCTCCCGGCTTCACTCATGGACGATGCAAAACTCATTTTCGAGGTAATTAAGAATTTAGCCCGGCAACTTGTCCCTCGACGTTCCTCTCGCTCTATATACGTGCGCGCGCCGTCCCTCCGAGTGCTTTCTCCGTCTCTCTCTCTCTCTCTTTCTCTCTGTCCCTCTGTATATATCCTGCGCGAGCCGCGGTCGGAATATCTTAACCATCAGCAGCCGCGCGAGCGAGTCGCTGTTTATTTTAAGAGAATGCGCGCGCGCTTGCCAACCGGCCGACTTCTTTCTCGCGCGCGCATATAGACGTGTGTGCTCCGCGTCAATTCCGGGGAGCATAATTTTATTAGGGCCGCTGAATCGTCACTGGCGGTCTCCTTCGTTTTTTTTTCTTCCCGCCATTGAATTTGTTTCTCCATTGAGCTTCGCCCCGAGCTCTTGCTCAAAGCTGACTAATCAAACTCTCGAGAGTTGGCGCAAATTTAAACGGATTCCACGTATGCGAGCATCCGTGAATACACTCGCCGGCTGGAACTTGGTTGCTTTGGAATTTTCGTCAGCCAAGTTGCGATCCGATTTTGACTATTTCATTTGGACTGTGTATACGCTATAGAAAAGAAATATGTACGCAATCGAGCATTGAATCTGTCGAAAGAGACGCGTATAAACATCGAGTATGCGGGGAAAATGGTTCGGTAACTACTGGACGGACTCGAGTTTACAGTGGTGAAACTGCTGCACATAATAATGAGGACGGCCGCGAATTCGTGCTTTTCGCCGAGCATCCGATGCGACAAACACGGAATTTAACGAACCACGAGCTCGCCGACGGACGCAGTTCGGCATTTATCGATGTGACCGGCGCGTCTGGCCGTGTATGTACCGCCGAATATTCGCTCACTCGTACGTACGCGGCCCCGCAGAGAAAGCCTCTCAGCGATTCCAGCGTCGCGTCGACTCGATCTTTCCGAGTGAGCGCAATACAATCGGATTGCGGCAAACCGTGGAGAGCAGCCGCGCGGCGAAAGAAGTTTGGGACGCGTTCGGATTGCGACGCGCCTGACAGCGCGTCATTCGTCATTTTCCGCGTCGCGAAAAGCACTTTTCGCGTCCCTGACGCGGCAATCGCGTCTGTGGCGGTTACTCGCGCGGTGAAAAAGCGCCGGCAATGTGCATATAAGACGCGGCAGACAAAGCGCGAGAGCTCTAAAGCCGGGGGAGAGCGGGAGGGTATAGGTGACGCGGCAGCGCTCGAGAAAATGTGATGAAAGACGCTCTGGGGCATTTTGGCGACGCGCAGTATTCGCGATGCGAGAGGGAGCACGTAGCCAAATATAAATGCGCGGCGGATGCTTTATATGAAACGGCGCTGCGCTCTGCGGAATATTATATAGCTCCGAGGCGATGACTTGTTCCGTCCAGCTGTCTCGGTACGACGTAGTGTACACACAGTGCGAACGCGGCGGCGGCGGCGGCAGACGTTTCCACGGCGTTCCGAATATTAATTACAAGCTATTACCTTGTCTGTATGCATAGGGTACACACACACACACACACACAGCGCAAACGTACGCCGCCGCCGCGCGCTGTATTTTCCGCGTGGAAAAAGGCGATATGAGTCGTGTGTATGGCGTGTCCAAAGAGCATGGCTCACACGACCCGTTCCCGCTCGCGACGACGCACTTTATTACATTCCGCGCGCGCGCGCGCGCGCATACATATCGTCGCCGCTTCTTTCGCGCGCGCATTCCCTATAATTAAGCCTGTACAGCACCCGCGTCGTCGTATGTATGCGGCCATAAGCTCGCTAATTGGCAGTCATTGGAATTTCTAAAATGTCCGCATCAATGAGCCTTCTTTGAAAGTCAAATTGGCCCTGCCGCAAACATCGCGAGCGCCGGGGAAGAGCACTGGTGCGCGTGCGTGGGTAAATATTCGGCTGGCCGCGCGTATATGTTTAGGTTAAATGCTCTTGCGCGAGAGGGAGAGGGGTAGCGAGGGGAGGGGGGGGAGAACTGGCCAAACAAGCGACAGCGGGCGAGCTCTGCGCAAGAAAAATAAAAATCCAGCCGCACGCTGATGCACAGTCCTCCAACGGCGCATTATAATACACACACATATATATATATATATATATTTCTGTTTTTCCTACTCTCCCACGCAAGCGAGCGTCAATCCGCTTGACTCGCTTCTGCCATCGTTGCTGCTGCTGCTGCTGCGCGTTCTTGTTTTGTTTACTCTGTCGTACGCGTCGAATTTTCGATTCTCATTTGTCGCTGCCCTTCGCCCCGTTCCCCTCACCCTATCTCGCTCTCTGTACGTATATTTATAAATATATATCTCCAGTCGTTTTCCCGATATGCGCCAACTTAATGGTATATAGATATTACGAAGGTACGGCGGTCGCAAAACGTCAAAAGGAAATAAAAGATATGGGGGGGCTCGCATTTTATGCGTACTTACAAGAGTCCGGTTGTTTGCTATTGTAAGTCATACTTTATACCCTTTATGCTATTACCTGCATTAGCTTATTTAGGCCGCTTTATTGCTACTTATCAGAGTAATCTTACTGCTTTTGCGAAAATAAAAATTTATACGAGGCTCGCTGCGAGATGAAGGTAAAACTTGTTTTATTACTCTTTCCCGTCGACGTGACAGCAAAGGCGATATAAGGTCAGCCCGTAGTGCATGTCGTTGCCTCGTAAACAAATAACAGATGCTCTTTGAACTTTGAAGAGGTTAAGAAGAAAAAAAAGCCCAACCTGCTGCGTCGCTGACTCGGAGGTTTTCCTGCACGTTTAACCGAATACGCTCGTAATATATGTGAGGAAGATTTTTCAAGGTTTTCAGGCATTCGTATACATACGTGCACTACGTTTCGTCGGCGCACTGCGTTTTGAACTCACCTGAAATCAGAAAGGAGATTGCTCGATTAGTTTCTGTCGAGTTAGCAATTTGCTTGTATAATATTCGGCTATCTAATTCTCATTCGCATTGCTTTTCCGCAGTGCATTTTTGTAGCTATCAACCAAATGCTATACGGTCGAACAATAACGGTAGTAAAATATTGCGTACACGAGGGGGAAGGATACGCACGCGAACTATATCAATAGAATATACTGCTTTCTGCGTCCCTATGCATAATCCGGAGGGATACGGGGCTTTTTCAAATTCTTGGGGAACGCGTGTTTGATTTTGTGTGTCGCGCGGCGAAAGCTCCGGGGATTACTCGGCCATATAGAGGCTGAATTGCTTCGACTATATCAGGCGAGTGTAAGGACAGTTGGGTGGCGGAAGAGAGGAAGAAGGGAAGGGAGGAAGAGAGCGAGGCAACGGAGCATCAGCCACGATCCGTATGTTCGGCCGTTTACCGCTCGCAGGTAAGGCACTATACACTGTTGGCGCCGGATCTCGCGGAGCCATTTCGATCGACAGGGTTCATCTTCGCGCTGGCGAGGCTGCGCCGCGTCGCCTCCCGGAACCATTTACTACTTTCGCCTGCGTTCACAGTAGTTGTCTGTTATGGGGGGAGCTGGGGTGGGGGGTGACTGCCGCTCACTTCGAATTTCGTCTCGTATCCAGCGCCCGATGGGATTCGACAGGATCGTAAAATCTTCCGATAAATTGGATTCCCGGCTGTTTCGCCCTCCTCACCGTGCGCCTCCGCCTCCGTACGCCCCCCCCCCCTCCCATTTTTTTCTTTTCTCGTTTTGCTTGGTAATTGGTATCAGGGCCAAGTAGACTGGCGGCAAGCGCCGAGTTGTCGGTCGATTTTTTCTTGCGCGCTGCTGTACGTCTATACGTGTAGACAGAGCGTAAATGTAAATCTCGGATACCGATGGATTCGCGCTCGTATCTAGAGAGCGGCGAAGGACTTTTAATTGATTACCTTCGGTTAGCCGGCGAGAGAGCTCGCTGCAGCGCGAAAACACCTCTTGCTCCTTTTTAATTGGACCGCGGTAATTATTCGTAATGAACAGGAAAGAAAGGCCTTGTCCCGCTGGCGGTCGTATCATGCTCTCGCTCCGCGCGGCGAGCATTAAAATTATTAATTAAAGCGGCTTTTGCGCGCGGCGCTACTATAAAAAAGGTCACACACACACACACATATACAAGCAGCGCAGATATGCGCGCTCTTGGGAAAAATAAAGCAGCGCAGGCAGCAGTAGCTCTGCAGGCCGCCGTGGCAGGCTTTGAGGCTGCGCATTAAACGATAAAATCTTATGCATAATTAGGAAAAATAACGGGAATGTGCGAGGGGGGGGGGGAGGGGCAACGCACATTCTCTATCTGCGCTCGCGAGACCCCTATTAAGAATGGAATGTCCGCACCGTGAAAAATCTGCACGCCCGCGCCCATACTTTTTTTTCTCCCGCTTTTACATATACGACTCCGCCGCGGCTTCTCTGTTCTAGCATGAAAATGGATTGATAAATCGACCCGGATAGCGTTCATCAAGATGTTTTCCTCGGCTTATTTATCGAATGCATTACTTCCATTAGCGGCACTTCCATGTAACATCGATTTCGCAGATGCAGAAATACTACAGAAATGCCGCCGACACCGCGCGGCGGAATCCATTTTCCCTAAGTGAACAGTAGATTACATTAATCGGCGCTGTATTGACCCTCCCTTTTAGCTCGAGGCTTGCATCCTCGTGTATTTTAGCGAAATACTGGCGTGCGAGTGTCGCCGCGCAATGAAAAACTGTCCTTCAGGGCAAGTATTTTTAAACGCGAACCTTTTAGTCCGCAGTCGAGCGGCGGCCGACTAGCCAATAATTGCGTTGCCGAGTGTCAACGGATTCGGTGCGCGTTATCTCGGGGGGAGGGGGGGGGGCGATTTTTCGCTCAAGAAATCCGATTGAAAGTACGAAACCTGCAGTCGATTTTAGTCAGACCGCGCACACAGGATGTATTTGTTTTGTACATTCAATCTCGCGCGCTGTCTGGCTTTTTCCTGCCGGAAGTATAGAGTCGCGGCGCGGAGGGAAAAGCAAAGCTCGAACCCTGTATATACAGTTACAGTTCGAAATCCCCGGCTTCCGATCGCCAGCGTATAGGTATAGAGCACAGTGCATTCTATTAACAAGATTAGCCCAATGGATTAGATTACGGACACAAGAGCCGACGAGCCGCGCCGACCGTTATGTTTGCACGATTTTCTGCGCTTATCTATAAAAACACGAGCGCTGGAATGGTTGCTCTGTGATATTTGTGCAGTATCAATAACCCATTATACCCCCCCTTCCATGGCTGTCCTTCGATTCGCCGTCTCACGCGCAGTACAAGCGCACGCATAAGGGTACGCTGGGCATATATCGCATTTCGTGCGCGGCCTATCACGCACCGTTGTATATACGCTACGCACATCTAATTTCCGTGTAATTCTACTTTTCCATAGCCGCGCAATATAGCCCCCCCCCCCCGTATACGTCTAAAGGATTGGGCTGAGAGAGCGAGAGCCCGGGAAAAGTACACAGAGGAGTAATTTCCCTTCGAGGTTTCTGGAGTATCGACTCGCGCGATCAGACGCGCGTTAAACGGCATGAACAGCGGAAAGCGATAGGTCAGCCCCGGCGATCGCGTGCGTACGCGGGTGCGTGCGTGTGTTATTTTAGCTCAGGGCCTCTCGCCTATATACGTATATAGCTGTGCGCGCGGGGAGTCAATCGACAGCCGCCGCGTCTACACAGGTATGTATACCTGCGCCTGTACGTACACACACACACACGTGCGGCGTACGTAACGGAGCACACGTCGTCGCGGCCGCGATGAAAGGCGTGAAACCGAGTGTATTATGTGGAGAGAGAGAGAGAGAGAGAGGCTTGTCTAGAGCTTGCGCGCCTGCCGGCTCGGGTGGTAGAGCGGAGAATAAGGCCGTATGCGTGATCGCCGCGAGTTTTTTCTTCCACGCCAGCGCGCGAGCCCCTCCCCATCAGCTCTAGTGGTGCTGCTGCTGCTGCTGCTGCTGTACTCGATTTCATCGACATTTCGGCGCTTTCCGTGTCCGCAGGAGAATCAGATAAGCGCGAGCCACTCGCGAGGGGGAGCTCGATAAATTTACGGCCGCCGGCGCGTGTATACGTTCTCCGCGCGCTACGCGATCGATTCACGCGTGCGGCCGCTCTGTGTATACGTGTGTGTGTGTGTCTGTATATGTACACTCCGGACATATATGAATTTCGTGCCCTGGGGAATCTGTAGATGTATATATATATAGAAAAGACAGAAATAGGATATTCCGCGAATGGACTCTAGACATTCTCCTCGAGTGCCCTCGCCGAGGACTTTCTCGAGGTTTAAGTGTAGCGAGCGCCGCTGGCTCGTCCGTCTATATCCTTTAGCTTTCCGTCGGAACGACGCGGGAGAGTGCGGGACGGAGCAGAGTCCTCTTTCTCTACTTCGTCCCTTTACGAACTCGGGGCTCGCTCTTTTCCGCTGGGCGCCGCCTCTCGTGAAAGGCTCTCTCATCGCGAAACGACAACGAGCCGCGCGAGAGCGCGTATACATAGATATAGGTCGCTTAATACGCGCAGTCGTGATTGCTCATCCCCGCGGCCGGTCCTCGCAACCGTCGGGGGGCGAACGCGTTGAAATGATACACATTGGCGTTGCGACTTACATCCGAGCGGATGAACTCCCGAGGAATGGTATTTTCAGTCGTGGGAGCGCGAGTTATCGATGCATATTCATGCGCTCTAACGGTACAGCTGTCTCGCCGCCGAGAGCACGAGGTACACACACACACAGTGCGCGAGCGCGCGGCTAAGCCAGGAAGCTGCGGAAAGGGAGCCCGCCGCGTACGTACGCGTATATGTACGCTGACATGCTCTAAAGCAGAGCGTTAATTTCAGGTGCAAGCGAGAGAAGCCTCCGCACCAGGTAGCTTACGTATATATATGTAAGGCGAGGGCCGCGCGTACAGTTCCGAGAGCAGCTCTAAGCTTCGCTCGCTCCCTCCTATGCACGCCAAGTTCTATGTATCCAGACATTCGGAAAGCGCCTCGGGCGTATAAGTAGAAAGTTACGAATTGTGTTTGTCGTACGTAAATTTATAGCGGCTGAGTTTCGACGCGTTATTCTCGTCGTTGCCGGGGTGTACGCTGCGTGTATATATAGCTATATATTATACTCGTAGCCCGGCACCGCAGCATCAGCAGTAACACAAATTGCGCGCGAGTTGTCGACGCCCCCCCCCCCCCCCGACCCTGTCGAAATATATATTCTAATGGTTTTTCCGCCTCGAACTTCGCTGGCGAAGCCTTTTCCCGTAATTGCAGCGCGATCTCGCGGCGATCGATTTATCGCGGTGTACACGCGCGGAGCGAGACTGCACGTCGGCGAGTCCGATAAATCCAGACAAACGATGCGATATAGCGACTTGCGCCCGCGTGTGTCTATATGTAAGTCGAGCCTGAGAGCGGAGGATAAGGAAGTAGGAGAAAACTGCTCTCGGACGACAGAGTGGCGCGTTCGGAAACCGGTGCGGCTGATCAAAGCCCGAGTACAGTCGCCTCTCGAGATGATTATAAAGTGCGGGGTTAGCCTACATGCTGCGCATTATGCTGCCGGCATAGCGGTGTGCGTCAGCCCGCATCGCGGGCGGCTTATAGCAGCTACGCGCGCGAATGGAGCGAGTAGCTTCGAGGAACGGACGGGCAACGTGTACTAAGACATTTGCTTCAGGGATGCTCCTGGTACATACACGTATATATATACGTGCACGGTAGCTCGAATATCTGGACGTCGCGTATATAGCTATGCGGCTATAGTGTCGATAGATGGATGAGCTTAGCCTCGGGGCGTCTACCGAGAGTAGAGGGAGAAACGACGACGACGACGGCGGCGGTGGCTGCAACCACCAAGGCGCAATCAATCTGACGTTGACCGGTTGCGCCGGCCTTAATTTATCGACGCCGTGCCAATTATGACGGATTTCCGCGCTGGGTTTCTGCTGCGCCTCCCTCGCTCGCCCAGGCTTAATTTTGCGCGCCGGGGTGGAGCTCCCTCTCTCTCTCTCTGGTGCTCGCGCTCGCACACACATGACGTGCACGTCGTCAGCTAGCGCGCTTCACTGGCGCGGCCCCGCGGCGTCAACGGGAGATTCAAAAGCTCCGCTGATTTACAGCCGACAGCTCGTATACACAACGCGGAGTACAGAGTATATGTCTCGTATCAGTCTCTCTCGCTGCAGCTGTATATATACAGCTACCCTCGTGCACGACTACCCGCGCACTCGTTGCCGCCTTTTCCAGCCGCTCGCTGATTACGTTTGAGCTTATTCGTGGCGGCCGACGATAATTCGAGGACGTTGCGGGATATTAATGCGCGCGCGCCGTCGACACTTGGACTCCGCTCGACCGATTTCGACATTTCGTTGTAGGGGTTGTAGGTGGCGAGCGCACTGAGCGCAAGTCCGCCGTACGTAATCCACGGCAAATGCGGGTTATCGAGCACGGTCTTATATTCGAGCGATTCGTCGACGGGGTTTTCTCTCTCCGCTGCATCGCGTATATATATATAGACGTCACTCGCCCGCCAAATAATAATAATGCTTTCTTCCTCAAATTTTTCTCATTCCGCGAAAGCAAATAACATGCAAAATAAACCGAATATTTTAATAAACGATGAGCGACGGCTATTCTTAGCCGGCGGATCGGTGCCACAGTTTAAAAGTAGTTGTTTAATACGGCGCTCGGGGGACGAAATTGCATCGAGGGTATGTATATATATATATATTATACAGGTTAGATATCGCAACGGACTATATACGCGACGTTCGTCTATTCCGGAATGTCGGTCGCATTTTATTTCGAGCGTGCGCCGCGAAAATAACGCACCGCGGCCTCGGGTACGATAAAAAAAAGGCGGGGAAAAAAAAAATTCGTGAAATCTCTGGATTATAGGTCGAAGATGACTTCCTTGGCACGCTCTTGACACCCTTTCTCTCTAGCGGCTGCCCTCTCGGTCGCATGCATATATAATGTGCGAATTGGAAATGGGCTGCGCATGCATTATAGAGATTGATGCTTCGATATTCGCGCGGTTTTTAATATCTATGATAAATCGTTTCGGTCGGGCAAAGAGGGGTACGTCGCCTCTCTTTCCACTCGGTCTCTCTCTCTCTCGTCGAGCGCTCGCCGCGCGGCTCTCGCAGATCGAGTTTTGATATGCCAAGAACCGGCAGCCGACGCTTCGCCCCCACACGCGCGCGCGCGCCGCGCAAACACACACACACACAGACATACGCGGACACACACACGTATACAGTATACCTTCGCATAGCGCAGACACACAGTCTCGTATAGTCGGCTTGACTAAATTTTTCAGACTCCCCCGCACGAGAGCGCAGCAGCAGCAGCTGTCGCTGGTCGTTCCACTTATGCGCGGCCGAGCTCCAGATACGAGGGCCGATAATGGCCGGCGTGTGCTTGATTGCTTTTCCCGAAAGAGAAAAAGAAAAGGAATCGACTGTACGTCCGCGTGTGTACGCTGGATTTTCGCTCCGCATTTGCACTCCGTATATAACTGTGCAAACAGTCCTGCTGCACGGCCGCGACCTACTTATATTCACCCGCGTATATGCATATACTGTCTTTATATTTGCGCCGGGCATTCTTCGCTAAACGGAATGCGCGACGCGCTCCTACGTGTAAATGTGACAAAAGAGCCCGGGCGCACATTTCGAATGAGATTTTCAAAGGCTCGAAAAGTAGGCGCAGCTGCGCAGCTATACATATATATATGTGTATACGCGGATAGTGCGGCGCATCGTCGTCGCCGAGTTTCGACTTAATGAGGAATTTCCGTACTTCCCTTTGTATATCCGCCGTATAAGCCGCGTGTACGCGCGCGCGCGCAGCTGATGCGGCCCTTTGTCTTTGCTTTTTCTCCGCTCGCTGGACTTGCGCCCCCGTGAGCACGTTGTTCTTCCCGTGTTCCCCGCGTCTTTCTTCGCCACGCGTGTCTTCATCGGGCTCTCGGATAATGGGCCGAATCAAGACGCGTTCGGCCCAGGGGAGCGAGCGAGGCTTTTTTACCCGCTGCATCTGCTCGTGCTCTCCCGTATATGTACACGTTCGAGGCGAGATTCATCCCGACGAATATCGGTGTGTATCACTCGATTATCAGCGCGCGGTGCAATCTCGTCGAGAGCCGTCCCCGGATTTATCTCGAAAAATCGAGTCGACCCTCGAAACGCAAGTGAAAAAAATCTCCATTTTAATAGGACGCGACGTTTGAAAGGCGAGCGGAGAAGCCGGCCTAAACCGGACAAGGGTCGAGTGTGCTCTGCTTCTGACCCTCCGCTCGAACCGCATCCCTCGAAGAAATCTCGCGGTGCGATGGGTTTCCGCGGAGCGTCGTGCTTTTGGCGCAGGTCTCTCCCACACGTACATCGCGCGTATACGTGGAAAGCAGTGCTCGTAGTGCGGCGGCGGGGGGCGGCGGGAGATTGATTCGCGCGCGCGCGGCAGCATCGGGCGAGCGATTCGATTCGAATCCGAGCCAGCGGTGCGCGGGGCGCTATACAGTCTGGGCGTCGGAGTGCTATCGGAAATTGACATCGCACTTGGCCGACTTGCCATAATAGGCCAACCACTGTCTGTGCATGCTCGGGCTATTCTGCGCGGGTCGCGATAGCGCGCGCTAGAGAGAGAGAGAGAGAGAGAGAGCAGCGTCGAATCTCGGACGGACGCGCGGCACAGCTCTCTCGAATCTCCGCCGCCGCGTATTGCCGGGGCGTCGAAAATCATCGCCGAGAGGCTTTTAGCCCGTGAATGCGCCAGCGATGCACAAAGCGAAAGAGAGACGAGAGAGACGGGGAGGGGGGGGGGAGAGGCGAGTGGCTGATCTAGGACAGGCCCTGCCGGTCATCGTCGAAATAGTTGGTCGTTTCTACTCTCACGCCTTCCGCTGTTGGGCGTCGGCGCATATCCCCGAGGATCGTATGGAGCGTTTAGTCGGGAGAATTGCTAATAAAACGTGTACCGCTGGTGCCGCGCGGCCCTCCCCCCCCCCCCCTCCCTATCCGACAACGGCAAGATATAGATTCGGCGATTTTCATTGTCCGAGCGGCGCTTGCGGTGTGTCGCGCGGCCAGATGAATACGTCATTGTTCAATCTGCGTCGGAGCGGCGCCGCGAATTTTATTGTGTACGCGCGAGCGAGCTTTTTCCGTTTTACTGCGCTAAAAATAATACGATTAAACTGCGCCGCCGCCGGACTTGAAAAACTCGCCGCCTGTTTTTTTTTTCCCCCACCCTTTCGCCACGCGCGTGGCGCACGATTCTACGCGTGTATATACGCGCGTATCGCCCGCCACCTCGTCAATGCGGAGCTTGTAATTTAGATTGGATTAAAAATGGAGGCAGCTCGAGCTGGCTGCGCGCATCAGAGGACAATGGGTCGTCTAATGAATTCTTTTTTTGTAACTCGAAATGAGCGCGAGGCCAAAAAAGCTGAGGCAAACATCTCCGGGGCTTAATAGTCCAGACTTCTAAGCAGGTCATCGTGAGAGTTAGTGCCGAAAGCAACTTACGCCTCGGCGCCGCTCACTTTTTAAACACAGAGAAATACTCTTTTTCTTTCTCTCTCTCTCTCTCTTTCTGTCTCTCTGCTCCGCTGTCTTTCGAGCGCTGGATCAGAGTGGAGCTGCGCTCGCTATCCCCGTATGTATATATGTATATACGCGTTTTTGAACTTCCATTGACTAACCAGCACTTGAATTAACTTTTCGAAATCGCGGTGTTGAATGCCACGTCCACGGGGGTAAGGTGCGCGCCGTTGCCAACCCGCCGAAATTCGGATATAAAGCGCTCGCTCCGGAATAATTTTCATTTAAACATTTCAGCATGAATGCGCTAGTCTCTGCATTTGAAAGGAGACGTTATCTTTCGCTTAGCCAACTTTCCGCGCGAGACTTTCGCGATAATTTTTTTCAGCGCGCTGTATGCGCGCCGTGTAGTCTAGCATTTTCCAGAAAATACTCGCGAGCGATTCCATACGTATATATACACGAAAACTGCTCCGGCCTTGTCACATTGTCTCTGCCATTGCTTTTCATATGCTCCGCGCGTGGAAGATCACAATATATTCACTCGGTGCAGCGAGCTCCTGTGCGCGAGCGCGCTTTCTTCCTGACACCCTCTGTTGCAGCCGTGCACAGCGCGCGCACCCGCACTCCCGGCCGCGAACACAGGCGAACCCTGACGTGTACACAGGTACACAGCCGAGAGCGAGGCGACAGAGGCATAGTAGGGGGGCAGGAGAATACGTATGAAAAAAAAAAAAACGTACCGAACAATTCAGCGAGATATGCAAACAGCCTGCGCACGACTGGCAAGAGAAACACTCGACCTCGTTTCGTGCGTGTTTATAATGCCTCTAACGGCTTTATTACCGGCGGCGGCCCGACAAGGATAATGAAACGGGACTCGCGCGCGCACTAGTCCCATCTACGTGTGCGCACATTTCTCTCTCGGTGCACATGTGTGTGTGTGTGTAGAAATACATAAATATATAGGTATACGTCAGGGAGGCGATTTGACGTAGGTCTGCTGCTGCGGCGCACAGCAAGCTTTCGCCCGTCGAAAATACGCTTATCTCGAATTCATATGTGTCCGCGCGTAAATTAGCTCGCTCCATAATGAAAGCCACTACGTGTACGGGAGGAAAGAAAAAGTATAGAGCTGCAAAGGTCGAAAGGGTCAACTGTGCATTAATGACGCGCGCGGCCAACTCATTCGTTGGCTTTTGTTTCGCAGCTCTATACATATATACTGCTTCTTGGCCGAACTGGATATGCACGATGAAAAAATCACGAGGCGCAAAGTGGGCGTTAACGAGTCATTTGTTATACGAGCTGCGAACGCGAGAAGCCGTATAACGTCGGTTAGTATATATCATCGTAAAAAATAGATGCATCGGCTCAGCACTCGAAGATATAGGAGGGGAATATTCGGGCGTCGGCTACTCTCGCCGAGAGCAAAAAAGCCTCATTCGCACGCTCTCCGCTCTGTAATTATCGCGTGCAGCTTTGGCTTTTTCTCCTCGAGGATGGGCTCTCGTCTGCGGGGGAGGAGGAGCTGGAGATAAAGAGAAGGAGAGACAGAGTCCGCGCATGCCTTGGCCTCTTCCACTGAGTTTTCTCTTCTTTCGGAAATTTTGAAAAATCGCAACTCAAAGGCCAACTCGCGCGGCGGCTTCGAAATAGTCCGAGCCTTTGTGGGGGTTTCGCGTTTAATCATCAGCGCTTGCGTTGAAATGCACTGCTGCGCGGATGCCAGCGCCCCCTCGAAAGCGCAAACGACGCATGCATGCATACCGCGCAAAGGGAATTCGCTGCAGTTCGAGCCGGAGCCTAGCTTCCTTTAACATTTCACGGTATGCCTCGCGCGAGCCAGTTTTTTTTTCTCGAGCTCTCCACTTGAGCCTCCTATATCGAATCAAAGACACGGCTTCGCTCTCCGGAATCAGTCGAGTCGCGCTGATTAACGTTTCGCTAAAAATGCAAATGATAGCTGTCGCTCGCCCGACGATCGGCAATCGAATCAAACGAACCGTCCAAATTGGACTCGATTAAAAATCTCGTTACAGTCGTTTAGCGTGTGGACGTTCGGTTGTTGAATTTCGTTCGAACTCGCTATATACCGAGCGCTAATTCGCCGCGCGGTAAAAGTCATCTTCGCCTTCGTCGGGCAGGGGGGGGGGGGCCGGAAGCTGTAATTAGCTTATATAATCGCGCGCCCCGGTCCACACAACGATAATAGCGCGGAGCACTAAATAATTCGAGGCGGTAATTAGCGAGCAATCATTTCATTAGCTCGCACCGGGAGACAGAGAGCGCGCGCGCACGAAATTTCGGCGCGAACAGACGTCATTGTCGCTGTGGCTCGATTCATTTTCCTTCGGCCGCCGCCTCCCCTCCAGCCTCGCGCTCAATGGAGCTCTCCGCTTTATTCGCAACGAAATATCCTCGCGTGCGCGCTGCAGCTCCATATAGGTCGTTATTTTACGGCCACAAAGACGGCTTGCGACCAACAGTTGGCATCGGCTCTCGCTTGCATATAAAAGAGAGACGCCACGCGCGCACGCGAGCAGCGGCACACATATGCACGTACACACACACACACGTGCACACACGCTATGCAGGCTCCGGCAGCGGTAATTTTCCTCGTCATACGAGGCGAGCGTGAAAGAGCAGGGGAGAGAAGAATACTGGGACAGGTGGGCCATATAGGGGGTGGCCGAACGGCCAGCCGTTATAGTGCTCTCGGCAACTACCTGCGCGCCGCGCCGAGAGTGGAAAATGCCCCCGTTTCCCGAGTGTCACGATGGGCGCATTGATGCGGTTTTATGCACTTCAATAAATAAGCGGGGAAGGTAATACTTTCATACTTGACTTTGTGGTGGAGGAACAGCCTGTGCGACCGCGCTCCATTTAATATAAATACGATGTTGCTACAGGGTATGTCAATGGGGCAAACAAATTTTTATTCCAACTTTTTTTCAAACCAGTTGCCCGCGCTTTCGCATTCCTTTTATTTTCGCATCAAGTGAAAAAAGTCGAGCCTTTTCAGCGCATTTTTCCAGTCAATTTCGTTAGGGGGAAAAACTTGCTTTTTTCTATATTTTGCTGCAACCTTTAAAAGCCTCGCAATATTATTCTTGGAATTCGGATTCTCGAACTCTTGTGTAAATTTTGAAATTCTCCCTCGCAGTGCCCGGCGAGTGGAATGATTATTGTGAAATGATGAAACTTTAGTGCAACTCAACAGCTAATTAGCCCAATTATTTTCGTCTTAGTTTTATAATATCAATGAGCTTGTATTATATGCGTTAAATTTTTCATAACTTTGTTTTTGAAGCAGTGCCTCATTACAGTTTTCATGCTATATTTACAGCAAAGCTGAGCTGTGAATGTACAGACCTACTTTAGTCAAAGAAATAATTCGATTGTAACGCATTGTAATTCCATGAATATTTCATGAATAATTTCTTTGAACGCAGTATAATATTCATGAAGCAAACCAGATGTAAACTTTTGTCTCTGCAATTTAACCACGATTACGACTGAATTTTTTTAATCCCAGCAATGCATTGACGACGATTGTCTCGACAAGCTGATTGTTATGCAACAGAAAACGTTTAACAGAACTTTCTGCAGACGTAATTCAATATCGCCCCGTTGAATTACGCCGTCGAGTTATATACGTCCGATGAAATGTCTCTTCAATCCACAACGTTTTACTTGAGCCCTCGGTATAATTAGAGTCCTTGAATGCGTCACCAGCGTAAACATGCATATAACAGGCCTATAATTAAGGTCGGGTCGGAAGTGTGCGTTTTTACACTCGCCACCGTCACCACCACCGCGACAATGGGACTCGCAGTGGTCACCGCGTATAAGTAATGCATCGGTAAATGCACAGACACCCATATGCTCGTGTAGCGCGAGGCGCGCACCCTCTTCTCAGCTGACGAACAAAAGCGCGTAAAGTGCAAACACGTCGCGCGACCCTTCTTGCAAATACGTAGCCACTCGAGGGTCATCGATGAGCAACAATGCCCCGGCATGTGTGTACCCATACATAGTCGATACCAGACTCGCTTACATTAACTCGCCGGCGTCGATCGAGTACGCATAGTCGTTCTGCTTTCTTCCTCTTTTTGGCCTCAGATCTCTCTCCACATCCCTCTCAAGAGAGCTTGCTTTGCAACCTTTTGAAGCTGCACAAGCCGTGTACGCATTGGATGCTGCAGCTCGCTAGAAGACAGATGCTGTGATGCTTATTATTGAACTAGCCACTTTTTTAGTTGCTGCGCAAATTGCATTTTTAGCTTTTCGACACGAGTTCGTAAACAATTAAAAGGCTTACTTGAATATTCGAGTAAATATGTACTGAGCACACATTTACCACAAACTCAGGAATTCTAGTTCACGTAAACACATCAATTTACCATTCATATTTGTAGTCATTAACATTAAAAACTATTTGAATTGCGCGGAGTTTCATGTTAAAGTACTTTATTATAAATTTAAATCGTCTGTGTACTCAAGGGGATAAAATAGTATTAAACACTTAGCGTACTCCACCACATGCATTTTTTAATAGTGCTGTCATAGCTTACACTCTGAATATCGAAGCCAGTTTTTTTTCAAGAATTTATTATAAATTCCAAGTAATAATCGAGTATTATAAATAAAAGTTTATATATGAAACTCAAAATCATTTCCGATCTCTTTTAATGTTATAAAAAACTATAGTATTAAAGCGGCGGTGAAAATCCGGTTTTCAAATATTCTTTAAATATAATATTTTTTGAAAAAAAGAAAGAAAAAGAAAATAACTAATCTGTAAATGCTAAAGTTGAAAGTATCTCGCTCGCCGGCAATTTTAAAGCTGTGCAGCACTATTTCAGCGGTCTACCATATAAGTTCGTCTGTACAGCAGACCGATTCACGCTACGGCGGGTGTGGCGCCATATACGATTCTGAAAAGAGAAAAAGCGAAGACGAGACGGCAAAAGAAGAAGCCGAGTGTAAAAAGAAAGCCGCACGAAACACAAAGCAGTTCTCTCTCTCTCTCTCTCTCTCTCTCTCTCTCTCTCTCTCTCTCTCTCTCTCTCTCTCTCTCTATCTCTCCTCCAAAAGAGCGAAATTAAGAAGCAATTCGTCTGCAGGGCTGCCGAGCGAAAAGGTGGATCAACAAGAGTGCATACAATAAATGTGTATACCTACGACACTACATAAAGTGTAGAGGCGCATAGTTTATTGTCGAGCACTGCGCCGCGCGCTCGACAATCGGACGCTTAATAAGGGAGCGTTTATCGCTTCTATGGCTATTTGGAAGGGTGTAGGCTGAAACCAGCGCAGTGGCAGCGAGCAAGCATAAGCAGTGTGAGCCGGGAAAGATCGAGAGCCACGCGAATAATGCGCCGGCGTCGAGGGCACACGCAGAGGCGAGAAAGGACGAGAGAGAGCTGATCGTTAAACTGACCGTCCGCCTCTGTCGCGAGAACATAATACACGTACATACTCGCACGGAGTTATAGCTGTGTGTCTCGAGCTATAGGCACGAGGATGGCCGGCTGCACCGAATAAAACGCGCGCGCGCGAGGCCAGGAGAGAGAGAGAGAGAGAGAGAGAGAGAGGGATAGGACCGACAATATCTCGGGGTGGAGGCATTGTGCCCCGGAGTATAGGCGTCGATGGGGAAAAGAGAGCACACGCGCGGCTAGAAAAATAAAAAATGAGAAAGCGCGCAGAAGAGCTGGGCGGAGAGCTGAAAAAAGGATCGGCCGGATGCGAGCTTAAGCGCACGCGTGTGTGTGTGTATGTGTGTGTGTGTGGGTGGACGGGTGGTTGCGTGTGCCCGTGAGCGCGGCTACAAAGCAGCTTTTGACCAAAGCTCCAAGAGAGCCGGTATAGCTACAGAAATAAGGACTTGAGATAGCTTTAATACTCTCCCCGGCAACTCTCGCGCGTTTCCCAGCCGCGCACACGTGCACGCGTCTACTGTGTACGTGTCTCTACGTATAGATGTTTATACGAATGTACGACTACGCTAGACGGGAATAGCGCGGCACTCAAGCGATTTTCCACGCGGCAAAAGAGCTGCACGCGCCCGCTGTTACCTACTTTTCTTATCTCGTTTGCTCAGCGCGAGAGCACAACGGGCGAACCGAATTTTATTGGCTCTGAATTAGCCCGACAGATGCCTCGGCTACGCTCGTGGCGCTCGGCCGCAACCCGACCTTGCCGCATGTTTATATTCTCGAGCGACCCGCACTTCGAGCCGCAATAAGTGTTACTGCGTTTACACGCTTTCGAAACTTATATAGACGCTTGGGGGGAACCGCGCGCGCAGTATGTAGCCGACAGGCACGCGAGCACATTTCCACTCGTTGCATCGAGAGACTGTTCCGAACGAACGTACGGGTACACACGTACACCCTTGTTAAATATATTCTGCACATGTGACGGTCACATAAACCGATTACGACCGATCCGCATGTGCTCAGCTGGCGGCGACAACAGCCATTTTGGAACGTGGAACCTACGGCGAGGGCGCAAAAATTGTGTCGCCGACAGCTGAGCACATGCGGATCGGTCGTAATCGGTTTCCGTGACCGTCACATGTGCAGAATATATTTAACAAGGGTGTACATCACCAGTTGTCATAGAAAAATGCACTTTTCCGGGGTCCAGAAATCGAAATTTTATTTTTGAAGCTAGAGGTTTCGGACCGATGAGACTTTCTTCTGCAAGCCAAAAGATAGTCAAAAGTGCAGAGGAACGTGGGACAAGTTACTAGTAACCATATTTCTGAGCCATTTTACGTTTTTTTTTACAAAAAATTAATGCGTCGAAATACTGGAATAATGACAACTACGAATGTTTCCGGGGCGCAAATAAAATTTCAAGTTACACCACAATAAAGTACAACAAAAGAGCTATGATTTAAAAAAAAATTTGCCCAGATTCGATGCTCTAATAGAAAGTTATGTCCGTTTGACAAAAAAAAAGGTAAATAAAAATCCAAATAGCCGATCTTCTTTTTTTTCCATATACTTCCCCATGTTCAATTCTAATGTTCCATGATTCTCATGTTCCTCTGCATTTTTGATTATCTATCAGCTAACAGAAGAAAGTCTGATCGGTCCGAAACCTCGAGTATTAAAAAAAAAATTTCGATTCCTAGACCCCGGAAAAGTGCATTTCTCTATAAGAACTGGTCATATACGTTCTTCTTTTTATCGGCGGGTTGGCTTTGTTCCCGACGCGAGCTTCGCTCCTATACGACTCGAATCACACATACTTCCGCTCAGGTACATATAGTCAATGACCGTCTCGGCGCGCCGCGCAGATCCGATCGACTGTTTGCTCAAATCGCGATGACCGCTTTTCTCCCGGGGAAGTCTTGTTCTCGGGACGGCAGAGCGACCTTGCACTTGTCGAAGGTGTAGATGCCGGTGCGCGATAGATTACAGTCGTTCAGCGCTTCATTGTCGCGCGGGGATTGATTCTGCGGACTGAATTTGGATATCGAATTTTCCTTGGATTACATTCGCGCGAGTGTATTCTCGCAATGGTATTTTGTGCGTTCGCATTTTTATTTTTGCGCCTGTAGCGGAAGGCGAAAATCTTTTCGAGAAAAGTATATCTCGACTTTTGCTTAAACCCAAATATGCGGCGGGATATTCCGAGTTCTCAATTTTGCAATCCGCGCAAATGGCAGTGCGTCACGTCGTCTATAGCGGTGCAGCGGAGCATCAGTTGAGATTTGGACTGGAAGCCGATTGCTTCGAGATTGGTTATACTTTTCGTCAGCTTTGCCGCTTGATGCGCGTCATTCCTCGCTCTTCTTCTCGTGTAAATAGTAAAAGATGACTTTTTTGCACGTTCAATCGGGTATATACACGTATAGAGCTACACAGAGATTTAATTGCGTTCCAATCAATCTATACACAAGATAGTCGCGTAGAGGCAGCTACACCCGCGCGCGCAAGGCATTCATTCGGCGTAGACTCGCAGGACTCTATACGTCTATATCGTTGCGATTCAATTAAGCGATCGCCCGCCAGCAAAGGCCGCGCACGCGGTATATAGACGGTATATAATCGGTAAATAAATTAATCGACGGTCCGCGCAGTTGGCGCGGGGCGAGAGCGGGAGCGTCGCAATTACTCGCGGCTGCTATGTAGGGAGGCAATTCTGCTTTTGAGCGACGCACCGGGCTTTGCCGGGGAATCCCGCGCGCGCGCGCGCATCTGCAACTGCAGCGTATTACCGCTCTGAGCTCCGCAGAGACTATGATGACCTACGCGTTGACTTTAGCACCCGATAATTCCATCAAGCCAAATTGAAGAGCTTGATAAATGCCCCGCCGCCGGAAGGGATGTACGTATACAGGCGCTGCGCCGAGTGTAGAGGATGAATTTAGGAGGCAGCTCACAAAGAATGCGCTAACCTACATAAGCCGGTGTCTCTCTCGTCTGTTCTGCGTCAGTAGGAGCCCGCCGGCGCGCGATCGCTGCAGCAGCTGTTGCCGTTTTCCCGCGACTGTTTACGGGATTATTTCGCGCTGCTTTTGTTCCGTGCGCGCGCGGAGCCGTAAATAGTTTTCCGATGCGAGCGCGCGTCAACCCCGTTTCTTTTGTGCAGCGAGCAACGAGAATCATTAGCCATTTGAAAAAGCAGGATACAGGGCAGGACTGTACGGCGTATAGCATATACGCGCGGGCAAACACTCCAACGCGCTGATCATCGCTCGCATTGAAGCGTCGCGTAAAGCCGTATATATGCATGCGGGTTACATTTTGGGGGGGAATCCGTCATTAAACGAAACCTGTGGAAAAACCTCGTAATTTTCCACTTTGTCGCCGTCAAAGGACGCCTCGTAAAAGTCTCGCTGTCCCTGAAAATAAACACATAAAGCCATCGTCCGCCGAGCCCCGAGCGCGTAATCCATAACGGAATCTAGAGATATCTTTATCTGCCGCGCACGAGGCTGTCCGTCTCTCTTTCTCTCTCTCTCCGGTCTTCCTCGCGGCTGCTGCTCCGCTCCGCTCTGCTCTGCTGGACCCGACAAAAGGGCCTGTATTGCGCGCCCGACAAAGGAGCAGCGCAACAGCTTATATATACACATATATAGCTGCATGAAAGCCCGGAGACCTGCGCTGCACACCCCTAGCGCCATTATCCTTCGATCGGAGCCCCCCTCCCCCCTCTCCAACCCTCCGCCGGCGCGTGTGTATATATTTCTTTTGAATTTAAGATGGAACATCCGATACGCGCAGCCTTCGAGGCTCCATTGTTGTGGGGACACACCAGAGAGAAAGGGATCTCCGTCCAGGTGTGAAAATTTCATTATGCTCCGCGGCGGCGAGATTTCGAATACACGCATGTGAGAGCTGGTTGGCACGGAGGAGGAGCCCCTCCGATAGAACGTGAGCCGCCGCGCGCGACTGACCTTTTCACGATTTTTCAATAAAAGTGTAAATTCGCTCCCTCGGACGCCTGCCACTCGGCTTCCTTCGCCTTGCCTCTCTCTCTCTCTCTCTCTCTCTCTCTCTCTCTCTCACTCTCTCGCCTTCGCGCGCTCCTGCAGCGCGCAGCTATTCTCCCTTTTAAATCGTTTTATTGAAATTCGAAATTTCATCGCTTCTTTATTCAGACGTCTCTCTCTCGCGCGCGCGCGCGGGCGGCCGCGACGCGCAGCGCTCCTCGCTATACTTCCACTCTGCTGCAGTTTTAATATACAATGTAGTTGTATATAGGGGCCCGGATGGAAAATTAAATTTTTATACCCGGAGCCGAGCGCGAATAGAGCGCGCGCGCGCGTTATATTTGCCACTTTTAGTTTCGCCCGCCGGCGCGCGCTCTTTTGACAGTTAGCCAAATGGGCTTTCGTTTCCTCGCCCGAAAATACCGTGCAGCGGGCGGCCGCCACCCGCGAGCGACGCGCCTATGTGCAGACGTACGCGCGAAAGTAAACGCGCGGATACCGCGGCCGTGCGTGCACTTTTTCACCTACGCCCAATATTGAAGCACAATATTTTCAATGAGCGACGGCGTTTCCGCGCGCGGCGAGGACAAACGTACACGCGCCGCGCTGAAAATTAAAGCCCGAGAAAATATTGGCTCACCCGACGCGGCGTCGCCGTCGGAGCTAAGGTGTATACACGGCAAATAATGCGAAATTATGTTTGCTCTCGAAGGGCTAAATGTTCGAGGCCGTATTGTATACAGCTATCCAAATACTCCGCTCGAATCTGAACGGCTCTGCATATAGTCTCTATACATCGCGCCTCGATCCGCACTAAAGCATTCGCGCGCGTAAAGCTCGGGAGTGTAGGTGCGGGAGGCGGGCGAGAGGCGAGTGCAGCGCGCCTATACATAGCTATATATGTGGATGCGCTCTCGGGGAGTTTGGCATCTCGATATGATGGGGCGCACGCAAACAGCCGGGCCCGGGCTCAGTTAACTGGAATAACGAGTGAAAGCCGTTGGTGATCCCTCGGAGCACTTGCCGAATCCGTGCAGCGCGCGGGGCTACATAAAGCCGGAAGTATAGCGCGCGGCAGGACTACGCACACGCTGTAGCCGAACACGTCGGATGATGCCGCATTACCAATCGTTTAAAAGCGTCGGTATATACATGTACATATGTGTGTATCGAGGCTTCGGTGCCGAACTTGGCTCGACGCACACCGAGTTCTCGTGTATGTATCGACGAGCTCTTTTCGCGCGCGAAAAACGTCGAGTCATTATTTCCCGCTGCTGCAGCAGCAGTCCATCCTCCGTATGTACCCGGCGCGCGCGTCACCTGCTGCCGCTACTGCTGCTGCTACTGCTGCTGCTGCTGCTTTCATGGCTTCGCGCCGCGCGGCAAAGTCGTAAAACGATGCGGACTCGCCGTTTCTTGTCGTCGGGGTGATTTCCCCCCCGACGACGGCGGCTGCCTCCGCTTTCTCAGCAGACAGTGTACATACACTACTGCGCGCAGATGTGCCTGCCGCAATTTATCCCGCGTGTGTAGCAGTCTCTCGCTCTCTTTCTCCCGCATTTATTGCTCGCAGGCTCTCGGGCCCGCGCAGCGCCTGCACCGCATTAGCCACTCGGCAAGGATTCGCGCGCGTTGCGCGTATTCATAAATAAGATAGTCGCTCGCTTAAGCGTCGCTCCCTGGCTGTCTCTCTGTATGGCTGTAGTAATACTGCACTCCCGCGCGTATATATAAAAAAGAGAGAGAGAGAGAGAGAGAGAGGCAGTCGAGAGACACATAGAGGGATGCGGTGACGCGAGCGAGTGCGTGTTATTTACTCTCGGCCGAAATGGCCCTTGTGTGAGTTTAGTCGATGGCTCGTAAATTCCCGCCACCCCTCCGGATGCTGATGGTTGCTCTGTTGCGTGCCGACGGCTCCGCCGTACTAGTCATATACGACCATCGACCTCGAGATGTCGTTTATTAATTTTTCCTTACGCGTCGTTCACTGCTCGATTTTATTCGATCGGATTTCGTCCCGTTATAACCCTCGTCTTACATGTATGAGCGATGGATTATTCACGTCTCCCTGTTACCCGTTGGAAAAGACGCTATTCTGAAATTTTCATCGCTTTCTACGGTTATTGCGGCGAATAAAACTGTTGTGAACAATACTTTGAATGGCGCATCAATCTCTGTTAGCTCCAAGAATACACAGACATGCATTAATTGAACAAACTACATCATTTTACTGAACCGTCAATCAAGTAAAGCGTCAAAATTAAGTTTATAAAAGCTGCGTGCATGGAAAGACATCATTTTACTGAACCGTCAATCAATTACAACGTCAAAATTAAGTTTTTGAAAGCTGCATGCATATAGAAAAACATGCAGAGAGACATTTATTCACGGCATTCGGTTACGGAACCTGTGTTGAGGCTGTAATTTAATAAGTTGTGCACGTTTTGTTGTTTGAAGTGGATGCACGCAATTATCGACAACGTGTAAGTCTAAATATTGAAAATCATCAAATCGATTTTCGCATTGCTATTTAATTCATATCTCTGAGCCTTCTAAACGATGCAATTCTAAACGATGCTTTAAGCTGTATAGGTACGCCGGGAATCCTCCTTTTCAAACCCAGATTTGCTGTTACGTAAACACATAGACTCTAAATTGCAGTAACATATTGAGTTTGTTGCATATCTGTTGTATCACTGAGCTTTTGATTGATTCACTTGATTATTAAATAATTGTCAGTGAATGATTTGATCAAATCGTAGTAATGCGGTTAACGAAGCTGCACTTCATGCTATTAATTTTAATTATTCTACACAATGTAAATCAATTTCAATCAACTCCGGAAACATATTAAGCGTAGGTTTTTAATTGCAACGTTCGTTAACATTTCGTTAACTGACGTTTATATAGTATCAGTTTTCCATTTTCCACTCCATAGACCATATAGTCATAGCTGGGTCTAGACTTTCATTGTAAAACATTCATAGAGTGCACGGAAGCGATGCAACTAACGAAGCGTCACATAATATTATCTGGAGAATCTTATTGGTATAATTTAGCTCGAAAATCTCGGATTAGTCAGAAATAAATAATATGCGCTGTAGAAAACTTGACAATTTAAATGTCATATCATTTCTGCTTAAAGCTTCGGGCGTATTTTCTTATAACTGATCAAATCTTTCCAAAGCGTTCTATTATTACATGAGGGACTCTGCTTCCAAATATCAGACATGATTACACGTTCCGATATCTTGAAATTTCCGTCATTTTTTTTTTTCAGCAGTGCTTTACGTTCACAAAGGAAAAGATTAATTAAACCGTACGGATCCGACGACTCAAAGGATGCGCAGCAGCGGATAAAATGATGGCGCCGTGGAAAATTCAATATACGCGCGTGGAATGAAAGTTAAATTTTGAGAGCGGCGCGTTTATCCAAAAGATTGCTCCTAAATCGAGCAAGAATTTTAAAATTTTCAACGGCGGCAGTAGGTGCAGCATAACGTAAGAGCTCGGCGCGAAATGATATTCTCGCAGAGTGAGGAAAGCCTGGCGCGCGACAGGAGAATCCACGACAGCGACATCGGGGAGGGGAACGCGCAGGTCGATAGCTCGGTGGGTTTGCAATTTTCCACGCCATAGGACACGAGGAGAAAGCCCTGCACTGCGATACCGGCGGCACGATACAGATACGCAGCGAGTCATCAGAGGACGTCGTGCTAGCTATACCTCCTTAGCCACCCGTGGACGAGTCAACCTGCTGATGATGTCCCCTTTGTCGCCCGCCCATCATTTTCGCGTTTTTGATTCACGTCGACGCTATACCTGTTCTCGGGATCGGCTTTTATTTTTACCCTCCTCGCCCGTGTATTTCTCCCTACTCTATCTTTCTCCCTCTGCCTCTGCCTCTCTCGAACTTTTTACGGTAGTTGACATTTTACTTTGGAAAATTAATTTCAGCCGGCCTGCAGCGTCCTGTAGCCGAGCCGTATATATGTGTGTGTGTGCGCGTGTGTGTGGGTGTGCGGCAACTGTAGCGAAATAAAAGTGAAACTTTCAGGAGCAAATTTATCTTTAGATTCTCAAGTCGAGGCGAGCCGAAAGGTCATAGGTAGACGGAGGGACGAGGAGCTGTACAGCAAAAGAAGCAACGGAAAACGTCGCTCTGTATATTAGATAAGTAATATCGGCGAGGAGATCAGCAGAGCTTGAGTTGAAAAAGACGAGAGATAACGATGGGAAGAGAGACAAAGAGACCAGGGGTAGGGGAGAGGGGGGGGGGGGAGGGTGAGAGAGCGGGGTAGCTGGGGACGGGGGTGTTCAAGCCGGTGCTTCTTCCCTGTCACGGAGATAGCCTGTGAACAAAAAGCCGTAATTTTTACGGAAACGGCACTTTTTCTTACGCCCGCACTGCTCCCGCGGAATTGACGTTTTTACCCCGCGTAATTTATGACGCTCATGCTCTGCGTTTTTTATACGCGCGACGTGGGATTTTGCATTATTTATTCTGACCCCGGCATAGCTACTTCGTCACTGTGTAATATTCGAACATGAGATGAGATGTTGCAAAGTCAGCGCTCGAAGAAATCTCCGCAGGGGACGCTTTTTATCAGTATGGAAAATTGCAAAGTCCGTTGACACGATTGCCACTGGGCGATCCGCTGAGGGTTAAAGCTATGCCCGGGTCCCTGGGCGAATGTGACCCTTTTTAAAAACGCGATAACAAGAATTCCCAATGATTACTGGCTGGAAAAGCGCTAAAATTTAAAAATTTCATTTTGTTTTGCAATTGTTCCGTCGTGTTTAAATCGCTTGAAACATTGTAATATTGCACGTATTCTTAATCAATCGTGCTGGGTTAGTTCCGCATAAAATAATATCGGCTTTTTGAAGGCTGACTGTTGGGTTTATCGCATCATTCTGTGCACTGGGATGTGAGCAAGACCGTCAAGCTATGAAAAATCATGCATCACCTCTCGCGGAGACCCCTTTCAGTTTACATAAGCGCTAAACACCGTTTGAGCCTTGGCAAAAACCTTACTTTATGCGGTACTTTATCCTCGCGCGTGTGATAAAAAATATTGGGTGCACTCGCTTCACTCATGCGCCGAGCTAACCGAGTGCGTAATTGACACTTTATGGCACTCGTTGCACAATGCATTAATAATTTGACATTCGGTGACATGTATTACCGTGAAAGACTGAATGTTTGCGTATTTACATAGCACTGAAAAAAAGACGTTATACGCTCAATCGTAAGCGGAAAAAGTGAAAATCGTGAAAATAGGAGAACAAGTAGGCGCGAAACGTGCCCGAAGTTGCCATATGGTAAAGTAAACACTGAATTTTACGCAGGCGATTTCGCGCTCCTGGCAAGGGCTTGAATTTCGGGGCGCGCTTATTCCTCCTTTGGGATATGCGCGCGTTCAAGAGCCACGCACATGTTGGAAAAAACAAGGACGGAATTTTCCAATTTGGCCGCGTGTAGTACGAGAGAAATGCGGCTGTATGCCAATCGTCGATTCGGCAAATTACAGCGCTGGCGAGCGTGCAGTGCAAGAAGATAACGCGCGTGCATTACCGCGGAAAATTAATTCCCCCTCCCACCCGCCCTTTTGCTCCGGAATTTTCCGGCATGTCCCCGTCTGCGCGTTTAACGAGTCACGCTTGATCGATAAAACGAGTGCGCGCGTTCGATGATGCTGGGAAAACTGCCGCGCGGCGTTTATTATCCCCATGTGTTTACGAGCGCACTGTGTTGACGCTTTCTCTGTGTGTCTCTCTCTCTCTCTCCCTCTTTACCTCTGCCTCTCTTTCGACAGCTTCGGCCGATGCGCTGTATGCCATCGACATTCCTCAATTAATGTCGTCCGCGGTAAAGAGCCAGAGAGAAAAAGAGAGGGACAGGGAAAGAGAGAGAGAAAGAGCAGCTCATTCGGAGTGGAATAAAGCGCGATATTTACGCTCGACTATATTTTCTCCCCGAAATGACAAATATTTTCGGAACTTGAATTATCGTTTTTACTGCGGCGCAGCCATTGCTTTTTCTGTCCGCGAGTTTCAAGGCTGGCCGAAAATCCGGACTGGACGGCCGCGAGTGCCTGTAAAAAGCATTCGTGGCAACACACGACTCGCGTGAATCATGGGCACTGAATATTAGAAGGCGAATTAATTCGATTTTCGCGTATGGGAAAAGTGTGTAGCGGCCGCGAAATAAAAATAATATGCACTGCAAGCCTGGTTTATGCGCTTTAAAAAGTTTTGGCTCGTGTTATCGAAGTGGCTCTCGTTGTCGAGAGAAAGAGAGAAAGTGAGAGAGAGAGGGCCCTCTTCGATAAAATTCACTTCCCTTGTCCCCGAGCTCCATTCACTGGCTGCAGCTCTTCGTCTTCCGTCCCCGGGAAAAAAACGGCCAATTCACGGCTTTTTAATTCCACGAGGTCATTGGAGAAAACCTCCGGGACAAACGGTGACGTGGTGACGTTGCCGAATAAAGAAAGGCTGCTCTCGTCGCAGCTCGGAGAAAAAGGAGCAGAGAAGACGCCCTGTGATTTATATCGCGGGTGCGCGAGCCAAAGTAGCAGGTGGTTCTCTCTGCGGAAAGTGGCCTTTCCTCGGCTGCATGCGCGCCACTGGCTCTCTTCCGGGCTCTCGGATATTCTATTTTTAATACCGGATTCTGCGCTCACATGAACCCTTTCAACAATTCTGATTGAGATTTCTTTTTTTTTTCACCGAGCTCCCGCGCTTGTCATTTGTTTTCGATAAGCTTTTTTCTTCCCGGTAAACGTGCGTTTTAATTAAATTTTCTCGCAACGCAGCGGTATGAAATTTCTGTGTTCTCGACGTAATGAATTCCGCAGCTTTTCCGAAACATTTTACCATTTGTAAGCGGAATTCAGCGCACGTATTTTTCATAAAAATAAGTGAAGCCGCACAATCGATACGGGGAGATGATTGTGTTTGAAAGCAATGCTAATGATGCAGTGACGCGCGCATTCGCGGCTCTTTGCGCGTCGAGAAAAATGTAATAAGGTGTGCAGTCGGCGGTGGGATTCGCGAGATCGATTTGTTCCGGCAATTTCACCGGAATACCGTCAAGAATAGCGGCAGGTAATCCATAAAATTTAATGACTCATCTGTAGAATCTCCTGATGTGGAAATTCTGGAAAAGCGAGATCGCGCGGGCGGAGGTGCGAGAAAAGATCGCGATGTCTGCATAACTTGGCAGAAAATTGAGTGTATTCCAAGAGCGAAATTTCTGATAATATCTCGCTTGAAAAAATTTTGACCAAAGAATTCCATTCGAAATATGATGAATTCTCCACCGGGTCGTGTATACGATGTATATTTATAGACATAAACGTCGGGACGTCAAACTCAGCTGCAGGCACGCAAGTACCTCTGTACGCGATATACATGCATAGCGGTAAACTAGAAGAATGAGAGGTGTATGTATGTGTATATATATATATATATATATATATATATATATATATATATATATATACATTTATAATGTATATACAAAGAGAGAGAGAGAGAGAGAGAGAGAGAGAGAGAAAGAGCGCGGAGAAGAAGAAAAAAGCGCGGCCGCGAGAAGGGCTGCGCCCGAGCGTGAAATAAAGAAGAGAACGGGAGACGGCGTATCGCACTTCGCGTTCCATACGTAAACCTCAAAGAATAGCTTATTTTAAAGCGATCACGAAACGCTTTTCATAGCCGGAGGATGATGGAATCGCGTTTCATCCAACTGCGGGCGGGCCCCGTGAAAAATGATCGAAAGTGCGCCTCGTAAATTGCGCGTATACGTATACTCTTTTCTCAACCCTCTCACTCCCCCCCCCTCTCTCTCTCTCTCTCTCGTCAATCTCTTTCACTCCCCTTCGCCCCTTTCGATTCGGCCAATTCTCGCTATTCTTCCCTTTATGTCGCTATCTCTCTTCCTTCTCGTTCTCGGTCTCGCTCTGCCGTTCGGCTCTTCGTTGTTCTCGGCGCCACCGCTGCGTTGCGGAGCTATAAATAAAGTATCGTGGCTCGCGCGTGATCGCTCTTCCAGCATTTGCAATGCAGAATTGCACGAGAGTCCAGTCGCGCAGTTCCAGCTGCACTTTAGTTGGCTGGATATTATTTTTTTAAGGATCTCTGTATGCGTCCCTTTTTCAAAACGCAAGCGCCAGTATTGCGAATACTCGAAAAATTAGTCTCCGTTTGCAGTGGAAATTATTTCCTAACGCGGGAAATTATAGAAAAGTTTCAAAAGTCTGTCGACGCCTCGGATAATTTTCTAAATAATTCTTCGCGCAACACAATCGACGCATCGAGTAAAATAATCACGTACGTTTTAACGACTCCGATTCGATCAGATCAGATCGCGCATTAATTTCGCTCAAGTAGCATTACAGGGAACTCTCGAAGCGACAGTTGACAGCACAGCGCTGTACATAACGAGAGCTTTCCGGAATTTATTGCCCGATCGAAGCATTATCGCGATAAAATATATATACCTTTGGCGCGTAATTAAAGCCGTGAGAGCAAGCTCGTAGCCTTGAAAACAATTTGGTCGAACCGGTTGTTCTGTTTGTCATCCCCCGGGGGCTTTCTTATCTCGAGCACGTGAGCGAGGCGCGCGCAATAAATACAACGATTCCCATCTGAACGGCGAAAGGCTATCGCGCTTGAGTGATTAAAAAACTGCCATAACGAGTGGGCGTGAATTCGCTGCGGCTGTCCCGGGCGCGTAGAGCCGCGCAGCGCCGCATGCAGTTGCGGCCTCTGCAGAGCGGAGGAGAGAAATAAAAAGCCGAAACAAATAGCCTGCGGCCATATACGGACGCGCCGGACTTCTTTTTTGCTTTCCAAGTCTTTTTTTTCCCCATCCGAAGCGCGCCTCCGCGTCGCCCGATTGCATTTTCATCGCTCGATACGCTGCCGTTTAATTTCTCGTTGGCCGTCGACGTACACGTATACATATACATAACACACACACACACACGCGGGACGCGAATAGAGTATATATAGGAAGTAGCTCGGCTCCCCGATGGTATTTCATATCCCGATTTCCCGTGCCCGGCCCGCGCACTTTTATATGTTTCATTTAGCCGTCGCGTTTGGCGCTTTTATGCGCTCTTATTTTACAAGCTAATTCGACGCGCGCCTGGATTAACGAAATTAGCCTCGTCTCTGCGCGAGCGCGCGTCGCTATAATACGCGAGATAATCGTGCGATTACGGATCGATTTTGGAATGTATATGCGCGTAGCTGACGATCGCGTTATCGATGATAATTGGTTTTGCCTTCGTTAAAAACCGGCGGAACGCGCAATGAGATTTTTAAAGCCAATTAGACTGCGCGCGCGCGCGCGCGGCATTAGATTAATCACCGTTTGCAAAACTGCGAACGTATAGTAAGGCGCAAAACAAATTATCTCGAGACTCGCAGCTACTACATTTATAAGCTCTGTTTCTAGCCCTTCAGTTCCCATCAATTTCTCAACTCGACCCTCGCTCACCCCTCCCCCCCGTCCGCCCGCCCGCCCGCTCGAGCGCAGCTCGCGCACCAGAAAGTCAGAAATATGAGACCTCCTGCATTTGACGTTAATTCGCAGCAGCTACTCATCTCATCCATGTTTCAAGATGTATTGGGGGCTAAATGGAGTTTGAGTTGAAAAGGCCTTGTAATGCCTGATCCATTGTTTAATCAAACTCCAAAACTTTTCTAATGATTTATGGAATTAACTTTCTAACTCGCCCCTCCCTCCGTCGCTCCCTCGCTCCGGCGGCAACGCTACGCCTCGACATCCCCGCGAGAGATTCTTCAATTAATGTAAGACCCGTTTTACATACTAGAACACGCAGTGGAGTTTCGAAAATCCGCCAACTGGAAGTTCAACAGCGACACGCGCAGGAAGCCAAGGTATAAAGTTACACGCAGATAAGCATGCGAAAAGCGGCTCTAGCCGTCTTTTTCGTGCAGAATCAGATAGCTGCTCCCGCAACATTTATTTTGCTATACGTATAGCACGTCGCTGCGTAAGATGTCAACCATTTCGGCCGAGCGACAGGAATTCGTCAATCGAGACCAGAAGCGAAGCTGTTACACGGCCATCGAGGATGAATTTCGAAGCGAACTACGTCGCGACTCTGCAACACGCGGTGCACACCTTGTAATCCGCGTTCGAGGACACTTGGGAATCCGAGCCAACTCGAGCATGTGCTTCTTCAATCTTTTCGCCCGGGCCTCGCGTGCTTTTCTTTCTGCCGCGCGCGGGGGGCGTATCATCAACACTTGTCGAGGGGAATTATGTATTCCTCGCGAAACTCGACACCGCGCTGCACGCGGCGGCGGGTAGAGGGTGCGGGGAGGGCCTCGCCACCCTTGGCACCCCGAGCCCGCAGCCCCTCGTCCCCGTAAAACGACACTGTAATAGACAGGCTCGACTCTTGCTCGGCAGCGCAGTCCGATCTCTCTGCTATCTGCGTCCGCGGATGTATGTCGCGTACGCGCGGGCGCAGACGCGACTATGATTAACCGCGAGTTTCTCAAGTTTTATTAAAGAGCTACGCTGCAGCTGCGTGTATCTCACGCGCCCGCGGCTCTTCTCCCTCTCTCTCTACCCGATGTGCTTCGCGCGCGGTTCGGTTTGCTTCCGCACTTGGTCGTCGCGCTCAACGCCACACCGCGCGAGATTGAGTTTGAATATTCAGCCGTTTTTCAACTTTTCAAGGCTCTATATAGCTTCCGAGGCGCGAGCGCCGAGCGGTCTCGCGCGCGGCCCTTTAATTCGACCGAAGAGCCCCGTTGGCTTTCATCCGAGGAGTAATCACTCGGCGCCGCGGCGGCGAATCGAGTCAATTCAAACAGAGTGTGTATATGCCAGTCGCATAATTTCATCGCGCGAGCTACTGCTGCACGTATGCGCGGGCGGATGGAGTATATAGTCGTGCGTGCGATAAAGTATAAGGGGCGCGCAGGGGGCGACGCATGCCCGCGGAGCGAGGCCATGATCGTGTACACAATAAAGCACTTGTGTCGCGCTGGGAGCCGGGCATCGGGAATGGCGAGTTCATCGGAAAACCATCGGCTTACCGCACGACGATTTTGGAAACGCAGCCGGGACCGAGTGAAAAAGTATCGGCGCAGCAGCCCCAGCGGTGCACGCGCGCGCAGTGATCACTCCCAATAAACACACGTCGGCGTAAAGTTAAACCATCGATTTACCCCCGCCCCCTTCCCCCCGGCGAATTCGAGTAGATGGCCGATATATTATTTGGCGGCGCTGTAATACGCCATAAGCTTCTATAAATATTGGTGGTCGCGCTCTCTCTCTCGCTCTGTTTGAAGCGAGCCCGCCGGTTTTATATCCGCATGCATTGCATGCATAAAGTACACAGCGTACACGACGGTTTCCAAAAGGAAGTACCATTAGCTCAGCGTATTTTAAAAGCCCTGTGCATAAATATATTATTGTTTCTGAAAAAGCTCTCTTTGCTCTCTGGTTTCTCAATCGCGTGTGCGGCGTATTTATTTCGTTTAAATCACCGCTCGCAGCTCGCGCCGCGTTGCATTATCGACAGCGGCAGCATCAATAAGCCAAAACTGCAGAAATGCATTCCGTTATTTGTCGAGCGGGCCCGCTCTGCATGTCATGCATGCATTTCGGCGCAATCGATATCTTGCCAAACCTTGAAGGGACAATGTCGGCTCGCGCGACACGTCGCTTTTATAATTCAACAATAGCGTGTGCGTCACGACGTCAAATCCCGGGGACAAAGACTATCGAGAAATCGCGTTCGAGTACGCGAAGCTGCTTAATTATGAGGCAGTATTCACGGTAGTCGTATGGAGCGGGAGTTAAATTGAAAGCTCAATATACAGCTAGTGCAGAGAGGAGTAGGTCGAGGGGGAGGGGTTCGGGGGGCGCATCCGTAACCGGATTGACAGGGCCGGGGGAGGGGGGCTGCGTACAGAGCGTACGGAGCCGAGCGAGCAGCATCAGCAGCGTAGAGCCGAGTTTTTCGCGAGAAAGTAGGATTAAGCTTGCGCGAGAGCCCGGTGTACAGGGAATGCTTAACTATCGCTTTACGAGAGCTTTTATGGGCGGAGCCGAGACTTAAACTCTTAAGGGAGCTTGACCGGTGCCGGCTGGCCTTCAAAAGTTCCTCGTGATTCCGGAGTGCACGGAGTGCTCATTATGTAAGTCTGTCGTGCGCTATTACTCGCGAGGAAACTCCGCTGAAAATGCGTGCGTGGATATAAACTCGAGGCCGAGTAGTCTAATGTCAAAGTAAATAAGTCAGCTGCTGCAGTTTCGGCTCGGCGCGCGCGCGCGGGCGGAGCAGCCCCGCTGAATTACGCTCGCCGAGCGAGTAAATTCGGCTGTTCGTAAATCAACGCGATAGAATCCAGTCCCCCCGGACGAGAGCGAATCCATTGCAATTTTTTCGGCCACTCTGTTTGTCGGAAGTTTCGTTGTCCCGGGCCCGGAACGAGCGGTCGGGGACGTAACTACCCGTGGAGGCCACGTCGCAATATATATAGAAAAAAAGACCGGAGAGGGGCGCGCGCGTAAGGCCAAAAGAAGATGAGCGCCCAACACCGCATATGTCGTATAACGTAACGCGCGCGAGAGCGTGTATACATCGTCGGGGAGCGGAGTGCGTTGTGTTGTCTCGGTGAGTAAGAAAGCGGCCACACGTCTCCCTGCTTGCGGGAGTCGCTCGCCGCGCCGTCGTAGCCGTCCTCGTTGGACGTAACGATGGGGCGATAACAATACCCGCGAGACTCGTAAGCTCGCGCGCGAAAGGCTGCGGCGCTGCCCCTTTGGCAAACTTCGTTTTGCCCTCCGTCATGCGGCGACTAGCTGACAATTATTAGCCATCGTGTCATCGTCCTCCTCCTCCTCGTCGACGTCGTCATCCCCGTATACCCCACGCTATACACCGTAGCGCGGGAACGAATTACACGCGTCCATCCCGCTCTGCCGGCACACTGCCGCGCGGCTCGTTTTTTTTCATATCGCTCCTTCTACTTCTCTTTCTCTCTCACACACACACACACACACACCCTCGCTCGCACGCCCACTTTCCCCGATGTCTATACGCGGAGCGGCTACAGTCGTTGCCGATACATTGTCCTGTCTTCTCTCCCGCATGTTGTGCTTTTCCCACGTGACGTATTATATGAGATTATGTCCCCTGGTGGTGCGCGGATAAAGCCTAATGAAAATGGAAAGAAAACTCGACCTTTTGTCACACTTTGGCAATTATGCCCTGCAGAACTTGGCGCGCGCTGGCTCTGTGCAGATGCTCGATTATCGTTGTTTGCCAAGGGGTAAACTCGCATTCTTTTTATTTGTACGCGCGCACTGTGCGCTCTTTAATTGAGATCGATATAATAGGTTTGCTTTTGTAGATAAGAACTGTCCGCTCGTCGCGTGACGGCATATCACGTGCTTCGGGACGTTGTAATTTTTATTAAGTAACTGTGTGACATAGAAGCGTACACGTATATATACGAAATACGTGAAACGCAGGAAAAATTCATTATACGTACGGTTCTCGAAATAAAGACCCTTGCTGCCCATTCGAATTACACTCACCTGAAAGCACAAAGAGAAATCATTAGGCCAATTTTGATTAATTCACCAGTGAATCATAATTTATTATCATTTTACATACTATAATGCACGCGTGTATAACGGATGTGCGTTCACAAATTTTTGAAAGTAAAATAATTTGTCCGTAAACATAATCTTCGCTAATAAATAAACGAATTAATAAATAAATAATGTTTCCAAAGATAAATGAATCGTCATATTATTCGTTATTTGCATAATAATAATACCGCATATCATTCACTTATTATTCTCATTATTTCAGGCATAGATCCAATAAAGTGATATGTGCGTTGATTGGAAATAATGAGGAAATATAACAAGCATGGCGATTCATATTGGAGCAAAGGATTTCGGCAAGGTATGTCCAATTAATCATCATATTTCGAATTTTCATTTCGTCCGACTTTATATGCATAACTTTGTGTATACAACTTTATTTGTACAACTAAATATCATCGTACACTCTTTCTCGATCTCTCCCCCTGCAGTTAAAAAGAGGGAAAACAGTTAAGCTACACAGTATATATTCGTATGCGCATATGTACGTCTTTCCGTATCCCCTGCCGTTTCCCTATCAAGTATTATTCGCACAGCATAAAGCGACTAAAGTCCGTACAAGCACCGACGGAGGGGGAAGGAAACAGCGCGTGTCGACGAAAATCCTCTCTTTTATCTTGGATATTACGCGCTTCAGCGATTCCGTGCATCGAAATATCCTACTTGCGACTAAAGAAGCGTATACGCGACGGCGTCGCCGCCTATATATGTACAGTCGAGCATCGGGAAATATAGGCCTACTCGCTTTTCCGACTTTCGCCGTTCAATGTAGCTTGAGCGTTGCATACGAGTTGTTCTCATCGCGCTGCGCAGCTATCCCCGATATTGTACGCTACAGCATATATACCTACCGAACTGTCCGCATATATACATACCTTTCCCCGACGCTCCGTGCGGTTTTCTGACCCATTTCGCGACGCGCAAGGTTTACAGAAATCGCGAGGCTTCGCATTTTTTTGTCCGCTCGTTCAAAGCGGTAGCATGCGAAAAATAGGCTGACCCTGCACTTTGTCGGGGGGGGAGATCGAACGCGCGTCCTGGATATAGTCGCACAAAGATTATTTTGCATTATTATGCCGGTTGGCGTCGAAAGCATAGACGCAGCAGATATAGCTGCTGCTGCTGCAGTTGCTTCCAGCCTAGCGATATTGTACTCGGGGCTGCATCTAACTTGTCCCCTTTTCTTCCGCGCATATCCTCGTGCAGCTTCACGTCGAAAAGCTCGCGCGCATCGATTGACTTTCGCAAGCCGCTTGTTTGGCGCGGCTTTCGATATGAGCGTGTATGCGATATTTGCGAGCTGCGCACGATATACATAAGCCGAGCTTTCTCGTTTACTTTGGGCGGTTCTAAGCCGATTCGCTGAATTCATAGTTGACTCACTGCTCTTGCCGCTGTCACTGCAACGACTTTTCTTTGTGCAGCCACCAGAAATCCCTGTACAAGATTGTGGCCGCAATTTTCCGGCAAATTGCTGACTCGGCGTGTATATATATAATGTATGCACATCTAGCTCGAAGCCTTGCCGCGCTTTTGATATGTATAACTGTAGATTTGTAAGTCCGAACGCATTTGTGACGCGCGAGGGTCAAAGCCCCTCGAGACGGAGTGTGGAATTTACAAAAGAATTCGTACACCTTGCACAGCTGCGGCGTCTCAACGATGGAGATGGACTTTTCAGCTCGGGCGTAAAGCGGTTTTCAAATTAACTAATTGTCACTCCCTCGCAATGTTCTACGAGGTGAAGCACGACAAAATTTCAGATGCTGTCGCTCCGACTGCAAAATGAAAATTAATGTACAAGAAATTTTAATAATTTCTGTTAGATTAATATTCATGTATACAGCTTGCATTAAATTCCAATAAACTTTAGCATTGATTTTAATTTTCTTGCACAACAGAAGCCATATATGAACGGCACGAGAGCCAGCGCACGAGTACGAGTCACTATATATGAAAGTAAACCGTATAATCAGGGTATAAACAAGCATCCGTCGATCAAACTGTCAGCGCGCAATTAAAACTGTAGGGAATAATGCGGCATCATTAAATAGCAGCGCGGGCTAGAGAGAGAAATAGTCGCGCGCCGCTGCGATGACGATCCCGCGCTCCATCGCGCTCTAATCGAGCGGCCACGGGATCGTTTATATATGCGGGCGTATATGTACTCGATGTATTCATACATGTATTGGGAAGCAGCTGCGCGATGATGAGGCAGCAGGGCCCGGAGTATAGTGCGCGGCAGGACTAGGCTATATGTACAAACGGGCGAAACGTCGCGTTCGCTCGCGAAAGCCACGCGCCCGTGCCGAGACGACATAATGCATCCGAGGGATATTATCGGAATTTAGGCGACGTCTGTATATATTACACGCGCACCTGAAATCATTAAATTCGCTTGTGTGCATTACGCAGCGGGCAACTTGCCGTTTGACGCGTGCGCGGCTTTAATTTCTTGGCTCGATCGGCCCCGGCAGCTCGCGCGCATTAACGCTCCGCCGGATGCGCGTTATTATAGGTTGACCGACATTCCATCTATACGTATCCGTATCGAGAGATATAGCCCGAATTTCTCGATCAATTATTGAAAAGCAGTCGCGCGGCCGTTGCGCACACATCGTATATAAGCGCGCTTATATAGCCGATCGCGATTGATTCACTTTGGGAATGATAAAAGTCCCGTTAAATCAGGCTCCTCCCGCGATGTAAATGCAGATTGGCCCCTGCACGCCGAATGCAAATTTCCCCCGCAGCCGTTGCGAGATTACAGGACAGCGCCTTGGAAGATATAATCGGCCGGCTGCAGACTCATGCGCGGCTCGCTTGATTCCATGCATCGACTTCATCGCTCGCATTAGCTCGGCTCCGTCGTATAAGCGGATCGACGATGAGAGCCATAAGTGCGCGATTTAACGGCGCGAGCTCGCGTGTTATCCCTGATGCTCGCTCTTTTCTCTCCTCTCCTCTTCTCTCCTCTTCTCACGTGTGCGCGCAGCTCTCCTTTATGGCTATATACGCGAGAGTTTGATGCACCGAGTCGCGATCCTCGGCTACTGCGCAGAAAAATAAGGCGGCCGAAAGGCGCAGATCGATGCTAGGCTTGCGCGAGCGACGCTTATGTATATGTAGCGAAGCCACCGAGTTCCAGGGAAAAATGGCAAACAGAAGAAGGCACACTCGTTTAGTCTTCATTTTCCTTGGGACTCGAGTTTGCTCTCGAGTTTCGGCGGACTTTCAAATTCCAAGGATTTCAGATTTTTCAAAAAGTCGCCCCGCAACTTTTGTTCTCCGCGAGGTCGTTTGTCTGCGTTTATAAACGGATTTGCGCGGCTGCTCTCTGCGTCGTGTTGGGCAAACTGGACATAATTAGTTTAGTCGTTGCATTTTAGCTGCGGAGATTAAAAAGAGACCTTTCTCTCTCGCATAACTTTTTATTTCGTGCTCTTGGCCAAACTACTTTTTGCACAAAATATTTCCGTGAAAAATAGTTTTAAAACACCTGCTCTAATTAGTGTATTTTTTTGATAATCGGTGCAATTTTTTGAGTCTTATGCAAATACAAATTTTAGGCATTTTATAAAGATACGAGTTTTTAAAAAAGTCATGCGTAGCGGAATATTTTATGTAGATCTTTTAAGAGCACCAAATTTAAAAAGTATTCTCAAATAATTAAATTCTAACGGATTTTAAGAGGATGTTGTAGCCGATTTACCTGAAGTCTGCAACGCTGGTTCCAGAGAAAAATTCTGTTTTTAATTTCGAAATTTTTAATAGGATAATAGAGTACTAGAATGGAATATACGCCAATCCGAAGCAGTCAAAGCTACAAAAAAAACCCTAGCAAACAACAGCTCCTATTTCCGAAAGGTCTACCAACGATTATAAAACGTATATTGATTATTCATTCGTGAAATATTAAAAAGTTTCCGGTTTTTTTCAGCCATAATCAAGCTTACGTTTCAGGGAGTAAGCCCATGTTTTATTTCTTAACCTATATTGCTTCTCCAAACGCATGATCATACGTGGAAAATCGATGTTTAGCCGATGTTTGTCCGCCATTTTGATTTTGATGTCGGGTAAGAAACAAAATGTGGGCTTACTCCCTGGAAGGTAAGCTTCGTTATGGCTTAAAAATGACCGGGGTCATTTACATATTTAACGAATGTAGAATCAATAGGTTTTTTAATTTGGTATATCTTTCGGAAATAGGAATTCTTGTTCGCTAGGAGTTGTTTTGTAGCTTTGACTACTGCGGAGTAGCTTATATACCATTTTAGTACTCTATTACCTATATTAAAAGTTTCGAAGTTAAAAAAAGAAATTTACGTTGGAGTCAGTGTTGCAGACTTCAGGTACATCATAGCCGAAGGTTCACATAAATATGAAAGCAGCCAGAATAGTAATTTTCTGATAGAATCAAAATCGATGAATTATTTTTCCAGGCCGAAAGAAAATCTCGATTAATCCAATCAACATTTTATTGTATCAATTTTCGTTGCATAACGAATCAACGCTCGAGCACTCTAGTAATTTACCGTGTGAGTTAATATAAGAAATCTCACTAACGAACAGAAAAGGCAGTGCCCGGACTTTTAGCCTTTACAAAAGTTTTAAAGTATAACAAAACACGAGGGGCAGAGGGGGCAGTCGGGGCACCGCAATCCTCTTAACGCCAATCTCAATTCCCGCATTGAATCCCATAATTGTCGGTATGATAATAATTGCCGTCGGCTCATTTAATTAGAACGGAATCGAGTCTCGTGGAAACTCGTCTCTTTGTCGCGGCTAATGGAGTTTCAGAAAATTCAGCCAAAGTCGAGTGCGCGGCGAGTGTGGTAGCGGAAAAAAGATCGAAGGAAAGAAGGGGCCGGACGAAGGGGGTGAGAATAAGGGATCGTAGGTCGGCCATCCGCGAGCAGCGCGCGCACACACCGAGAGATGCCGTAAAAGTCCTTATCGCGTAATTACATCGTGTGCTGCACTTAGGTGCACGACGAGGAAGTCGGGCTTTACCGGCCGTTTATGCTCGCGCGCGGCGTACAGTGGCTTTGGCCGGAGGAAAGTCGCGGGGAAAGAATGACCGTCGCTGCTGGGGGCACGTGCGCAATGTAATATTCCACGTAAGCCTGGCGAATACGAATCGAGTTTGAGCCGCTGCTCTTCCCGCGTACAGAGCGGATGTACAGGGTAGCGCATGCATAGAGGAGCGAGGTTGGAGTGGGGCTCGAATTCGACGGAACTGCACTTGTTTCCGAGAGACGGATGAATTTTTCGCGCATCAATCGCCGATAAATGCATGCGCGCGCGTGGGAGAGAGCTGTGGGCGTCAAGAGTCTCTCGACGCTATATATATATATAGCTGCGAGCTGCGGCAGTGCAAACAAGTTTCTCCTCGAAACGTTAAAGCCCCATCCAATCTAAGCGCGCGAGCGCGGGCGCAGTCGTCCCCGGGAGAGTTCCGCTCGTGCCTCTCACACCCGGGAGTCTCGCTTACAGCATCAGCTGGTGCGCGGCACGCAGACGGCGCGTAAGACGTGCGAATCTACTTGCTGTAGGTCCGCCTCAAGGGCTGGATGACGGGGGAGGTTGTTGCCGGGGAATGGAGTGCCGCGCGCTTATGAAATATTCGACGTGTTCGCGCGGGATGCGTCATCGAGCGTGAGAGGGAGCGAGAGAGAGAGAGAGAGAGAGAGAGAGAGAGAGAGAGAGAGAGAGAGAGAGAGAGCTCTTTCGGCTTGCCGCACGCTCTGTATATACATCGCGCGCTCGATGAAATTTATACGCACGCGTGTACGTAGGATGAAGTGCTGCTGCGCGCGAGCTCTTTCTTCGCAGAGAGAGAGAGGGGGGGGGGGCGAGCGAGCGAGCGAATCGATAGACGATCAACTCGATGGAGTGCTGAGTGAATTCGGGCTGGAGCTCGGGGATTTGCCGAGCCGACAGTTTATATAAGCCGTAATTGTGATTCGTTATCGAATCTCACCTCTGCGCTCTCTTGCTCTCTGGTTTATATATCGCACGGAACAATGCGACGGCCCCCTCGGAAATGGCTGGAAGGAAAACGCTGCCGAGCGGAGAAGCCTTTCACCGTAAATCCACGGAACTGGACCACAAGACACGCGGGAGTAACAAGACCAACAGGACGTCTACACTGCATAAAGTGGCTCTCTACGTGTGTATACGCACACACAGACGCACACGCACACACCTCTCGGATTCAGCAGATCTTATTTGTCTTGAGGGAGATTAGGTCGTTGCACCGTCGACCGCCGGCGTCAGCTAACCCGCGCGCAACCCTGCACGACGACGAAGAAGAGTGTATACTTTGAACGGCTCGTAGTCTCGGCTCTTGTATGTCCCAGGTCACAAGGGCTCGACACGGCGATGAGGAGCGCAGGGGACACGAGACGACAGAGAGAGAGGGAGAGAGAGGAGTTAGCTACCTCGCTGGTCTTCCTCTCGACGGGGCTCTAAAAGAGAAGCTACAGAGAGCGTAATGGGGGGACTGGAGCGCTGCGCAAGACAGACGTTAGCCTCGCCCGATACACACACACACACACACACACACACACACACTCGTGCTCTTGCCGGGCGCAGATATGCGCCAAAGTCGTAAATATTTATCAAGATTGGCCCGTGGGGGGTGTAGAGCTGCATCACTGCCCGAGGCCTCGTCTTATATACCTCCAGCGTCGGGGCGCACTTTTTAAAGCTACTCCTTCGCAGTCTCCTTCGACCGCCGCCGCCGCCGCTACTTTTAGCGCACTATCTTGCGCTTCGCTTCTTTCTCCCTCTCTCTCTCTCTCTCTCTTCCCTTTCTTTTTTAACTAGCTCGGATGACCGACTTGCGCCTTATAGATATGGCGAGGCGCGCGGAGAAAGGCAAAGCTTTTGATAAGGAGACAAACAGCGAAAGAAAAGAAGAGAGCGCAGAGAAGAGGAGCAGAAAGAAAGGGAGAAGGAGAAGAGCCCGGAGGCTCTGCGAAACTACCCCATTTCGCCTCGTTGTCGTCGTCGTTGTTCCAGCGGGCGAATCTTTTTTTCCTCTTCTCTCGCTCTCTTCGTCTTCTCTCTCTCTCTCTCTCTCTCTCTCTCTGTGTGTCTCGCTCCTCTTCTGCCGGTGCGCGCGGCTGCTCTCGCTCGAGACGCTCGCCCTGCAGAGCTCTTGCGGGCGGGCGACGCGCGAGGCATACAGAAAAAAAATCGACCGGCAGCCGCAGGATCCATATCGACCGAGGCTGCACACGCGCGGAGGCATCCGCGGCTGCCGCCTGCCGTGTATCCGTCCGCGCAGATTGGCTGCGAGCCGTGAAAACGAGCCGGGGCCAGGTTCGCGCGGCGCCGCTGCGCTGACAGCTCCCAAGAGTCGACGCCCGCGACGGCGATGCGGGATTGAATGAAATCTCTCTCGCGCGCGCGCACTGATGCTCCATCCACCGCTGCTGATATATACGCGCGCGCCGGCCGACCGATACGCCTGCCTCCGAAATGGCATTGGCGTGTGTAAACTAGTTTCGCATGCAAGCGCGTGAGGCGTCGAGCGACGCACCGGAGCGCCGCAACGATATAGAGAGGCCGAGAGACGTGTTTACGGCAAATTAAAACTTTATTTTGCCGTATCAAGCACTCGGGGCGCGCGCGCGCGCTTATATAGCGCCGCTGCGCCGCGGTTCCCGCAGCGCTCCACTGTTTGCCGGCGCGGTCGTTTGAGCCCGGCAAACTTTTTAACGACCTTCCTCGAGCCACCTGCACCGAACGAAGAATGCTTGGCCTCCGGCTGAACTTGTTACTCTGGCCCGGCGTGTGGCGCTGCTGCGCCGCTACTGCGCTGCTTCCTCTTTTTTTTGCCCCTTTCTCGGCGCGCCCCAGCGAAAAGTATGCTGAATTTGTTGGCCTACTGCAGCAGCGCCGAGTTTGCCCGATGCTCTGCTTTCCGTTTCCCCTAATGCGATTGGCTTCATGCGCTCCAATCTCTCGCGCTCCTCTACCGCGCGGCTCATTTCCACAGCTTTCGCGGGCGCTCACCGCGCGATTGCAAAGCGCTTTGCCGATCGTCGACTCTCCCTATGACGGCAGTCGCTTTTGTTTTTTTCATTTTCGCTGACGCCCGCTCCCGTGTTGACAAACAGCCGCGAGCTGCCTGCAGCAGCAGCCGTCGCCGAAAGTGCAGCGCGGCGCGCGAGCTTTGACTCGACTGTTTGCTCGGGTTGCCGCACGGAAGATATTTGGAGCTTCCAACGCTTTTTCAGGGCACGACAACTGTTGCGTCGTTACGACTCGCCCGGCCGCGTACTATTGGGCTCTGGTTTCAAGTCCGCGGGCTGGAGATGGACTGTTACATTATTCGATAAATTTTAATGCCGACTTGCAGGTCAGATTTGCAGTCGACGCTTGCATAGCCGACGATGTCGAAATGTAAAGATAAATGTACCGACGTGCACGAGCATGTACACTGCAAATTTACACCAACCTATTTTATTCGATAGCACGGCCGGCGCGGAATATCACCCTTGCAAATCTATGAATTTTTCATTTTCCTCTGCTCTGACATTTTTCGGATTTTTCGGAAAGCCATCGCGAAAACTGCAATTTTCGTGCTTCGAAATTGATGAAATAAAAGTCGGGGGGGCCGGGGGACAGAAATGGCATTATTTTTGTACGTAATCCTCCTCATACAACATTCAAGTCCGGCGGATCAAAATGTTCACGAAGCTTGCATAATACACAAACTGATACTCTTAAGCTTGTAACCTCCCTCCGCTCGCCCCCCCCCCTCACACACAGCTGCACGTGCACAAAGAAGAGTCACATCAAGTCTTGAGCTATTTTAGAGGATACGCCGCGCTCAAAGCGGAAAACCGTATATCACGAGATGCAAATACCATCCCCCGTAAATCTACAGTCGCGCAAGTAAACGTATAGCGGGATATATAGTTGTGTGTATATAAAAGAACTACACCATGACATACGTCACGTTCAGCGGGCGGAAAGCCCAGGCGTGCGTCGTGTCGTACAAAAATAAGTACACTCCATCTCTCCGCTGCACATTAGCCGCGTCAGGTGGAGTTGTCGCGCGTGCAGCCTCGCGCTACGGGAGGACTCGCGGAGCAGGAGCTGGCGTAAAAAAGACCATCAGCCGCAGCGGCTCGGATACTCAGCAGGGGCAGGAGCAGTCGAGCGAAATAGTAGGGCGCACGTAAAGCGAAGGAGAGAGAGAGAGAGAGACGCGGCGGCTCACACAATCTCCGCGAGAATTCCATCAGGGATATATATCGCTCGCTCTTTCTCCTTGGCCCAGGACATCCTTCGAATTCAAAGCAGCTGCTCAGCTGCGGTCCTCCGACCACGCGCGCGCCTCTCCACGAATTAGCCCAAGAGTAATGTGTACGTCGTCCGGGAGAGAGCCCCCTAAATTACGCCCGAGCCGCGTCTGATCCTTTCTTTCTCCGAAGAAAAATGAAATGATTCGCCCGCACGTTTCCCCCCCTCGTCGCAGCGCTGGCTCCTCCGCGCCCTTGTTTTTCCTCCGCGGTGTACTTTTTCCCCTTTTGCAAAGCTTCCCTTTCTCTCGGCTCGCTCCTTTCGCTCTTCTGCTTTTGTGTAACCCGCCACGGCACACGCGGCAGCTCCTCGCCCCCGCGTGTGTGTGTGTGCGCGCGCGCGCGCGCGTGGATTTGATTGAGATACGCGCCATTGAATCGTCGTCGATCACTCTCAATCAAAGTGATATCGCGGTATTACTTATTTGTCGAGGATATGCTGGTGGCAGAACCGCCTCTGGCCGTTATTAATGGACTAAGCGACGTTTTTTCCCCGAGCTTTTGATTGATGCCGTTTTCATTAGTGCGTAATTAATTACACGCCCCGCGCGCACCAGTCGATGTAACAATCATATTCGATTGACCCGAATTGAACCGCCTTAGGCACACTGCGCGCGTATCCCCTGCTGTTTCGAGGAGTCGCACTGGCCAGGATAGAAAGCCGCTGCCAACTCAATTAACAGAGTCTCTCTCTCTCTCTCTCTCTCTCTCTCCAATTGGCGCTGATTAATTAATGCTGTGTGTCTGAAATTTTTGTGAAAATCTTTGATTTGCGCAGCATCGTTCGCCTTTGTGCGGCGCGCTATGAGCTTTCTCCTTCCGAGGGACAAAAAAGCGTCAAACGGCAATTAGCTCGTCGCTTTTCGAAATAATAAATTCTATTATCTCGGGCCAACCTCGGCGTTTAGTTTTCCCCGCAGCAGCCCCGACGTAGCGGCGCCGCGCCTCTAATTTAGCATTCAGCGGCGCGATCCTCCTCTCACTTCGGTTTCAGTGAGGAAAAGGGAAAAAAGGAAGGAAGAAAGCGCCTGGTACACGCATAGTAGTCACCGCGCCGCAGCGGGAGAGATAGAGATTCGGCCCGCCTCGTGCAAATACCAGCAGCGGGCGGAAATCACCGGGGAGTCGGTGTGAGTTACTCAGCGCTCGCGGCGGGGTGACAACGGCCCGAAGTGCGCATCCGGCGCCCTCCCCCCAGAGAGAGAGAGAGAGAAAGAGGCAGAGAGTCGCACCAGCAGCCGCTCGAAGAAGTCGAGTTAGTCCACAGTAAATTTGGCCAGACCTAACCCTGTGTGTGAGTACGTGTGGACGCCTACAGGTACATATACGTCGTAGCGTAGATAGTGATCGTCACAGTAGTGTGCCATATACATAGGTACTCTGTAACAACCAGAGCCGACGAGATTGTGGGGCTTCGCGCGCAATAATTTTGCACAATTACCGGATTTCTGTGATCCATCCTGGACCCTATTCGAGCTTTCGCTGCAATTACTCGCAGTTGCCACAGCGCTATATTATATATAGCGATCGCCTGACACACTTTGCGCGAACCTTCGAAAGGAGCAGCGGCATGAGAACAATTTTTGCTATGTAGGCCACAGCCTACGGATTTAGATGACATTACGACAGACAACGAAACGAAGTTGTCAATCAAACGGCGTATACCCACGAGCATCGAACTATATATACGTAGAAAAAAGAGAAGAATAAATAAGTCGAAAGCTTCGTATAATCCCGATCTGGATTGTTAGCCTTTATATCGGCGATCGATTGTGTCTTCGAAACAGAGAGAGAGAGAGAGAGAGAGAGAGAGAGCCCAAGCGCAAAGTGCGCGCGGACTTTCGACTTTTAATCGTCGGCAAACAAACTTTTACAACTCGCGCTCCCCGCAATTTTCCTCTCGACCCAGATCAGCTTACGATCAACTTGTCGAGCAATGATTTTCCACGCTGAGCCTCGGGAGGAAAGAGAGCGAGATCGCAGTAGCCTGTATCGGAAGACGGAAGAAGAAGAGGAAGAAGAAGAAGTATAGTGCAAGAAGAATAAGGGGGATGAGGAGCAAAAAATCGCGGGAATAAATAGCGCGAGAAGCTTCCACTTTTCGTTCGCTACACGACTCGTCGGTGGAATAGGATAGCCCGCGCGCTGCAGGAGGAGGACTCGTTGCTCCCTCTCTCTCTCTCTCTCTTTCTCTTTCTCTGGCTGTCGTGCACGGGGGAGCGTATATATACAAGCCGTATAGGGAGAAAATTGCGCACGGCCGCGCGACTCAAAATATAAATCGACGTGCGCAGCTGGACGCGCCTACGTGAGCTGGGTGTCTATTCGAGGCTCCGCGGAGAATCCGTTATCTATTCTGCCCCCGAGGCCCTGGCGCCGCGGCTCGACTTTCCATTGCAGCAGCCGCAGCCCTAGACGCACGACGCCCGACACTCCAGCTGTTTATTTCAGGTGCAAATTTTCAGTTTGCACTCGACTTGCAGTGTGCACTGCACTTGCTCTCTCTCTCGCTCTCTTTCTGGGAGCTGCCGAGAGGCAGAGTGCGGTAAGAGGGCGCGCGCGTATATACATATATACGTATATACATCGAGAGCGCGCGTAGTTTGCCCTGCGGCGCGGTTTCCCCGCAGACTCCTCTCGCGAAATTGTTAAAATATCCGAAGTAACGGCGGGGTAACGCGGCGCATCGATCGAGCCTCGGAGCAAAGCAGGCTTAGCCGCGCGTATTTGCATGCGCATTGTTTATATTCATGGGAGAGAGATACAGCGTTATCTGCGCCGCGGCGTTTTAGTCCGCGGCTGTGTGTGTGTGTGTGTGTGTGCGTGTGCGCAGAGACTGGCGCGCGGTTTGTCATCGATTTAAGCGATCAGGAGCGGAAATTGAAGCCGCGCAATCTTACCTCTTCTAAAATTCATGAATTGATAGCACACGCCGCATCATTCGCGCATTCTCATGTATATTAAATGCCGCGCGCTAGCGTGCGTATACGATCGCGGTGCAGTCGTCCACCCGCGCGTACCGCGCGTTCAAAATTAAAACGCTCCGCTATAATCGGCCAATTATCGAAAGTGCAATACAGCAGCTATGTGTACACGAATTTCGAGCGAGACGCTGCCTGCCCGCAGCTCGAACGGAAGAGAGCGAAGCGGCAGCGCTGCAGCGCGGTACTCGAATTCCGATGAAAGAGTCGGCCCTCTCTGCTCATCCGACTGTCATCGGCGCGTTCCGCGCAAGTATTAATTCGACGGGAATGAAAGGCACATTCGCACATTCCCGACACGCGCGCGATGTGCCAATGTATTCCCCCTACTGCAGGTCGTTTGCAATTCCAGGGGAGAGAAAAAGCGGAGAAAAGCGCGCGGAGAGAAAGAGAGAGAGAGAGAGAGAGAGAGAGAGAGAGCAGAGGAAAAAGGGAAAGCGCGCTTATTCCTCATTAATGGAACGTTTCGCTCGACAGCTAATACCGTCCGTCAACAGGCGCGCGCTCGCGGCTTCGCTCCGGCGCGCCGACCGATTATTAAATCAGGCGTACGTGTGACTTATCGAGTGACGACGAGCCGCATAATAGCGCTTGCGCGCCTGTATAAAGGAAATTTCTCCGCAGCCCGAGAGAAACGTCGTTTCGCTCCGCGGCGGCAGCAGCAGCCCGAACAATGGAGCGCCTCCTCCCCGCGCGCTGGAGGGCGAGGGCCGCCCTCCAACTTGGCTAATATAATACGCGCCTGGTGTATACTGTACGCGTAAACGCGTATACCTCTATGCATATACACCCGTACCGCCAGCAATTCGTCCTCTTCACGTTCATATATATGCGCGCTGCTCGCGGGAGTCATTTGAATAATTTACTCGGCGGCTCGCTCGCGAAACAAATTAATTGATCCTGCGTACGCGGGCGCGCGCCTCTACCCGCGGAGCTAAATCGACCCCCATCTCTCTCTCTCTCTCTCCCTCTTTCCGCCGGGCTCGCTCTCTTTTCGAGCTGATATTTCACGCAAGCGCCGCATCATCAAAGCCCTGCAGCTCTCTGCACGCATGCGATGGCGTTTGACGCGCCCGTTAAAAATTGCAATCACAGTGCTCAACGGTCTTTTTGCCATTTTTCTTTCTGCGCTGATTTATCTCGGCGTCCGCTCGTGTTTTTTTTTTCCCCGTTCGAGAAACTCGCCCCGCGCAGTCGCGTCTCGACTTTCAAACAAGTGTTTGCATAATGCACAGCTTAGGGAGGGAGCTATACGCTTGCTGTTATCGGAGCTTATGAATTATCGCTCCTTTTTTTAATGATTTCCTCTGCGCGATACGGTCTGCGCACCGTTTTCGTTAAAAAAAAAAAAAAAAACTGATATTGACCGAATTTTCGATGCATAACTGCGACGCTGCGAGCAATTTATTTATAGCGCAGACTCTCGCCGGGTAGCCTCGAAAATTGAAAATTTCTATCAATCAAATTACTCTGAACAATTAACTGAAAAATAAATGAGCTGCACCGAGTCGTTAATTGGCGCATTAATAATAATCTTGTTAATAATTAATTAATAATCTTGTTTTCGTCGCGCTCCAGCAGCGAAAATGTAACCGTCACGCAAAGCCAGAAGCCGTCCATAAATTTTCGTTACTCGGTATTTTTTTTCCCCCCCGCCCCGCGGAACGCGCGTCAAATTCATCATATTTGAAGTGCCCTTATCTTCTCGCTGGACCACTTCGCATGGCGTTTCTCATATTGACATACGCGAATTTTCTCACTCGCGAACTGTCTCTCGATAAGCCGCTTTTGCTCATGGCTATCGACAGGGCGTTGCGCTGTATCTAGGCTTTTGCGGCAGTTTATTCATGTTAAGCTTATAACTCATCGACAGAAAGTGCATAGTGTGTGCCTTTGACCGAGTGAATATGAAAATATTGCCGAACCAATAAGGCACTTGTTGGTTGGTCCGTTCTTTTTTTCATTTTTATCCCGTGAAGCCCCGAAGTTAACAGTCGTAACGAACAGAGAGCCGCCCGACACTGCGAGGTTTTATTTTTGAAATACGTTGGTGAGAGTTGCTCAGTACCGTAAGTGCATCCATTTTCAAACATGTGTTCTGTTTTTCGCAAATTATCTTTGGTAATTTCCTATAAGTTATCAAAAGTTTGCTTTAGTTCAACTCGACTTGTCGATAGAGGACTTTGTCTAAGGTACTAGTAACATCAAGCTTTCGATGTAAAATAGCATTCTGAGCAATTATACTGATCCGAGTGCAGATCGACTCGGTAATATGCTGATTGATGTTGTATTTACATTTAGCAAATGGAACTAGGTTGTTTGGCAAACCATCACTGAATTAACGAAATCGTAATTTGCCGACCAACTGGCGGCAACAACATTTTGAATGCACCGAATTCGTTAATAACGTGTTTTCGACGGGTCCACCCCAAACAGATCCACAAGCAGATCCCAAGCCGTGTAATTTTGTCTCACACTCGTTCAACCAAGCGAATACATTGCTGTACAAAGAATAGAGGGAGAGAGAGGGAGAGAGAGAGAGAGAGAGGTCGCCCTGATAATTCTCTTTCTCGAGTTACAGTTGCAATCCTGAGCTTCGTCGGGGCTCCAATTAAGGCAGCCGCTGCGGCGGCGCTTCTCTAAGAGCTGGTTCGCGCAGTTTCGTGTCTCTCGCTCTCTGAGCCCGCGCCATATACGTGAGTTTCCCATTCGCCGGCTACGTATACAGAGAGCGAGAGAGACAGAGAGAGAGAGAGAGAGAGAGACAGCGAGAGCTGCAGTGGCAGCAGCAGCAGCGGCGGCGGCGGCGGCGGCGGCGACGCGACGGCACACTTGGCCCCGTGTATTTAGATTGAATTGCGCGCGACATTAGGCAAACAACCGCAGCTGTCTTTTGTTCCTGAGACGCCGGCGTTGATGTGTCGCGAACTTGGGCTCGTTACCGCGCGGGATTGCACGGCTCCACGACCTATCCTGCGCACTGTAGTTCGATGCGGTGAGCTGTTTCTCTGAATCAGCGGCTGATTGCGCGACGTTCCTCGGCAACGTCCTCGACCTCCTCGCACACCCACACCCACACACACACACACACACACATATAGCTAAACCTCGAGCTGTCCTGCAGACGCAGTTCCGTTTCTCGCTGCGCGCACGGTTAATTAATATTTCTAAAGTAAATCCCAAGCAAGAGCCTCGCGCGTCCCTTTTTCTCGAGAAACGTGCGCTTTGTCTTCATTTCTACATTCGTTTAGCTCGGGCTCCTCCCCTTCGGGTCCTATACGACATCGATGCAGCAGAGTTGATCTGGATTTTTCAAATTTCCACGCGCAGATTTGCATAGAAATCTAATTTAAAAATAAAACGTATAGCGCTCGACTGCAGTATTCTCGGAGCAATTAGCTCGAACAATATATGTTTACGTCCATAAACTGATGAGAACGTATACGATTCCAATTACATCGGATATGCGACCGCATAGTGTATAGCCCTCATATCCATAGAAACGTATATAACACAATATAGTTCGACGAGCGAGTATATATACGCGCGTATATAGATGCAGAGACCATACGTATAGCGAGAGAGGGGTGGAGGGAGAGAGAGAGAGAGGGAGAGCGATCGCGACCGACCGCAAGAACTGCAGAGCCAATTTTCAGCAACAATTAACCATTGGCAGCGCGATGCATTGTCCTGCAGGCGCGTGTCGCCATATCGAGGCACATACACACATGCATATTTATCCGAGGCGTGGGCGGTGCAGGGGCAGCGGCGACGCGCAGACTAGAGACTACGGCCAGAGCTGCATAACCGGCGCGAGAGCGCAGTAGTCGTAGTAGGTGCAGCCTGGCAAACTTGTATCAAACGCCCGAATTAATGGTGCGCACATGCACGTCGGCCGCCTCTCGTATAAGCTCTCAGCCAGGCGCTGCATTCCATAGAGTGTATATCCTGCGGCCTGCGGGGGGTGTATTCCACCTCGCAAGACAACGAGTCGCAGCGTGGCCGCACTCGCAGAGAGCGAGAGCGAGAGAGAGAGAGAGATATCTGCAGGTATGTGTCCTCGGCATCTGCGGCTCGATACGCGCTGACCCCAACTCTCGCTCCTGCCCGAATATACACCCTCGGCAAGCCGCGTAACCTACTGACAATAGTTCGAGAATCGCACCGCAGTATAGCGCCGGCTGCAGGCTCAGCTTGCGTTTATGCGCGACTGCTGCTGCTGCTGCAGTGCACTGCTCCCCTGGCCGCCGCCGCCGCCACCGCCGCCGCACGTCTGTGTACTTATTTGTGTTTACTCTCCCGTGTTTCGGCATTTGCGCAGAGCTCGCCGCGTCCTATACGTGCGGAACGCTCGCACAGCCGTGGCGTAGATCTCTCCGGGGCGCTCGAGAGCCGAGGCACATATATAACGAGTCGCTCCGGCTCCGATAATTTTTTACCGCCCTTCTCTCCCCGCGCTTCATTTATTTATTCAGAAATTGAGATTGCAGCGAGACTGCTGCCCAGAATTCTCCAGTGCTCATGACTCAGGTGAACTGCAGCCTCTGCGGCTCGGGCGTATCTCACCGCCAAGTGCAGTACGGTTGAGGAGGGAGGAGGAAAAATAATCAGAAATTATTGTGCATAACGCGAGCGCGGCGGAGCTCGAATAAACAAGAAGACGAGACTCTCGGAGAGAGAGAGAGGAGAGGGCGCGCCGAGAATAAGATAGGCCAAGCTCTGGGCGAAAAGCTCGGCGGCGGCAGCTGCAGCGACATTAGCGCACAAGACATATAAACTGGACTCCCGAGAGTGTCATAATGTCCCTCGACATCGCGTCACTATACGCATTGTGCAACGTTGCACCGGCGCTAGACAAGTTATAGTTTCTCTTGCGAGATTCTCTCCCCTGGTACTCGTACCTCTCTCTCTCTTTCACGCGCTCGCTCTCGCTCTCTATAACCACTATCCGGCAACCCGCGGGACGCGGGAACCAGCTCGCTTCCCTCCTCTGTCCCGAGAAATTCACGGGCATCAACTCCCGCGAATCAAGCTCCAGCGCGAATCCTGTACTCCCTTACCAGTCGACAGTCCTATATACACGATGTCGTGAGTGAAATGTACCAATCTGAATTGTGGTTCGTTCCAGCGCGCCGGTCAACTGCCCAGAATGTTTTAGAATTTTCGATAGGGAAACGTGCAGCAGGTATCAGCCCATCCGAAACAGGACGTCACTCTGTACTCGGGCGCTGATCGCAGCGAGACGCGCTCTTGACTCTTTGTGTCATCACCCTCCGACGGCCCACGCCACCCTCTACACGCACAGACGCGCAATCTCTAGAGCTGCAGAGACAGACAGCCAGTTTAACAAACAGAGGGCGCAAAGAGTGCGCAACGAGCTGGACTAAAGAGGGTGTCGCGCGAGTCTCGTCCTCGACTTTCATGCGCACTACACACCCGCTCGAGAGCCCCGGCGCTGCGCTAAAGAAGGACAATGGGGAGGCAGGAGAAGCAGCCGACGACGGCTCGAGCAAATATTGTCGTTAGCCTCGCGAATTCGTATATATACACGCGGAGAAGCGACGTTGACGTCGGCGGGCGCCTCGACGAGAGCGCGGGAAAGACGCGTACAAGGTATACACACGTCCGAGAAAATGAAAGTTGGGCTGTGCGCGTGGTACACACGAGACGAGGCACCGCGGGAGAGCGCGTGAAAAGACGATGGGCGCTGGCGGCAAGAAGCCGAGTAGAAAAAGAGGTGCAATCGGAGGAGCGAGAGGCCTCGACGCGCGTATAAGTCTCGAGCCGATGCCTCGGGGGCTCTATGCTAATAAAACCTCGTCGTTGTCGACGGCGGCGGCACACGGCCCGCAGCCTTTGTTTGTTACTTTTATTCTTCTTCCTTTTCCCCCCGCCCGCCCGGCTCTTTCTTTTGTGCGCCCCGTAGCCTTGTCTCGGAGACCCTCCGCGCCTCTATGTCTGGCTTATATACACATTCATTTGCACGTGCGTCCAATATTTTTCTCGGAAAATGAATTTTCCATCCTGTTATGCTGATAAGCCACTTTGCTTTCTTAGCCAGCGTTTGATACTGACGCGAGCTTTCTGCGACTGCACGCTTTGCTTTTCGTGAAAGGGAGCCTCCTATGCGGACTGCACGCCTGCGACGTACTCTCCGAGACCCATCAAGGCGATCTCGAAATTGGAGGAAAAAGGACAACAATATACACGAGTGCACAGGAAAATTTTTAAAATCGCACTGCACAGTCGCCCAGATTCTGCTGGGCCGGAACTGAGCAGACGCGTCGCGAATGAAACGAAGCCGTGATTTGCAGGTCGAATATCTCGTATGGGCGTGCATTATGCGGCATTTAATTGAGGAAGGCATCGGGAAACGTACACGATACGCCCCGCGCACAGAAGTGCAAAGGAGCGAAGGAGGCTGGCATTGGCCATACGGGCTGAGCTTATACTGTATCTCTGGAATCTTCGATCCTACACGTAAAATTGCCGCTGCAGTCCGATTCGACCCGTCGCTTTCCCATTTGAGTTTCGTCTAATCGATTTCCATTTCGGTTCTTCGCACTGCCCTGATCCCTTTTAACTGCAGGCAGTTCCTCGTGATAAGACGAGAGCTCAATTCGCAGCGCAGCGTTTTCCCCTGCGAAACAAAGATTCCCCTATACCCGTTTACCCGCGTGGAAAATGGATTAATGCTCCGAATCGCAATATATAAGCAGCAGCAGTTGGCCGCGCGCGGCTCTTAAAGCTCGAATAATATATGCGAGCGAGCGAGCGAGCGAGCGATGAAGGCGCCGCGGTGAGCTCGTAAAAGCCGGCGGCCGCGAATCGTTTTACGGCCCGAACTGGACGCCACGTGCCTGGCAAATGAAATTCCCCTCGACTCGCGCGTCGAGCTTGCGCTTCAAGCGAGTACTTTTTATTTTCGGTCGGGAATGATTTACGAGACGAATTGAGAAAAAAAAAGAGCGGGCGCGAGCTCGCGCGCAGGAGCCTCTCGCGGATTATGATCAATTCGAGTACGGACATTGCTCTTTAAACTTTTAAGATTTTTTCTTTTACGCAGTTTTTTTCTCCCCTCGGACGCGTGCGCGCTCGATGTTTCTTCTCTTCTTTTTTTTTGCTAGCGGCGCCTTCTTCCTGCCGCGTGATTTAACGCGGCCGCGCACCAGAAAATAATTCGCTCTCAGCTTTGAATTTAACCCACCTATGTCCAATCGATATCGAATTTTAATGCTGCTCGCTTATTTTTAGTGCGCGCCCTTTGAAACGTCAGCGCAGTGCGTTACGTTGACGATACGCGAATATTTATTTTCTCCGATGATTTATGTATTAGCGGACTATACGCTCGATTCTTATTGTATTTACTCGTACGTCCATATTGACAGACTTTTCACTAAAGCGATACTCGACGGGCTTTTTTTTATCGACTCTATTTGCTTTTATGAACGAGCTTTCGCAATATACCGATACTTCCTATCATCAATATTATTGATCATTCTATGCCTCTCGTGTGCGATACCATAAAGGCAGTCTATTAGCGATGTGAAAGGTTGTCCCTACATCTTTTAACAAAATAAAACTATCTTACCGCACGTGAAACTCGTGAGCAGCAAAAGTCGACGTAAATGAACTTACCTGAAAAAGAGAAAATAAAGCAATTCTTATAATTAAAAATAGAAATAATAATTAATCTAAATTAATAAGTAGTGGCAGTGTTGTTTGAACATATAAATAGCCTTTTAAAGCCTTAACAAGCAATTTCGAAAACTTTCTGATTTTTCTTATAAGTATATTTATAGTACATGAAACCGTCCATTTCTTCGAAATTCCCGCCAATGTTCTACCAACTTTTCATTTATATGAAAAAGGGTCTATTACCCACTCTTGTAATTGAAAAAGCACGATCTCGTGCTCAAACTTCATCCGCGCCAACGCCCCCCTTTCAGCTGCAGAGTTTACTATATTATCCCTCGAAAGGTAATGCGCGAATCCAAGCCAGAACAAAAAATGAGCTTACCGAGACTCCATTGGCGTGGAAGTCAAAAAAGCGAAGAAAACCCCTGTTTTACTATATATGGGTCGGACCTATCGGAGGCCCGGAGGGAAAAACGATGACGTCCAAGCATAAAAAAAGAAAGTCGGCAGAGAAAGAGAGATCAGCAAGAAATGGGCACAGCAAAAACAAAGACAAGAATAAGACGCGGATTTAGCAGTTGCCGGGAAAAAGCTTTGGCCGTTTCGACGAATACCGTGCGTGTGTATATATATATAATACGGGCTCCGTATCCTAAGCTCCTTTGCGGCGAGTGCTTCGCGTGCGAGCTATAAGGTAACGAGGTGGGGGGGGGGGCGGGGGGAGGAACGCCATACAAGATGAAGCGAGAGCTTTTTCTCGTGCGTTCGCAAAAGAATGTCCGCGAGCTTTCGTTGGCTGTATATGTAAAAAAAATTTTAGGGGTAATCGCCTGTGTTATTTTCGGCTCGAGTAGTGACTGATGCGATTGCTCCGACAGTTTTATATTAATGAAGTTTCAAGCGCTATTAATAAAATATCGCTCCCTATATTTTGAGAATCGATCGCCACTTTGATAATTATCGGGTTGCAATAATATGACGATATTTATTTCCAGGGATAAATGCGGTTTCGGGGGGGTTTATTGGGATACTTGCGGGCACGAACGAAAATGGACGTCTAAATGGTAGATGAAATTTTATTTTAATTTTATTTGGAGAAACTCAGTCGTAGCGGCGGATTTATTTTCGCTTCTCTTTCTCAGTTTCTTAAAATAAATGCTCACAGTGCACACGGTCGCGTCGAATTTATTGATTTCGCAGCCAAAAATGGCACGTTCGGGCAGCGGAAAAAGTGGTTCGCTCGCGAGCGAAGAGCTGCAGAAGAGCTAGAGAGGGGGAGCGAATAAAAAAGCAAGAATAAAGCAAGACAAAGGGGGAAAAAAGGAAGAGGCGAACTAAGGCCATTTCTCGAGCCGGGCGTTATCAAATTTTTTCCTTTCAATGTGTACACCGATAAAACCGGCTCCGCTGGCTGCACGCATGGTGCGGCGCTCGCGGACGTTTACGGGGGCTTCGGAAGTTTGTCGCAATCACCGTTTGTCTTCGTGCAGCGCGCGAGACACGCGACGTGCACCACAGCAACTCTTTCTCTGTCGCGCGGCTGGCGCGTACATGTCGCGCGCCGACCCTCCACTCTCGCTTGTCGCTCCTTTTTTCTTGTTACACTTTCTCCGCGCGCCGCGCGCTTCCCCTCTTGGCGCTTTAAGCCGGGCTCGCCGTTATATATATATAAGTCTTGCCGCGCGTCGCTCTCGTCTCCGTCCTTGCCTGCGCGGGGTGGACGGGGTGGAGGGGCCGTATTTGCTCTACTAGCTGCGCTCTCCCTCCCCCCTCGGACCACACGTTTTTCTTTTTCCGCGCGTTGAACGTGCGCGGAATATTTCATCTACTGCGACTCTGCCGTCGCGTCTCTATCTACTGAAATGTAAATTTCCCTGCTTTTTCGAATTCCCAGAGACGGATTTTCGCTGCAGCGCGGCTGTACTGCAAGTTTTCGGTGGCGCGCCGAACAGCCGCATCGCAGGCGCACATTCGATTAGCGCTGATGAGCCGGATACCCTTGGCGCTCACGCGGCTCTCGCGTCAACATTCGAAATTGCGTCCGTCTCGCGACGGGGGAGAATCGCTGCAGTGCGCGGTGCGCAGCTCTCGGCAGTGGCGCGCAAGAACGAAATTAGTTTCCGCTGAAAAGAGGGGATGAAAAAAATCTTAAAAACGAAATAAAGGTCGCCGGCTGTCGGAGAGTCGTGCGATATATACGCAAGTATATACGCCGGGGGTCGCGCGCTTTCGATTCCCAGACGCTCGTAATCCCGTCGTCTTGCGCTCCCGCGACAAATCCTTGGCGTTTGATTACACTGCGCAGCCGACTTGTGACGCTAGTCCTCGTGTCCGCAAAAAGCAGAGGCGAAAGAGCTGCCGCCGTCGCTGGAGATAGCCGAGTAGACCGAGAGAGCGCGAGGACGAGGAGCGAATCCGAGAGTAGAATCCGGTGTAGAGTAGAGCGGAGCGAGCTATAGCGATGGGGTGAGAGCTGCTATATGTATACCCACGAGTATGTGTGGATGAGGACGATGATCTCGCCCCCGGGAAATAACATATTTGCTGCCGAGCGCGCGCGCGCGCGTGTCTGTGTGTGTTTATGCGGCTTCGAGTACACCCCCGCATACCCGTACCCATGGGTTTCTGCAAAAAAAAAAAAAAACGCGTCCGACCATTCGCTCGCTTCCATTCAATCTGCGGCCGATCTCGCTGCATCGACGCGCGAATGAGATTTTCGTCCTCCCTCGAACGCGCGCGGCAATGTAAGCGACGCGATATCGCGCTTTGCCTGACGAGGGCTCCGATCGACCGAACGGGGCTGACGTGATTCGCCCCGACTGCACTTTCCAGCGAAGACGCTAACGAGAACGTGCATTCGCCGCGCGGAATGAAGAGTGCTCGGCCGCGCGCGCGTACACACACGGCGCGCAGTGTGAAATAAAAGTGGGACACGCGCGCAGCACTACTTCTCGATTGGCCGCCGATGCTCGGGCTGGCGGGGAAGGCTTTCAATTCTAGTCCAACTTGAGATATTGGATAAAAGTGTCCATATACACAGCCGATCCGTCACGCGGGGGCGACTTCCTTAATGGCACTGTGCATTAACCCGAGCGTAAGCCAAGTTTTCCGTATTTACACCGAATTTCGTTGCAACGCCGGCTCATTACGCTTTTGAAATACGAGCCGAACTAAGTACTTTATAATTATGAGCTTCCTCTTTTAGGGCGCAGCTATTATTGGTCTTGGTATATCGTTAACGTGGAACCACCAAGCTCGCGCTAATCGCGTAATCCTTAATGCGCGCGACTCGCTGGCTGAAAATTTACGATTACGTGTAAATTGGAAGAATCGGGCAAGTAGAAAGGGAGAGCAATTCTATTGCTAATGCGCAGATTGAGATTGAAGACCCGGCGAAATTAGACGGCGAACGATCCTGTCGAAGCACATAATTGTCAAGAAAATTCAGCGCTATATTCGGAGATGCTGCGGTCGTACAAGCGCAGTAGTCCAGTGCTGGAGGGAAAAGGTGATTGACATAATTTATCGAATATCTGCGTTGGTTGTATATAAACGAAAGAGAGGAACCCTATATATATATATATATGCGTATACGCGTGTGGTACGTGTAAGCTTTTCTCTTCCTCCCCCGTCATTCCCGATTTATTTGGCGCAAGCCACGTTTCCTGCGCAACAAACGAATAATTCGATGAAGGTCTGGTCTAGTTCACTCCTCTGCCCCCTTATGCGAAGCTTGTCTCCGAACATCGGGCTCTCGGCCGCGTAATAGTATATAGAGAAAAACGTCGAGCAGTAAATCCGGACGGAAAAATTGGGTTGAAAAAGGTCCGTGCGGTTTGTTAGTCTGCTTCCTATATACGTGTATATACAGATATATATACAGCATATCGCACGAGGACAGGGACATTTCGCCGGGCTCTTCTCTCTCCCTCCCTCTCTCTCTCTCTCTATCCCACGCGCTGTGTTCCCACAGGATCAGTCCACGGCAATGTGCGGCCGTGTGTGTTTCCGATCTCGGCGCAACGTCGCTGGCTTTCTTTCCGTGTGGGTGTATATATAGCCGGTAGGTGTATTGAGCTGACCGTAAAAATCTTCGGCGCCGCCGTCGCCGCCTCGCGTCAGATACACACGCGCTGGGTATACTGCGCGCGCAGAGAGGGGCCCTCTCCGAAGGAGAAATATCGTTATTGCTCGAGAGGTCCTGCGTGCCACACAGCAGCGGCGGACTTTATTTATTTTTTTCCCTCCGCTTTGCCGCGCCGATCCCAACTTTTTCACGACTACACACCAAGTCCGCCTTTGTACGCTCTATTTGTCCTTTGTTTTTTTTCGCCTCGATGCGCGCAGAGGTAGAGGCGACTGCGACGCGCGGAGTGGGGTGGGGGGGGGGGGGCGAGGGAGCTCAATTTTCCTGCCGTTTTTTTTTCAACAGTCGTTTATTTCAACAACGGCGGCAACAACAGAAAACAGGCTCGAGTGCGCGCCGCCCATAGTATAGGCGCTTTTGTTATAGCGCAGAGTGCTTTCGACGTAGCCATAGAGTCTGGTCTAGCGCGGGCCTTTTGCCTGCCAGATTTGTCAGGATTACACCTACTGGACTTTTTCGGACATCTCCGCGTGATTCTAACTACTATCGGCACCTTGTTCACTCGTTCTCCCGCCCCCTCTTCAGCCTTTTTTGCTCGGCTTTCTTTGTTCACTCGCCTGCAAATCATCTTTCCTTTTATTTTTACGTCCGCTCCATTTATGCAGCTGTGTACTGCTCTCGACGGAATTTCGCCGGGGATTTCCTTGCTGATGAATTTTTTCGACGCAATTGTTTTCGCGCTCGTGCACAAAGCTCTCCCCGCTGACTAATAGCCCCTACAGACAATATTACATATTGGTTGGACTTTGCTCCCATATGTTATTTGCAGTGCGGCATTATCGATCGGCGCAGCGTCAATTTCAGAATTCGAGGCGACTTTTGTTCTAAACAGCGTTGACGCAAGATTAAAATTGCAAATTCTGAAAAAAACCGTTGTCGATTCGAAATTTATCAACGGCTTGTTTAAAAGCGAGTCCCCCCCGATACGAGCTTCTCGATTCCAATGTCTTGTACCACTCAGTCGTCGAGATATATATATATACTGTCGCGAACAAGCGCTGGACTTTCCGATAATGGATCCCGTGTCCGCGCAAGTACCATACTTTCGAAGCACCAATTCGCCTTCTTTGGCCGCCCCAATCGAGACCTTGTGACGGAACAGCAGGCCATCCATCCATCACAGCGCGGGTATATAAATTTCGACGGAAAGGAAAGTCGCATCAGAATTAAACGACAGCCATCCCATTCCCAATGGTTTCTCCCCCTCTGTCTCTCCCACGACTGTAAGCGATACCTGCAAATAACTTGCACCCGCGGCCATAAATTGCCAGGCTCCCTGGCAACTAGAAATATTCAACGTGCGCGATCGCTATGAATGCCTATAGGCGCATGTTTCATGGAAGATATCGTCGGAAGCGTCATAATTTACCGGACTGCACTCGCTGTACATATTCGAGGGAGCATCGGCTGCTGCTGTTGCTCCGCGGCTCTGTGTATACGGGGCTGCGCGCGAGTGCAAAATGACGCGGAGCCGAGAACGAAACACACAAATGCGCGCATAGAACGCGTATAACGAGTCCGCGCGCGCTCGCGCTGCGGCCGCCTGAAAAACTTGGAGAACAAGATTTATGGCGGCCCGCGATAACGCCGGCGCAAGGTATTTCGCGTCAATTTTAATGCTTTCTCGTGGCAAACAACCAAGTAGATTTTCTCTCTCGAGATACGTCAATGCGCCGCGCACGCAATGACTTATACGCTTATCGAAAGTATATCGCGAGTTTGTCCTCCTTTTTTTTCGCGCTCGCGCGCCAAATGCGGCGCGTTACAAGTATCTCGTCCTCCCATGGAGAGAGTCATCGCCGAGCATCAGGAGCTTTTTGTTCATCGTTTTTCGCACCCACTCTGTACCTCGTACACGCGTGATCTCTTTCCGTTGGCAACCGTTTTCTCTCACACCGACTATAATTTCTGTCTTTCTCGCTCTCCCCCCCCCCCTCTTTCTCTCTCTCTCTCTCTCTCTCTCTCTCTCTCTCTCTCTCGCGTGCTTTACAATTCCCTCTATATCTGTTTGACTGCGCATTTGGTGGTTTATGCCTGTTCGATAAGAGATCGCGCAGTAGATTCTGGAATACGACCATTTGGAGCACTACATTTCCACCGCTCCCTTCCCCCCCCCCCCCCGCTCTTTCCACTCCTCCCGTTCTTTCTCTCTTTAGTGGGGACATTCGCAGTCATTCGCGCGGTCAGGTCGACTAAAATATTAGCCTGGCTGGAAGAATATCTCAACAACAGGGCCGAAGAAATTTTTCACCTACTCGATATAGTCGAAAACCCTTCAAACCTACACACACTGATATACTGCTCGGTCGACTATGTATGTACGCAGGGATAGATAAGCGACTGAGCCGCATCGATACAGTGAAATTCAAACAATAGAGTCTGCACGAGGTCACGAAGAGCCGACCACTGACTGTACTGTGACTATATGTTCTGTAGCGCGTGAGCGTTTAACGAATCGCTGCACGCGGTTGTCCCTTCTGTGCAATCATCGGTGCGGAGCAAGTGCGGAGGGCCCGAAATTCGAAATGCACGCACACGTACAGGTACTTGCAGGCGCTCGTCGCGCATTACGGTTATCGAAATGAGCCTCCGCGGACTGCGGCATTTCGGCTCTCGCGCGATGTACCGCCGGCTCCGACTCCGGCGTTACAGAGGCGCGTCCGCTTTCCGAATTACCCGATAATGCACTCGACTTTAAACAATCCCGCGCGCGCAGGAAATGAATCATAGCGCGCCGACGCGCGGGAAAGAATTGATCTCTCCGAGATTCGTAAGGAACGCCCAGGCTCGTTTAATTAAATTCATTAATTATTGCATTCCCCAATTAGATCATCGGAGCGTTAAGGCTATTTCTTGGAAGTTCAGCGTTCTCGTTCGATAAGAGCGATTCGAGAGATCTATACATATTTTAGAGAATTTTCTTTGGTGAAGATATTATATTATATATTGATATAAGTCGCAGATGAAATATTTTATTGATAGCGGGAAGCTCTTTCTGTAATATTATCAGTTGGTCTCGAGTCGTAATTTTTTATTTTTATGATATCTTAATTAAATTTTACGAGCTCTCCCGGGTATCAAGTTCATTAACGCTTTTATCACTTTGACTATGCTGCTCTAGAAACTCGAAAACAGTTAAAACTTTAAGTGTCTCTTAAACATGTTAGGCTCTTATATATGTATAATAGAGTTTTCGCGTCGGGCATTGTTTGGCTGTAAATAAAAACTATCTGCTGATAAGAAGGCCATAGCGATTGTTATTTTAACGAGTTTTTCTTTGATTCGCGAAACAATAAGATTGAGCTCTACCGTGTAATGTCGCGAAATAAAACGACAAAGCAAGCGGCGCTGCTTTTCTTCTCTCCGCATCGCTAACGAATACTGATAGTGTTGTTCAATCATCGGCTGCATCTATACCCTGGAAACATATGTGACCTATATATTCTCAGTGCAACTTCCCTGCAATTCGATTTACTTTGACGGAAAAGGGAAACGTGATCTCGTGTAACAACGGCAGTATATCTAACGTGAATGTGCGGGTATGTATGCGAGTATGCGTCGTGTGTATACGTGTGATGTGAGCGAGAGCGCAAGCGTGCCTGGGCATGTGTCCGAGATTGCATCGACCAGTCATGTACGTGTACAGCGAATTCAGCTAACCTTAACAACGTCTTAATTTACGCTCAATTAATGCGCACACGCCTTTAAATATTAAAGCCGAGAAAACAGTTGAAAAAAGGAAGGAGATCCGGGCTTGTGCATTCGTGACACGAAAACGTGACGCGCTCGTCTGGCCTAGCTGCATATACGTGTGTATATATATATATATGTATATATAAAGTCTCGACTGAATGTAGGGTCTACACTCTACACGCTGATAAGAAAGCTTACAGCGCGGCCGGAGCGCATTATCCTAGCGAAAGCGAATACATTGCAAACTCGGCAACATAATCTGACTTGCTCGCTCTGCATGGCTACGTGCGCGACGCGCTCGCTAGCGATGATAAATATTATCTCACGTGGAACGACTCTCTTTACACATTGTTTCGCGTCAAGAGCACACTGCGGATGCACTACAACTGCCGTTGCCGCATCGCACGTTCAGATACGCGCTTACATATACGCGTCCACACGTATATGCATATACCTGCAGTCGTTGTATATACACTCATACACGGACACTGCAGGTTATACACATATGAATCACAAACGGTGTCAAAAGTCTGCATTCGCGGGGGAGTACCTCTGTTTCTCTGCGCGCGCGAATATATATATACGAAAAAAAGAGGCTCGCTGCACACAGTTGGATAGTTGCGCAGTTGAAAGTTTTGAAATTGAAAATAGGAGCAAACTCGCGGACGAATTCATTGTTCCTGGCGCGCCGTAAAAAATTCCTTCTTGATGACCTTTTTTTTATCATTACATATATATACGCTTCGCGCCGGGCTTTTATTTCCTTTGTTTTGAAGTACGAGGAAAACTATAAATTTATTCGTCATTGAAGATATTGAAGTTGGCTGGTGCGGTTCTTTCTTTGCGAATTTCGATGCGTACATAAAATTTAAAACTTTGAGAGGATTTGCGCAGTTGTTTCAATCTCGACGCAGTTACTCGATACCCGATTATTTGAAAAGTTTGTGAAACAAATAAAGACTGTTTGCGAGCGAATCGATGTTTCGTTTATTTTACAAAATCTATCCGCACTTGCGCACGAATAGAATTCGTATATAACTAATTCCAATCGCCGATATTATGGGAGCTCTTTAACTTTTAGTAGGTCAAACTAGCTCGAATATTACATCATCAGGAATGCACGCGGTGCAAATCCGTTTGAAATTCGAGTCAGTTAATGTCTGTCTAGATAAATTACCAATCGTAAGCTCATTGCGGGATATTGATATAGATAAGCTATTTACGGCAAAGCCTTAGTTAAAATTAGCCTCCGACAATTTCTCGTACATTGCCTATCCCGTATTGTATGCAGTATGTATTAATTTAAAAAAAATCTCGTTTTATTCACAAGAGCCCGGGCAATTTTGTCAGCAACGAGCTCGAATCTGTTGGCGCCTCGCCTATTTCTCCTCCGTGCTTCGAGCTCATCGTTTTTCCTTTCTTCGTTATGCACAGAGGCCCTCTATTTTTTCCATTTATTCGCCTTTCTCGCGCGGCTCCTCTTCCGTTATACAAGCAGAAGCGGCGACTCTGCGATCTCTTTCCAATCGGGCTTTTGATCCGCTGCGAATTACAATAACAAATGAACGGCCTCCGCGCACGAACGCGCGAATCACGCCTTTCATCGCCGTAGAAGCTGTAGGTGAAAAACGAAACGCGATTGTACGCTCTCGCGCAAACTTTCAGCTAGACGAATATAAACGAGTGAGACAGCGAGCACGGCAGACGAGACAACTGTTGGCATTTTCATGATTTCCTTTTTCAAGAGTTCTCTATTGCAGCGCGCGGAATACAGTAGCTTCTTCTATTCGGCGCACGGCTCGCTTTAGCATTTTAATTTCGACGTTTCAATTCAGAGATTGCAAGGGTGGCGCGGCATTTTTGTTCCGGCGCGGGCTGCACCGCCGCGACTCTGATTCCTCTTCTTTGAGCTTACATTGCGAATCGCGCACAAACGAGGAATCCGTAGATCGTTCGAGCGCCATTACTGCGGATTTAATTGATAAGCTGCTGCATTTCGGCGATATCGCGCGCAAACTGCCTGTATTCACCGCGCAAACGCTTGTGTACACACGAAATCAGCTGCAGCGCCGCGGTGCCCGCGCTGCCATTAATCCCCATTTACGGGCGTTAAGTACGCGAAGTAATCGAAAGGCGGTAAATTCGGGGGTGAGCGGGACGGTAAATATAGTCCGATTAAAGTCGCTTGCGCGCAATGTAAATGCCGAGCGGTTCGCCGGCTGGTCTTCAAACTCCGAGCCGCGTCGAGTGCGCTCCGCACGCGCGCAAACACGTATAGGAGAGAACGAGAGATCGTCAACGGCGGAATATTCGCGAGAGATTCGCATCGGCGCTGCGATAACGCGCACATCGTAGAAGGGCAGCCAGAAATTTTAGCGGCTGACGCGAGCTGCCTCTCGCTCGCTCGTTCCCTCGTTCTCTCGCACTTCAGCATCCCAGGAGCGTGGCGGGCGGATGCCGAAATTGGCGTGATTCCCCAATTCACGTGTGGAAACTCGCGAGATCGTGCCGGGAAAATTCGACTTGAAATTACTGCCAAATTCGAGTGTACTGTAATTATGCATTCCGGGCTCACGTGCGCGCACCGAGAGCAGCACGAACACACACACACACATGATGCAGTTCACAACTATACGAGAGGAATGCAAACCCTATATAGTCGCGCGGTTTCGCGTAGTGTGACGGTTCGTTAATTTTTTCCAATCCATTATTCGCATTGACCCGTCGTCGTAATTGCCGGGGCTCCCGATTAAAGATTCAGTCGAAGCGCCCGCGGGTCGCTCGCCCGGAGTAAATAATACATGCAATATATATGCTCTTCCGGCGAGTTAAGCGACAGCTTCATATTTAAACTCGACGACAAGCTGGCTCCAGCAAATAATAATACATAACGTCCGCCTCTACTGCGGCGACACTGCGCGCACAGCACGCACCGATGAAAAATTCAAAATGCGTATAGTTTTCAAACTATATAGCTATATAGACCGCTGCGGGTGACGTGACTGCGTAACATGCAAATATACTCAGGCGTCGTATAAATAAATTGTGTCGCGGCGAGATCGCGCTGAAATTTAATATTTCTTATTCATTTAATTTTTCGGGCTAGCGTTGCGCGAGCCGGAGTATACTTTATATTTGTATGCGAGTCGTCGGTGAAGCTCGTTTGAAAAAAGAAAGTAAGTAATCAGAGGTCCATGCGAGAGAAGTCGAACGACGCATTAGCGCGACGAAGTGGAGTATAGGGGTAATATGCATTATTTATATTATTTTTCCCGTCGTTCTCGTGCACTGTCCCCCGTATACCTGAGAAAACTCACGTGCATTATTTTTATGTGCCTCGGCGAGTGTATGCGCTTATAGCTCAAGGTTGTGCGGGTAGGATACGCGGGGGTGGGGGATCGCAAGTAATGCGAATGGTGCTGCCGAGGCAAATGTAATGCCCTGCGGCATCGGAGCAATGAGGGATATATTAGCGAAGCTGCGGGAGTTCTCTGGCCTTTTCCTCTCCGCACAAAAGGCCATACGCTCGTAATAAGTCAAAAGCGAGATAATAGAGCGCAGCGATGGGTTTCTACTGTACGTGTCATCGCACTGCACCGCGACAATAATACTCGAGCTTTTTTTTTCTTGCGTTGGCGCTTTTTACTTATTACAAACAATTGGAACGCGGCGTCGTTATTAAGAGAGCAGATGAACAGTCGGTTGAATGGGGGAGCATTGACTGCGCGGGGGGAACAGTAATATCCTTGGATTATCCAACCAAGCGGAGAGAATGGCGCGTGATTATTCCTATAGGTCAGAAATCTTTAGTCTCCGCGCGAAAAACTCGACGACAAAAGAAGGATTGAGCGACGGAAGTGGCGCGCGCGCGCGCGCGCGCGTGAAAAGCGAGGCCATTCGATGAATGCCTGCGAGAAAGCCGCCGTAGTATATACCATTTGAATTTTGAGCTCGAGTTACTGTCGGACAATCTGTAGGGGCGCGACGAGCCAAGGTGTGCGCCCAGCGCTGTACGAATTTAACGAAACTGATCCTGAGGAATTTCGAGGGCCCCGCGCTTGTATCGAGGAAAACGCTGGCAGCTGCTATGGCGCTTCAGGCGCATGACATCCTTAAAGCCAGAGTCCATCTTCTCCGGAGACGTGTACTGCGCTGGGGGATGAGGGGGAGGGGGCGAGGGACAAGCAAGTCTCGCATGTCCTTGGTAATCGCCTCCGGGGCAGCGCCGGCGTCGTCTCCGTTTCGCTCTAATACGGCAGTCCTAGTTCTGTCTCTCGACACTCTGCACGTGGACGCGCATACACTCGCAGAGCAGCGCCGGGCGAGTATCAAGAAAGAGACGAGCAGCCGCGCTCGTTCATCGTCTTCGGGGAGGGAGGGGGGGGGGGAAGGTTTTAGAGAGGGAGAGAGGACAGTGACAAATGAATTTCCTCGAAGAGTAGCTGCCGAAACCGCAAGTCGATTACTTGCTGCTTGGCTTATGCCGACTGCCGAGGATATAGGAGGCGACGTATATATAGCGATCTAGAGCGCGCGGGGATAAGCCGTCCTGCCGCTGGAGAGAGCGAGCGAGCGAGAGAGCGAGGGAGAGAAAGAGAGGGGGGGAGGGGAACCGATTTACGAGCAGATATCCATGCCAAAACGTCGGCTTAAAACACTCGACTCGAGCGCGTGCGACACGGGACTTATCGCGAAGCGCTCATTGCGCGAGGCCGTTGCCGCCGCCAGTAGCGCATTGATTGCTTTGCATTACCCATAAATCAGCCCCTGAGAACGGCTAAGCGTCCGCCTCTACATGTGCTCTCTCTCTCTCTCTCTCTCTCTCTCTCTCTCTCTCCCTCTTGCTCTGCGCCGAGGAACTGCGCGCGCGCTGGTGTGTAAAGCTTTTTTTAATCTCAACGCGTGCTCAATAAACTCGAAAATTTATACTCTGCGCGGAAAAATAGCTTTGTGTATATATATATATAAGCGCACCCGATGGCTGAGCTGAGCGCAATTTCAAGTGCGGAAGCGTAACATTATTCATTCGGTCGTATGACTGAATTAATTTTCCCGCGCGCGAAACTTTTAAATGTGCGGAAACTTCATCATTACTTCTCAACGAGTATGATAAGCTTCCACGTTCGAACGGGATTTCCCGGGGATGAATCAACTTACGAGGTTAATTTATTGTTGAAAAAGAAGGAGTAGCCTGTAATAATAACGCGTTAAATTTTGCTCGGGCTCAATTACGGGCAATTTCAGGCTTTTGTATGAATTACGCACCGCTGCCGCAGCGCCCCGCGAGTGAGAAGTGAGAGAATGAAGCCCGCAAGTGTATAAGTGCGGGGCGGGAGGCGGGCGGCGGAACAAAAAAAAAAAAAAAATATTTAAAGAGGCTATTATCGAGAAACGTTCATAAGATCCCTCGCAGCAACTTTATCTTGAACTCGCTCATTTACCAACTTAATTAACAAAGTTTTGATTAGCACGATGAGCAGGCAAAGTATATACGCGAGTACACTCGTGGTCTGGTATAGCTGTGTAGGAATCGCCACCGCTACATCAGCCCGCAAGCCCCGGCTCTTGCCTCTCGCCCTTTTCTTTTTTTTCCTTCTTTTTCCTTTTTTCGTCGAGCCTTCTTTCTATTTCTCGGTCTCGCTCGCGCACAGCAACAACTTTAACTTATACTGGCTCGCGGCACTTCCGCCAAGGCATTATACCGGCTTTTATAGAAAGTCATAAAGTTTCGATCCATTCCAACGAGCTCTCGCCAGCTTGAGCGATGCACCGCCGCGGCTTCCCTTTGGAGATACGCGGGACGGACTCAAAGAAAAAGCAGAAGATAGACGCTCCGCGGACAGGAAGAATGCGGAACGCCCGAGCGAAAGTACGCGAGGGTCAAAGCGGAGAAGGGAATTAGAGGGCACTCAGCGCGGCCCCGACTCTTGAAGGAAAGCTCGCTCGCTGCGGAGTCTCGCGGGACGAGAAGCCGGGAGAGAAACGAGAGCAAGTAAGCCATGGAAAGTCAAGCGAATAATCAGAACTTCCGACGAGCGGCTGCAGCGCAACAATTGTAGAGCGCGCAGTATGGCTGTCGCCGCTAGGGCCAAGTCCCGCTAGTGCTGGCTGGCTACCGGACAGGCTAAGAATTCCGGGGGAAACTCCGGAGGAGGAAGGAAGGAAGGAAGGAAGCAAACTCACCGACCTTTAGACGAGTAAACGCGCCGGAAGCCGAACATTACGCCAGCTCGCGAGGACCGCGCGCCGAGCTTCAAACAAAGTTCACTTTTCACGAGTGCGCATTTGTCTGACGCATAATTCGCCGCTCTTTTCAGATTCCTCCCTTTTGCCCTTCTCCTTGTCTACCTGTCGCTCCTTCTCTCCTTTTCTCCTTCTCTCTCTCTCTCTCTCTCTCTCTCTCTCTCTCTCTCTCTTTCTCCCCCCCCCCCCACCGCCACCGCCACCTCTATCTCGCTCCTTTGCCACAAGCCACTACATTGCGCGCAGCTGGAATCCTTAGTTTATTGTAATAAAATTTGCTTTATGGTAATAAGAACTTTTTGTGCTATACGCCTATGCTTTCAAAGTTCCCAGTCCAAGAGAGAAAGAATTTTTCTGCTTTAAAGCAAAGCTCAAGCTACGTGCTTTAATGCTACTGACAGAAGGAGTCCGAGGGTGAGAGGCGTCGGCATTCAATTTTATTTTCAAAATCCGCGATATTCTGCAACTATGCCAGTTCTTTGTTTCTGCAATAAACATCGTCTGCCTTTTTTATTATTGCAGTACTATTATATATATATATATAAGCAACGAAAAGAGCTCAGTGGCAATTTATGCACTCTTAAAACAGAAAATATGCAGCCGTGCCCTCTTTATTTTTTAATAAAATATTCAGATACTTCTAACTGATTTAAAGAAAAATTGAAAATCAATACGTGAGAAGCTGACAAGCTTTATGAATTGTGCAAAGAATCCATTCGATATAATCTGAGATAAAATAAATTTACTTCTTTCATTTCGCAGCTGTAAAGTTTAAAAAAATATATTCTCGTTAAAAGCAAAAAAGTCGTAATAGTTCACGTCCATTTTTTCGAAAGAAATATCTGCTTTCTATTCGATCAAAATATTCGAATCTACGATTAAAAAAGCATAAAATCAATTTTTCGAACATATTATTGGGAATCCATCGATATCTTTGAGATACGTGGATTATTTTATGAAAAAATTATTCCCCTATCTTGGTTTGACGAAATTTATAGATTTTCAATAAAGAATCCAAATAACTACTAAGTGACAGTCAAAATTGAAAAAGGAAGCCTACGCGAATTTTTTGTGAAATCGAATATTTCCCACAAAGGAATGATATGCGCTGCTACATAAAAATAAATTTTTTTCTCCGAATTCGAACAAAAAAACCGGGCTTTGATAGATTAAAATTGGAGTTATACAGTTTCCGAGATAAAGCGTTGTGCTCACACATACGCATATCCAGCCGGCCATTTTGTAAAATCACGTAATTCCAACTTGTGACAGCTTTAATTTTGTTCGTACGTTAATTCAACGAAAGGTAAAATTTCGAAATTACAAAGCCTTACTTCTAAACCTCCAAGGGCTCTAGAAGGATGCGAAATTGTTTGTGTTCGCCGTATATTTATTTTATACGGTAGAGCGCTGGGAGAACCGGTCGTTGGCTCGCGTTTATATTCATGAAAACATATTTTTTTTCGCAACAAGATAGCGTACTCTAACTATGTAGTGCGAAAATGCTCCGCAATGTTTCGCGGCTGTCCTTGTTAAGACTCGAACTACTTATTAGCAAAACGAGCTTCGTTATAATATTCTCGTGTCCGCGCATACGCTCTGTACATACAATTCATGGAAAATGACGCGAAAAGTGAATAAATATAATTAGCGAAAGCAATTAGACTCGTGGCGATTATGTATTTGATTTGGCGCAAAGATTTTTCAATTACTTTTTCTTTTTCAGAAGAGTAAACGCTTTTTTCTTTACATAAAAAGAGAAGGCAATAATTGCTAGTACGAAAATGCTCGTTTTTCGATTCTTTATACTTCTTTCATATCACTTTCTTGGATTCACTTCAGCGCAATTACTGCGGATGAGTCTCGGCCGTTTTCGAGAAAACAAGCTCCGGACTAATAACGCCGAACCGACCGAACTCAATATATAACTCAATCTCATTAAGAGCGATATCTTGCGCATAACAGATTCTTTTCTCCTTTTTCCGCTTCGGTCAGCTTCTCCCACGCCTGTGCTGAAATTTCCGCAATATAATCTATAGGTACGTATACAGAGAAAGAGAGGGAGGAAAGGATCGGAAGGGGCAGTGGCGGCTCAACGCGGTGTTCTTCGGAAGAAGCTTATCGTTGGCGATATTGCCTTCTTTCATTTCAATCCTCCCCTTTATTCTCGCTCTCCACCCCCCCCCCCCTTCCCCGAGTTCCCTCGAGTTCGCTCGCGCGCGTTCAAATCACGAGGCCGGAGCGCAATGAGAAAAGTTTTCACGTAATAAGCGATGTCTCTCCCTCGCTTTCTCTCCCTCGCTCGCTCGCTCCAGCGCGGCAAAGTCCCGCGGTTCGAATTATCGGGCTGCTCCTTACGATCGTGTCCGTATGCCGTGTGCCATTACCAGCTTGCCGATGAAGAGAGAAGGGGTCAATTGTACGCGAGGCGTTTAATAAACGGATTTACAAAAAGAAGCCGCGATTCTTGGCTCGCCGCGGTGTGCAGGCTTCCCCCCCCCCCCCCCGCTCCCTCACCCCCCGTGATCCCGTCCGCGCGCCGCGTGCGCTCGATCGACCATTGCCGCTTGAAAGGAGGCTCTTTGAGGAGGCTCCATTCCTTTCGCGGAATATATCCGATAATAAAATCGCGAGTATTAAATCGCCGCGCAAAAAAAAAGGAAGAGCGTCATTCGTTTTATTGGCTTTTCAAAAGAAGCCGACACTGCTCAGCTGCGAATAAATGGCCAACGACGCTCGCGAGAGTAAAGAGAGGATCAGACATTTATATACGAGTGGCAAGAGGTGAGCTACCGAGAGAAAATGTCGGGCTGATTCAATACGTGGCTCAGCGGAGTATCAAATAGAGCTTCCCGCGCCCCTATATACCTCAGATATAGGTATATACCGCGCGCAGCCGACCCACATCCGCAGATTAAGCTGCTGAAAATTATGCTGTAGACTTAACGCGCCTGGCAACTATTCGTGCGCTGCACTGCTCCGGCTCTCTCTCTCTCTCTCTCTCTGTCTCTCCCGGCTTCCCTTAATACCGAAGTACAATTTCTAAATATAATTAGAGAATCTTTGTTAAAAGGCTTACACGCGCTTTGCTCTCTGCACTTGAACAGTCGCTATACAAAGCGCGCAGCTGCGCACACCCTCGCGCGAAAAAGCCGAGCATCGTCTTTCAGCTGGCTCCGGGCTTCCTCCGAAAGAAAACAAGGCGACGAGCCTTTTAGAATATCCTGGCACCACGCGCTGCAGTGCGCGCACAGTTCAGCGCTTTCTTTAAATGTACGCAGTCGCCCGGCTCCTCGGCAGCGAGGACGCTGAAGGGCGCGCGAGTGGATCGTTCGACAAGGCGAGATGGGGCAAGAACGGGGGCGAGGCTGCAGCGCGCGCTCTGAGTTAACGAGAAAGGCGTAAGCACGACGTCACCGATAAGGAGCCAGCCGAGCAAAAAAGGAGCTTTGTCCGCGCCGCTCGCTTGAAGGACCGACGCAGCAGCAGCAGCAGCAGCAGCAGCAGCTCCTCTTTCTGCGCGAATTCCGGCTCGCTCATTTTCTCCCCGTCAGTCTCAGCTTTTGTGCGGGTGTAGATTAAAAAAAAAAGAGCCGTTACATTGATAAATCAGTTCCCTGCTGCGTGCACCCCCCCGCGCGTCGCGTCCCCCCACTCGAGAGGATCGCGGGACGAGACGCTCGACTCTCTGAGCAATTTACTCTTTACCGTGTTTACGTAACGCTTCACGAGAATCACGACGCGTTTCTCGTGATATTGTCGCGAATTTCAAGACAGTGTCGGTGCTGAAGAGCGCGACCAGAAAAATATCGAGAGACAGCGGAATTTTTAAATCTTATTTTTTGGTGTCTTTTTCTCAATTTATTACACAACTGGAGATTGCAATGTATCACTAAGAAGTAAATAGATTCTGTCACAAATGTTATTTAATTAATGAGTTAATTCATTGAAGGAACTTTTTCCACTTCAGCAGTTTGACCTGCTCATTAAACAGTCCTGTCAATTGTATCGAGTAAAATACAAAGAGAGAATAGTTTTCTGTTTCGAGACAGACAGTTCGCAAGTACATATACAGTTTGTTCTCGCGAGGCATTACATTCACATCCCGCAGTAGCCTTTTCACTTTTCTCTCCACTCGCTCGTCGCGCGGTGGCTGCTGTAAGCCGTTGTACCGTAACCTCTTACAAAATTCCAAAAGCCGGCAAATGGACTTCTCAACTCGGTGCAATAACACACAAGTTGCTCAAGCTAATCCAATGGAAAGGAAAAAACTTTGAAACTCGGCGGGAAAGTATAAGCAGATTGTCCGCTTGTCGGGCTCGGCTCAGTGGAAATCAATCGAGGGTGCAAGAGCCACACAGTCTCCCGTTACTTCCCTCTCTCTCTCTCTCTCTCTCTCTCTTTCTCTCTCGCCGCTGAAGATTAACAATGAGAGCCCGGCGAGCGCGGACGGCTCTTTCTCCGCCGCGAGGCAGTCGTCCGGAACGATAAACGATAAGGAAGTTAGCGCGCGGTGCCGAGACAGCTTCCTTAATTCTCTGTCTCGCATTCGCTCGGCCGAGGGGGATGGCAAGTTTCGCGGGCCGGCAAATGGGATTAGCGCGGCGGCACGCAAGTCGCGGCTCCTGCAATCAGTCTGCTTGTCGAGGGTGTTGGGACTGCACTAGTCCAGACGCGCTGGAGAACCTGCAGCGACTATATGTATACGCAGTATATAGAGCGATGTTGCTGGGGGCTTTCGAGATTTTAGTCGTGCGAATTTTTCCATCGAGAGGCTCTCTCGCATTGGCGGCGGGGGGGGGGGGGGAGAAACGTGTATCGAGTGCAGTGGCTTATTAGATTCCTCGACTTTTTCCCGGTTCTCATTCTCTGTACGAGGCCTTTTCCTCCTGGACGCAAGCCCTACTTGACTTCTATTCAGTTATTTCTTTTCTCTCGTCGGCAGCTTTTCTGCGCGCGACAACTTTTCTTTGCGACCAGTTTTATCGCCGTCCTCGACGTCGTCGTCGTCATCGTCGTCGTCGTCGACTTTGGCTTCGGAAAATCGAAACTTTGCAGTTTGACCGCATTGAACATTATTGAATCTACATGCGCGGTTATAAAATGGCGTTTAAATGCGTGGCGCCGCCGCATTCGTTGCACAACAATCTCACAGCCCGATCAGCATAAAAATATACAACTGTACGATTTAATATTGTAGAAAATTATCGGAAATCGGAAGGCCCTGCGAGCCGGGGCACGTCTGGACGCGATGCGACGGGTTATTCGCTCTCTCGGTGCATGTAATATCGAAGAGGAAGAAGCGAGCTCGGAATAATCAAATTCAGAGGCTCTCTCTCTTTCTCTCCCCCTCTCTGCGTATTATTGCAAGGAGACGCAAAAAGACAAAGAGCGCGCGCGAGCAAAATCGCGCTTGGAGAAGCCGAGTGAAATAAAGCCAGATAAAGCGAAAAGAGAAACGCCCGTATTACTAGAGCGCGGCGGCGGCGTTACGTCGACGGAGAACAGGGATTACGGCGCTTTGGAAATAATTGCGCGAGCTCGAACCACGAGCGGAGGCGGACCGAAGGTAATTTGAATACTTTAATAAAATCGCCGAAGCTCTGCCATTTTTCGAACTCCTTTTTCCTCCGCTCCTCCTTCCCCTTCCACATCCGCGCGCCGAGAGTGAGAGAGCTCGCAGCTCTTCAATGGAAAATACGCAGTAGGCGAGACGAAAATCGCTCGGTTTTTATGCGCGTTATAATATCGCTTTCTCTCTCTCTCTCTCTCTCTCTCTCTCTCGCGCGCTGAAGAGCCGCTGAGCTGCTGAGCTGAAGCGAGCGCGTCACCGAAATCACGTGAGAATTATTGCCGAGCTGACGCGGACGGAGTCGGGAATTCGTAATGATATCCACAAATTTCAGCCGCGAATTATTGTCTCCCCAAGCCTCCCGCTCGCTTATATATAGCGCTGCGCTGCGCGCGCCCCATGAAGTTATCAATTTCGCGGCGTCGGCAGGGCGCAGCTATCGCGCGGCGGGATCGCGCCCGGCCGGCTTGCGAAATTTTATGCGTCGTCGCGCCCGAGAGAGCGAGGAGGAAGAAGACTTCCAGCTTGTCAAGTGTATATAACGCTTTCTTCGCCCGGAAGATTGCCTGGAATAAAGAGCTCCATATACCGCTGACAAAGATTTCGTTTCGCTCGACAGTTGTAAATTTGTTGCACCAGCCGAGAGAGCCATGCCGTCGCGAGAGTATCGCACGCATGTATAATCGAGTTACCGCCGCGGGGATTCCCGAGAGCTGCGGAGAGGGGCAAAAAGTGAAAATCCGGCAAATTCGAAAGTTCGGCCCCCCGAGGGGGCTTTCCGCTAAAATAATAACACACGCGCGCGGCCGGACGGGGCTTAACCCTTGAGTACATAACCTCTGATCCGATATAACATTGGCAAACTGTGCCGTCGCAGCTCGCCGCCTCGAGAGCCCGGGCTACCGCGCGTACATAGCATCTAATCCCCGCGCAAAAGTGTAGCGCAATAGCGAGCGGGGCCTTTCGCGGGCGCGCGGCTCTCATTCGATTTTCCTGACGTGTCGCGCGCGCAGCGAGGCAGTAACCGCGCGCTTCCAGCTCATTTGCATAAAAGCCAGGGCAAAAGTTGCTCCTCTGCCAGGCGAATCGGTTATCGAGTGGATATAGCCGCTCGCCGACGAGAAATATACGAGTGCTGCCGGCTTTGAATGCATAATCGCCTGGCTATATACACGGCGGCCGCGGCGGCTCTGCGGTTCCCGGAAATTTCTATCGGCTCGCCGTATCGGAGCCTTGCCTTTTCCACTGCCACCGGCACACACAGCGCGCCGCACAATTACCCAGTAGACGTACCTGCCTCGTGTACGTATAGATAAAGGATCGGCAGTGCAGGGTGTATTGTATCGCCGTAAAGCCGCTGGCTCGCTTTTTACTTGGCTGTGGCCTGCGGCCGAAGCCAAACGGGCTCGTCGCTCTGCAACTGGGTCGCAACGAAAAAGTCGGCTCATCCGATGGCTGGGGGGCAACATCTGCGCGACGCCGCGGATGATACGCCGCCGCCGCCGCCGCCGCCGCGCGGACTTCGCTTCGCGGCGTATCGGAGGCTTTTGGCAGCGGTGCGGCGCGCTACTTTTCGGAAGAGCCGCGGCGAGAGAGGAGCCAAGTGCGCACCGCCGCGAACAGGTCTATTAGCATAGAGATTAAGTTGTAGCTGTTTATGCAAATGCCGGGGCAAAGGTGAGGAAGCACACCGGTCCCTAGGCGAGGAGCTCGTATATACGACTCGACTGAGAGTACGTATATACGGGAGGCGAGGCGAGGCGAGCAACAAGCCGTGTCTACTTGTCGCGCGGCGCCACTCTCGTCTCCATCTCCGCGGCGTCTTTCCCTGCTCTCCCTACGTACCTACATACATGCATAGCTCCCTCGGCAAATGTGGAAGCCCAGGGCGACTTTGATTTGAGTTTCGCTCGCGGCGCTACCGCTCCGAGAGTTGAAACGAGTCCTCCTCGATCATTTACATGGAAATTCATTAAGCCGGAGTGCGCGCGGGAGTTACGGCGAGCTTTTTTCCCCGGCTCGCTCCTCGAGAATCGAGATCGCGGGAGGATCGCGAAGGGACTCGCGTCGCGCATTAATTAGCTCAATCCTCTCGCGGCTGCAAGCTCGCAAATGAAATTCCGCATACTTATTGGCTGATTCGCGACGACACGAAGCCTGGGCGGGGGGCTTAAAAATCAGCTTGCTGCGGATTATGAAAACGCGCGGAGGCCAAAGCGAGCTCCTCCCGACTGCACTGCAGGTACACATCGCAGTACTGTACTAGTGTCGCTGGCTGGAGAGCTTAGCCAGCAGTGGCGATCGTCGCCATTAGCATCGGCATTAGCATTAGCATTGCGGGAACCGCGAGGCTGAAGGGGGGGGGGTGAGGGGCGTTAACGTTACGCGTGCTAGCATCCGTCCTATTTCCAATCTGGCGACACTCGACAAATCTCCGCTTAATATTCTATCGTCGCGGGAGTAGAGCGCAGTGTATTATACTATGGGGGCCGCTATATACTGGGCACGCCACGTTTATGCGGCTGTTTCGCGTCAAGAGCCAGCCGCGTCCGCCGCTTTAACGCTCCTCGTTCTGGCCGCCGGTGCGGCTCATTAATGCGCGGACGCGTATACTAACCATATCCACGCGCTGACAACTCGATGATGCAACTCGACTCGGGCAGCGCACGTCTCGCGCGCGCGTTCACTTTTTTTGCGATCTCGAGACCCAGCTGCCTGCAGATTCGATAATTACGACACGGCCGCCGAGGCCGCAAGTGCGGCTCGCGTATTTTCGCGGATTTTTTCGCCGAGCGAATTTTCGAGAGAAGAAAAAAACATTCAAGTCTCACTCGTCTGCGGCGCTCGACTGTTTTTCACGCCTGGCCCGCAGCAGAGAGAGAGAGAGAGAGAGAGAGAGAGAGAGAGGCCACGCCCGCTCGCAATTTACGCATCGCCAACCTGAATGCGCATATATACGCGCGCGCACGTATACACACATATACGCGTAAAGCATATACACACGTCTGATTGCGGCTCGCCATAGTTGCACTACTAATTATCCGTAATTAGCGAGCGGGGCGAAAAAGCGGCGAGTACTGCGAAACATCCCTCAAGTGGAGATCCCCGCACACGTCTAATTACGCCCTTTTAATGACGATATAATTACGCGCCCTTGAGAAGCGGCGGCGGGGGTACCGGTGCCGCGCGTAGGAGAGTACATAAAAGATCCTCGGCAATTACAGGAGCGTTTGAGCGCGCGCGCGCGCGCCGCATTGATTTCGCGCCGCGATGGAAAAGAAAACGAGAGCGCCTCATGCAGTGCTGCAGCGTCGAAGAATCCCTGAAAGCCCTGACGTATTATACCTCGCTCGCGGAATGCGCAAGCTCTTCCCTTTGTCTCGTCCTCGCGAGCGAGTGAAAAAGATGCCGCACTTACAATTGTTCCCCGAACAGCCAGCGGAGAGTAAAGAAGAGACAATGTATCCCCCCCACCCCCTCTCTCACTCTACACACACACACACACACAGGGCGTCGCGCGCGAGGAAAGAAATATGAATATAAAAACGAAACGACGTCGGGCTGCAATTTTTGCATTTCCGATTTGTGCGTGCATGCAACGACGTGCCCGAGAGTATATACAGCAGTCGTTCTGATGACTTGGAATTTTTTTTCGAAAAAATGTCTCGGCGAAGCATGCTTGATGAATGGAGGAGAACGCTTTTATTTTCAACTCGAGCGCGTGGCGCCGACAATTCGAAAAATGGGACGACCTTTCTTTCTCTTTCCTTTCTTGCGAGTTCTTTAGCTATATATGAACAATGGCGATGCCCAATGCTTGATTTAAGTGAACCACTGTATACACTGATCGTAGTGCAACACTAAACAGTCCCCCATACACGACGCAGTTTTGAAACCGTACACGCGCAATTATACGCGCGAGTCTCGCACGCGAATTTCGAAAATGAAAAGTCTGTCTCTTTTCCTCGATCTCTTGTTTAATAAACGCGCAAATGTACGGGAAAACCGAGAATGACGTCGAGCTCTCTCGCCAAATATTAGCAGTGGTGCACTTTGAAACTGACGCATTTCCCTTTGAGTAAAAGTTTTTTCGAACACTTTACAGCCACGTCGGGAGTCTGTACGTATTTTTTGCGGGGATTATTCAAGTTTTTAAAGTCGTATTGCATGCGCGTCAAGCTGCTTGTGGCGTCTACTGTTTTGCAATATTTTGTGCGCTAATTGACTAGCCAATTGCTATTTCTGAAATTACAATCCAACCTGGCTTTTTGCCCACCTCGCTTTCTTCTCTTTATGTCCAACGCTGCTTGCACTGCAGAGTAAAAGAGCGAGGCGATAATGGAAGTTACGTTGACCTTATGCTATGTTTATCATCTGCGCTTTCCCTCATATCGATTTATTGTCCCGTGGATGTTTCTACACGTAAGGAAACAATATCAAAATTTAATTCTCACATTTTTCGATTTAGGGGCAAAAAGAAAATGTACATTGCTCCTCTGCCATGGTACAGTCTTACTATTTGTGTCTGAACTATTTTCGAAAATATGAATAAAAAATGTCAATTGTGAAGTTCTCAGCCATGGTTGTAAAAATAAAATTCTCTGGAAGAGATTGAGTTAAAAAAACTTGCAATATGGAATCATGTATTTTATAAGTGAATCTGAATTTCTTGAATTTTTTGTATGAGAAGAATTAAATTTTGGGATTTTCGCATAAGCATCTTCGGATAAGCTCTTTAATGGATTATAATTGTTCGGCGCGACGAGACTATTTTATCCGCTTTCACTTTTATTTTCCAACCAAGGAATAGACAGAGAGGCGGAAAGTAGCTGTTGATTTCTGAATAATTGAGATGAATTGTCGCTGGACTTTAGCTAAATACTTTAGCGTCGATCGATAGAACGAACTGTGGATTTTTTCTGGACTTCCTTGCGCATATTATAACCGTTTGCTTTCCGATTTTATATTTTTATCAACAGAAAAAAGTTTTTTGGAATAATATACAATAATATCCGCTTCGAGGTATATTTATGAAGTGTCCATCTGGATTCTGCTCGCACTGCTCGAGAGCAAAATAGAGATGGAATTTGCATGTAAATAAATTGAACGCAGTTTTTTGTTACAAATAAAGTTACTTACACGGGGGCTTTACATCATTGTTGATTCTGTGTATCCGTTATACACTAAAGTCGAATTTATCACGATAAATACGTTGTTTGCATTTCCGGATAAAGCGCGAGCACAAAAACGTATACGGAACAAAGTTCACGTCTATTTTTATGCATGTTCATTATGTATTGGTATTCTACGGTACGTGTCTTCGGTCGTAGTTGTAAATTTACTTAGAAGCAAGTTGCGGTAAAATCCAAGAATACATTTTTAGATATTTTCATGGAAAACCTTTGGAACAAAACTCTTGAAATTCCGTACGGATATCGATAGAAATGCAAAACCATGTTTACTTCTTTTACACCGCCTAAGGGCTGGATGGAAATAGAATCTAGCAATTGATATTTGTATTCTCTCGTAGGAAACCTTGGAGAACAAAAATCGACTCTAATGCTTGTAAATCTCTCTAAATGCCTTATAGTTCTAGGAATAATTTCGAAATATTAATTAAGTTGGTACATTCTAAGTAATATCGCGCAGTCTATTAACATTATCATATTCTTGCTAATGCACTTCGAAGTATGAGACACTAATTTATCGTCGGTACGTTCGATAAACAACTGTAGGTCCAAAAGCTAACAAAAGCATCAAAGCTATAGACTGTGGAGCAGCGAGGAAGTAAAGGGAGAGTAGAGAGTAAGGGTTTATTTATACAAAGCCTAGGGACTCAAGGTCTTTCATAGCTTAAATCCAAGTACATAAAATCATTAAAATACCATTGTGCTAACAGAAGGATTAGCTCTTTGTACCATAACTGCAAAGCAAAAATAAATAAATACATTTTGTTTTAAATCACAAAAAAAAAATGTTAAAATATGTAAAATGTACGAATATCGAGAGTAGAATAGTGAGATTATATCGATCACTGCGCAAAGAGGATTTTCGAAAGCGTTGCCTATGGACGTTCGTTAAGTTTTTCAGGGATTCGATGGAAAAATAGCGTAATTATTGGATTTCGATGTAATTTTCTATGAATGCCCTTATCGGACATTGGAATTTGCAAAAACGAGCCAAAATCAGCTTTCGGAGAAGTAACTCGATTTTGCGTCGAGGCCAGAGGGGCGATCCTTTGTACGCGGCTATTCTGAGATTATCAATAAAATGCAACCGCACTGCTCAAGATCTGGCTAAAGGGCTACGTTCTCGCGTAGCTTCGCAGGGGAATTAGGGACATACCATACGGAGACCCATCTTACGAGCAGCCAACCAGTACTTTGTTAAAGGGTGCTTCGAGGAAGTTTCCGCTTGGCACAGAACAGTAGCCATCGCCTCGAAGTGAAGAGTCGATGATGTTGACTAAAGGATTAAGGATTACCGAGAGAGAGAGAGAGAGAGAGAGTGAGATAGAGAGACGTTTGAGAAAATGGTGGAGCGAAATCTTGCCAGTGCCTTGAGCGTTAGATGTGGTCGAACCGATCGTCTTTGAGACGTCGAGGGCAAGTCCACTCTCCTGATAAATCGAATATCGCGTTTGAAGAAGCTTTACGCTCGGAGATCGCGTAACTATACGTAACGCTATCTCCGGGCGTAACGCGCCCACAAGGCGATTCTTGGTGTCCCAATAAACCGGGCATTGAGCGCGTATATATAAGCCGATGCTGCTGCGCTGGCAGCGGCTCACTGCAGTCGTGCGCCTCGATCCGATGCCGAATTAAGTATAACGTGTAGGACTTGCCGCTTTTCAGCTGAGTCAGTTCTCCTCGACTATTTATCCGTACAGGCATGCGCTTGAGAAATAGTGAATTTCACCGAGTTTCGCAAGGCTTTGAAGCGCGAGGAGGGAGAGAGAGAGAGAGAGAGAGAGAGAGAGAGAGAGAGAGAGAGAGAGAGAGAGAGAGAGAGAAATTGCACGAAGAAGCCTGAAAGATTTATGCACGCCGAGATGTAAGGTATGATAGAAATGGGAGAATCGAAATAAGCGAAGCCTTTTTCCCGGCTCACGGAATGGATATTGTTATACTCCTCTGCCGGTTTCGCTCTCGCGCGGACGGACGTAGAGCCATTACAGAGGAAGGGAGCCGAGAGGAGGGGGGGGGGGGAGCGAGAGAGGGTGCGCGCACCAAAGGCGAATCGAAATTCCAAAAACGGATCGCCATCTATACACGCATAGTCTGCCCTCACCTGTGCGCGAGCCAATATAAGGGGGGTCACTCCTCGATGTACACGTATGTGCGCCTCTACGCTCAGCTCTGTAACACGTATAGAGAGCTGTACACATGAGACTGTGGGCCATTCTCTTTTTCCGTCTCTCCCTCGTGCGGGATCGGCATATATATGTATACGCGGGCGCGAGCGAAAATGGACGATAAATTTCATACGAATGTCGTATCGGAGCGGCGCGGCAGAGAGTTGTAAAACGGAGATTTATTTACAATTCGAGCTAATTGATTTACTATCGCGAGTGGGGGGGGGGGGAAGGGAGGCGCGCGGGGGATCAGAGGGATGGGAGCCGCGAGAGCGCACTAGGACGAGGCACGGGCTGCGAGAGCGCTCGTAGGCTCTCGGCCGCTGCTGCAGATGCGGGTTATCAACTATCATTGCGCGCGGCTGGCCGTATAACGTACTCTCTGTTCTCGGCTGTCCGGCGCCATCAACTTTTTCGGCTCGCTTTTCGCGTCGCCCCCCGTACATGTATACGCGCGTTTATAGGCCGGACTTTTTATTTTCCCGGCATCGCGGGCGGTCGGGCCGCAGTTTTTCCCGCCGCCGCGCCTGATCCGTCGAAGGCTCGCCCCGTGTTTTTTACGACGCGATTGAGTTTACGCAGTAGCGCAAGCGAGCGTATACAGATTCGAATAAATAAAAGGAGAGGACGGCGCGCGTTCCGGGCTCTCTCGGCGCGTCGCTATATAGTGCCGTAGTAGACTTCGTGTCGCTTTCGAAGGGCAGAGATAGGGCGTCATAAATAGAGTGTGCCGGGGCCTGTTTTTTGTTTTTCTGAGAGCTATATCGAGCTGCGAGTGGTTTGTCGACTAATCGATTTCGGCCCTGCGGCTCGCCGGGGGGAAATCCGGGAGGACTTTTACTTTTAATTGCAACACGGGCGAGGGCGGTTCTTCGCGCAGCTCTCGCGTATAATACTCCGACGGCGATTTACGAGGCCGCGGATAAGATGCGCTTTCCTTTATAGAGAGAGAGAGAGAGAGAGAGAGCGCGCGCGGTAGTTGTAACCCGCTCCCTTAATCCCCCGGTTCTAACGTACCGAGTCTCTCCGTTTCTCTCTCTCTCTCTCTCGTTTTACTCGAAAGATGAGGCCGACGACTGTGACGATGAAGAGCTGTGTAGCTGCTCCTGATTCAGTTAACCTGCGCAGCAGAGCTCCGGCTCCCCCGCACCTCCGCAGCTATATTCTCGGGGCTTTATTTCCACTAACGCGACAGTGCGGACTCCTCTCACCCTCGGCTCGCTCGAGCAATCCTAATAAAGAGTAAGCTATCCGACTGCTGGCGCTACCATTACTGCTGCAGTCGAAAAGCCGTAAGCCTTAAGCCAAACTCGCGCAGAATTCGCCGGATGAAAGCTGCCCTCCATGCAAACGCGGGATGAGAGAAAGCTTTAATAACCCGTGTATGTGAGCGCGAGCGGGCGAGAGAAGTCAGCTTTGGTTTCGCGCAGGGCTCTTAGAGCCACCTTTAAGACATACATTCGCGGCGCTCTGCCACTACTCGCGCACAAATTCGCGAGTTCGTTTCTCACCGATTTTCGGGAAGCTTTGCCCCTCCCTGCCCGCGAGACTCTATATAGCCGAGCTGTTTGCGCTCCTATATATACCGCTGGCTGCTTTACGGATTAACTCCGGCCGTGGCTTACTTTGTTGGTGTCTCTTCCCTTTTTTTGTTCTTGCTGTACAGTCCACGTACTCCGTATATTATATACACAAAGCGTTCGCTACACTTTTTGCGCTTTGCGCGCTAAATGTGTAACTAAACGAGATTCTCGACGAGCGCTCGATATAGGAGAGGCGAGCCATTCGAAAACTCTCGAGTATCGAGAAGATCGATAATCTTCACAATTCCAATTACACTATATCGATTATCGACCTTTGCCCGCCGCCGCGCCTGGAAGCCGGTAATCCCATGTAATAGCTGCAGAAACTAGTATATTGAATCTATAGGGCCAAAGAGGGAATCCGGCGGGATAAAGACCGTGCGCGGCGGGGCTCGGGCCGGCGAGTCCGAAACAACGAACGACGCGAGAATATGAAATTCCTCCCGGTGATGTTATTTACGTGTAGGGTGTGTACGCAGCGGGTGCGGATCGACGAGAAAAGAGCCACGACTCTCGAATGCCCCCGCGCATTGTCATGGTAATGCAGGCGCACTTGCGGGCCACGCACTGCCATTCGCGTAGCTGCCAATCGAAGGCAAACACTCATCGCGGGGTTGTACGCTCGGCACGGAGAGGGACGATAAAAGCCCCACGCGCAATAATGTTGCGGATTTTCACTGTAATCTGAGTGACTAATTTTGTGCTCACACGTGCGCTCTCTTTATACATCGCGGAGTAGAAGAGGTTGTTTCAGTAACGAAATACCGCGAAGTCGTGACATTTTCGAATTTGCATTCGAGGAAATGCTCGTCGGGCGCGCTGCGAATATCGATAATTCGCGAAAGGCGAAAGAGATTACCTAAAGACAGTGGCGAGTGTTTCAACTTTTAACTCGATTTCATCCCGGGAATCTGAGGCGCGGAGGCGGCGGCGGCGGCGGCGCACGCGCTCGGAAGCATATATTCTTGCGGGAGTGCAGGCCAGGGCCTGCAGCGGCAATCTGCGCGTCTCCGCGGAGAGGAGGACGGAGCTGCTCTCGAGCACGAAGAACCGAGCGGAGCGGCGGGGTCGAAGTAGGGGATAAAAATCCGCGTCGCTTCGTGAAAATCACGATTCCGGAGAGCGACAAGACGCCGGGGAATTGCGAGCCCTGCGCGCGGCTCGCAGCCCGCGGATTCCTCGGCCGAGACGTTTCTTGCATAACTTTGTTCGCAGCTCCTCTCTTTCATTCGCCGGCGACAATTGCTCTTTCCTCGGGGAATCGAATTCCTTCGCTAACTACCGGCGCGCGAGGGAGAGGCGAGAGAGACAGAGAGAAAGAGAGAGAGAGAGAGAGAGAGAGAGAAGCGCCGGAGATAAAGAGAAAGAGCGCCGCCGGAGAGAGAAAAGCTCGAATAGTCGGGCGAGCCGCGCCAAAAAGACGCGAGTGACAGTTGAATGATTTGCGCGGCCCCCGCAGTCGTTTTAATTGTGCAGCGCAGCCGGGGCTTCAACTCGTTTGTTGCCTTCGAGACACAAAGGCACAATGCGAAGCTGCAGCGACGGACCGCCACGGGAAGATGGAACGCCGCGCAAAAATTAAGAGCCGAAAGATGCTGCGCCTCGCGCTTAAACTACGCCCCTCTGCGTTATATATACATATAGATGTGTATATATATATATACGAGCTCGGCGCGCAGTTTCACAATTGAAAAGGGCGCGCCCTATACGCTTTCGAAAAAATGTGAAAGAGCGGTTTTTTTCGCGTATATTTCCAAACCTCGGAGCAGCAACCCTTGGGGCGGCCGCGCGCGCACCCAGAGTCACTCTTATACCCGCACGGCGCAAAAAGCCCTTTTCAAAATGAAAAGCGGAAATTCGCGAGTTACGAAAATGCATATTTCCGTCCTCTGCGCGTATATACGCGTACCGCGCCGCGGCGCGCTGCAATTTTTTACCGAGCGTTTTTTTTTCCCCCCAAAGTAATGAAAGAAAAAAGCGCGTCGACGTAGGAAAAAAAGGGAGGAGAACACACGGTGCGCACGGGCACGGCCATCATCGCAGCGCGCGCGTGTGCACAAATCATTTTTGTAGAGCGCGCGCGCGTATCGCGCGGAGAGAAAGTCGAGGTATTTACCGTCGGGATGCTTTGGCAATTCCACGGCATACCATCAGCGAAATGCTGGGCCGACGCGCGGATGCGTCGCATATTTGCGAGTGGACGCGGCGCGCACACATTGAGTGCGCAGCGAGCTCGAGAGCGAGGGAGATAGAGGCAGAACGATCGCGAGCTCGTATCGTAAATGAAATCACGTATTCGCTTGTGGAACATGGAAACCAGTCAGCGCTGTACAGCAGCTCCCTCTCTATCTCGCCCGCTCTCGCCCTCGCATCGACCAGTGCTCGTTCGAGTTTCCACGCGAAGAGGACCTGCGCCGAGTGCGAGAGAGAGAGAGAGAGAGCCGGCGAGATTTTCTCTCTTCCCTGCTCTGCACTCGCTGCAACTGCAGCGCGGACGGCTGCTGTGTATGTTTAGCTAAAGTGGAAAGAGCGAAGAAGCGGTGGCCGCAGGCGAAAAAGGAAGAGAGGACGAGGTAGACGGGCGAGTGTGATAAATTGCGAAGGCCCGGAGAGACAGTGATATCTCTCGCTCTGTTGATTGATTCGTTAATCCGAGTATTTGTAATCAGAGAGAGAGAGAGAGAGAGAGCGCCGAGTCCTCCCCTCCCCCTCCTCCGCGCGCACATTACGTCATTTCAATTAGACAGTCCGATCGCGGAATTTGTTTCCAAAGCTTTGAATTTTCATGATGCGCTCGCGACGGCGGCGGCGACCGGCAAGAAAAGTCATTAATAATTGACGGCGGACGCGCACATTAAAGTATAGGGGACGTCAAACGGCGAAAAGTTTATCCGCTATCGACGTTTTTCTTTTTTTGACTTCTTATCTCCATTCCGGATGAATATTTCATTGGGTTTTCAGCGTTTCGATCGCGACTAAAATTAACGTGCGCTGAATTCGGGATATTCCACGTAAATCCCACTCGACCTGATCGCGCTGCAGCTCGGACTGCGCGCGCTTCGCGGCGATGGAAATAAAAGGAGCGCAAGATGCTTCCGGTTGCGATGAGCGCGAATAAGGAAAAACGTCGCTACTGCGATCGGGGCGAGGGCAAAAAAGGGAGAAAAAAAACGAGGCCGCCGCCGCCGCGCGCGGCAAACGAAGGAACAAGAACAAGAAATACGAGACCGAGCGAACAAGTTCGCTGAAGCTAAAATCAATTGCAATCAAGCCCGGCGTATAAATCAAATCGTTCCGGGAAGATCGAGGAGCTTCGCATTAGACGGAAACGTTAAATAAGGGATGAGAAAAACGAGAGTGAGCGAAGAGCTCCGAGCCGAGAGAGAGAGAGAGAGAGACGAAGAACTCGATGGGTTTCCACGCGGGCTTTCCGTTGTTATTTGATTTTTCGCTGTTTTCGAGTGCGCGCGGCCGCGCTCTGCAGCGCCGATAAATAATCAGCTTAGCCGCGCTGTGTGCAGCATTTTCACGGCTCCTGCGGAGTAGAATTTCACGAGGAGGAGATAGCTTTGTTAAAAGAGTATCGCAACAGTGCGCTCTTTCTCTCTCTCTCTCGGTATCCTCGGCAGCGTTGGCGGCGCAGCTGTGGGAACGCGCGCGCGGCGAGATGGAAATCGCGAGGCAGGCCTCGGGGGTTGGCTGATCGCTCGCGACGCCGACGTAACGACTAGTCGACGCAAGTTGCGCGTATAATGCGCCGCAATGCGTTTAAGGCTCACCTCGCCTTCTCGACTCACGAGCGAGCTGTAGAGGTATATTAAACGCGTACAGCTGTGTAGGTATACGAGGGCGCGAGCGCAGACGTATTGGGGGTCTATGTATAGGTGGGTAGATGGGTGGGTGGGGGTGGGTGTAGGTTCGCGAGCGGAAAGAGCTGGCACATGTGCGGCTTGTGCGGCAGTAGTACTGCCTCGTGGCGCCGAGGCGCAGCGAGAGCTTCGAAACTCGGTAATGTAGTTTTCATCGAGAAAGTTGAGCGCGCGCACTACTGTCGCCGCCGAGCGAAGCTCAATGTCTATATAGCTACGTGTGAGTGTAAATATGTATGTCCCGAGTGAGTGAGTCGCCGTGCGCGCACGCCTCGAGGAAGGAAGGAAGGAAGGAAGAACTAGTGCTCGAGTAGCTAATGCGCGTTCTGTGTCTCTCTCTCTCTCTCTCCGTCTCGCCTGCGCTCGCTGCGTATATACTTATCCGTCGACTTCGCCTATATCTCCCTGCAGCTGCACTTTCAGTACGCGCCTTCTCAATCTTGCCCTATTTATACGCGTGCACTATGAAGATTAGGCTAATAGAATCGGAGAGATTTTCCGGAATGATCAGTAAAAATTAAACGAGTTTTCGAGCTAAACTTTCGTGCACGACTACCAACGACTATATGTACAGCTTGCGCAGGCAAAACTACTGGAACATTCTTCGCGTCTGGCTGCAGCTCGTACCTTACTACTTAGGAAGCCGCTCGCTCGTTCATGCGCGCTACTCGTGTTTATTACAGGCGCGCATAACGCTATACGTTCCAAGCCCATTTCCGAATATTTCATCGAAGAAGAAAGAGTATATCGTGCGTGTACTACGTGCGCGCTATATGCATAGCATATACTTACTGCCGCTGGCAAGGGGGCCGATGAAAAAAGCATAAGCCTCGCCGCCACCGTAAATAACCTTCTTTATTCATGAGGCACGTGAAAATGTCAAACACCGCTCGCAAAGTACGTGAAACATATGTTTCTGTATCTAAAACTGTCATAGCGTACTCACCAGCCGTGTACGTGCTCTCGCAGTTTCGAGGCCCTCGAAACCGGTTTACACACAGCCGAGTGGAAGGGGGACGAGGGGGGAAGGGGGTAGGAGGCGTGCGAGAGAAGGATATAGAGAGCCGAGTCACAGGTGGCGCCTGCAAAATTTCGCATCAGTACGGATGAGTAAATCCAAGAAGCTACTATGTACATATAGCGAGTCGTGACCTCGACTCCCGCGTCTCCGCAGGTATACACCGTCAGTAGTTTATCATTGTTTTTTTTTTCTCTCGCTCTCCCGCTAACCCGAGAATGGCGCAGCGACACTGCTCCAGCGTTACAAGCTTGCACCGCGACATTTATCGTCCAGATTACGTGTCCGACAAACATCGAGTTGTTCCACGGGAATGTCAGAGGAGCCGAGGACGTGGTGGATAATTTATTTCTCTCACTCCTCTCTCTCTCTCTCTTTTGCTCTCATGCAAACGCGAACGCGTGTACTACATGCCCTGGTCCATTTTCATCTGGGCAGCTTTCCCGCTATTGCTTCGAGTGCACTGTACCCGCGTAATATCTCTTTTCCGCCTTTTCACAGTAGTGTATGTACAGCAAATAGTTTCGCTCGACGCTCCGCGCAGTCGAACACGAGAGGAGGGAGGGAGGGAGGGGGGGGGGCGAAGCCTCGGAAAATAGGGAACGATATCCACGTTAACTTAGTCTTGCGGCAGGGAACTTTTCGTGTTCGGAAACTTCCCCGGCCGCCGCCGCCGCCTCCCTCCTGCGCGCGCGAGTGCCTATATATGTTGCAGCGAGCTCTCAACGCTTCCTCCCTCGCTACAAAGATATGTAATTGCTCGACGAAAGGGGAACTATTTGTGCGGAAGTCTGCATTTTTTTCCTGCCGCGCGATATTAATCCGCGCTGCTAACGAGTTTATTAAAATTTTCAAGCCTTCCGGCCCACGTCAGCGGTTGAGAGGCGTCGAATCGTGTGCGGTTATACGTGCGCTGCACTTGGGCGCGAGTCCGCGCAGCTGCTTTAATTCTCTGCTCTCATTAAAAATTCCTTTTTCGCGACGAAATACCTTAGAGCGTGAAATTTCGGGAGTTGGCGATTGCCAGCGAGCCACAACCGTCAGAGTATAAGTGATAATCCTATGCGCACATGCTCGCGAGTACAGCGATGCTCGGCCGTCTTGCTCGAGCGCGAAAGATGAAAAAAAGAAAGGTTGGGATTGTCGAAAGAAGTGCTGAGAGTAAAATCTCGCTTAGTGCTATAAACCGCAGCAGCGGCAGGCCCTGATGGCGAATCCGCTGAGTCCGCAAGTGGATTAAGCGGCGTTTTAATATGCGGCCGCACTGCGACCCGGTCAGCTGGCTTCGTTATCGCGCAGACGTTGGACTATGTAATACTCGCGCGACTCAGCCATTGTCTATACTACTTTGCACTCTGCTCGCTCCTTTCTCTCTCTCTCTCTCTCTCTCTCTCTCTCTCTCTTTCTCTCTCTCTCTCTCCCTTCGCCCTATTTTCCCTCCCTTTTCTCTCCGTCTCACTCTCTCGGCTCGTTCGTCATGATTTCACTGGGACTCGCGGGCTGCTGGGAGCTGAACTCTGAGCCTCGCGGGACCCGAGTGCAGCTGCCGGCGCGGCGCGCGCATACATATTTCAATTGTGTCGTGCGCAACGCGAGGCTGCAAGCTCTCTCTCTCTACTCTCCCTGCGACGTCTCGAAGCTTCTGCAACTTGAGAGGACAACAAAAAACTTTCAATTTGAACGTGAGCTTGAAGCGATGCGTTGTTTTTTCTGTCCCCGCCTGGTTGAGCAACGAAGACGAAGAGTGTGCACAGCGCGCGTGTGTTAATAATTGAGAGCGCGGATTTAGTTGGGGCAGCATCGACAGAGCAAAATGTTTCTGCGTGTTTGCGACATTTTTTTTATGCGGGCTGTTCAATATCAAGCTTGTATGTGTGTGTGTATATATATGCAGGTACACGCGTGGAGCTGTAAAATTTTACTGCAATAATATTTCTGGCTGTCTCACTCTCGTACGCGGTTATGTTGGAATATCGTGGCTGCGGCCTTAAAAATGGTTGAAAAAGGTTGTAACATTTTATTAACACTCGGAGTCGTAAAATTTTACGTCGTAAAGTCAAACATCGATTTTGCGTGCTGCACTTCTCCTGTCGCCCTCTCACTCATATTCTTCTTCTTTCTCTCACTTTCTCTCTCTCTCTCTCTCTCTCTCTCTCTCTCTCTCTGTCTCTCTCTCTCTTTCAGGTGAGTAGCGGCGGCAACGGCGATAACTCGATGCGCAAGCTCTTGCAAATGAGGCTTTTCCAGTCTGTCCTCCCCCCCCCCCCATCCGACTCACTGCTTTTACATTTTCTGCGATTGAAGGAGATGCGAGAAGAGATGGCGTAAAGAGGCCGCAGCAAAAAGATACGTACACACCCACTCTCGCGAGCACACGTACGCTGCACTTGCCGTGCTTTTGATTTGTCACATCTTGATGAAGTGATACTGCAATCTCTCTCACACACACACGCGGCAATATTTGAATGAAACCATCAGTAATTGCAAACCAAGTGGTGATTCACTCAAAAGAGAGAAAAGAAACCAATTAAATCAGGTTAGATGCTGTATTTATTGACAAAAGACTAAAGACAGTCCATAATATGACAGCCCATATCACAATGCATTTAAAAACTTGAAATCGGGGAAATAAATGTAGCACTTGAGCTATAAAACCGGTTTTAATGAGTTGTTAATGTAAATCAATAATGATAACATAAGAAATAAATATTAAACATAAGAGATATATAAAAAAGAATAAAATAAAATAAATGGGCTCATTAATATTATATTATACGTATTAAATTACTAGCTCACGCCATACGAAACGATTACATAGTTAAAGCTGCATATAATTTCTACGTTATAAAGCCATATATACTGTACAATAAATAGACTATAATATTCAACAGTTTTGCAGTTATGCGAGGAGATAATTTCAAAAATTGGTGGTCAAACGTATAGATGAAACTTTTACACCAAGAAGATATTGAACATAAGGTCTTATAATGAGGTCAAACTCCGAGTTCCGTTAATGCAGCCAGGGACCTAAAGAAGAACTTACATTTAGATAGGTCGGTAATTAAATATTAATAAAGATATTCCTGAACTGTGAAACAGTGATATGAATTTTCGCATACGGCCTGCGAAAATGATAATTGCAATATTCTTATTATTTATACTCATATGTTCTTTTACGCTTTTTGCAAATCATAGTGGCCTCTTTGGCATTAAATATCGTGGAGTAGTTATACAATTATGGAAAAATAAATGTATTCGTCACCATTGATCGCATTTTTATCTTGAGGGTTACAGACAGAGAGGGAGATGAAGAGAGAGAGAGATTATTATTAACTGACATAAATTTAATTTTCTCGTATTTTATATAATTGTCCGAAATACATTCATTTAGTTAATCACGGAGAAAAGTATTTCTTTTTGGTAACTATATTTGTGCTTTTTAAGTGGAGAGAGCAATTTTTTGTAAATGAAGATTTGCCAAATGCTATTTGATATTCATTATGTGAGAGTACCCGATGATTGCGAATTAAATACTTGAAACACAACGCAAATGTAATTCAAGAATAGCAATGCATGTATCAATCATTGGCTTTCCGTATTTGTTCTAATCTCCATTAAGCTGCAGTACTGTAATAATAACATACTTGCATCAGCGAATCGAGACGAGATATTCTAAAAGCAATTGCGCATGAATTATGAAAAGAAAAGCAAACGGAACACGGATTATATAGACGGTTCGTAAACAACCGAAGAAACCGAGCGTCGTGCGAAACATCAATATATATGTATATACATACCTACATACAGATATACGTCCCCGCGTGTTATATTCTTCAACTAACACACAGTTCACATAGTGCGCCACGAACACCCGCGTAAATGTTGCATGCATGAATGCTGCTCGCGCCGTGACGCTGCTTCGCACGATCGCCCGGTGGATTTTTGTCTCGAGTTTTGCAGTCACTGTATGCGGGAAAGCTGCCAAAATGTGGATATCTCTCTTTCTTCATTATCACGTACGAATTGAAAAATATACCTAAATTCTTTTAAAAAATAAATTGTATTTAATTTTCTGCTAACGAATGCTGCTGAGTCTGCTAAACGTAAAACACAATTCAGAGCTCTGTGAATTGGTAATAAATGATTCGCTGAGCTTATAATAGAGAAATACTTCGCTTATCAGTGCTCTAAAGGGACTGCACAAGGATACGCACTTTCAATGTTACGCAATTCTTCGGTTTAGTCATTTACATATTATTAAATCACATTATATTTTAAATGATTCATCTATGAGGTGCAAACAAGTATGTATAAGTGTGTACAAGTATCAACACAGCACACGACAAAAATATCACACATCTAACATTGATCGACTATTAAGCTGTACAAGTATGTATGTATATATACATATAGATATGTATTAGGCTCTCGCCGATGCACAAAAGATACACTTCCGTGTCAGCGTGTCTAATGGGCCGATCGTATATATACAGATGGCAAAAGATGGTTATTTGCGTATCAGCGAGCGCGCGTTCGTCGACAAATAAGAAATCAGAAAATTAGAAGGAAGAAAATTAAATCAGACAAGAGTTGAAGAATTAAAGTAAAAGGGGAAGCGATCTAATCGCCAAAAAATAAAACTTGCTTAGTCACACATTGCTGTTGTTATATATATGTACTATGTATACTTGTATTCGTACACAATGTATGCATATATTCATGTATATATAAAAGGATCGTTTAGTTGCAGTATACTTAAGTTAAACACATGGGATTAATAGGAGGGGTCAACATTTATAATGTATATATAGGTATATATTCATGTTTATAGTATACACATAATGTTTAGTAGTATATTGGGTATTATACATCGTATATCAGTAATAAGTCGTTGTTATATGCATGTAAATTGTCATAGATATATACATATATATTTATATATATATATATATACATATATATCAAAACTTCTTGTCGAGAGGGAATATTTTCTGGCTTTGATTTAAATGATATGACGAGGTGATTGACAGTGAGATGAGGTTCTGTTGAAAATGTCGAAAAGTGAAGAAATGAAATGATGAGAATAATAATGACGAGATATATATCGGCAAAACTTGAACAGAATATACTGTAATATGGTTATAAACGTTTTATAATAAACCTTAAAATTAAGAGTGAAAGTATAATCGTATTATAATTATAATATAGTATAAGTATAGTAGTAAGTTATAGTAGTTTGTTATAGAGTCAAAATAGTATTATAGTAGGCAATCAGTATATAAGTATATCGTTATAGACATATATTTGTTGGGCTGGTGATATATAGACGAGCGAATACTAGGCGTTTTTTAATAAATCTGTGAGGTTTACTTGTTAGGTTTGAATATAAGACACGTAAGTGAGGTTAGTTTTTTTGTAGCTATATAGATATAATATACATAAGACGTATGTATGCATATATGCTCAAAGCACATATATGTACGCATACGCTTGAAAAAAAGTAGCTATATATATAAAAAATATTAATGTGGCAAGAATAAGAAAAAAAGCATAAGGAGAGAATATATACGGACGAAGAGAAAAATGGCTACAGACTAATCCTAATTTTTGCAAACCAAACAAACGAACCAACCTCCTCGGAAAGGCCTAGTCGAAAATGTTCGCGGGACCCCTGTAACAAAAACATATATAAATCATAAGAAATCATAGGATAACATAAAATAATAAAATAAACTATTAATGGAAGCACTTTTCGTTGCATCTATTACGCTCGGATTTCATTAAATTTGCTCGCGTAGCTTAAAGACTGGAAAAGCAGCGTATTCGAGCTATTTACGCGTAAAGCACTCCTTCTGAAACTTGCTAAACTGGAGTTTTTTATTATTGTTAAAACAATAAGTGTAAAAACAAAATTTTTACCAAAATCATACGGAAAGGTATTGTAGAAAATAAATTTAAAAAATTGAAACGTATAATAAGGCGTTGAAATAAAATGTGTACACACGCTATATTTACAATTCTAATTATTGGATTCAGTAAATTCTTATATGATTATAATAATGGGTTTAAAAAAATTATTATAATAAATTAATTAGTTGGTTTTTTAAATTTCATAAGTATGACATACCGCGAAAAAGGGTCAAATAATAAAGACAAAAATATGATAATCAAATATAGCCCAATAGTTGTCTGTGAATACAGCAGAAAGTCGCAAATTTTTCAACTGCCTGAAAAATAAAGCAAACTTTATAAAATAGTACACTTCAATTCAAGATAGTGACTGAGCCCATACAATCTTCACTCGTTCGTAAAAACGAAGTGTCACGTTAAAGTTAAAGTATCGTTTCGCTAAATCATAAACAATTGATCTCTCATTGTACAGCTGTGACTGCGCCATGAAGCGAATCGTATCACTGCACAGCCACGCGCATGTAGACATATATATGCAGGTACGGGTATATTGGGGTATTTATTTTGACCGTGTCATTCGCATTAAAGTGTGCTCGCCGACTGGTCTCTTGTGATAAATCTGCTCACACGTCTCGTGTTTTAGCACCAGAGCACCCTCTCCTCTCTCTCTCTCTCTCTCTCTCTCTTTCGCTCTCTCTCTCTCTCTCCTCTTTCTCTGCCTCTTTCTCGAGCGGCCCTCCGTTTAGCTTCCACGCAGAACACATAAATTCGCTGGGAGAGCTCGGCCTCTCTTTCTCTCTCGCGTGCACCCAAACACACACACACACACACATACATTCTCTCACTCTCTCTTTATATGTATAATTCACATCCACGAGGTTGAGCGGCTGTGTGCATGTGCGGGCAATGCAGCAGCGCCGTATAAGCAGTGCGGAGATCGGAAAATCGGGTTTGAAAAAGGACGAAAGTAATCGATAAATTTCGAAGCGAGAGAGAGAGAGAGAGAGAGAGAGAGAGAGAGAGAGAGAGAGAGAGAGAGAGAGAGAGAAATAGAGACTGTGTAGTGCCGCTATACACACTGTGTAAGAGCGCTATATGGCTCGAGATCTTCTGTGTTCCTTGTCTCGGTTTCTTCGTCTCACTCCCTGCGGCTCTTTGCTGCGCGATTCTTTCTTTTGTGCACTCGCCAGTCCGTTGTCCCGTTCCGCTTCACTATCAAATATTTTAGCGCTGGCGATGAAATCTTTGTTGCCCGGAGAATGTTTGCGCGAGAGAACCAGTTTCGTAAAGTTTATTATAAATGCCCTCTCTCTCTCTCTCTCTCTCCCTCTCTCTTTCGTGAGCGCACTTATGGTATACCGAATCGATTATCGATTTGTGCGTCTTGCATAATAACATTATTGCGACTCAGGACGGGTGGTAGGGGCACTGCTGACCCGATGATCAACTGTTTCTTTTAGCGTTAATGACCTTATAGCGAGAGCCCATTTACGGCCGAAACTAACTTTGCAGAGGCAATACTACAGTGCTATATTTAATCGGCTTTCAAACTTTTAATTATATTATCGTTTGAATTTTAATACTCGTCTCTTGACATAAAAGTTTCTTCAGTGAAGCACGCTTAGATTATCGACTATAACTTTTAGCGTAGCCGTATAATTGTACGACTGACCCCTGAACAGTGTTCAGCAACCTTGTACATTCATCTTGCCTAATTAGAGATCTGTGTACATGTATGCCTACCAAGAATTCCGTTGTCAAACAGAAACGCGTTCCCAAGTTTAACAATTCAATTTGAGGTCCAGACTACCGTACAGAAACACGAAACTCTGGTTCGTATGTATTTCTCAGACAGTACAAGGTTCAAAAAATCTATGACAGCCAGCTTCTCATCGCGTCGATCGAGGCACGCGCGCAGGGGATAAGGGATCTCCGTCGTCCTGCCGCAATGCGGATGACGAGGTTAGAAAAAGTCGTAAAAAAGATTTGAAAACTGAAGAAAAGGAACTAAACGGATGCGCGTTAAGAAAAGGGTGCGAGAATAAGGAGCCACAGTTTGAGAACATGCAAGGCTTCTTATTAAATTTCAGATAAAAATATCTTTTAACGGAGCGCAGCTAGTCGACTGTTCGAACTTGTTGCGGGCAAAACGTGCGCCGTTATTCACCCAAATGCAGAGTCGAAATTGCTTCCACGGCAAGAGGATTCCCGTCAGCGAAACTTTTATGCCTACAGGAAAATAACAATTCACTTGTACCTCGGCACCGCGAAAAGTGCTGAAAATCGGACTTGCAATAATTTTGACAGAAACTCGCAGTTATACGCCGGGTATAGTCGGCGCATACGAGGAGAATCAGGTATAAAGCCCGCGCCAAGATAGAGAACGCGAGAGAAAGAGAAAGGGCGCGAAGTGTATGTGAGAAAGCTTCTCGGGGATCTTATAACACTTGGAAGCAGGTGGCGCTCGCGCGCAGTCGTCGTCTTATTGCTCGAGGCTTTGCGAGCTGCGAACTCTTGAACTCGATTGCCGTAGTTGGCCCCGGCCCCTTCGCACCCGGTCTATATCGCGCGGGGCAGCGGCTGCTGCTGCTACTGCGTCTGCTACTGCTGCTGCTGCTGCTGCTGCTGCTGCTGCTGCTGCTGCCAGTAAACGGCTCGTACGCGTCCATTCCAACTTTCCTCTTGTTTGGCTATACTGTGTTAAAGTCATGATTAACAGGTAGCTTTCCCGCCAGATTGTCAATTAAGGACGTCGCCGTTACTGCCGTTCACAGAAAATGAGACTTTATTCGCTGTGTAGTTGTATACACTCGCTCATACGCGCGCGTACACACACGCTGTACGTACAGTACGAAAAGTGTTAAGTACGAAAGTAGAAAGGTCTCCGGCGACTCGCTAATGAAAACGTGGATTCCGAAGTCAAGGGCGCCAGGACGCTAATGATTTATATACCTGCAGCTTTTGATAATCAGAGAATGTAGATGTAGGGACTCCGAAAGTCCGTTTTTGGGCTGCACGCGAGAAACACATTGGGAGTAGAAAAATTGGTCGTAGTTACGTAACTACGCTCCGCAAGAGTCTTTTGAGAGCTATGGCTTCCGTAATTTTCAACCTGTATAGCCTTCAATTTCTTCAGAAAGTAATGAACCGATCATAATTCATCAGCGTAGATTTTGCGCCTCTCTTTGTGATCAGTGCGATACGGAAACGTTCATTACCTTCAAACGTATTCATTATGCAGGGCGCATTTTGTGTAAGGTTTATTCGCGTCGAGAACTAGAATCGTTAAATATTAATGAAATCAACAAATATAATTGAGTCCACTCGTTAACGAATAGTATCGGAAACTGCGATAATATTTGAGCAAACCTTCCGTTTTGAAAGCCCGCATATACTGCATTGGCACCGTTACCAATTCAAAGCATTGCACTCGCGCAATCTATATACGGAATTCAAATTTGGAGTATACGAGATTTTCAAAGATTCCTCGTTCTCATGATTTTAAACTCTTTTGTGCGCATGTCGTTTCCATTTATTGATTTAATTAGAACGTTCAATATTTGCGCGAATGATCGTCGCTATAACGGGGAATTGTGGATTTTGGCAAAATGAAACTCATTCGTCGCGAAGCGCGTGCAATATAACGCAAGAGAGAGAGATATTAATAAGACTTCTAGAAATGAGCTTATGCTCTGGCGGCAGATACGCTTGAATAAATTAAGTACACAGATTAAGATTCAGTGTGGGACGACTGTACAGGAATTAATTATAAGCAATGGTATAAATTGTTCGAGGGGAGCTGTCCTCCTCCTCAAATAAAACTACTCGAAATCGTAAAACTGTGCTCGGGCCGCGTCATGGTCATCTTCAATATCTTTCTCAATTAAATTTGCCGCAACGATCGTGGCCGAGGCGGCGGCGGCGCGACACCGACGAAAACAATAAAAAGGCGCCTTTATATAGCAAAACCGCAGTATGTGGCATTGCTACAGCCGGCCCCGATGGTTTAATTAAAAGAAGACTCGGGAGAGATAGAGAGCCATTGTAGGCGGGGAAAGAGAAGTCGTTGCCTTCACGCTGGGATTTAATTATAAATCATTCCGCGGATATAGATCCGTGGTGGCAGCCACGGTGTCGGCTCGAAGAAAGAGACCAAGATGAGTGGAGTACACACTCATCTTTTGCTGCGTGTATACATGTATCGAGAGTTCGGAGCCCATAAAGACGTCGGCGCATTGAAAAATTGAATCATCCGGATTATTACACACGTGTGCCGTATATGCTGGCTCTCCTCTCTCGCTTTCTCTCTCTCTCTCTCTCTCCCTCTTTGTTTCGCTCGTTCGACGTATGAAGATGTATACATATATACAGACGGGCACTAATATGCGCCCACTTCATGCATAGTATTTTTACGAGCTCCGCGATTAAGTTTCTCAGTGCTGACCTCTAGCTACTCCTCGACCTCTTTCCTCATTGCGCACTAGCCTCCCAATTTCTCTGTCTCTCTCATTTTTTGCAGTGTAAGCTGCGGTACGTTGTTTTTACTTTTCCACTGCATGTAGATGAAGAAATCTGCGAATAACTGCTTGGCAACATTTTTTTTTTTTTGCTCGAGTTCCTGGCCGATTCGTTTTCCAAAGTGCGTACATTATAACAATATTTTGTTTCACGATCAACTACGGTTATAAGTTTTTAATAAGTTTTGGTAAGCGTGATGCCCACAGCACACGAGACAACAAAATATAATTCATACGTGGCTGAAAAGAAAAAAGATGAAAGAAAGTTTTAATTTAAAAAAATGTCCTGCCAACGTTTTTTCTCTTTAATACGATTTAACTTTTACAAGCTAATAAGCTATAATAACAAGGTTTTCGAGAAAAAGTGTATAAGGTCGATTATTTTCAATAATACATAGCGGTGCCTTCGCTACTTTCGAAAAAAAAGTAAATCCACTTTAATTCTCACGAACTGAAAAGTTTCTAATCAACGAAAAACATTTATTTTTCACGTTTCATCGCGACAAAAAAAAAACGAAGAAATTGCCTTAAAAGAGAGAGCATTTTTCCATGGACTTTGTGGTGTACGCGCATGGAAGGGCGCGGGAACAACGATAACGTTGAAGAGTGTCGCGTAGCCACTGACGAGGAGCACCGTGCACGTATATATAGTGGCTTGCGGTAGTTACTCGCGCGCGCGCGCGCGCGCTCGACTTGTGACTGCCCCGGAGTAATTACGCGAGCGCACTGCTGCTACTGCCCCCAAGGCGCTTTTTCCTCAAACTAACCCTTCGTCTTCTTGTTTAACTCGAATGTTACACCCGCTGCGTAGACGAGTATATTCTAGAGGCTGCGCGACGGAGATGAGATAGGTGCGTGTGCGCGTGTTGTGTGCGTATACCCTCGGAGTCGCGGTGATGAGAAAAATGACATGCAAAAAGTCATCGTTCGAGGGAGCTCTCTCTCTGCCTTGAGAGAATAATAGGACGCCCGACGTTTGGCTGCGAGTCTGTCGTCGCTCACGGTAGCAGGAAAATTGTTTTTTGCTTAGAGCTTTCCCTCTCTCGCCCTTTACGCTCAAACTGCGTCGTCACACACCCACGATAAACACACGCAGCTTACGCCGAGTGTATGTAGGCCAGAGGCGCCTCGTACATGCGCACGTGTGTGCACACCGAAGTTGGCGAAAAAAGTCTGAAAGCCGCCGGTTTTTTACGGATGGGCGCACAGAGCGCCGCACTATCCTGGCTTTGGCCTCCTTCCTCAGCCGAGACTGTGGATTTACGCTGCGCATGTGTGTACGTGTGGTGCGCGCACGCGCTTCTCCCTGTATCCATCGGCCTTTCTTTCGGCTCGTTCGATCTTTCGTTGGTTCGTTCGATCGAGAGAGAGAGAGAGAGAGCAGGTATACTTACAGCCATAGTGTTATATATAGCAGCCTATGGCGGGGTTTTGCGTGATTAATCTTAATTTTCGTCGAAGCATAATCTTTAATTAAATCGCCATTGATCCGTGCATGGCGCCTAACTCTTCCTCCGAGAGCTCCTGCGACCTTACGTGCTGCTCTGGCCTGCGCCAGTATATCGACCATCCGCCTCGAGGAGGAGGCTTTCACCCGTACGGGCGAGCGCTGCTGAATTAAATCAATTTCATTCGAGGCCCAAGCAAGCTAATTATCAATTTATTGTGCCGTAAATAATGGACCTGCCTCGGACGTGGGCGCACGCGCTTTTATCTCCCTTGACTGCGTCGTCGTCGTCGTCGCCGTCTTCTTCACCCGCAGAGAGAAAAAGAGAGGCGGGAGAGAGAGAGAGAGAGTTAGACGCTCGACTCCTCGGCTGCAGGCGCGAAGCACCATCGACCGCACGCACCTGTTATTTTCGCCGATTTATATACGTCCGCCGATTATTCGTTTTCCGCGGGCGCGCGCACACGGCTACTTTTTGCTTATGTAACCCGGCGACGTGACGATGATTTTTGAAAATTGAATTTTTTGCCCGGCTATATACAGCCGTGCGCGCGAAGATTGCCCGTAAGTATCGGGTTGCGCTGGGCGATTGATGTGAAAGCGCCATACAGCCGGTGTGATTCTCTTTCTCTCTTTATCTCTTGCTCTTTTCCACTGCCGTTTTAATTAAAAGCGTATTTTCGGCGCGGAAGAAATTGATCATTGAACTGGAAGTATAATAGCACTGAATATGTCCGTTGAATGCGTTTTTAAAAGCCCCATAGTTTCATTGCGCTATTTTTACCATTTGCCGCGGTGTGCGCCTCTATTGCGCTCGCTTTGCCGCTGGAATGCCGAAAAATTTAATTTAATCTCGGCAGATGTAGAGGAAAAAGAAAATTCAAATTCATAGCGACACCCTCGAGACCGATCGAGTTTGTTATTTGTCATATAACCTTTTGCGAATCAATTAAGATTCCGCGATCCACGAGAATTTAATTAGCGCGCTCGACATCGCAGAGAGAGAGAGAGAGAGAGAGAGAGAGAGCCAGAGTGAGTGAGCACGAAACCGAAGCTACGCGTTTTCGAATCGTTCCAACTCGAAACATCCATCCGCGAGTGAGCAAACAATTTGTGATCTTTCACTCTTTCTCGTCGAGACCATCGATATAAAAATCAGACATGCAAAATCAGGACAGTCGCCGGGAAACTGTGCAAATTCGATAAAAGGCCTGCAGAATCAGCATACAAACGGCAGGGGCTGTAGAGGAGAGCTTGCCTCGGCGACAGCCAGAGTACGAGAGACTGCTGGTAGAGGATTGACAAAGACAGCGGGAGAAAAGGTGACGACGGAAATAGATAGAAAGGAAAAGAAGAAAAAACAATAAGGGATTCATTCTCTCAGCCCGTAGCGCTGCATCCGCCTCGTTTTCCGCTCCCTTGTTGCGCGCACCTGGATCGATCGACAATTTCGCGTTGTTTTTACGCCCTCTTTGTTCACCTTCTTTTTGTTTCGCGAACAAGCCTGAGACTGAATACGCGATCGAACTTACAAAGTCGCGCCGCGAACGTGACGAAAATTTGCTGCCTTTTCGTGATGAGCATCGAGTGGCCACTCGTTGCTGCCTGCTGCTGCCACTGCTGCTGCCCTGCTGGATATAGAAAAAAAAAGAAAATCTGTGTGATCACTCCAGTATAAGAGTTCTTCTTTCATGGGGCGAGCTTGAAGACACACGATAATGGCTGAGAAAATTTTTGCCTCCGACTGCGTGGAGCACTTTTTATTTCGACTGATGGATACGACTGTATGCGCTTGAACGTGAACGCGAAAATAGCATTGGAAATATGAGACGAGAGATGGCTTGCAGGTGTCGTGAAAAAATCAAAATTTGAATTTTATTCCTACGTTCATGCTTTGAGTTCAAGCAATATGTAAATTATTTTTTACAGTTTTCAGGAAAATTGTCATTTTGTAATTAAAAATAATATTTATTTAACAATATATCTTATCGTGAAAAATTGAGGTCATGCTTGCACGATTCTATCAAAATTATACCGCTTTTGAAATAATAATTTTAGTTTAAATAATTTTAATTAATACTAATTATTAAAGGTATAATAAACCCATAATTACACCCGACTTGATTTGCACGTTAACGATAATGCATAACGTAACATGTGCGTTTATTATTTTTCATAATTCGATCGTTCTCTTTTGAATATATGTACAATATCCTATATTTTTTACGCGCGCGTAAAATAATTCACTTCACGTACTAGGCAAAAAAGTACTAAATTTGTGTCGCCAGGACAAATGCAATAAAATTCAAGTTTTAATTTTTATTGACAGAGCTAATATGTAATGTGATCTTTCTAAACTGTACTAATTTAATCAAGTACCGACAATCTGCCGAGGAGATAGGTTGACACTTGTTTATTTTATATGAAATCGATAAAATGGTAAATTGATTTTTCATTTGCATGCGAAGAATGATGGCGGTTGCAATGATTTGAAGTACGAATATTTATTGTGAAAAATGATATGCAGTTAAATATGCGCGCGTGAGCGATATTGTAATGTTGAAAGTGATATATGTTAAAAAAAAGTCGTCACTTACCTCTCAGGTAGTGATAAGTGTACAGTAAAATTTGTATACAAAATAAAAATAATTGTAAATATTTCGTAATACATTGTGCAAGTAGAAGAAAGGGGTTGAAAAAGCTATTTTCCTCTTGTTGCACGTCGTGCATTTTTTATAGGGGCGTGAATAGGCCCTTTTTATGCATGGGAAATAAGTAGGAAATTGAGGAAGCAAACAGGAAATTGTTTCTTCTTGTTGCGTCGAAAGACTCGATTTTCTATTGGTTTTTCATGCTTGGAAAACGATGTTTTTCATGCAGCATTTCTTTTATCGCATTAAAAAACAAACGCAACTTTTTTATGCATTAGCATATCATTTAGATCACGAAAAATAAATGAATCGCAAAGTATGAGAGAAAAAATTTATGCACAACAGAGCGTAAGCAAATTAATAATGTAGCAAAGTGTTTGCAGTATCCGCAAGTATCTAAGATGCAATATCTATACGCGCGTTTAACGATACACATTTGACACACTTCAGTTTCTGCGCTGCATGCAAAGCCTATAAAAACCATCTTTACCTGATTAAACGTTATTTCGCGCTATAAACTACTGCGCACCCGCGTAAAAGCAATCTCGCACTAAGACGACGCCAATTTAACGCTGTGCGCATCATCGCTATATTTTACAACACCAGCAATGCAAGCAATTCCCTCACTCCACTGCTATCGTCAACATTATTTTGATTATGCGCGTACACGGCTGACAGACAGCAAATTAAGATGAAAATTGAAATCGCTGCGCCATACGAAAGATGATAAAAAGTCGTCGGCCCGCGCACTCGCTATGTTTATGCTCCTGAGCCTTTGCTTCGCACCCCGGCTAAGTAATGCCGGGGCCTCCGCGCGGATTTGCTCGCGCCTCGTAAGTGCAGCATAGAAGGATCGAATATTTCCGTCGACAGGAAATCCAAGTGCCGCCAGTGCCGCTCGCTATGGCAATTTATTTTTTAACTGGTTATACGCGTCAATCTTCTTACGGGCCGTAGGGCGGCGATCGAAAGCGGGAGAGAAGAAGAGCGCTATAGCGAGCGAGAGAGAGAGAGAGGAAGTGACTACGAACTCGCTCGCACTACTCCACCGATATGCTGATGGAAGGAAAATAACCCAGGGCTGAAGGGGAATACGTGGCGCCGAGGCGCGTGTATGTGGAGCGCCGAGATTTGGAGCATATAGCTATAGTAATCTATGTATAATAAGAGATCATTTTCGCCAGTGAGAATCTCGCGTCTTTAGATTCAGTGCGCGGATGCGAGGTTAAGCTTGAAACAGTAAACAACATCGTCGAGCTTCTTTCATTATCAGCGAATTTTTTCATCTTCTATGCATCGGAGTGTGCTTCGAGTTTCGTATAGTTTGAAGCATTAAAGAGCCTCAAGTGAACGTAAAAATTTGAAGCTGTTGTAATTAGCTATTTTTAGCGCCTCGTGCGCTTTCAACGTAAGAAGACAGTTGCGCCAATTTTAGAGGGGATAATCAAGCGCAGCGAACGCGAGAGAAGAGAAATTGCTCAAAGCTCGTGACGAGTTTATTTATATGTCCGTCGCGCTACGGCGGCTGCAGTGTGTGTTTTTTTTCGCGCGTGGGAGATCGGTTATTGAAACTTGCAGAAGAAAGAGAGAACGAGGAGCCGACTCACTCTTCTGTCTGTCGCATTCATTACTCCCGCAGGCGCGGGGTTCTTGTTAACGTCGTTACGGCGCACCTCGAGCCAGCAGCGTCAAGTACAATAATGCGGCTATGAAGCGCCGTGCACAGCATAACGGCCACGCGGCGACAAAGAAATTCTTCAGCGAGGTGGTCACGGATTAATTCGAAATTACGCGGTCGATTAAGCGAGTTTCGCCAGGAAAATAGCCGCCCCGCCGCGATGATTATTAGTTGTTCAGCTTATTGCATTATATTAGCAATTTACAATAATAAGTACGCACTCGCTGCTCGCAATTAATTATGCGGTTCGAACGCTTTTAATTATATCAACGCAGTCTACTGTCTAAGATAGAAAGTGCGTATAGTTGTCGCGAAATTTTTAATGAGTTGCGCGATATTATTTATATTAATAATTCGACGCGCAGGTAATTAAATTGCTTTCTGCGAATTTTCGAGGCGAAAGTAATGCCGCGCCGTTTACAGGTTTTCGACAAATTTAATTAATTATTTCACGCGTTGTGGCACATTTATAATTGGATAATTCTGCCGAATACTGCGTCTATCGTTTCAAACTGCCAGGTTTATTATATTATAAATGTCAATCTACATGAGTTGCAGCGACGCAAGTTTTCAAAATTAATTATCTGACGTGTCTCCTTGCAGTTTAACAGCTTCAATTAATAATGAATGACAATTGTGACGAAAAATTGTGCCGCGAAAAGATGGAACACAAGCTCGCCTCGATGACAAGCTGCGGGCCGTACGAGTAATACAGCCCAGCCGATCAGAATGTAAAGCTGCATGTCCGAGAGACTTTCTCGCTAAATTGCTTCGCGCCATTAAAGCACGCGAGCGAAATATTTTCGGCTTCCCCGTACGAGATTGGCCAGCGATGAAAGGCCTAAAGTGTCTAACGATATCTAATCATCGATAGGTCACTCATTCCCAGGCTGAGAAACGCGTAGGGAGCCGCGCGCGAGGATCGTAAAACGAGATTTCGGTAATTTCGCCAATTCGTGGAATCTCGAGAGATTGTTTACTGCTGGCCCGTCTCTTTGGCATAATTTCATGGAGGCTGGCTACCCGCGGCCTCGGGCGAGACTACAACAAGACCAAACACTGTGGGCCGCTCTCGGATACATATGGGAAGTGCAGAGGAGGCGCGTGAAGAAAAAGGAGCGGCGCGAGAGCGCGCCGGGCAGGGAGGAGATCCGAGCCGGAATAAGGCGCCAAAGCCGACGGACGATTTAATAGGAATTGAACGAGGTGCTGGCGCAGGGAACTTGACTCGTTATTTACTTTCCGTGACAGCGCGGATGAATGCTAATGTATATTGTCCGAGCCGAAACTTTCGGACTCGTCGCTCGCGCTCGTCTTCCTTTTGCGCCGTAAAACGGCCTCGGAGGAGCGAATGACTTAATTGCAGGTTCGAAAACTGAGCCTGTCCCCTGGATTCCAGTTATTCATCCCGACGCTTATTATACGGCCCGATCGAAAATCGCTCGTGTATTTGAGCAAGCTCTCGAAGCTGTTTGTTTTTCATTTACATGACGCCGCGCCGCGCATCGGTTCGACACTGTATTATATATATATTCTCGAGGCGAGAGCGCACCGCGCGCGAAAGCATGCGAATTGAGTTGAATTTGGAGCTCGGCTGTGGCGCCGACGCGGCCGAGGTATTAGCGTCCGTCAAAAGTGTATATACGATCGGCGAGCGGAGTCGGGAAAGAAAATTGAAGAATAGATATGTGCGTCGCTTTTGCGAGTGCATCTCCAGAACTGCAGCAGGCGACAGCGAGAAATTCAGCGCTAACGGGGCGGGCGCGAGAACTTTCCGACGAGTTAGCGCGGCAGAAGAAACGAGAAGAATTCGGGACGTTCGATGTATAAGCTCGTCGAGAGGAGAGACAAGAGAGAGAAAGAGAGACGAGAAAGGCGAGAGGGAGAGAGAAAATGGCGAGGAAAATAGAAGGCGTAGCAAAGAGGATAGACACAGATCAATAGGCTTCGAGGCGCTGCATCTCGCGTGTCCGGATTGTTTTCTTCGGCGGAGTTGAGCATTGCTGCGCGCATCAGCGCACGAGAAAGTCACACATTGGCCCACTTCTTGCGTTTTCCTCGCGTGAAATTCTCGGGATTTTTCAGTGATTGTTAACGCCGAGGTCACACCGCGCCCCCATGAAAATCACTCCCGCGCGCAGCACTGCTCGGAAACGTGATTTTTCGTCCGATTGAACTGGTGCCCACGTCAAACTTCTCGTCCAGTATTGACCCACCGATACGCGTTTCTACGCATTGATTTATGTATATCGGTCACACTTGCTCTCGGCGTATTTTCCATAAACTCGAGTTGGCTCGAGAAGCCTCGCATGTACAATGTATTATACACGCGTACACGTCTCAAAAAATAACGCAAAGCCCCCCGTCTGCGCACGTGTGTAGACGTATGGGTGTATACACAAGCGCAAGAGCCACACGTATACCAGCAAGGCGTCCATCGGCTTTAGCTCTCGTATGGGACTACGAGGGATTGGAACTGCTGCAGCGGAGAAGTCGGGCATATGGGCAGCAGTGGCGGCAGCATGTATCGCATGTATACCCGTATGTGTATGCGGGCGTGTATCGAACGAAAGGATTTCAGCGGGAGAAAGAGGGAGAGCTAAGAGATCGCGTGTCGCAGGTAGAACTAGAACAATGTGTTGGCCCTGCGTGACTATGTGCGTGCGAGTCTGTATATATATGCGCGCCTCCACACATGCGCGCATACATTTTCTCCGTCTTCTCAGGTATATGTGACGTGCGCGTTTCTGCGGCACGTATGCGCACACATACACCAACACACTGTGCACACGTACGCACACGACGGGCGTCGATACAGCTTACGTTGCGGAACTTCTCGCAAAAGGTAGAGAGAAGGGACCCGAGAGAAAGAGAGAGAGAGAGAGAGAGAGAGAAAGAGGACATGGGAGGAAGAAAGTGAGAGAAGTGAATAAAGTGGATAAAAGGAAAAATGGATATATAAATAGCAACCGTACGAGAAAATTGGATGCAAAAGAGCATGCGGAGCCCGACTTTCGTATAGCATCTATGCATACACGTATACGCACACATATTCGAGGTTGATGTGTATATTTGAGAGATGAAGAGATTTTTTCTCTCTGTGTGCGTACGTGTCTCTCTGTCGTTACTCTCGAATACATACGTTGAGAAAACAAGAAAAGACTAGCACCCGCTGTATATAGACGTACAAAAATGTGATCACTCGGGTATAGACACACATACACACACACACACGCGCACGTACATACAGACGTATGTGTGCACAGTGCAGTACGCTTTGCTTCAGCCGCTCCTGGATTTTGCAAAAAGCTGTAAACATGTGCCAACGCTTGCGCTCTCGGCACATGGCTTTTTTTATCCGTTCATCTATCTTTCATTATTCCCACCTCGCTTCCACGCAGCCACGTATTCTTGCAGGCTCTTTTAACCTCTTCGTGTCCACCCGTTCATTTCCACCTTCCAAGAATCGTGTTCATCGATCGCCTCTGCTCCCCGACTTAAACGCATTTGGACACTTGCTCTCTTTCTAGAAAATGGAAAAAGCCTTATTCCCGTTTTAAGTGCAAATTTCCAGCGAGAAAAATTACGTTCCGTGTCAGGAACTGGTCTGGAAATTTATTTATTTCCACGCCGATGAGATCAGCGTGTACTACCCCTAGTTTTCCGCGCCATCTCCAATCCAGATCGGATTACCTTCTGCGTCTATTCGAGCTTAATGATTTTTCGCATTCGCGACTGCGATTTCGAGTGGAAGTCTCAATTTCTTTGTCAGCCGGCGCACGAAGCTTGAAATAAATCTTGAGACTCCCCAGGCTCGCCGGGTCAATTGGTTTTGATCGTCGGTGCATGCTTAGCCGTTGTTTCGCTTCGAGTTCATTTTCTGCATACAACACTGCGCCTATACACATTACGTAAGAATAGGCGCTATTATTAAAAATAAGCTCCGTGATCGCCGCTCGCTATAAACCTTGTTTCCACACACGGAAGCTCATGAACATTGTAAAACGGCTGCTGTATAATGATCGCTCTTTAAGTAACCTCGCATTTCAATGCAAATTTCTATGTAAAATGGATATAACAAGCTGTTAGGTCATAAGTTATTCAGCGTCTTGTATAAGTTGATAACACAATGTCTCTTGAATATCGCGCAGAATCTATGCCATCCAGACGAGGTCGTTAATCTGATAGAGGCGGAGAACGAAAATATTCCACTGAACTCTCATCTGCGAGCCGAAAGGTCAAGAAACTCAAGATTACAGCTGCAGTCCTCGTGCGCACTTATTCGCCGAGCTGCTACATCTGATCTACCGTTTCGCTATCGATCTAGAAGAGATGACGATAGGTTTGAGGCGCTTGCGATGTCTTCCATAATTGAAGATTTCGAACTGAGCGACTAGCGTTGTGGCAGTAGCAGCAGCAGCAGCAGCAGCAGCAAGGGGCAAGCAATACCTGCGGATTATCTGCGCTCGACTCGCACGCGAGCTTCTGCATGTATATATGTTTGTGATGCACTGAATGCCGTCACTGCTGTTGCTGCTGCTGCTACTGCTGTTGCTGCTTCTCTGTACTGTGTGCTTGAGCAAGCTCGTCTCGTTGTGGTTGCCGAATCCGTCCAACGCGTCGATGCATAGCAGATAATCTGAATTATCAAGGCTTCGAAGGATTCTCAGCTGTGAAAAGGAGCAGTTTGATCTGATTTGTAGACCCGAAACGGTACGGTGAATCAGCAGCGAGTGCACATAGATTCTTCAAGGGGCGAATTTCGCGTAGAGTTGAGCTTGGTGTCTCATTATTTTATATCTGTGCTCTGTTCAATTAAACCAGGCCGTTTTGAGCAGTACAATCAACGAACAGTCGCTATCCTCGCAATTTCGAGGCGTAAAAAATCCGTGACTGCTCGCTGCACGCGAAACTGCATTCATCAAAATCGACAATGCACTTTCGAGCCATTGAAATAATAACGAGTATGCGCTTCCGCGCGCAAGACTAAGACAATGATCAGGCCGGCCCCTGTTTTTCCTCTTGTTTCGACAAGCGCAGCAACAGCGAAAACCTGTCGCAATCAGCATCTATGTGGGTGTGCCCCTCGGTGGCGCGCACGCACGCACGCACGCACATCCGCGCAAAAAACAGATGACCTGCGCCGGAGGCTCCAGCGGCGGCGCAAAACATTATCGAGCTCGGCTATAATGCGATTTATCGGCCGCAAATGCATGTTTCGGTGCATTAGTACACCGGCTATAAAGCCCCCCGCCCCGCAATTAATTTCGATTCGCCCGCGTAAGAGCAGTGTACATTACGGGCTGTAAACTCGCGCTCGCGGTTATAGTTCGACCTCGACGTCCTTCGATATATCTGAGCATATATTTATACATCTGTACATAAATACGTATAATTATGTATATAGATCTATATAGCTACGTGTGGGCGGTTCTTTAAAATATCAAAAAGGACCAAATTTATTTTCTCTAAGTACCCTGATGAATTTCTACTGTTCAATGTGACATATCTTTTAAGATTTTTAAAAATTAACGTTTATACAGCCACTGAAGAGGGGATAAAAATATCCCGAAACGTTTGGCAATTTTAAAATAAACAACTTGGCTCGAAGAGACGCATCAATTTTTATTCTACACTATTCCATCATCGAGCGATAGAGTCATTATTAAACAAACATTTTTAAAAATTGTTCTCTTACAATTTACTTTCAATTGTAGACGAAGAACTTAATTTCGATATTTTTTACCTTTCTCTATCTATTTTTGTTAGAGAAGGATTATTCATTATGCGTGTGTGCAGTGCAAAGCTTTTATTGCACGATTTTTTATTTAAAAAGAAATATATATTTTAATACATAAAATCAAGCATGAAACTTTCTTAATATTTGATGGTAAGATTAAAATTGCTGATAAAGTTTTGATCTCTCGAATTTTTTTTTCAACGAACGCTATTTGATTCCGTTATTTCATGTATAGCATTACATGACATGAATTTGCACTTAACCGTGGCATAAATAATCCATTATTGCACAGTGTACTTATGGTTTTCTCTGTGGCCATTTACTACATGATGTAATAATGAACTCTGCCATGTGAAAAACAATCATACAAATGTCATAAAATATTGCTTTATAGAGAAATTAACTATAAAATCTGTAAAATATTTGACTTTCAAATATCCAAACAGTATTTGATACAGATTTATATAAGCATTATGTGCATAATATCATATTTCATCACACTATAGGAATGCTTTGTGACACAAATACAGACATCACAGTGTATTAATGCCAGGGAATTATTAATTTAAATACTATAATGCATTGTAATGCGTCTTCAGCCTTATGAAAAAGAATCGGCGAATATAAAAACGAATGACACTTTTTTAGCTCAGCTACATGATACGCATGCATAGATGTACATTAAGAGCGTTTATTTTTTACATCTTTTTTATCTGGTCGTCAACACCAAATTTTGAGTACGTCATTACATTTCTCGTAAAAAAATGTGTAACTACGTACTAAATTTATAAAGAGTTTCGATTTTATTACTTATTAACAAGCAATATAAAGTCATGTCTCATGAGACTTCGAGTTATAATGAAGATTTTTTCCAGTAGAGATTTTCACGAAAATGACATCGTCAGTTCTGGAATTTCTTTTTCGCAAATGGATTTGGTATACTTTTTTTACGTAACCGTTCAAGATACAATTAATATAAATTTTCCTTCATTTGTCATGATTATATGGAAATAGATATTTTTCATTGAATTGGAATCGATACCGGATATTATTTGAAAAAGTATGGTCTCTAATTTTTAATTAACTTTAAATCCAGGGAATCATACTGAACAGAAATTTTATACGATAACCCACATTACTTGTATGAATACAATTACAACATATACTCCTGATGTCAAAAGTATACTTATTAATTTAAAAAACTTTTTTAATGAAAGCTTCTTGCATGTTTGCAATAAAAAATAGACTACCCTGAGAAGCTATACATATTAATGAATGTAAGCAGAAGTAAAAAAAAAATGTTTAAAATGCCAAGTTTGGCCCTTCGTAACTCGAAAACTTTTAAAAGAATAAGTCTGATAAAATTCAGGAAGATTCACTGCACTGAAAAGAAGAAATTTAGCGAGCTTTTAGATGAAAATAAATTGGGGCCGCTCGATCTCGCAAAGAATTGCCTATACCTAATATAAAAACTGTATACGTACGTACCATAGCAACGAATCTTCTTTTACGCGCTGCTGCAAAAGCGGCGCAACAAACGGTGCCGCGAAACAAAGAATCATACTCGACACTGGAAGCTCTGATTTATGTTGCTGCAGCGTTTTTTTTTTATGATGGATTCGCGCAGAGGCGCAACGGTTCGCGCGTGACGCTATGTCATTTGAAGCACCACTGAAGAGAGGTATGTTTAATCGGTCAGCGATTGTCAGGATGAAACGATCAAAACGAAGCGTGTTACTAACGCTTGCGTAGGCGTGAACGGCCTTACCCTTTATGAATTAATGACGCAGCGCTTTGTGCCACAGTACACCCTTTAATTACAGTTTTGTATATACATGTAAGATTCATTTGGAGTCGACCCCGGAAAAATTTCATTTTTTTTTTTTTTGAGTTCTTGCGTCTACTTTTGCATCCTATGTGGCTCTGAAAAATTCTTTTGTAAGTAGACACGGGGGAAGAATCTCATTTTATGCAACAAAGAATCTCGACGTACGTTGCATTGGAGCAGGTATACTGTACAAGAAAGAAGTAGAATTTAAACTATAAAATTATTGGAAAAACTATAAATAGTTGGAAAAACAGAAATCCATTTCCCAAGGCATAAAATAGACGCGCGCATGAATGTCAATGTTGAAAAAATTACACGAGCACTCGAAGACTTATAAGAGCATTGCTGCTGTCAATAAGACGAAGTAGCAGCAGTCGCGGCTGCATTGGTGTAGGAAGAATGGCTTTACTTTTGTCTGGCGGAAATTCTTTCTTTATATCCTTGCTGCGTATCAATGTTATATATATTCCCCGCACCAGGCAAATGGAAAGAGAAGAATGTACAATTCACAATAGAAGAATACGCTCATCCTCGAGTACTGGAAAATTCGTCGGCACCTACACGTATTATATAACTGACTGTATAAAGTAAGATAGACAGCCGCGGAGAAGGAAGCGAAATTCAGCGCGTATAAACCATTGCTCTATCCGCCGTATCGACCGAATCTCTCACACGTTCTCTCGTTCTCAAATGTAGGCTCCGCGAGATCCGAGAACTCTTCGCTACCGTAGCCTGGGTGATCATGCTGATAAACTGCGGATTTTCCTCAAAGAGCTAAGCTATGACCCTCGAGTCGTACATAAGAACGTGATACACGAACTGATTCTATTTTCGAGCGCGACTTTGTAAGAAACAAAACTACCGCTCGATCATTTCCAACTGTGCGCTCTTTCAATGCTTTAGTCGCGTTCTAATGACTCGAACTTTACGGAGATCGAAAAACTTGCCTTCCAGCCGGTGGCACATCGCTTGCATAAAAATGTTTCGTCCCAGTGCACACAAAAATCTGTACAATCGGCGCTCATCTCGCTTAAAAGGCAGAAAAAAAAACTGCTCTTTCGAACTCATAGGACCGAAAAGTGAAGAAAAATGTCGATCCAGATATTTTTTCGCGTGGAATATTTTTGCCGTGTTTTTGGCTTTAGCCAGACCACGCGCTGTTCTGCTCGAAATAAAGGATTTCGGTGACTCGACTTCCGAACCTGGAATAAACAGCAGATTCTGAAATTATACCGTAGATCCGCGAAAGACCCTTTCGCTATAATGGGCACAAACTTGTACAGCCAACCGTGTAATCAGAGAGTGAGAAAAGGATATATGGAGGCTCGTCTCGCCGCGTCTTCTCGACGTCGCGGCCACACACCGTTATATAGTGCATACGTGTATACCATTATAATATCCGCAAAAAGTATCTGCACGTAATACCAACTATATGGGCACACGCTAGTGGCGCCGCCTATATAGCCAGCTCTCGCCCCAATACGTTAGGGACACTCGTTGCCTCGAAAGACGGGTGCCCACTGCGTCACGACGATCGCTGATGCGTTTTCCGACTGTGCCTGTGTATGTATGCGTGTGTGTGCGGGCATGTATATGTACAGAGAAACCGAGCTCGCCGCTGCATTGGCCGCGTCGCCCGAGATTAGCCCGGCGATAGTTGCTCGGAATAATTGGGATGGATGGATGGATGGATCGAAAGCGGCCTTGTTACCCTTCCCGCGTACCCGCTGCCTCCGCTACTGCCGCTGCTGCTGCTGCTGCTGTAGCCGAGCTAAAGCTCTAGGTTAGAGAGGAGAGGGGAGGAAGAGACTGAGCCGCACTCTACATAGAAGGATGATTAATCGAATCGGCTCTATTAGTCTAAAGTGGATATCAATTCGGTTAAAAACGTTCGCGCTCGGCTCTTCCTGTTATTCCATCATCGACTTACTTTTCGCCTTTTTTCCTTGGGACAGCAGCGGCGGCATCGTCTATGTATAAATGTGGGAATCTTATTAAAATCGACGCTTTGGTGGAACCAGTAAATGGATAATTTTCACAGAGGAAGTTCGTCTTTCTAGACCTGGTTTATTGTGGATCGTTATATTCAATGATTCCGTAAGAGGAGTCACAGCAGGATTAATAAACGGCTTTTTTTAATTCATTAATTTTTTTACACTTAAATAAGTATCGTTTAAATAGTTTTAATTTACGTGCTTCGATGAAACATATGTGCATAGCTTATCTAATGAAAAAAAACTAATACTGAATTAATTTTTTATACTAGGAACTATGCACTTTTTAAAAAATTGGGTTAGGGGTTCGTCGCTAATTCTAAACTAAATTTAATGAATTTCAAATGTCAGTGCAAATCAGTGCAAAGAAAGGGGTAAGGTGGAAAATCTTTTTTTTAATTGCAATTGTTTTATTCTCTAGATGATGAGTGTGTTTTATGCGCATCCCGAATGAGAAATTCAAATTCGTGGGCATTCTCTTTTCTCAGTTTATTTGGAAATTTATTTTTAAAGCGTTTTTGCTCTTTTGAAAACTGATCATTTATTGATGCTCGACAAGAGACGATTTTAAAAGATTATTTGAATACATTCGGTGATTCTCGATTAAACTATTTTATTTCCATACGATTACTGCTTTGTGCTAAAGCAAATATTTGAATGAATTTTATTTACTCTTCATATGAGGTTCATATCGAACTGTAAAACGGTATGAATCCATAACATAATTACACTTCTTTGAAATCATTCTCAACGCAGAGCCTGAAATTATTTGCTTTTTCGCGATTTTTTCGATATTAATATAGTGCCGTTCGTGCTCGTATCAAATATCGAGAATCAATCCGAGGCGTATATTCATCACTAGCTTGGTTCGTCATCGCAAATGTATCTGCAGTTTTATTAGAAAAAGGACTTGTATATATTCATGATAGTAGAATATCATTTCAATGGATGATGAAAAATAATAATAGACTATATAATTGCCTCTTAACCTATATAAGAATACGTATATATTATTCGGGTACAACAAGAATAGTAATCACAAGAGGTATAAGATGTTTGATTCCGATAGAAAATCTAAGAAAATTGCGTGTTCACTGCTGCGGATACATAATTATATATAAGCTAAGTAGAACAAGTCAGATACGGCGGGGCGCGCGCGGTCCGTGTTTACTTTTTTCCCCGCGGATTTATTCGCAAACTTTTACCGTCTCTTGCCCCCCCCCCATCCGCCCCCACTTTCCCTGCAGCGCTGTTAATTGTAAAAATGCTGATAAGCCAAGTTTCCATGCTCCTCCAGCCAACTTTCGTTTAATTTTTTCCAAGACAGTCGCGAAAAGAGCCGTCGCAGCAGCCGAGCGCTCCGCGGGCTCGACTTTTCTATGAGCGTTGCGTAATTTTGGAGGAATACAGATCTACGCAAGCGCTTTTGGACGCGTATCATTCACTCGTAGAATACGCGAGGGAGAAGAGTCGGCGGCAAACACGGTTAAGAGAGCGTGGACTGGCAAGAAAGTAAGAGCGAGAGAGAGAGAGAGAGAGCCCACCCTGGGACTAATGCATCCGACATCACTAAGCCGCCGACTGTCGATACGGGCAAGGAGGACGCTTACTTGCCGCTAGCGTTGGCGCTCTCGCCTTCTCTCTCTCTCTCTCTTCTTTCCACTCTTCTCACTCTCTGTCTTATTCGTTTTCTCGCACGAGATCGCGCCTGCTAAGTCGCCCTCCAGCGAGAGGAGAATTTTCACCGTGCATTAGTCTTGGCGCCACTGCAATGCTCCGCGCGCTTCTGCAAGAGTTTCAAAGCGAAAGAGGAAGAGAGAGAGAGAGAGAGAGAGAGAGAAGGAGAAAGGGGGGAGGGAGGGAGGGAGGAGAAAGGAGGTTAGAGCGAGGGGAAAAAGTGAGCCGGTTTATACGAGGAACGTAAGAAAACAGATGGAGAAAATTAATGGCACTTAATCTTAGCCAACTGAAGAAACGAGACACTTTAAAGCAACTTATTCATCGCGACATCTTTGTGAGCCTGTCTTCAGCTTTTTCATCGCCGGCTAATCTTTTCGATCGTTTTTTCGGATACAACAAGCGAAACAGTGAGGTTACGAAGAAGTTCGTTGATTAAGGCTGCCGACGCCCCTGCAGACTGCCGGAAGCTCACTATCACGTAGGCTGCATTTTGATAATAAATCGAGCTTCGCTAATTAGATGTAATACAAGTAATGACAATTCAGTTGGAAAATACTTTAACGCAATATAACTAAGCTTTTGAGCTTAAAAAAGAACAGCGCAATTTAAACTTAATAACATCGTAAAGTTTGAATCAGCTTTGAACTTTCTTTAAAATTTTATATTACTTCGGGATGAGAGCCTTCACTTTATAAATTCTATCAAACCGCCGCTGAAGCCTGCTGATTTCTTTTTCACTACCCGTAATCTCTCTGACTACGCTTAATACCACTCGGTGACATATTGCTCGGAGGGGTGAGCCCTCGCAGCACCTAAGTACGAGGCGAATTGTATATATGATTCCCTCCAGCCGAGGCAACCGAGGCCGCGTATAACGACGACAACAATTTAGATTGCTGAGAGTTAGAGTCTCCGCAGCGGCACCTGCGAGATCGGGTCTCGTTTCGGCTGCAAAACGGCCGACAATGCGATTAGACCGAGTATACTTCGACTTCGTTTTGAATTTGATTTTCGTACAATTTTTTACTTTGCTGCTCGTTCGCGCGGAGAAAGATTTTTTAACTATCAGCGAGGCGGCTGACCAAAGTCAGTTTTATGCGCGCAAAATGCAAAATAATATACACAATATTCTATTGTTATATAGGAGCTGCGTTGAATGTTAATAAGCTTTCAGCATATTTAGATTCAGGGATTTACAGTATGCCATTATGGATGTATTGTTCGCGAGACCTGCGCTATCAAATAACTGATCTGTATAATGAAGACCAAGCGCTGCAGATGAGCACAAAAGCGCATACTCCGACAATGAGGGTAGAGGAGGAAAAGCTTTAAAAAAAACGTCAAGCTTCTCGTTTTTCCGGCTTCTCGTTCTAAAATTTCTGAAAGCGCACAGTCCGCGTTACCCTCCGAATTCACATTTATTTGCCATTTTCTATGCAAGAAGCTTAGTGCGTATTGCATTCCACATCAGTCATCGACTGACTAATTCAGAGATTGAGTAGCCGCACGCATCAACAAACTCTCCAATAGCACCTCACCGCAGGTGCTTCATCCAAAAGCAGCTATAGCGTTTCGCCCAGCGTCAAGCGTAGTTTATATACACGCGCGTATGTGTGTGTGTCCATGTAAGCGCACATATATCACAAGTCCATATTTACGTTACCTCACCGGAGCTTTTGATATATAATCCAGCAGGTTCGTTCTCTCTCGTTCCCTCCCTCTCTCCCTCTCGTATTCGATAACGCGGAGCCAGATCATTCATTGGGCATCGTGAAACAAGCTGTTGCAGCAGTGCGCATAGTAGTCTCTCGCGCAAAATCAGCTGCACCGAGGGATCGAGAGAAAGAGAGAGAGGGAGAGAGAGAGAGAGAGAGAGAATGAGTCAACATCTCTCATGCTCGCTCACTCGGGCAGAATTCCTCTCCTAATTAACCTGCGATACGATAATCGTATTTACATGAGCCTGGTGCGTTCGGCGCTCGGCGCGGCTTCCGCCGAGCTCCTGGCAGCGTATCCCGCCCACCCTGCCAAAACAGTTGCCTCCTTGTCGTGCGTATACGCCACATCTGTGTTTATCTGCGCGGATAAACCTGCACGCTGCAAACTTCCCCCGTTCCCCATACATATATATACAGAGACCGCACGCGCGAGCTTGTCTTTTCGCGCGCTTTTGATCTTCACGCTTCCGGGAGCCCCTAAATATCGAGCGGATGCGCGACGTCGACGCGGAACTACCAGCTCTACATTGTCGATTATAGGCTCCATTAATTTGGCCGTGCTCGCGCATTAACGCACCACCTACGCGCTGACATCGCAGACGAGCCCCATAGCTGCTAAGCACCGCGAGAGCGCTCACAATTTTCCCTCGCATTGCTGCGGTTTGTCGCCCTACACTGCAGCGCTCGTCTGCGAAAATGTCGCGCGCCACCAACGGCTTATCGCGGAATACAATTTTTTTTTTAACTCTCGTCGTATACCTCCGCATCGAGATGATTAATCGAGATGAATTGTTCTTGAGGCGGATGATCCTGAAGTGAGGCCGTTCTCTCATCGAGGCGATCCAATTGAAGGAACAGCCCGTGGGCGCGGTCGGATTTTTCAAAAGTCAAAATCGAGTCGAAAGGTCGGGGGGGGGGGATGCTTTGACCGCGGGGGCATAGGTCAGGTGGCCGCGGGGGTCGATTTACACAAGAAGCCCGGAATTTCCACAAGTTAAGGAAATACCTGTGGCTTGAGGAAAGTTCACTTCGTGGCCGCGTGCGCCTCGCCCGTGTATACGCGTACGCGCGAACACCTACACAAGGAAAACGCTTCCACTCGTTAAGCCCCTCGACCCCCCCCCCCTTTCCCTCCCCCGCTTTTTCACTCCTCTTATTTTGCAGCTAATTTAGCAAAGTTTCCGTCGGTAGGTTAAAACGCTCAAAATTGTTAGACGAAACACTGAGTTAATGCAGCTCTTTACTCGACGAGCAATCGCTCTTAAAGCTTCGCCCTTATATAACCTGCCATAACGTTAATCAAGCGTAATTGATATTAAAATTACAAGTGCGCCCAAGTCGCGCGAAACTTTTGACGAGGCGAAACTCAATTATAATTTTCTCGGAGGGGCGGTACGGGGGGAGGGGGAGTGAAACTGATCGCAAAAAGTTGGACACGCCACGCAAGATTTTCCGGAACAGCCGAAAGTTTTTCGGCAAAAAAAAGCGAGGCTGCGAAATGAAAAAATTTCTCTTGCCACGGTATACGTATATATATATATATATGCATACAGTCATAGTCGTCGGCGCAGAGTTGACTCGCCCTGAGAAAAAGCTTTTCCAATCGCGCAACTGCAATAATGGCTTCGCGTCTCCGCGCAGGTATAACATCGGGAGGAGCGGAAGAAAAGGAAGGGGAAAAAAGCGGTAAAAGCTCGCGCAGCGGAAAATATGGGCTAGACACGGCGGCGGCGGCGGCGGCGGCGGCGTCGCTACGGTTGTCGGCCGGAGGAAATTTTTCAGCTCTTCGCTTGAAAGCTGTGGCACTGCAGCCCTGAATGATCCACGAGTCTGGGGAGGGAAAAAAGCAAGCGATCTTATCGGGCTCGCCAAGCGAATGCAGCTCCCGCTGAATTATGAACGTGTGGTTGGTCCTGCTGCCGCATCGCGCGCAGCACGTGACGCTCGACGTCGTGAGCTCTGCTGTTGTGCCGTCTCGGCGCCGTCATCAACGTCAGCGGCGAGACGTGTCGTGCCCCCAAGAAACTGACGCTTTCTATTTACGGACTCTCGCCGGCTCCGCCGCAGTCGTCCGAATAAAAGAAGACCGCACTTCTGGCCTCTGAATATTAAGGGGCCGCCGCATGCGCAAGTGCGCCGCGCCTGCGAAAAATTCGGGCAGCGCGTCACGGAGAGGGATCTTCGGGAAAATAATAATGCACGAGGTCGCGGCCACTTTTGTCCCTGCATTGGCGCTCGGCGGGCTCGATTACGCGTCTGCGCTCGCGTACGCTCGTTTTAGAACGCGAGATGAACAACAAGTTGCCACTCGCAAATTTATTTCGTTTCAAATTGAATTTCCCAATCCGTCGTGCAGCGCTCGATTGAAACGCGCTGCGCGCCGCGCAGCGTTCACAATTATTCTAAGGAAAATCAAGTTATTGGGTTTTAATTGGTAGTTTCACATGTCCCGCATGTCGTAAGCGCTCGCGTGCGCAGGATCGCCTGCGTGTATGTATTTTTCATTTGTCGGGGGGGAGGGCGAGGTTTATTTGTACACGGGGGAACACAAAAGGAAAATGATGAAAATGCGCGTTTATGCAGTAAGTGTCGGGCTACCGCCGAGGTCGTCGACGCTTTTGAAATGCTGAGACGCGAGAAATATTTTTTTTTTACCCCCCCGGCACTTGACGAAAGGGCCAAGACGCAGAAGAACAAACGCGCGGAGAGACGTTCGCGCCCGCGGTCTCGAGATCTCGATGGGCCGTAAAAATGCGAAATGAGGCAGAGTGCAGCGAGCGAATGTAAAACGGCCAAGTGTTCCAGTCATGAAAATGAGAGATCAAAGTAAAGAGGGCGAGGAGCGAAGAGAACGGGCGTTTCCAGCGCTCCGCCTGTATGTGGGGCACGAGCCGCGACACTGGTTCATCGACAATGACCACTCGATGCGGTTACCCGGTAACCCGTTAAAGTGTGCAGTGTGCGCTTCGGCCTTTCGAGCTTGCTCTATATTTTTCGTCCCGCGCGTAAAGCCGGGCTGCACACCGGCTCGTGCGCAGCAGTCGCACATGTATGTATATATATATACATGTATATATATAGGCGCTGGGCTTGCGAGGCGAGAACATCGAGTTACTGCGCGCGCGGCTTCTGACTCGCTGACTCGTCGCAGCGATCACGCCGAGCGTAAAAGATCGGAGAAGAAAACGAGACTCGCGGCGCCTATATAATATACACACGGCGCTTTAGCCGCGATCCGCAGACATAGTGTCGCGCGCGTGCACTTGTGCGCTTCGCTTCACTAAAGCGCGCGCCCACACGCGTCTATATAGCCAGCCACCTGTGAGCGATCTCGCCTACTCGCTGCAACTTGTAAGATGTCGCGGCGGAGTTACCGGAGCGTGTAGTGCACTCTGCGCATAAGGATCCGGAGATTTACATCGATAATGTACACGCGGGGAATATGGATATGCCAGTTCGGATGGAGGGAAACGTCGAATTAGCTCGCGATTATGCAGAGACGCGTTATGCTTTGTGCAACAGAAATTCCATTTACCCTGTACTCTCCTCACGTAGTGGCGTCTGTGTATATATATACGCAACCTCATATTCGCTTAGGCTCTCGTATATATAGAGACACTGCCTAGCAAAACACTCTATAATGACATTGTAGACGATAATTCGAGCGCTCGCTAGACAATTTCGCGATTCGATTAAGAAAAATAACGCGGAAATTAAGTGACAACGTGCGCGCAAATCCTTGCTCACTTTTCACTCGGCCTGTAATTGCGAGCAGTAAATTTCGAAAAATGCGTTGTATTAACTGATTGTATAATACGTTCGAATTGTAAATTACGACGGCTACCTGCACGCTCGTTCTGTATAGGCACGTACGCGCTACTGATCAAAAGCTGCTTATACAACAGTACACCACCGAATATTTCCAAAATCGAATTAAAAACTCGAATTATGCTACGTTCGCGAGGTGAAATTTCAATTTCGAATTATCGTCCGAATGCGTATAAAATGGCACCGATTAATGTACTTCTATGTATTAGCCCCTGGAGTAGTTTCGAATAAATCACTGCTTATTGGTGCAGAGCGTTATTAGTGTTATTAAACAAAGCCATAAATAGCAGCCGGCGTAATATGGGGTCAAATGTTAAAGTTTAAACGTTTGCCCGCGCGTTTAATGTCCATATGCGTTCCTGGATGCGCAATTATTTTTTGCAATACAGCTTTAGCTCTGCACACAGAGCTAAAGTTGTATTGCAAAAAATAATCGTATACGATTTGCAGAGATGGAGCGATCTACGCCGCTTACGCTCTCGAATTCATCGCTTAAAAAAATGACAAACGGCACGGAGTAAAGCTCTCGGCCACGTATGAATTGATCCGAGATATGCGATAGCAATGTGTCGAGCGATTTTCCCTTTTTTTTCCCTCAAAATCAAATATTCATCTAGTGTATCATTACAACGGCTGATAGGCAGGCCGACTGGTAAACTAGACCGTACACACACACACACTCGAAAGCGAAAACTATCGTGTCACATACACGTACATATAGAGGACGGAGTGCTTGGCGAGAAGGCCTCGTACATATACAGATACGCGCGCGCGCGACGCTCGTATATAGTTTTGCTCTCGAGCCGGGCACTCGCGGCTGAAAAACGAAAAAGGGAAACAAAATCGAAAATGCAAATTTCCATTTCAGCGTACAAATTTGCACAGTAATAGTCGCTTCATTTTCTAGCCGCAGACCGGTAATTTCCCAGCCGGCTCGTACACACATATACTGGAAGTTCTGCCGTAACAACCGAGCGCGCGACAGGACGAAAGAGAGAGAGAGAGAGAGAGAGAGACTGAGCGACGTGTTGGAAAATGCGCCCTCGCCGCGCTGCGTCAGCTATACACATGCATACAGAAAGACAAAGAGCTGTGTGTGCGTGTCCGTGTGCATGTGCGTGTTTACGAGATGCGTTCGCGCGATAGAGTGGCTGCAGCTTTTATCCGCGCGCGAGCCGTCAGCGCTTGCGTCAAGTCGATGCATTATTTATACAGGGGAAAAAGAGGCACAGACTAGCAGACTAAACAAGAGTAATGGGAAATGTTGAAAACAAAAGGGGGCTCGCTTTCGAGCACTTTTGCAGCCGCGCATTCGCCTCGAATATCTTGCCTCCCCTATACCCTCCCCCCTTTTTCTCCCTCTTCCTCCCTCTCTCTCTCTCTCTCTCTCTCTTCCTCTCTCGGTATCTATATCCTTGAGTGATTTGCCATTCCCAAATGAAGACTCGGGTGTCCAGCGTTCCATATATTCGCAATACGCCGCGAGCCCTTTTGTATTCCGATCCGCGTATCTTTTCTATTCAGGCTTCCAGTTTTCTAAACAGCCCAAGTGCACGGCAGAGAGTTTTCCGAATTACTTGACGTGCTACTTGCTCGTAGTAGACTTGCCCGTTTGCGTTAAAAATACGCAAACTTGCTTGCAATTAATTTTTGCCACCGTGTTAACTAAAGAATAAATTTTGTGATTCTTAATACATATAAGATTGGTTCGTTCTCTGTAAGGATGAACACGTTCGCCATCGGAATATAATGATCCCGTAACGGTGTCAAATTCTCGAGCGTCACCGCGGCTCGGTGTGCATGCTCGTTTGCACTTTTCCCGCAGATAACAGTAATTGAGTACGCCGAAAATCACCAGGTAGGCACTTGAAAATTCAGCATTCCCGCGAATTTACCGCACCTCGTCTTAGAGCAAGACCGTTTTTCAATAGATCGATTTTTACGGCGAGTCGTTATTCTCCGCCGCTCGAGCTTCGAGCTCTTTCTTTCAACAACTTCGCGAGAGAGCGAATTGACTTTAATTTTGCGTTACAGCCTTCTTGGTCGGAGTATTGCGAATCTAGGAAACGAAATAATAATCGAATTCAAAAAAAGGGGGGGCGACAAGCAACGAGTGATACACAAATAATTAATCAGTGTGAATTCCGTCGATGTGGAATCTCGTAAATGCAGAGGGTGCGTGTTTGTGTTTATCGCGTCAACGAGCAGACGATCATAAGCGGATCGATCAAACAAACGCTTTTCTTGCAGTTTTACTGGCGATGGCGTGATTTCAACGTACCAGCTATTATTAGCTATAACAGTTGGAAAGATATACTAGATGTACGTGTATCCCCGAGGTGTCTTCCAATTATATATCATAGCGTTTTCACCGCTTAATGCTCTCGCCCGGTCGCTTAAATTTCTTATCGCACTCCTTTTCCTCCAGTCATTAGACATCCCACTGAGACGTAGAGCGAAACGGCGAGACAAGAAAGAATCACTTATAACTTTCCGGCGCGTTTGTCCCTGTAGGCGAGAGAGTTCCACATTAATCCGGCAGTCGTTCATCCCCCTGTTAACAATCGCGCTACAAAGCGCAAACCACAGAGCTCTGCTATATATAGGTTCGCGTGCGCGCCTCGATCTCTAAAGTCCTTCATTATTTACTTCCTCGGAATAACGAGATCGGCGAGTTTTTCCTTTCGCGTAAGTCGCCAATCGTTTGCCCATCAGCCGTGTTTACACGAGTTCGTACGAACCGTTATGTTTGCTCGATAATTTTAATGATTCTAATAATTCTGATAATTTTACTGATTAAATTAGTAATGCGACTTGCACAACGTTGATTGCTTACACAATAGTTTAAATAATTATAATTGCATGAGTGCTACATAATCTACACATATCCTTTGTTATATTCTGTTAATGCTGGCGGTATTTCATTAATTGTTATGTCGCAACAACGGTGACGGAATAGTATAACTGTGTGTAACGTTGAAGTCATGCAAACACGAGAGCGCTGCGATTGCCGGCAAATCGACGAAGCTTTTTATGTTTATCCGCGTTCAATTACTTATACGATATACTGGTGTGCGCTGCAAATACGTAATCGCCGTTCGACACGATTTGTTTGAGCTCACGACTACGTATGTAGCTATACAAACTCTTTGATGAGTTCGACCGTATCTATATCGACAAAGGCACAATACAAAGTGTCACGCACCGCGACTCCTGGCACAAATAAGAAGTTAATTATCAATGTGTTAAAGCAAATTGCATGAAAAATTTCCGTCTAGATGGAGAGAGAGAGAGAGAGAGAGAGAGAGCCGGCTCAACAAAGTATCATTAAAAGGATTTATTATGCAATTTTATGCGAGAAAATTAATTTTACGACGTAGTAAAAACAGTATTAAATTTCAGATGACGATGTCTCTGCGACGACATCGTCGCGAATACATAATGCCTTTCAATTATTCCTCGCTGGCGCCAACCTCGTTATCAATAATTTCAGCGGCAAAGGGTGCGCGGCATGCGAGCGCCAGAATGTTTATTATGCTCCCTCTCGTGTTACGCAGGAAAAAGAAAGGAAATGTTCGCGGTTACGCCGCGCGCGTGACGTAACGAGCTGTTCGGTTTCGCTAATTCCCGCTTCTCTAATGCCTATACGTGAACAGTTTACGGGGCGCGCGTCGGAATCCCCTTCATAAAACAGGCTCGTCGGGCTGGCTTTGATTAAAGGAAATTCGACTTAAAACTTGGCAGCAGCGACCGCTGAGCCTCGTCAAAACACACGACCCCGAGAGTGAAACTCCAATTAAAGCCGTGGCGCACAGACTTTTCCCGGCAGTCGGCTCCACGCACTTTTCGCTTTCATTCCGGAGATACCCCGGCCGCCGCAACAGGGGTTTATCCTCGACGCTTCGAACGGGGGGGGGGGGGGCATAGAAAGAGAGCTGGCGCAGAGGCAGGGGATAAAGAGTGTGTGTCAGCTGGAGTCCCGTGTGGCACGCGCTGCTCATAATAGTCGCATGGCCGCCCCGCCTCCCCCCCCCCCTTGTTCACCGTCTTTCTTGCACTTTTGGGATATAGCAGACGCTGGCACGCGCGCAGCTGGAAGTCCAGCAGCGTAATATACTGGCCTTGCAGACGCGCGTGATGTGCGTGCGTAGAAAAATTAACCCAGTCCAAATGTTGCCACCGGAGAATTATTTCCCGAATCGCGTTTGAACGCCCAAGGGTGCGCCGAGGAAAATTGAAAGGGAATCTAGTGGGAGATGCTGGAGCCTCAAACGACTATAAAATACGAGCAGCTTTGATTCCCTTATGCGCACAGGTGTCGCGCGCGGGATTCGCGCACAACGGCGCACTTGCATTGACGAGCTTGGCCGAAATCCCACCGACAAAGATTGATAAATCCATCTTGCTAAGAGTGATCCGATTGGCTGTCGCTTGCGTCATCACGCGGTCGTCTCGTTGGATGATGAGCCGTGTACTGCATAGAAACGCACAAGATATGTGCTGCAATCCGACCAGCTGTACCGTGTCGCGATTTTCGCTCGCATTGGCTATTCAGTTCAGCTGTTGCCAATCAGATCTCTCTCGGGCTATTGAGTCACGCGCAATGAACAAAGATTGACGTAACCTATACTGAACGTAGTTTTTCTTTATCTGCAAAGACATCGTAATTAACTATTCAAGCTTTGATTCATAATTTAGCTTCAGTGGCAATAAGTCCGTCTAGCCGCGATGCCGCTATAATTACATTAAATTTAACGTGGCCGAGGCCGCCAAAAATCCGAATGACATCGTCCATCGAGTGAAGCGAACCGCATGCACGTGCGTGAATTCGGCGCAGGGTTGCAGGCACAGATCGAGCGCGACAAAAGGCACGCGTGTAAGCTCAAAAGCACAAGCCGACGACCGCAGGATGATGACCAAGTAGAGGCAGATCACCGCAGCCGTCGCAACCCGTGTATACCTATATGTAGGGCCAACGATAATTCCTGCTACGACGCGACGATGCATCCTCGCTGCCCCGTGTACACGAGCGTGCGCACACGTGCGGCATTTCACGCGTTAAATTATTATGAGCCCGTGATCTTTAATGCTCGAGAGAGAGAGAAAGAGAGAGAGAGAAAGGGGGGAGGGGGAGAGCATGGCTCAGCTGTGACGCGAAAGCTACTTTTGTTTGGATTATGTTCTTTCCGCGAATTGAGAGGTATAATTTATTACAAACGTATTATTTTAAGCGCATGTAAATACGCTTTTCTTGGCTTTTAAATGTTATGCGAAACGTGAGTATTTCGTGCTTGCGTATGTACATTATGAGCCGCGTAAATTTATTATGCGTCAACCTCTGAGTTGTCATTTCAGTCAAGAGACACGGACTGTCGGCTGCTAATCCGCGCTTCAGCTTATAGATTTTTTGTACGCTTGCGTGCGTATCCCAACAAGCAGCTTTTCATTCCTCCTTCGTATACACACTGCTTTGTTTTAATTTTCAATGATTTGGTGCTGTGTGAATTGGAGCGAAATTAATTTTCGCGTCGTATTCGCTGCCATTTTTTTCCTCCTAAAGTCATTAATCTTATTGACTTAATGCTATAAGTCCCATATTCGTTGCTTTGTGCGTTCATTTATGAGATTTAATTTCCTTTTTTTTTACTAAGTCTAAGTTTGAAATATATTATATTTTTGTGAATTAATAACAGAAAATTTTACTTACAGTGTGCAGCAACGTGAATTCTTCACTAAATGTGCATCACTGTTCAAAGGGTACGTACATTTATTCTCCTCTATTCTCATTTATAAAATATGTTTATTATTGATGTGGTAAACTTTTGCATTTACATGACAAGTTATTTTTCAAAAAGAGTACATTTAAAAATGACTTTACTAAAAATTATTTTTGAAATATTTATGAAAGTAGTTATCTCTAGTTGTAATCGTATGTTCGATTATTCGTAATAATCAGTAATTAAAATACTTCTTAATTCCTACAAATTATTTTATCCTAAAAGACTTGCATAATAAATGGATCTTAAACCTTAAATCACGAATTGAATCTAAAATTGCAACGATATCTGCGCTTATACTTTAGATATTCTATTCCATTAAAAACTATTCCTTTTCAGTCTGTAATTCTACTTCTGTGAATTTGAATCATAAAATAACGTCAAGTTTATACGATAAATACACCTTACAATGCACTGGACCGTTATAGTGTGTTAAAAAAAACACTTTATGGTGTATAACAAACACACGGCAATGACAAAAAAAAGCTATTCCGCGAAAAGATAGATATTTTTATGCTTTTTTAGATGCATTTTTATAGTTTTGTTTTTATACATGGAACCACTGAATAAACATAGAAAACTAACATTGTAAAATCAAAAATTCGGCATAAAAAATATATCATCAAAATCAACGGGTTATCACGACTATTTGTACAAATAATGTTTAAAAGGAGTCTGACATAATTGAATTCATCAAATACAGTCCGAAATACATACGTATACAGACGAACGGAATTTCTCCAAACTGCTATATTTTTTCTCGAAATACCTCAAAATGTATTTTTATGGCAGCAAATATTATAATAAAGTTTCAAGCATCTAAATTATAACTATCATGTCTTTTAAAATATTTATTTATAATTGAAAAAAATCCAATTTAGTCATAAAATTTGTTAAATTTTAACCTAGTGAGTGTATTTACCGAGAATATATATTTTTTAAAATATTTTTTCAAAATGAATATTATGCACATAATTATATTCGAAATAATACGCGGGAGACTAAAATGGTTTAAATGAGTCAATTTTTCGAAACTTCTGAACTTCGGATTCTAAAAAACATTTTACTTTTATCACCTTATTAACATAAATGTGATCTCTTTGATTTCAAAATTGACCTACATTTCACCAATACATTGCTGAATTTTTACCACAAAATTTATATAACAAGTAAAATGTTAAAATAATTTTTAAAATAAAAGTTTCAACTTTTTTCAAATATTGCATTTCAAAAGCATGTAAAAAGTAATTTAAAAGCATGTCATAATGGGAACTTTTAATATAATAATGATGTAGAGAAAACGAATGTGATATCGATGCGCTGGATGTAGCGATACGATGATGAGGAGGAAAGCTAAATGTATTCTGGGCCATTATTTAACTTGATTTCACTTTTTATGAAATTCAATGGGATTGTTCAATCGTTTCCAAATATCTATACTCTCGCAGTAAAGTTTTTTATGCTTTAGAATATCGTACGGGAGTAGCTCAAAGCATCGCAAAAAGTATCGCTCGGTAAATTTATTAAAAATCAGTTATTGAACCTAACGTGAATAGTACGATTTTTAACTAAGCGGAAAACTCGTCTAGCTTCCTAAGAACAACGATTATCACGTCCAATACAGCAAATTATTTCCATACCCATGTAAACAATGATATTCTTGTAAGAAATAAGTATAAAAACGCTCGTCCTGCATAGACAATTATTGATACCAGTGCAATTGAAAGAACTGCTAAAAGCTTTGTTATCGCAAGTGATGATGATAATACTTTTGCTATATTCATACAACTGCATTGATAAGAATATTGATGATGATGATGACGATGAGGATGATAATAATAATAACGATAATAATCAAATAGCAATATTTAAAAAAACCTAGAAAGGCAAGGTAAGGAGGGAAAAAAGAAGAACTGTCGATAAGAATCCAAAGTAACTGTAAAAATACGAGTGGGAGCACAAACTTACCTTGCGCGAAGCCGAAGTCGAGCCTCGCGAGGACGATACCCAGGGCGAGCAACAGCGCGACGGCGGTTTCGATCGAGAAATGCTTCTGCCTGCCTCTCATGATGATCCTTACACGCTGGGCAGCGCTATTATTCGCTCCAGCTCGTCGTACCGTCGTCGTCGCTCTTCTCGTCGGAGTCGTCTTCGTCCTCCTCCTCGCGAGTCTCTTTTCCCGTTACATGAAACGCACGGCCCGCGCGACGATTCGCCTACATCAAAAAAGCCCGCACTCTCTTTGTCTCTGGAAAAACGTGCACAGTGTGTCTCGTTAAGCCGCTTCGGTTCTCTCACTTCGACACCGCCAACACCGGCCTACTGCTGCGCGCGACCAGCAAGAGTAACATTCGTCCATCACCGAGATATCACTGATGAAACTTTACACTCTCTTCGGCTCTCTGCTCCTCACCAGTTCAGCTCTGCTTTGTTGTCTCTGAAATTAGAAAAGGCATACATTGAGTAATTCATTCCTTTGCGAGTCAGTATACTTTACGTAAAGCAATTTTAAAACAGGATTTTACTGCGTCTTTACTATATAACAGCCCTTTTTTAACTCTGAGGATTAATTAATTTATTATCAATAGTTCGTATTTTACTTTTTAGAATTGTACGCGCCTACGGGCTATTTTGTACGCAATCCCTTTTTTAAAATTGTTTTGACATCTGTACGCGTGCAATCTTATTTTAAAAGGGAGATTGATATCGAAAGAAGTTAATTCAGGGGCTTTATTAAAAAACTTCATTGGTAGGTTGGTGCAGAACAGTTGTCGAGTACAGAGTGTCAATTTCATAGTCCACAGATAAACTAACTGTATATAAACCACAATAGATGCGCTGATTAAAATTCTAGCGTCTTTATATATGCCATACATTTGCTATCAATATTAAAGCGCTTAGCTTATTGATTTCGTCTGTCGTCCTTCATTTTTTTGAAGTTAAAATTTCATACTATTTTGCGGACGGCACACGAAAACTAATTCATTAAGCTTTAGCTACTGTATTGCCAGAGAATGAATGAATAATCAATTCCACGACAAATTGAAAAGACTGCAATTATGAATGAAAGTTCGTCGGTTCTCGCTGGTCGATACACGCGACAAGGTACGCCGAAGTTGCATGCTCAACTTGGCAGAAAGAAAACCGTGAAAAGGACGAGAGGGGCGCGTGGGTGGCTTTCGAGTAGTCGCTCGGAGAGGCTCCTCGACTCTGGCTACAAACTGCACAGTCGAGCTGCAACCGGAAAAAGTTGGCGCACTTGCGGTCAGTCAACAAGAGCCCAGCGCGTTTATATATATATACGCGCGCGCGCGTATTAACTTTCGACGGCGGCGACGTCGACGGCGCGGAGACAAGTTCTCGGGGCGGAAAAAAGCAGCGCACGCCAGGGATTCCTCGATGAATGCCATGTAATGATGGCCTTCTTCGTACTTCTGCGAACGGATTCGAGGCGCTTGAAAGCGACGTTTTGAGGGAGTATCCGCCGCGGGCGTGACAGCAGAGCAACAGCGGCTTGATTGACAAGCGGGGATATTGCAAGCGTTTGTGAAAAGTCCCGCAGGGGGCCATCCAACTTTTGCGGCGCTTATCGCGTTGCGACTGTACACGCGACGAAATCGTTCGGTCAGTCGCCGAAGCTGAAGCGCACCGTGCGCGACTCTTGTCCGCTGCAACGTTGAATCGCGCGAGACTGATTGAAATTCGCGGACGACAATATAGCTGGAGACGAGCGCGCACGTCTGTCTTCCGTCTAGTTGGATGGCATTATGCAGTCTACTTAAGCTCATTATTTATTGAGGGTAGCTTCTGCAGAAGCACTTTCGACCTAACTTCGTACATGTTTGATTCTTGGAAGCCGGGCGCATCGACCGCTCGGCTAGAGTGTATTTATTTCTAGAATTCGCATGAATGATACGAATGATTTGATTGTCAGAATTGCATAATTCCATTGCTGAAATAATGAATATGATAATGTCGATGCAGTATAATGCTGATTATCGTTGGAGTAAATTTTCGTTGAAAAGATACAAATCTTTCTTCAGAAAAAGAAGAATCGCGACAGTCGTCTATACACGCACAGGGCGGCGCATATAGATACATATACAGCGGTAAAGTTAGTCCGTATGAAAGACATTTGACTGCCTTTCACGAGACACTCTTATAAGGATCAGGGGTTGAAGAGGAGGCTTGATCTCTCGCTGAAAAGGTGAATCGACTTTTTCGACGGGCTTTATCGGGCGATGATTGATGAAGTCGGGACACGTATAGACCCTGATCCTCTCCCTTCTTCCTTCTGAACTTTCGCGCAGTTAAGCAAAGCTGCAGCTCCGAGAGCGCCTTTTCCTTTTTTTTCTCCCCCCCCCCCCCCTACGCGACCGCCACGATGCCTCCGCGCGCGTATATAGATAGACGTAGCGTCAAATTCTACCGCTGCACGTCTACTTACGCGACTCGACTCTTTTTTTCCAGAAGCCGAAGAGAGGCCCTTCCGATCCTTTTGCCGCGGGTATAATTAAATGAAAGCACTGAGTGATCGATCGCTCCTCCATCCGAGAAGCTCCAACTTGCGCGCGATGCGGTATTATTATTAGGACTCACGACGAACTCTCGCTATCTCGCTTCTTCCTCCTCTTTTTTTCGCTTTGCGCGCTCCTTTTTCCGCGGACTAGCCGGACTCTCTCTCTCTCTCTCTCTCTCTCTCTCTCCTTTCGTCGGCCTCATTCAATGTATGCCCCCCCGTTTTTACCAGCGCCGAGAAACTCGGAGCTCCTGCTGCGGCACGCTAATGAACCTTCCTCGTTGGCCGCGCTGCTCTGCATATATACCTATACAGTCCACCGCCGACGTTGCACCGCGGATTATAAGCGCCCCGGCAGCTGCAGCAGACGAAGATCCGACGTATATATTAAAGGTTCGCGCTAATGAATCGCGACAAGCGGGACCGAGCGGAGCAAAAAAGCCTACTGATTGCTCTTTGGTTGGCGAGCTTTGTCCCCGTGACTTTGCAGCCATCTTTTCGATTCCGTTTTGTTTCTTCCGTCCGCGGAGATCGCTCGACTTTGACAGTCGCACATGCACATCGCAAGAATCACCGGTTAACCGAGAAATACTTCAAGCGCTACTAGCCAATTTAAATTAGCGAAAATGTTGGCCGACATTTCGCATGCAAATGGTATTCCCGCAAAACTGCGCGCAGCCGCGTGATGAATTTATTTCACTCCCATAATTTCCCGAAATTATTATGGAATTCTATTCACTCGCGAGATGAAGCGCAACTCATTTACAAATTCATTACAATACGTAACAATCCTAATTCAGATTGATGAGACGTATAAGACACGGAAAGTAGCTCTCGACAAAGTTTCAATCTGGCAATTAATCCGATTTTCAAAGCCCGAACAATACCGCACCGCGCGCTGTAGTACAGTCGTATGCGGGAGCGAGCCAAACGAGGCGAAACGAACCGCGGAAGTGCTCGGCTAGCCGCGGACGCGACGATTTTCAGCTCTTTTCCGGGAAAGGGAGAGGGGGTTACCGGGAGTTCATATACAGAGAATCGCCGATCACTGCCACCTCACAGTCCGCACTCGAAAAAAGAGGACGCGGCGGTGTGGTGGGGGGGGGGAGGGGGAGGAGAGAGAAAGGGCTACAACCGAAACGATCGGTACGGTTAGCGATCGACGTGGCTTCGACATTTGTCGAATTCGGTTTATTTGCGGTGGATGTCCCGCAGCCCAAGCCGAGAACGACATCAAAGCCTCGACTATTTCTCTCGTGCTTGTTTCCCACCCAACTCCCTACTCATGGGTTTACAGCGTGAATCGTAAAGCGCGCATCGAGTCGTCGCGGCTCTTTACCCGAATTACATAGCTGCCTCATTTGGATTATAAGCCTCGCAGTTCTGCGGGCAGATTTCTCCTCGTTTTCCCGATTAATGCAAATGTTTATATTGACGAAAAAAATGTAAAATTTTGAAAACTGCCAGGGATACTTGTGGGCAACACAGAAGCGGCCCATCTAGAATCGATATTCAGAACATTGTTCAAAGACACAACGGGTATGAAACCCAATAATATTCTAATCGGTTTGTTCGCAGTACGAAGCCAACGCGTGTACAGCAATTGTGTGGAGCTTATTACAATCCTTGTTAATTTGATGAATTGATTTCAATCGTATTCTCCAATGTACGCTGCAATGAATTGGAAAAAATAACTATCGGCAGAGCGACGTAATTGATGAAAGCTTGGCATTGTGTCGAGTACATCGTTTGATTGAACAATGATTCGTCAGGAAAAATATATAATTAGATACGGTATCAGCTACTTGTTGAATTTTCTGATTAAGTATGTGATGGTTTCTGATAATAATACACCGAAAAGGTACTGCATTTTTTTTCGTCCATTCGTCAAAATATTATCGAACTCGATGAGAAACTACTGGCAAACGTAAACTTAAAAAGTTTAATCGATCAAAATCGCGAGCAACAGGATTAATTATCAAATCTAGTTGTCCGTAACGCAATGAAATCCAATCTACTGCCCACTGACTGCTTGAAAAACTTTCCCGCGCGCGCGTGTGTGTTCTCCTGGGCAGGGCTTCCGGGATAAAAGTTGGGAGACTGATGTAATTCTTTGACCCCAACCTAAATCCGCTCTCGTTCGCAAGATTTTCACGAATAGAATGAATACGGATGAGCTGTTAGGCGTCGTTCGGAGAGAGAGAGAGAGAGAGAGAGAGAGAGAGAGAAGACACGAAGCTGGAGCCCGCGAGAACGAATGCAGCCATTCGTCAAGAGATGGATCATCGATCGATCTCGCATATTCCCCGGACAATTTGGCAAGTTTTATGAAGAATAACTGGCTCTGGGGAGAGGCGAATGAAGAAGTATAACAAAGTAGCGCGGCATGTGGAGCCTAGAAGTTGGGGGAGGGGGGGGGGGGCAGGCGCCCGCGCGCGGACGGCAAGACCGGCCGCATATCTATATACCTTGGCTGAGCAATTTTCCACTTGCTTAACTCGCCACGGGTCTTGCTGCTGCGGGGGCGGAGGGGGAGCACAGCACAGCACCGTCGTCGAACTTTCAGACCGCACGAACTCACCACAAAAGTTAGCGCAAGTATCCGCATAAAAGGTTCCTCTCGACGAGCACACGCAAAGTTCAGCGGGGCACCTGCACCAGCACCTGCACCACCGGCACACCGCGATCACAGCAGAAGAAGCAGAAGCAGCAGCAGCCGCAGCAGCAGCAACTATATTTACCGAGCGAGTGAACACACGTGGAAAGGCAACTACTTGTTCTCGGGCACTGCGCCTCGCTTGTACAGCGGCAAATTTAAAAAGCGCAGACGTAGTCGCGCAGCTCCCAACTATGACGCTCTGACGGGCAGAGCCGATCTGTCGTGTTCGCAGAAAGGTTGCGCGCAGATTGGCGGGATGACAATCGAGACACACGCGGGCTGCGGCGTAAGCTCGCGGAGCGCGACGGGAGCGCAGGAGAATCGGATCGAAGAAAGCAGAGAACGGCGCGCGGCGCGTTCTGGGAAAACGCGTACGCTCACGTCGATCACGGGCTCGACACTGACGCGCCTCGGCTCTCTCGGACTTTTAGTTCGCGGCGCTCCCGCCGTGCAGCGTCGCGACGCCCTTCTCTCGTTTACTCTCTCTCTCTCTCTCTCTCTCTCTCTCTCTCTCTCCTGCTCCTACCCCCGAGTCCCATCCCCCACCTTGGCCGGTGAGCTCACTGCGCCCGCTCTCTAGGTTCTCCACCCCACCACCCCCTTCCCCATCGCCACTACCGCTACTTACCAGATCCAGTTAGAGGGAGCGAGTGAGATAGAGCGAGCGAGCGAGCGAGCGAGAGAGAGAGAGAGAGAGCCAGAAAGGGAGAAGGGTACAACGCCCCGCTCGACATCCGCTCCTCTCTGATGCAGCAGCACAGCACGTACGGCCGATGTGTATATGTGCCAGCAGCAGTGGAGACTATATACGCGCAGCATCCGTGCCTAGGTAGATCAGCCCGTTCGGAACTATACCGCGGGCTTAGCCCATCGCTCCACGCTTTTTTCGAGTGCTTCACTTACTTTTAAATAGCCTGCTTTTAAAGGGCTATCATGCGTTGCAGATAGCTAGAGCAGAATATATATATATAGCGAGTCGGAGATGGACTCTAATTCGCCCGGGCCTATTCCGTAGCGAGAGGAGAGCATTTATTTTCATTGCGTCGAGCAGCAATTTCGCATGCTCCATCATATTTTTCATCGGCTCACAATTATTGCCGCTATATCGAAGGGAATTAGCGTCGTTCTTAGAATAAAAAAAAGATGAAGGGAATCATATCTTCTCGAATTCACTAATAATAGACGTGTACACAGTGCAGGCTCACTAGACGAGCGTGAAAGACCGCAGTCCACATCAACAGCTCTTTCTCTCTCTCTCTCTCTTGCCTCCTTCATTTAAGACAGGGTTCGGCGTCGCGATAGCGGCAACGTAAGAGCTTCAAGTGGCCCCTAGCGCGTGTCTCACTACAGTGCCCCATCCGCACGCGAGTAGCGGTAATATCGAGAGGATGACACTAGAGAGCGACGGCACTTCATTTCGTTGGGGAGGGGACGCGGCCGCGTACAGCGATGCACGCGCTCTTTTCTCAATGTCGGCCCCACATAGCAGACGACCCTGCGCAACTCGATCCCCAGATAAAAATCAGAAACTGCTTATTTTCTAATCCCTTGTGTCGGAGAGGAAAATAAAAAAATGCGCTGGATAACAGCTAATTTTAAGCCATCGCTGTATATATTGCGAGAATATATATACACACACACTGCGCTCATTACGAAATCAAGAGCGAGCTCCATCGCAGCGGCATCAAGATGTGCTTTTCCAAGTGGATTTTGTGCAACTGCGTGGGACTAGATGCATTAAAGGAAGGCTGCTGAACAGTTCGTATTTTTATTTCCCGCTTAGAAGAAGACAGAAAAAAAAATCCACTTCTCTGAGTGGAATCCTTCCAAAGCTCTCTCAAAGCTGAAGCCGCGGTCTTAACGCGCCCATAGACCATCCTAGGCTCATTCTCAAAATGTGCACGCTTTCATCCGCTCGAGCTTTTGCTTTCTCCTCTCGGAGAAAGAAAAAACTCTGTGGTCTTTCCCTCTCTCTCTCTCTCTATCTCTCTCTCGCTCTCTCCCGCTCTTTTGCAGGAAGTGCAACGACACGATTTTAGCCTTCAACGAGAGGGAAAGAGAGAGAGAGAGAGAAAAAGAGAGATATTCACTTCCCGCGCCAGATATACCGAGAGAAGAGAAGCTCGTTGGATGTCAGGCAGTTTTGTGAGTGCGTACATACGGGCGCGAAGTGCGCGCACCGACTGCCGCTATTATATGCGCCGACTCTTTCACAGCTGGATTGCCGCGTGCCACGCCGCCCAAGTATAAACTCGCCGCGGCGGCGGCGGCGGCACGGGAGGGCAATTTGCCACCGACGTCGATTTCTCCTCCACTTACGTGTCCCTGCTTTTTTTTCTCTCTCTTTCTCTCTCTCTCTCTCTCTCTTCCTCCGCGCGGCGCGGCACTCCGCCCCCCTCGTTCGAACGCATTTTTCATCCGACGCCGCGGCTCGCGTGTGTAACAATTTCCCGCTCCCCGCGCCCTGTCCTGTACATGCGATCAGCCCCGGATAAAAAAAAGCCCGGGCCTCCTTAGCGAAAAATCCGAGCCGCGGGGGGAACGCGCGGCTCCCTTAAGTGCTAATAAATAATGCCGGCTGCGCGGGCTCGCGCTCGCGCTCAGCCGCGGCAGTATAGTAGCGCACGAGCCATAATCGCCGCCCGCGAAAGGGACATCGGTATATTTCTTTCTTTATCGGCCCTGTTTTCATTTCTCAGCGAGGCCGGCGCTCGGCCCGAGCCGAGATTCCCTTCTCCCCCCCATAGCTTTCAGCGATTTCGCGGGCTGTAAGTTATCGGCTCTCTCTCTCTCTCTCTCTCTCTCCAGCTCTGCGGTTTCCTCGCCGTCTTATTTTCGGTTTCGATGGAGTGAAATTCTCACTCCGGAAAGTTTGAAGAGCAGGGCGCCGTTGCCGAACGCTGCAGTGTCTTATTGCGTCACGAAGTGCGCTCGTACGCCCTCTCGAGTTGGAAAAGTTTCGCTGCTACCGCGCTCCTGCTGCTGCTGCTGCTGCTGATGCAGCAACAGCATCGCCTTAGCCCCGAAAGGTTTTTCTCCTTGAACGCGACGCGGGAAAGCAATCATTTTAAAGCGGCTGCGTTCGCCTCGCCGCACGAACGTGAGACGGAGCAAGACTGCACTGCGTGGCGGAGTGCTGTCGAGAGAGACTGTCGGAGAGAGAGAGAGAGAGAGAGAGATAAAGAGAAAGAGAGGGAGATGGAGATAGCGGGCTTAAAACACAGCCTCCTCTCCGAGCAGAAGACGCGATGCACCCGCATGGAAACATGATAAATCAAGCCCTCAACTACTTTCCTACCTGCACCCACACACCACGCGCACTCTTACGCACATCCCGACGCAGTTGTTTATGAAAATTTTGATTTTATCGCGAGTTACGGTGCGCCCTCACCGCCGCGTTACCAATTTGCCGGCGCGTATATATATGTGCACTGCTCCCATCCCTGTCGAAAGGCTTTAATAACTTTCGAGCGCGGAATGAAAAATTTCAGCGCGACGCACCGACGCCGGCTTCATTCTGCGACTGCATTTCCACATCCACAATTAGATTGAAGGGGAAATCGGGTTACCTGCCCGTCAAAGGAATACCGGAGCGACAAAAGAAGTCTGATTAAGATTAAATTAAATATTTGCTCGTGCGCGGGGATAAAAGCATTTTCGTCCGTTGGTGTTTTAACGCCGCGATCGATAATTAATCGTCCCTTATTTCGCCGTCCCCCGCAGTACTTCGCGCGCGCTCCAGCTCGTTTCCACTGCATGATCCTCTCTGCTTTCCTGCCCGGCAGCGTAATTCGTTCCAGCTTCGGCAAAATCAATTCGGGCGTCCTTTGTGCGCCGGGACGAGCGACCCAACCAAGTTGAGGGCGAGCGATCGTGCGTGCTTCGTACATTTCCTCTCGCTCTCTCGCTCTTTCTCTCCTCGCTCTCTCGCGTGAATGTGTCTATCTGGCCCCGGCAATGAAAAGCGGTAGCGTCCCTTTACTCGACTAATGGCGGAAGAAAGTGAGCCGTATATAGCTAACATAATGCACGAACCGTGTATATACCAAAGCCGTTGAGACTTTCCGCATCAGTGAAGCGCTCTATATTGACAATCTTATACTGATTTGTCGTGGTTATGCAGCTTGTCGTCTTGTTGTGCCTCCTGCAAACACTCGCAGTTCTGCGGGATTGATAAGTGGTTTTGTGCACGTTTCCAGGCTCGGCGAAGCTCGATACGCTCGAACGAGCGGAAGCCAGTAATAACTTACGTTATCAAAGTTAATAAGAGCGGTTAATGTTCGTCGGGGACAAAACTTGCTGCCGCCAAGTTCTAAACTGTAGCAGTAATAGTGCATCAAAAGATATGTGACAATACGTGGAATATCTTTCAAATTGGCTGATTATTTTTTAGTTATAAAGTTGACACTCAATGTGGTTCAAGTTGACACTCAAGTTGACACTCAAGGTTCAATGCTCAGAGTAATATTTATTCACAATTTTTTATACAAAATTATAGTCTTTTTAATTTCACGTACACGTACGCGTGATAGCAGTTTTATTTGTTAATAAATTTAATAATGTAATGTCCCAGAGTACACGACACGAAAGTTAATATCGCATTATACATAAGGCAACTGACGCACTCACGTTCTGCAGAGGTAATCTAAGTTACCTGAATACAGGTCCGGTACTAAACTACAATTAATCTTGCACATTAAGCAACGAAAAATCTGCAGGCAACTTGGATAACTTGCGTAGGACGTTAGTTTGTCAGTCTGATTATTTATGCAAAAAATGTGTAATGCACAGTGGGGAATCATAAATTAAATACTCGGCATTTGATGCTTGAAGTATATTACCGTGTAAATTGTACAAATTATGAAAATTTTCTGAAACGAATCATTTAGACACAATTTACTCGTACAGTGTACCTATACAATAACTATTCGGAATCGATTTATTCGGGCGCAAGTGACATTTCGATTCGTCTTAAAAAAGTTATTCGAAAACGTCGAGCACGTAAATCACGAAATTTTTCACTGCAATCTTTATATCGTTTCAACGGAATAAACCAATTTACGCTTGGTTTGTTTTATTAAATTTCAAGCTGAACGGCATATTTATAGAAGAGGATTTTTTCGAAACTCTCGCAGCGAGAACGTCGCGTGCGCTGCTGCGTATCTACGGCTCTTTTAGTATAGGAGATATATACGGTGTATCCCCCATGCATGTTCTCAGTGATTTTCCGCAGCAGCGATATCCCACGCGGCTCGAGCGCCTCACGGGTGCGAGAATGATTTCCCTCTATCGTGGCGCAGCTTTGCTCTGGAGAGCGGGGCATTGTTCGCAGGCCGATCTCCGCAGCGCGTGTATAGGTGCGGCGCACACGTGTTTACCGGGGTGACGAATTCACACAAAATGAGCGGGCGCCTCGATTCCGGCGGTTTTGCTTTTTGTCCTCGGCATCGGCGTGTATTTGCAGCGGCGCTGGGCGGCGGCAGCGTTTGTTCGTCCGAAGCGAGAAACTCCGAGAGAATTTCCGACCTCTCGCGGCTTGCCGAGATTGCGCTTGATTAAAGCGCTACAGCGTGGTGCGCGCGCCGCTGCTGCTGCTGCTGCTGCTGCTGCTGCTGCTGGTGCGGACGATTTTACGGCCGAGACCTGGCTGAGCGTATGGATACTTTTAACGGTGGCTTCGAGTTCCTCGGTATTTTACGCTTGTTTTGGCTTGATGAAAATTCTGTAAGGGTCGTCTGGCTAGATGACTTCACGAAATTGTTGATTATACGCCGTTTTTACGTGTCTTCGTATTTTAGGCCCTACTGTCCGCATCATTGTTGCAACGAATAGTCTGCTTGTAGCAACTCTTGTTGATGCGTATAGTTGCAATAGTTGCATTCTTGCATGATGGTATAACAGTAATATTTTCATTTCGTCAATTGCCACAAGTCATATTTGAGACTGTATATTTGGATTGTAGATATCTTCTCTGCTTATCAAGGTTTGCAAAACATTTACATTGGTACCTTGAACTCAACTTTAACGCATTTTTTTGTGACTAATAAATAATTATTTCTCGTTCGATATATCTATACGTTGTAAACGAGCTCTTGTGAAGAATAATTGCTATTAGAATCTGAGAGACTGAATTATGTTAAGCACTGGTTGATCTAGCGTGAAATGACTGCAGCGCCTAGAGGCACGTCTATCGACAATATCCCAGCTGTTCGTTAGACGTGGCAATTTAATCTAGTATACAAGGTTACCCTTCGATTATCTTGATTACCCTTTTTTATATACGTACTCTTTTCTTTCCTTGCAGCTATTTTGAGACGCTAAAATGAAATAAAAATCCGTATCCACGTACTACTTTGATAAGCCACCTTCTTCATATGCTCATCGTCAGCCGTAAAGCTCTTTTGCTTTCCCACTCAAATTATTCATTCGTATAATCTTTAATGAAAAAAGTTCCGATGCACATATTAATCGACGACGTTACGCATATTAAAAGGAATCCGAGAAAAAGCAAGATGAGTCGATTCGTCGGCAGAGCGGCCGAAAGTGCAGAGTTTGAAAAAATATACAAATTTGAGGGCTCTTTGGCACCGATCCCGCGGATAAAGTTGACTCTCGTTAGCATCGCCATTGCCGTCATCATTATACGGCACGAGCATCCGGTGGCGCGTCACGCCCGAACGTCAAGTAGCGCGCGTGCAAGAGAGAGAGAGAGAGAGAGAGGGAGAGACAGAGAAGGGGCGACTGGGAAGTGGAGTGAGGCCTTATCGAGAGCCGCAGCTTGCAGTCGCCGTGCCAAGATTCTCCAGAGAGTCCGCGGCAGCAACAGCGTCTCCGCGCAGATAGTATATTCCACTTGAAGAACTGGCCTAGCGTGTGTGTATGTATGTGCATGTACAGCGCGCGTATATATGTATATATGCACGACGTCGCGTGCCACGCCTTCTCTCCACCTTCATGCTCGGCCGAGTCTCTCGCGCGAGTGCTGCGCGCGCTCGTTGTAAATTTAGGTACGCACATAACCCGTGGCCTAATTAACCCCGCGAAGACCTATTTTTCTCTCTATCTCGCGAGCAGCCTCTCTTACACTCGCGCACGCGCCCTGAGCTTCGCAGGTAAATCAGCTTTAGCTCGCGGAGGCTGCTCGCCGTATAGCCCGGGCTATTACGGCGCTCGCGCGCTGCTACATAGACGAGCCTGCGATGTAGTTGAAGAGAGAGAGAGAGAGAGAGAGAGAGAGAGAGAGAGAGAGAGAGCGGCCTATCGTCGTTATCGGCCCGTCCCATCGTAATTGCTCACTTAGTCGTCGTTGATCGCGGCCGCCGCGTCGCTGTATAGAAGCGGGTACGCGCGGAAGAGAGAGAGAGAGAGAGAGAGAGAGAGAGAGAGAGAGAGAGAGAGAGACGGAGAGCAAGAGGACAAGAGCATATCGATGACGCGGACAGAGCGGGACAGAGCGCGCGTCATCGATTACTATCGGCGCCCCCCGTGTGATCCCGGTTCACGCGGATTTGCGCTCGCGTACCCGCGATATATATGATGTAACTCGACGCACCCAGCCTCCTATATGTGTATACGTAGTCCATATACGTGTGACGCGACGGTCACGCCGATCGTGATCGATGATCGCTTTTGCGGAACAGCGGATCTCACTCTCTCTCTCTCTCTCTCGCTCGCTCGCTCTCGTCGTCACGACGAAATAACACGGGGACTACGCCGCGCCGCCGTTCTCCCAGTTATTATCCTGCCCCCGCGGACTAGGTCAGTGCGGTGACGTTACGTCAAATTCGCCTTTGTCGAAGCTGTGCAGCCGCGCTGTTTATTTTTTCAGCCGCTCGTTATTGTGTGTCCTGCTAAGTACGCTTCATTTGCTCCGTCACCTGTGCGCACACACGCACGACTACGGGAGATGAGGATCGCGATAATTGCTGTCCGGTTAATTGCGCCCGGTGTAATGCGTGTAGGCTCATCCTCTTCCGAAAATTCTGCTGGAGTTGTTCGGCAAGGGAAGAGCGCGACGAGGTGGGCCTGCATTTAACTCGATAATGCTCGGCCCTGAGCTGTGCAATTTCCCGCAAAATCCACAAAGAAAGCAAAGCTGCAGTTGGAGCATTTTAAGCGTAGCGCCTCGGCCTTGTATCGATGAAATTTGCATTGAATTAAGGGAGACGTAGAAGTCGCACTTCGCGCGCGCGCGCTCGAGGACGATGAATTAAGGCGGTGCGGGCGAGCGATTTATTATACTAAGTGTTATGACGGAGACTAAGACACTCTTTAAATTGTGGGCTTCGTTGTCCGAAGATCTTAATTTGCATTTCTTTAGGTCCGGCGAAAATGTAGATGCGATTAAGACGAAATGGTAATTTTACACCGCCTCGCTGATGAGGGACGTCGTTTCCCAGAACGCACGGCGCTCGTTTTTTTTTGTTTCTCTTTCACCGCGCGCAAAGAGCGAAGAAGCAGCTGTTCAATTTGAATGACGAGCAACTTCGGATCCATGAATTGTCGATACTTTCAACGGCTTTTGCTTCCGAATAGATTCGCAGCGACTTGGAGGGCGAGAAAGAGAGAAAATACACTTGTCTGCAGCAGCAAGTTCTTCCCTCAACGCTAAAATATTCAATCCACGTGGTTCAGAGGACGTTATAAGCGGCCGTTAAGCGCCAGCAACCGGACGCCACATAAAAGAGCAGCCAGATTTTCCCAATATCGTCCTTGTAACATATTTATATCAATACGCATCGATAGAATACTAAATTAACTTTCCTCTCTTTCTTCGAGCTTTCTTCTCTCTCTCTCTGGCCGTTTCTCTTGCGGCTTGCGGTACGTGATGTAGCAGCGAGTTGGGGTGATTTCGGAAGTTGGACATGACTTTTTCAATAGGGGGTTAGGTGGCGCTTGGTTCATTTTCTGAAAATTGTATGCAAGGTCGCTCGTTTGTCTCTCTCTCTCTCTCTCTCTCTCTCTCTCTCTCTCTCTCTCTCTCGCTCTCTCCCAGTCTCTGCGGTCCCGCGAGAGCAACACGGCTTCTTCTTTACGAGCCCGTAAAAACACGAGCTTTAATGTGCAAGCTCCAGAGTATATACGTATACATCGGGAGTAGCAAGCGAACGGACACGCATTTTCGGAGAGGCGGCTTACGCCCGAGAGAAAGAAAGGAGAAGCGTGTGTAGCGTGGCTGTGCGCGTATGCAGCACATGCCCGTATAGCACGCGCCGATGCAAAAGTGGCGCGCGCTCGAGAGCGAGAGAGATGGACAGAGGGATTAATCTTGCACGACATTGCGTGATACGTGCATTAAGGTGTATCTCTAGCCTGCGCTCTCGCATTTAAAAGCCAAGTATTTTTTCGCGCGCTTTACGCTTCGCCAAAGTTATAGCCGTGCAAGCTGTCCCGAGCGCGCAGAGAAAAAGCTCGTTTGCCTCTAGCAATTTATTATTTAAAATATTAGTAAGCCATTGAAGTTGTAATTCCGCGACCCTCAAACGTGTATCATCTGAAAAATCAGCGATTTTTATTAATGCGTACATCTCCAGCTTTAACTCGTAACAATTTTAATTTTCGAAAAAGTGTAAAATTTATGCCCAGAAAGTACAAGTAATTGTATTAAAAATATCAGTGAGTGCGCAGTTGCGTTGAAATGTGCCATAAAAACATGAATAAGAAGAAAGAGAGGGAACTATGCGCAGCAGTATGCAATAGTTACTACAGTCAAAACATTTATGCTGCAAGCAAATTTATTACTCTAATTGAAGTAGATCGTAAAGGCAAACAACACATTTGGGCACTTATTTCAATATTTGAAAGATGGTATTTTGAAAATTGTAAAATCCTATTCATACATAAAACTGAGCTGCATCTCACGTTTGATGTTGGACCCGTGCTATATCAATTTCCGCACTTTGGAATTTTCAACATTTCCAAAAATCGATTTTTCAATAAAGTAACCGTTAAGTACAATTTTACGGGCTGTTTTTCCGCTGTACAGTCATTCATTCCAGCTACTCTATCGAAAAACAGTATCCATAAAGCTTTACGGCCTAGTGACGAAAACTATTTGAGGTATCACCATTATTGATAGTATTTCTTGCATCTAAAAAAATAATCCCCAAAGGGACGGTAAACTGCTGCTATATAATATCCGTCGATACAGCGGGGCGTGTTTTTTTTTATTGGGGGTATACTGATTAGTCGTATGCGTATTGGCGTCAATTTTGAGCTATTGTACTTTGAATATTTAAAATCTATTTTAAAAATTTTTCAGATAATCAAAGTATGCGACTATGAAAATCATTGATTCATATTAGTCTTACCGAGAGATTGTCGATGTTATAAAATATTGAACTCCACATTAAAGCCATGACGCATCGAGGTTTCATAATTTCGACCCCTGAAAGACCCCCTAATAAATAACAGGCTCTATACATAGAAATAGCAAAATTGATCGTTACCCGACCAGAGCTCGGAAGATTGATTTTTTGCGTGTTCCCAACAAAGCTCAACCGTGTAAACATGAGTCACAGCAAAACACCTCCTTTCGAGCCTTCGCCGTGTACGCTATGCACACGCTATGAGCATTGTCGCAGAGGCTGAGTCGCGGGGAAAACAAATAGGCGCAAATGCACCACCAGAGTAGTGCACGAGAAACTACGGAGGATCGCATCCGTGCGAAAACTCGCTCGAGCAAGCTTAAGCGACAAGTAGAATGCGGGTTCAAATGCTCACTCCTTCGCCCCTGTCAGCGTAAATACATCTTTTTAAATGGAGTTGCGACCGATCTCGCTTGCCTCTCATCCGCATGAAACGGGGTGTAGGTCGCGAAGAGTTATATACGAGTTAACCGGTCAAGCGATAGGGATAACGAAGAAAAGAATTTTCCGCACAAGGAGAAGCGTAGGTGCGGGCATGTTTACTCTGGTCACGTTGTATGCAGAGGGTAAATCGACTAAATACTACTGTAGCTCATCGGGCAGGCTTAGAGGGAAGCCAAAGGGACTATGCAGAATGCACATTGGGCTTCTGGATGAAATAATAGTGGTTCTCCACGCAGAGAACAGATGATGAATCGATAAGACGTAATTGCATGCTGTTCTGTACGTATATATGTATTCTAAAGCCATCGTCTTCGAGTGGAGTAAATTTGACGAAACAAGAGTAAAAGAGAAAAAAGAGAAGGAGGTGCGGGAGGCGCGGCTATAATAGATTTATATTTTGTCGAGCTACGAGATATTCATGAACGTTATACGCCCACAAGATATTCAGAAAAAACTTTTAGAGGCACTCGCGTCCTAGTGAAAATAATAGGAATTAGAAATTCAAATTTGTCTTTCATTAGAAAAAGATTTTATTTTTTGATAATTTTCATAATTCTGGCAAGCTTTGCGGATATTGAAATAAACTGAGCTGTGTATTACTGAAAGGACTGGCTATAAGTTAGAATTAGTTTGGACGTAGCACTGTCCGCATTGAAAAATTAGCAATTAACAAAATGAGTGTGCCACTTGCAGTGTGACACCGGAAAAACGAAGAAAAATCGTATTCATAATGCGTTTCTGGAGTTTACAAGGAGAAATTAGCTTGCACGTGGAACATACGTATATATAAATTAAAATAAAGAAAATGCATGATAGTCGATTCTGAAAATGGCTATTCGTGAAGCGGCTATTATTTTTTGCGTCATTCTAGAGAAGAAAAAAACCCAAACTTGCCGTATGGGATATCTTTGATCTACATTTTTTGCACTTTTACAGATATCCTCAAAGGAAAGTTTCGGATGCAATGCAGTAAGCTCGCAACTGACCGGTCAAAAAAGTCGCTTGTACAACTGCACGGAGAGAACGAATTAGAGAATTGGTGTTGAGAAAGTAAGCGCGGACGAGAGAAAGGGGGGGGGGGTGGGAAGCGAGGAAGGGATCCTTTATTTTCCAAGCATCCAGTTCCAGCTGCGATTTACGTGGGCTTCGAAAATAAATTGACTGTGAGCCAGCCGTAAACTTCAATACGGGAGCGTTCGCTCGCATTCGCGGACAAAAACCAGCGGAGGGAGAATTAAATCAACGTAAATACAGGCAATAAATAAACAAGAGCGCGCCCAGGAACCTATATTTAATCACTCGCAGACCAGCGGCAGAGGCAAGTGTAATGCGAGCATATAACTTCCATAATTGGACGATTTTCTCTCGTTTTTAGTTTTTTCCTTCGTTCTCTTTCTACTGACAAATAATGTTTCATCATTTAGTTTCCTCGCAGCTTTAAATACGCGCGAGTAATGATCGCAGCGCCGCTCTCGTTTGTACACACGGGGCAAATTATGGATTGCTTCAGTTAAAATTTATAATAATGTGATGTGTATCTGATGTCTCATCTTGCTATTCTGCATTCCAGAATTAAAAATATTGAATTTTACGAAATCCAATGCAGCAGGATATTTCACAAATTATTAAATCAACAATAATCAATTATCATATTATTTAAGTTGCTTGATTTATTTAATGTCCTAGGATCAGAATTTCAGACCACCCATCATTCTAGTTTAATTTTTCATTAATTTTTTTGAGTAGTTTAATTTTTTAATTTATACATTTTTTTCTTGTTTTGAAGTTTTTTTTTAAGAACTGAATATTTCAGTAGGAATGATAAAATGGTTAAACTTGTACATTTTTTTTTATTATCCACGTGTATCTTCTATATCCATGTGAAACATAGTGCTAACGCATTACCCGTTCAATATATAAGTATTCGAGCTATCGTATTACAACCTGGAATATTAGTTTCGATCAAAAGCATCTCGAATTACGTATAGCTCTTTTACTCTTTCTCTTTCTCTCACATACACACACACACACACACACACATACACGCACTCCCTCTCATGCTCTCAAACAATAATCTCTTCCGATCTCTGTTTAGCTATGTCTTCGTACGCATCTCGGGTTATATTATAGCACGCATTGTAAGCCTCTTGGTATCATCCAGCTTGAAATAATTCATTGACATCTGTTGCTTGGCGACGGCCACACGCCTTCCTCGCACGCGCCCTGTATCGCGTGTCGATCTTGAGGATTACCGTAGGAGTTTCGCGGGGACACTTCCGCCGCGTAGTCGCGCTCTCGCTTCCGGCGCGAACACCTACACGCCCAGGGCCAGCTGCGGGATTACTTGCTCCCGTCTCCCGTTGCCGGATCCCGCATTACCACCTGTGACTCCGTACTCTTCCAGATACGGAGCAGAGCAGCGAATTTCGCGCTCGGCGAGCTTCTTCCGTATAGCGCGCACCTCTGAAGCCCCGTTGAGTTTACAAAAGTTTTAAGTACGTTGCATGTATACGCAAAAACTAGCTGCAATTGTTCAAACTCCTTTTTCTACCTTTCATTATATTACTTTTTTGATGAATAACTGGGAACGATCACGTGATTAACCAGATGTTTGTAATATAAGTTAAATCTTTACGAAGATTTCAAACTCAACTGAATTATCAGAAGAGGAGGGCTTTCACCTTTTGACGCAAGTAAAATAGGCAAAATTGTTGCTACTTGAAGATCTTTAACAAATAATGTGCGTTCATGCAGTCTGAGACTTCGCGCATGAAAACTGATGCTGTTCTGGTCCTAGGGGAGAGAGAAATCCTTCCTGCTTGAAGTCTTGACATTATCTGGATTAAAGTGATAGGCCAGGAGAACTCCTTCGAGCTTGAAGATCTAGAATAGACAAAACTAAACTGGGATGCGGTTGCTCCTCGTTTACGACTATTCTCTAAGGTCGTAGGCGCAAGAGTAAAGTTTTACTATCAGATTCATAGAGTTCAATGTCCACTGACCCTAAAGTACCTGTATGCATTTTAAGATTTACTAACGTAGCAGCGGACTTTCTAAGCAACTGACTGCAAATTCAAGAAATGGTCTTTTCAGTCCCCCAATGAAACCTATTAGTTCTGCAAGAGTATGAAAGGAATCTAAATCTGAAAGTTTGTGTCCGTATAAGTAGTCGTATATTACGAAGTAACTTTGAGTAATTATATTAATTGAAATATATGGCATCATCAAAATTGGCGACTAACTTTCCTGGAGTTCTCATGCAAATCACTTGAATTTGCTTCTGAAGAAATATTCGCGTAAACAGTCATACGCGCACATGCGGCAGTGCGCAAATGAACAACACGCTGGCGAATTTTTTTCAGCGAGCCTAGACGAGAAAATTCGCCAGCGCACAAGGTGAAATAATGGAATTTCGTTGGCAAGTAATTAGCATAATTTACAGCGGGCGCGAGTTCGGCGCGGAAAAAAATTCCCGGACGTCAAAAGCTGAAGAAGTGAGGAATTCCATGAAAAAAAGAACGGCCAACACGCTGGTTGGCCAGTAGCAGCAGCAGCAGCAGCAGCAGCGACTGCCGTGCTCAAGCGCCCGCACCTTAGAAGAGAGAAAAAAAATGACGAGGACGAAAAAGAGAGAGAAAGGGAGCCAGAGAGAAAATGAGAGCACGAAGAGCAGCAACAGCAGCATGCTGGGCAAAGCGCGAGGAGCGAAAAAACTAACAAGAAGAAATGGCGAAGCATGGATTACGAAAGAGAAGAAATGACGAAGTGCGATGGGCCCTAGGCTATTTAAACAGTTCTCATCTCTGTCTCTCTTTCCCGTCTCTTTCTTTTCTCTCGTCCCTTCCTTTTCTCTGTTTCGATCTTCTGCGCAGAAGTGTAAAAGGAAAGGACGAAAAAAATGAGAGAGAGAGAGAGAGAGAGAGAGAGAGAGAGAGAGAGCGAAAGAGAGCAGAGCAGAGCTCAAAACTGCCGCAGGAGCGTCCTCCTTGCTCTTCTTTTCTGTCTCTCCCGCTTCTTCAATGCGAAAAAGAAAGCAGGAGCAAGACGCGGCATAAGGAAAAAGAAGACGTTTGCCTTCAATTTTTTAACGAGGTAAATAGTGGAATACTGGGAGTAAGAGCTCGTGCTCTGCTTCTGTTCTACCCTTGATCTCTCCCCCGCGTAGCTCTCCCTCGCTCGCCGCTGCGTGAGGCAAAAGAAACTTGCGTCCTTTTTGCAAAATTAGCCTCGAGCCCCGACAAACGAATATGCACACGAATTTCTATAGCCTCTGCGCCTGTACAGTAAAAATTTAAGAGCGAGAAAGCGACAAAGCCCCAGGCTGACGAAATTTTAAACGCGAATATCGACCTGCAGCGAATGCAACGTTCAACGCTTCATTAGAACTGGCTTTTCCGAATCTTAACATCAAAATACAATATGGGACTTTTAATTTTCAAAAGTGCCATAGTCATGATCCGATGAAGCGAGTGCTCGTACTGGAAAAATCAGCAAACGAATCTCGGAATGAAAAGCGATGCTAAACTTTAGCCCGATAAAAGCTTCAATCGCCGCCAGTATTAACTTCGCTTACGCCGTCAACTCTGAAATTGCTGCTTTTTTTCTCGTTATTTCAAGGCTAACATATTTCCACATAGTTCGGCTCGACTACAGCGAATTGAAACGCTCGTTCAGAGACGAACGTGCATGCCAATATTGTTTTTCCTGCAAAATGAAGGGGTCAAAATTTTTATTGGAGAAACTATAGACCCAAGCGTGAAGCACACATAGGTATAATAAATTGAAAGCACGATTGGTGATGTGTATGCACACACACACACATAGATGCTTGCGCAATTCAGCTTGGAAACGAGAGCAATAGCTCGGCTGAGCGAATGTATAGCGTGGGAAAAATGAATAGCAAATAGAAAATTGAAGAGAAAGTCCAACTATAGTGAAATGCAGAGAGAGAGACATAGAGGGAGAGAGAGATGTTAGCTAATAGTTAGGATTCTATTTAACCAACTACATTCAATCAAACTATATATATATATATCAATATATATATATCATTTCATTAGCAGAAAATATTCAATCCGCAAAATTTCCGCGTCGCCGCCTGCTGCAAATGCCGGATTCCTCTTTGACAACGCTATTGTCTACTTTTCTTTGCTTTACTTTACAGCTCTGGCTCAAGCGCCCGTTACTGCTCGAGTCGAAGTAAGACAACACGTGGAAAGCGCACGTGATACGACAGCGAGTCGAGCCAAAAGTGCAGCTTCGAAAACCTGGATCGTAACTCTCCTCTTCGTAGCCTCTCCGCCTTTCCCTTTCGCCCTTTTCCCGCTGCTTCGACTCGCGAGAGCTCAGCCGCCTCCGGGGTATAGCGAGTTTTCCCTGAGGATGTGCCGCCGCTGCTGCTGCTGCTATATGCTGCTGCTGCGCGGTCCGAGTTAAAAATGATTCGCTCAGAAAAAAAAGAACGGAGAATGAGAGAACAGCAGCTGTCCCACGGGTTTTAAGAGAGCTTGCCTCCGCTATACGTATTCAGTTTTCCTCACCCATCCTCTTTTTCTCATTTTTTTTTCTTTTTTTTTCAGTTCGGTTTTGTCCTTCATCTATTCTTCTTTACACTTCGATAGCCTGAGTGTGATAACTGTGTATTCGTGCGTACATCCAATCGCGCCTGAGCTGACGTGCCGTATATATACGATGACCATAGAGCTATGATTCTATTACGTGATGGAAATTTCATATCTCGCCTGTACGCGCTGAAAGCGTGGAAAGCGCCGGGAAGATTCGGGAGAAAAGTAATTAAAATTCGCTTTCTGTGCGTTAATAACTACTCTGAAAGATCATGCCTCGGGGATGAATATTAATTATTTTAAAAGTCCGGCTTTTATGACTTGGATGTATAAAGCGCGAGGCGTAGAAAAAATATGAACTCGAAAACAAATTCGAACTTTTATGTTGGTTCGGATGACGACGACGACGACGGCGGCGGCGGCGGCGACAAAAGCGCCAGCTGAAAATTTCAGAATTTGTCCTTTTCTACTGAATTATGAGGTCAAGAGTTTAATATGCTCGTCGCAATTAAACTGCCTTTCTCGCTGGAATGAGCCGGCGAGGATACATTTTTTCCGCATACCCACTTTCGAGAGCATTGCTGAGTTTAATTGTTCTTGTCAAAATATTTAATTGTTGTTTACCCAAATAGCAGTGGCATTCATTATGCAATTCAGACGCAGCTTTGCAGTGTATTCACAAATTCTTGATTCGACCTTTTCCTACTGCTTGCCTTGTCAAAGAGTAGAGCTAATTCATTCTGCTCTGATTCTTTGGCTCGTTCTCCTTTGCAAAACGTCCTAACACTTCTACTTCAAGTGTACGTAACCACGTCGTAAACAACTATTCAATGTTATTATTCAATGTAAAATTTTATATAGACTGTAAAACCATGCAAGCGATTTTTAGTCATTTATGAATCGAATTTTGGTATCCTTTCTTGGGTCTGCAAAGGAACTGAGATAGGAAGTTTATGCAATCGCCCATACGAGAATCACGAATTTCAAGTAATTTTATTCACGTCGACTAACTGAAAATAAATCTCTTGCCAATTAATACCCGAAATTTCAAGACTTACACAGTGCAGCGTCGCATTCTTTTTTCAGCGAGCCAGCCTCAAGCGCATTAGCATAAGTGGGAAATTCGTGAGCTTTCACGCGGTATGCATTGCTCGAATAACGCGGCCAAGGATTATCAGACGGGATGCGCTTTGCGCATGCCTTATTCAAGCCAGACCGACTCGCCTCGGCCTGAATAAGTGAATCGCCGCTAAGTGAGAACAGAGACGCAAAGGAAAATTAATAGCGCGCGCGTAAAAGCGTAATGAAGCTCCTGCGAGTTCTGAGCCTAATTTAACATCAAGACGCTGGTGGCGGCCGACTCGCCGCGTGCGTACATCTGCCCGTTCGGCTTTTCCCAAGCTCGTCCTGTAGCCTCTTCTATATAGCGCGCTACGCCTATGCCAATGACTCGGCTCTGTCGCCAGTGCCCCAGTGCCTTTTGGACTGGAGCCAAGTATAGGAATTGGCTATTGACCAAACCGGTGGTACCCAGCCGAATTACCGCTGCATCATTGTATTGCTCGAGCTGTTCGGAGGTGCTTGTTACGCGTCGTGTATTCGATTATCTACGTTCTGTGCTTTATTACGCCGGGTTGGCCGGGCGAGGCGGCCGCAGTTCGTTGCACGTCAGCTCAGGATCCGAGTATACGCCTTGGACGCTCGCGTTCATCAGGACTGATAAAGATCAGCGCGGGTCGTATGTAGAAAAAGGGGCCGTTACAGCTTTCAGTATCCCAGGTGGTCTGACGGATGCGCGTCTCTTTCTACTTGACCGTTCTCTCTCGCGTTTTCGCGTCCTTCGTTCTTGCTCATATATAGCCAAAATATAACGGATGTATTCCCATAAGTTCTCAACTATCTATATCCCCGCTTTTCCCGCAAGATGGAATCCCCCTCCGCGCGGGAGGGGCGCGATAATGCCGTGTTCTTTTTTCCTTACTATATATCGGCAATATAAGAAAACGCGATACACACACCGAGAATTACAAGCCGCAGTTGATCGACGTCGTCTGTTCTTTCATCGGGCTATCCGGCCGTCCGGCCCTCGTATACATCACCTCGCGCCTAATCCAAAACGGCGTAATATCTCTTCTCGCTTGACATTGTGTGTGTATATATATATGTACACCTCCCAGGGTATCACCCCTCATCAATAAATACGGAGCGTAGCACGTGTCACATCCGCGGCAGCCTGTCGCTTCCTCCCGCGCAATCATCGTCGCCGTCGTTGTCATTGCATCGAGATCACCTCCGTTATGAGCCACGCGTAGCCGCAAATGGTGTATACATATACGCACCGAGCGATTGCGCATTAACGCAGAACTGCTCGCCATTGCGATGGGATGTCGTCTGCGCTTTGGCCCGCAGCTCGCGCGCGCAGTGCGCAAAGCGCAGCTCCGAGAAGCCAAAAGCAAAGAGAGAAAGACAGAGAGAGAGAGAGAGAGAGAGAGAGAGAGAGAGGGAGGGAGGGAGAAGAAAGAGCGAAGCGAGGAAGATACGTCGGGTTTTGCCGCGCGCACGACAGAGGCAGAGCCGAGAAAGAGGCGCAGACGAATGAACGCGAATAGCAGCTGTGAGACGAGCCAAGAGCCGAGGACGTTGCGGAAAGCCACAGGAAATTGCATTCCTCTTTGTCTGAGCTTTCTCTCCCCTCCTCTCCTATTTTTTTTTTTTTTTTTGCCTCGTTCTCTCTATCTCCGCCGCGTCCCTCCGTCACTTTCTCGTGCTGTACCCTCTCTTTATTTAATACGAAGAGACGGGCTACGTTCCGCGCTCTATGGAGAATTGCGCGCGAAATTCGCAATCGACGCGTGCCTCTGCGTCTCCTTTCCTCATCGCCGCTGCACTGCCGCTGCTGCTCCGCGCTGCGGAAAGATCCTTTTATCGTTTAATTTGTACTTGGCTTTTCTCTCTTTTCTCCCGCATCCTTCGGCTATTTTTCGGCATTTTTTTAATTTCAGCAGCAGCAGCAGCAGCAGCGGCAGCGACAGTACACCACTCGGGCGAAACGACGCAAGACCTGCGCTACACAATTCGAAAGTAATTAACAGTGCTTTTAAATTTCTTTCAAGATTTTTTACGCAACGTCGAAATTTTATGGTATACATAAGCTTGGAATTTCAACTGCACTCCTATCTTCTATGTATATGTATGCTATAAATGAGGCAAAAACGCGCATTCTCGTCAAAATTAAACTCGCAGCCAAAAGCGAGTCTTTGCCGTATGTACCACGCGCGCATAGCTCAATTCACGTAAAGCGAGTATGCGGCGCACCGGAGCAATCTAATGAAAACTCGTTTCGGCGATACAAATCTCGCAGAATACCCTCCGCACTCCGCACTGCCATAGCTCCGCTGCGAGTTCACTGTTGTCTCTCATAGCGCAGTACTTGTAGCGCGTGCGCGCGGGATTTGAAAAATTTTCCATCCAATTAACTGGCGCGTCGCGTCGCGCGTTTCGCAGCTCACCAACGCGACGCTCTGCGCAATTGTCGGCGTCTGCAGTCGCCGCGGCTTGCGCGCAGACAACGCTTATCGCGCCCCCTTCGATTTCAATTAGGCCTCGCTGCGAATAAATCGAGCCTATCGAGATTTCCTCAAAGTTATCGCGGGCGCTTGAAAAGTGGCTTCGCCCCTCGCGCCGGTCGCCGCTAGTCGCGCCTCATAAAAGACGCGCAGCCGGGTGCTGCGCGCCGTTCTCGACTCTGCGCTGCGTGTTTAGTCAGCTGCTGCCGCTGCCGCTGCCGCTGCCGCTGCTGGTGGCGGTGGTTATATACGCGCGATCAAGGGGGCGACGGGCGAGGATTATATGCGCGCTCGACTGAACACGGGCGCGAGCAAGCTTGAGTGTGTAAGACTGTTTGCGCGGGATCGTGTATCGATTTAACGCCGCAAATTAACCCGGCATTCAACGCCCTCGCCTGCATTATTTCCGCTTCGTCGCTCCGCGAACGTATTGAGAGAAAGAGAGATGTGTACACGAGTACGTATAAGCGCGTGCCCGCAGCTCCCCCCTCGAAGAATCGGAAAGTAAAAGCTCGCGGCGCGGGGGAGTACATATATAAAAATGAAGAAAAGCAGGGGGGGCGGGAAAGAGACTCGACGCAATATATTTCAGAAGCGCGAAAGTTCATCTCAATCAAGCTTTTGCGAGAAACTTTGGAAAATTTAAGCATAGCACTTGGAGCTCCGAGTATTCAGGGGGTTTTCTTATAGTTTGGTAACGATAATTTTCGATTTAGATCATAGAAAGAATGTTTAGCTGAAGCGTGAACGGTACGAGCAAAAACCGAAGGCTAGATTAATAATTGAGGGCATAACACATAATGAAATTACTTTACTTGCCAGTTATAACCTCATTAGACTCAAAAAGACTCTATATCTTCTTTTTCCCGGTCTTCTCTGCTTTCATTTTTTTTCTTTCGCTCCCAGTTATAATTAAAAGTCACGGCGGAAGAAAGAAGCTCCATTTTTATTTTAGATGGAGTTAACTCAGGATAGTACGATTTTCATTCCAAGTCAGATAAGAACTAAGCATACTGTTTGAGTATAGTCGTAGCCCGCAGGTAAAAATTATATTAGCAGAGAGCAAGAGATTCCATCTTATTCTAATTAAAAGACAATCCATACTAATTAATGTTTTTAATGCTCTTCGCTAGAAGATGTCACATTCTAAAAATGTAATCGAATCGTAACTTTGACATTTTTCGATCCTCATTTATTGGTAACGAATGATATTTTAGTATCTACTTTTATAACGCTTTCTTTATATGTAAACAGTTATTGATTAATTAATTTATGTTTGACAAGTTTAAGAATAATCTAAGGAAAATTTGAATAATGTAAGCGTAACAATGCATCAATTCTAAATGCGAATAGCAGCGTTATGTCGATAGTTTATCTTTGTGCCTATGATGAATTATTGACCGCAACTCCCTCATTATTTTCGTCCAACCCAGAATAGCCACTTGAAATCCGCAGGAGCTTAAACTCGAAAGCTTGTTGCTTTAAATAATTGAACACCTGGGTAACAAAGACAAAGCCGAATTCTAAACGAGTGCAGCGCCACAGCAGTCGGGTAGCGAGATAAAAAAACAGGGGGAAAAAATGAAAAAGATCACGCCGGGTCAGGAGATTTGTAGATCCAGCAGGCATGCAGCTGTATTCAGCGAAGAGATATCACTAAAGCGCGAGGGGACGTGGGCGCACAGGGGAGGGGGAGGACAAATCAAATTTTGAAACACAAAACCTTTCGCCTCTGGGCCACGCGGGCAACTTATGTGTACACTCTGTTACGTATAGGTATAGGCTGCAGCAGTGTACCTACAACAGAGAAATACAGAGAGCTAAACGCGGTCAGATACACGAACATATGTACAATTTGATATTTATGACGTTATACGAGGAGAAGGAGGACGACGACGAGGACGGTGGCGACGATCCAGAGCGAGTCAGCAATAGCGTGTGTCCCTTAATGAGCTGTGCCCCTTACGGACGTACGCGTACGTGCGCACACGGACAGACGGACGGATGAACACAGAGTTGAGCTGTGAGTCAGGCAACGCTGCACAATAATATCGTACAGCCGCCTCTGCCATGCCACGGCTTATACACCCCTGCCCACACCCCGACATCCCCGAGGGACACTGTATTCTCGTTCTCTCTCTCTCTCTATCCCACACTCCCTTTGGTTCACCTTCGTTGCTCCAACTTGCCTCTGCTATCCAAATATCCCACTCTTGCGTCGGTTTTATGAATACTTTTTAAAGGTATGACGCAGTCTGTTTTTATAGACCTCCATCATTTGGTTTTTTGTGCGTTATCTCTCACAACCAGCGATTTTAAATCTTTCATTTATTTGCTAGCCCATTTCGCGCTTGCGTTATATTATAACATTTTATATTTCATTAAATTATTGGTAATTAATAATGTAAAATTTAATTCCAGGCAAGTGGAAAGAAGTGCTTGCGCCTCAACGTTCGGTGAGTAAATTTATGAAACTTTCATTGAATATTATTATATTATATAATGATATAAAGTCCAGGAGTAGCTCAGACTGACTACCGTACTAAAAATATCGATTGGATAACAAGTAACTTTCCATGGTAATCTTTTCTTCGCCTATATAAACACATAGCGTTTGACTTATAGCTACAAAGGAGACGTAGATAGTAATTAGCCTACTAATTCCAGTTATTAACCCCTTTAGGCTTATCCCTTTATGCTTCACTGTGGCCAATGGGTGAGTAATTGATAAGCGGGCTACAAAGCTCCACATGAACAAGAGAAGCTTGAAAGATTAGTTCTAAAATATTATCGCCAAGATCTGAGCTCATACTAATTCGATATGAAAAATTTGTTAGTTTTTTCAAAAATTTTTAATTACAATATTTATACAACATAATACATTTCCCTTGTAATTTATTATAGAAGCTTGATTCTTAATCCCTTGTCTTTTTACTTGATCATTATTGGAAGGATCAAAAGTATAGATCGTATTCTGGTTCCCAGAATTATTTAAAAAATTTTGCCAACAATTTATATAGGGAGCTTTGACAATCGAACCGTACATTAAACCACACAATACAAGCTTCTGTGGATGAATCCAATGCTTTTGAATATTTACTAAAACAAAACAGTGTTTACCATACCCCGTAAGATAATTTGTAGTAAATGATTTAGACGAAACAAATGTGCATTGACTTATTGAGAAAAACAGTGAATACTTACAGAAAAATAAAAGAATAATGTTTTCGCCATGCTCTACGAGATAATTTGTAGCAAATAATTAAAACTAAACAAATGAGTATTGACTCGTTAAGAAAGGCAGTGAGTTGCGGAGAAGGAACAATGAAAATGAGAGAGGATAACGAAGCTGAGCTATGATAGCGATGCATAAATAAAGCAATGCTCGGTGCATAGTTTGCGAGGGCTAAGTTCTCCAATGCCCGGCAATCTCGTGTATTACTCCTCCCATTCGTCGTTCTCTTTATCGCCTCCCGGTCCTGGCACTTGGAACTCTTCCTCAACCGCAGCAACAACCACCCCCATCGAATTAAGGCATCTCAACAGACGATTCCCTCGGCGATATCTCAGGCTCTCTTCCTCCACGTCATCTCTTTCTCTCGGCGTCTCGCTCGTAAAAGCTCATGCTTGCGTATATACCGAGAGGGTGACAGAGAAATAGAGAAAGAGAGGGAGGAGGAGGGGGTGGGGGGAGAGTTCTCGCGCAGCACAGCAAGCGGAAACCGCTTCCACGGAATCGTCCTATATTCGCGCATCAGGAAGAACAGCGCTGGCAGTAGACACACGGAGATGTGTATAGTGCGCCGTATTCGTGGCGACGGGCTGTCGTCGTAGAAGCTGGTGTCTCGTCGGACATTAAGCGCGCGAGCTCGAGATATCTGCGCGTATACACGTACGTCTAGTACTGAGCTGTACCTACTAGTCATAAAGCAGTTTCTCTCTCTCTCTCCTCTCTCTATCTATCTCTATCTCTCTCTCTCTCTCTCTCTCTTTTCACCCCTCTCCACTCCCTCTCTCTCTCTCTCTCTCTCTCTCTCTCTCTCTCTCTCTCTCTCTCGCTCCCGCTTGCTCACCCGAGCAGAAATGACGTTAATGCATCAGACAAGTTACGGCAATTCTGCGTGCAGCTATATGTAGGATTTCCTCGGTCGCCCGTACGTAAGATCACGCGTGTGTATATGTATATGTGTACTGCTATCCTGCGTACACCGAGTCTAGGTCGAAGAGCGAGATAGAGATAGGAAGCAGAGAGTGAGAAGCGGATATAGATGTGTTGAGATAGAGGAGAAGGAGAGAATGTGAGCCTGCCGGATCTTGAGGGCCCGATCCAATCAGAGGGTAGTGAATTTGACGCGCGAAGCTTAACACCGCTAAGCTCGTCGTACGTAACTTTAGCAAATCCGGTGATTCTGCGCGCGCGCGCGCGCGCGCCAAAGAGAGATAGCGAGAGAGCCAGACCTGGAGAGGGAGAGATCTGAGGACCACCGCCACAACCACCGCCTTTACCGTACCCGCACGTTCGCAATGAATATGCAATGAACATAACCTTAATTAAGGCGGAAAAATCAATTAAAGCCCTCGTACGCGAGCGCGCATCTATATATACCACTGCTACCCGTGCAATCCGTCCCACTTTGTACGCACACTTGTATGGATTATGCATGTGTGTGCGTTACGCTTTCTTATTTTTACCCTTTTATATGTGTCTTTATAATTATAGCGCGGTTTATTGGCCGCACCGATAATCTGCACCCTTATTTTGACTCACCGCTAAATAATCTTTGTCTCTGCCTGCCATTTTTTCTCTTCGGTTAAGATGCCTTTAATCAAGCGTCGATCGATTAACGCACGGAAGAAATGCGGCTCGGTGAAAAGCCGAACCCAACGGCATGAGCTTTAGACTGACATTGCACTCGATTCAGTTGAGTCTAATAATCGCTGATATATTGAACGAGCCTAACGAAGTTTCATCACCCACCTGTTTCTTGAATACTTAGTTGGCTCGGCCACCGGTACTTAAGACATTCGCCATTTCCCATCTCAATTTTCGCAGAAAGTGCCGTTGCCTAATTGAGCATTTCCATTTGGATCTGATATTCCTGCGTTTCGTTTTCTACAATTTTACTTCCAGCGCGAACGCGTACAAGCGAAACGTTTATCATAATTATCGGGAGGGGCATATACCCAGCGTGCGTATAATACCCACACACACACACACACACGCATACTCGCACAAAAACGCACACACGTGGAGCAGGTTGACGGTGGCGAGAGAACGGCGACGCAGAGAATGGGATCAGCGCTGCAATTCGAAATTAACGAGTTTTTCTCATCTCCCCAGTTTTATCCAAGGGCGGCCTCGTTTTTTTCCCTCAGCATCGCGTAATTCGAGAAATCCCACTGCGCAATCATCGAAGCACACCGTGCCATCTGCGCCGAGTCCTACGGTTGCGCGCACACCTACACACATATATATGTGTATATGTATATAGACACACACACAGACACACACACATGTGCGTGTATATGTATATACTGGGCGAGGGAGAGCAGCGCCTGAATGCGAGCTAAGCCGAGAAAAATTCTAAGAGCGCAGAAGAGGGCAAAAGAGAAAAAGACAAGCCTTTGCCTTTGTCGGAACTGGAAAATTCAGTTCGAATGGAGATTATCTTTCGATGCCTAGGTAACGCGCAGAAATAAAATAATCCGACCTGGTCGGGCTGCAGCCGATGTTTTTCGCTTCCGCTGCTGTACTCTATTTTGGCCTCGTTTACGAGCGGCGAAAAGCCCGGTGATATCGAAGCAGAGGGATGAAAAGAAAACTGAACAGATGAGAGAGAGAGAGAGAGAGAGAGAGAGAGAGAGAGAGACGTAATTGTGGGCAGTGCGCGAGAAATCGTGCAGTGGTAGTCGCCACACGATTGCGCTTGTGTGGAACAGAGCGCAACCGGACGTAAAGTGCAGACAAGTAAATTTAGTTCTCTACTCTTCCCTCCCTCGCTACTTCCCTCGGATTCTCTCTCCTTTTCTCTCTCTCTCTCTCTCTCTCTCTCTCTCTCTCTCTCTTAAGTTTCCAATTTACGCTCTCCTGTGAATATCACCACACGCTCTCTCTCTCCCTCTCTCTCTCTCTCTCTCTCTCTCTCTCTCTCTCTCTCTCTCTCTCTCTCTCTCTTCTCGGTCCCTACCTGGTTCATAGCATCGAGACGGAGCAGACACACCCGCAGTCTGGGTCGAATCGAAGCTCTCTCTCTCTCTTTCTCTCGCGGAAACAGAGAGGGTAGAAATAAGGGGCGCAGAGGGCGATAGAGCTTCATTAAGCTCGCGCGCAATGCTTGAGCTTTTCCATTGATTCATGCGCGTGTATTTACCGACGAAAGGTGCGTTCGTTCCGCTGCTACTACTGACTTGTCTGTGTACGAGAAATCCCCCCCTCGCCTACTCTACGTACATCCACATCCAAGCATCACTGTGCCGTTTGCACTGTGGCGATGCAGGGGACTCATTAAATTTATCAAAGGCGCGATTATAAACGATGCGTCAGACGTGTGCGGATAACTCGGTCCGTTCAAGCTCTTTTCCTTTGCCTGCAAGCTCATCCAGCGCAGATTTTTCCTACCTTGTATTCGCGTTTCAGTATTCGTGAATTTCATGAAAGAAATCGACCTTTACGCGACGTTTCGCATCATCCAATGATGAATCAACCAATGACGAAGAAAATTTAAATAATTTAGTTACACGCACGTGAGCTTAAGAATTTATAGAATTCTCTGGAAATGTCAATAGTAAAGGTCTATACTTATATTTCAAATGCTGAAAAATGGCTAAGTGCAGTCTCTAGTGTATATTAACGTATTTAATATATTATGTATATGTAGAGCGTATTTTTACTCTACAAATAGACAATCTACTTCTAAGTGCAATACAAGACAAATTAAACAACTTGTAGTGGCACTATCATCTATGCTATAAATATAATTCCGACAATAATCGAGAGAATTCAATGCCAATGAGAGCCGCACCAAATAAACCCAAATGACAATACCAAATCTCTTTGACGATTAGTACCCCGAGATTAGCCGTTCGTATTATGTCTGCCCATGTACACATACTCGTCTGTGTGTGTGTATGTGTGAAGGGGGGGAGGGGTGAGTGTGTGTCGGGCAGATCGCCATGAAGAATTTATGAGACATTCGGCTGGCGCACGGCAGTCTCTCACCCTTAAACCTCGCACACGGCACCCCGTATACACAAGGTTTGCCTCGCAAAGCGTCAAATAATGACGACGAGGGACGAGGGGGGGGGGGGACTTTTATATCACGGCGGAACTTGCAGAATCGAGCGGCTACTGTGCGTATGTGTACGTCGGCTATACATCCTTAGCAGTACGTATACGGCTTCCGTGCTTTTCCGTACAATATATAGACTCTTTTCGTGCACGATGATAAGATCGCGTGGTGTCGATCCCGCCACTATATAATATGCGTATCGTGGCATGTATATCGTGCACTCGTGTACATGTGCGTGTGCGCGTGTGCGTATAGAGCTGAAATTCACAATTAGCGTGGGTGGCACTGGGGCCTTTGTAGTCTGCATATACATGCGCGTGTAGGTATACATGCGCGCGTTCGCGGATCGTCGATAAAGTACATCGCGGGGTATTTAATCTTGCCGTCACGTGCCGCGCTCGCGGGCTTTCTCGTTTTGTGCATTGTGCGCAGTAAACGCGTGCCAATGACGCTCGCGACGCAACGAGCCGCTCTCCTGAAACTCGCTTTTTTGCGTGTTTGGGTAGCTCGTTCGAATGAAAGTCACGAAATCGTCGTTGACGCGCGTTAACGATACATGCACGCGAGGAGCTCCCGCCACTGCTCTTTTATTTATACGCGAGCATACATATTTTTGTGCAGTCGCTTCGCCTTCTGTTCGACTCGGTTCTTTTTCCCCTGAATGCATCGACTCTGAGAAACTTTAGCATTTGGTCGACACTGTACGCTTTATGAACGTTGTATCATGTTGGGAAAAAATAAATTTGGCTCCCTAGCCCATTCAGTTATTTTAAATTCACATTTTAGCCTTGTCAATTAGCAATATACTTATTGATCAGTGCAGATTTTCAGCTCCCTAGCCCATTCAGTTATTTTAAATTCGCATTTTAGCCTTGTCAATTAGCGATATACTTATTGATCAGTGCAGATTTTCAGCAATTAAATACAAAATTTTCGAGTTGCGAGATTCTGTGAAGTTAATTTTGAAAATTTTGAAAATGAAAATCCTAGGAAATATTGACAATTCGAAAATAAATTGTAAAAAAAATTCGTAAAATTGATGAAGTATAAAAATTTGAACAAATGTTTCAAAACATGTTCTAAGAACTTTAAGATGTGCAGAGAATAGTTCTGAATTTCCTATTACTTTTAAAAATGTCTATATTCCATTCCCTTGTTCAAAAGAGCACTGTACGTAAAAAAAGACAAAGACCTTGTTTTGGATTCATATGATATTTGAGAGCTCGTGGTACTCGTGAGTGTCATAGGTAACTTTTCAATTTTCTTTGTTATTTTTTTACAATTTTTCTTTCATTCCTTGTAGTTTACGTACCATCGGTCATCAAAAAACGATCGTATAAAAAAATTCGTTCGAAAAAGCCATTATAATCGAGCTACTCGTTTTCTCAGTAATTCGTAAATTCGTTATTAATTTAGCAGGCGATCTACACGTATACATGGTTAGTTTCTGCACTGAATCTGCCTCTAAACTGAAAAATTGAAAATTGAAAAGAGGCGCTCCCGCATAGGCTATAAATAATTTTAGAAATAAAGCTGCAGCGAATATAAACCGCCAAGTCAAGCCCAATTTATCAGAGGCGTTAATTAATTATTAAGAGCGTGATAAGTGCGCGTTATCGCTTCAGTGCTTTTCGGCCGCCCTCCCTATACTAAATATACTTTCACGACGTGCACATTTACCCGTATAACGCGCGCGCAATCGCTTTCAACGCATCTCTCACACTTGCGCCAGCCTACAATTACACGCTATACATAGGTATATAGATACAGTAACCCGTTCGACAAAAAAACAAACATTCAAGTCTTTGACAGAGAGTGTTGACTTTCTCGCTTGAACTGTTGCATCGAGGCTTGGATGGAAAAAGACGAGCAAATATGTATAGCCGTGAAGAGACGAGACGAGGGGCCATAAACGTGCGCATGTTACCGTCAGTCGTGGTGTATAATTTGTTCGCGCCCTGATCCTTGAATAGCGCTTTGATTCTTTTTGAAAACCGTGTACTTTTGCGACCGATGATAGTTGGTAATCATCCATGTTTGTCGAGAGAGAGAGAGAGAGAGGAGATAAGCTGAGAGACGCTCTCAAAGCGAAATGGGACGCCGCGGAGGGAAAGATTTTAAAAGAGTGTAATGCGAAGCAAAAGAATTGCCGTATTGAGTGAACAGCGCTCGTGCTTACATTAAATACCCGTATTGGCCGAGCTAACGTCTTTCCGCGCGCGGGCTCCGTCGTTAGTCGTGCTCTGCAGTTGGCAAAACTGATCCACTTTCACGAGATTCATCCCGTTCGTGCCCTTGTACTCCGCGTGCCGAGCTACGTTTATAGCCGCTCCGCTTGCACTGAAACGATTCTTCCCTATTTTCTCTCTTTCTCCCGTGCACGCGCGCTACGTCTATTTTTGCTGGTCTCGTAAATACTTGCGAATGTGTTTTCTGATAGTGGAAAGATTCGCTTGAATAAATATTGTCCCGTGGTCCCGTTCCGCGGGCGCGCGCCTATTGCCGTGTTTAAGGTTGTTTTTCGCAATTCGCTGAATCAGAAACAGCGCACAAAAGAAGCGCGCGTCTCATTAAAATGTGTGAGTAAGTCAAAGGAACTAATGACGGATAACAGCGTGAGCTTTGTGCATTATAACGTAATGGTCAGTGTTGAGATTATCTAAAAGGGACTTCAAGTAGGGCAAGTTTTTTCTTCTTTGAAGGAAACCGATCTAATTGAAAAAAAAAAATAAGTATATAGTCGAGGACAGAGAAGGGAAGAAGGCGGTGGAGAAGAGAAAAAAGACAAAAAAAGAGTGGTAAGGAGACGAGAAATTGCGGAATTACTTTGAATTTTTCTTTGTCCAGAAGTTGGGAAAAACTCGCGCCAACAGAAGAAGAGGGGAGCTTCTTTGCGCTCCTTGTTTGTGCTGGGAGAAAATTGTACGAAAGCGAATTGCCCTCGTTCCCTTCCGCGTGACTTCGAAATTCCCCGAGATTGCAAAGTTGCACTCTCTCTCTCTCTCTCTCTCTCTCTCTCTCTCGCTCTCTCTCGCTCCCTCCTCGCTTTCGCTGCTTCTCTCATTCTCCAACTGTCTATATGTCTATCTTTAGCTTTTAGCGGATGCAGAAATTCAGCTTGAGCGATCGTCAGTCGTATTAAGAGAACGCACTAGTGTATATTATTACTTGCTACTTCCGATTCGCCTATAAATGGAAAGTAAGCGTAGCATAAGAAATAAAAAAAAATTATAAATTATAAATTTTATCTCATAGGTTAAGAACGATTTTCGAAATCTGTGAAACCCAACTCAACGCTCAAAAATTAAATAAACTCGAGTACATGAGAATTCAACATTATAGCAATATTCTTTAAAAAAATTCAAAATAGTTCGTCAAAATATAGGATCAGTTGAATATACTGAGTTAATAAAATTCATCGTAAATTTTTTTAACTCGGTTAAACATTCCCAGCTTATGTATTTTGCTTCCTTTCAAGCTTTGCAATATTAAATTGTGGAGATGTTCTAAAGAGGTATTAGGATTGTATGTACGCACTTGTATGCTTAATAGGCCTTAACAGGCCAATTAGAGTTTCTGATATTTGATTTAGCAATTTTTTAAATATTTAGTAATTTAAAAACCATAAAATTTTGAAAAATTAAAACAAATCTCTTTATGCTTTTGCAATTAACTGCGGGAACAATTAACTGATTCGGAAGAAGCTATACGCTACGCGCCAATCAATTGGAAGCGCTTTTTAAAATTAAATTCTTTTTTTCTCGTTTCTTGACATCATAAAAAGTCTGAGTAAACTGCCACGGCAGCTGCGATGACGCAAACCTCATTTACGATGAAGGCTGAATTTGTGCACGCGTATACTTAACAAAAAAGGGGCGCGCCCTCCTTTGTTCTCTCTCTTTTTTTTGTACACGCACTATTTTTGTAATTTCTCTTTCCCATCTCTCTTTTTCCACCAGATTTTTTTTCGGACACGGTTGTTGTTCCTCGCACGGGAAATTACTATTCTTTTCAAGGTACGTAAAAGACCAAGCTCGAAACGCCCCGATAAAACTGGTCGTAACGTGATTTTATGACTTTTTTAGCACTTTAATTCTTTTATTATATCCCATACTATACGGTTGAAGGAGTATTACGTGATCTAGAACCTCCATAATTCACGTGAGAATTTGCCGTTTTAAACGAGGCTAGTTTTAATAATAGGATTTTGCCTTCTACCATCTCTTCACGGCAAGTGCCTCGATAAATCTTGGCTGTATAGATATACAAGGCTGTAATTTCGCATATAGAGACATCAAAACTTTCAGCGGAAGTCTGAAAGTAAATACTTTTTGCGGTTCTCGAAAAAAAAAAACACATGCACGCAATGCACTGTTACACCGCGCATTCGATTGCAGAGCCAGAATTCCGTACTGTATAGCTGTGTACACACGGGACAATTATTTTCCGCTCTTCTATTTTCTATCCTTTATTTACAATTTGGCCTTGTTCTCTGAAATAGCAGCAGCAGCAGCAGCAACAGCGAGCGAGATATCGAGGCAGAAAAAGGGGAAAAGGGAGGCAGAGCGGGTAAGAGCTTTCTTGCCAGTGTGCTCACGCCTCACATACACTGCTAAAGCAATGCGGTTGCGCACACGCCATGCAACTCACCTGAAAATTCGCACTCTTGTTGCTCTTCGAAGTAAAGCACTCTTCTACGCTCTGTGTTCTCATCGCTCATCCAGCAGCGGTATATAGCAGCGCAGCGACGGTATAGCGCGGCACAGAAGCCGGTTAGGTGATGGAAGCCGCATATATACGCGCATGTATATATATAGATATACTTTATGGAGAAGCATACGTACATAAGTGTGCAAGGCCCAGGTATCTCTATCTCTATCCTTTCCCTTTTTGCGTATTTCAGCGGTGGGCAATAAATTCGCGTAAACTCCCTCATGGAAGCTTAGTCTTCCCGTGAAGAGCGCCGCGGGAGAGAAGAAAGGAAAAAAGATGGAGTAAATAAAGTTTAGTGCTACAGCGAGCTGTAAGGAAGCAAGAAAGAATGGTACAGCAAGTAGAAAAAATGAAGAGAGACGAATTGGGAGGCCTGCGGTGTCATATCTACATGCGCTTTGTGAGTGCGAGGCTAACGGAAGAGCCACGGAAAAAATTTCAGTCAAAGAGAGACGACATCGCTCCAGGCTCTATATCTAAAATAAACAGATGTTTGGAATTCAGAAATCAACAGAGGATCTAAAACCGAATGATTCACCCGAGAAATGTAACAGTAAAAGTTGACAAGTAAAAATACATTCTCAAAGAATTGCCAATTTGGGTATAAAATCGAATTTCGGTTGTATCACTTGAAGTCGATTATATCAGTGCCGCCCACAGGTATCCCTGAAATAAAAATCTACGAGCGTTTCCATACGGAGCGCACGACAGAACGCTCGGTCGCTGCGTCTCTCTGCCGTTTCGTTTGCATCCACATTCCATCTTTCACTATTTCTGTCATCGTTTTCTTCTACCCCCCCCCCCCCCACATACGCACGCGGCCTGTTCTTTTTTTCCTCGATCATAACTCGAATAACTCGCGGTGCACGTGTATGACTGTGTCTGGTAATGGCAATTTTATGTCCCACCGCCGTCGCTGTTACTACAGTAGCAGCAGTACAGCGGCGGTGGCTAAGCTTGTTTCTTCTCTCCCTCTTGTTGCATGCGGGAAAAAAACCTTCAGAGCTGCGCTATACCAGAAAAAAAAGCGCAAGGTATAGCTTGCAATGGCGAGAATATGTGGGATATGACGAGAAGGAGGAGGACGAGGTGGAGCAAGAGAGAACAAAAAATGCAGGCAAACAAATAGTGCGGGAGAGAGAGAGAGAGAAAGTGCCTGGCGTCGTCCATCAGGACCATTTTTTCGGTGTAATTTATCTCCTCAAATGCTTTTTTAAAAGCCTCTTGGGTATGGCCGCGGCATTTACCGCTGTAGGGATATAGCTACGAGCATCCATTGGAAGTGGCTACACAGCTCTCTCCACTTTTCCACGTTGCTTTTTTTTTCTCTTGTATCTTCCACATCGTTCATATTCCGCTTATGCATGGATTAATTAATGAGGCAAAAATCGCTTTTTGGAGTATTGCGAAATCAGCGACTGTATATAGCCTGCCCAACAATTATTTCCCTCTCGGCGGGCTCGTATCATGTTTCGACCGCGCTACAGCCACGATTTTTTTCCCCAGCGTAGATAATTCCTCCGTCAAAAGTGTTTTCCGCTGTCGCGCTTCGTTACAACAACTGTTCTGTACCCCTGCGCTCGGTCTACCCCCCAAAATGAACGGCCCCGATTGTGCGCTCGCCTGCACGCCTCGGTGCTTCGCTCTTTCACCCTTATCAATTATACGAGTGCTAAGCAAACCGGAGCTTACGCGCGCAAGCTATAAAAGTCGAGAGCAAAAAGTAAAATACGCGACGCGACGGGCGAGCACGACGAAAAAAAAAAACAACAAGTAGAGAGACAATGAATGTGCGCCCGCGCGCGTAAAAAGCTAAAATGTATATATAAGGGGGGGGAGCGAGAGAGACAGAAGGAGGGAGGGGGGGAGGTAGAGAGTGTCGTACTTTTAAACAGCGCGACTTCGCGGAGAGGGAATGCATCGTTCATCGCGAGTGCTCTCTCTCTTTCTCCCTCTCTCTCTCTCTCTCTCTCTCTGTCTCTCTCCATTCCTCTTTTGGCCTTGTGCCCTCGCTAGTCTTGATTATCCCGAGGGAGAATCGGCAGAGTTACAGCGAATAGTACCGTCCTCGAGCTGCACCGACGACAGTAAGTATAGCAGCGAGTTGAACCGCATGAGCCACATCCGCTCAAGACGCGCCTTTGTAAAAGTCTCAATTAGAATCCAGATAGTGGAATCGCCCCTAATTGCGATTAATTAACTCTGAGCAGTGCAGCCGCACTCGCTGCGGCGGCTTCGAGCAGAGAAGACAGGGAGAGAGAGAGAGAGAGAGAGAAAGAGAAAGATTGATCGAGATAGAGCGGAAGAGAGAACGAACGAGGGTGACTTTATATACCGACAAACTCCGCTCTTTTTTTCTTTTCTCCGCTGCCGCTGCTCCACTGATCGAATATATGACGAGGAAGAAAGGGACTCGCAGGTTATAAATACGGCGCGAGCTGCACCTATCGCGAGATCGAGCCTTTAGCTAGCGATGCAGCAGATGGCATTTCGAAAAAAAAGAAACAATAAGTCTGCGCTTGCGAGGCGAAAATCTAGAACTTTGTTGCAAACTGCGCATCATAAACTTGTCGACTGAAAAAGAAGGAGAGCCCAGAATCAGACTCTTTTTCCAATAAAAAAAAAGTAAGCGCGCTACGGCCCGATAGCCTGCAAACGAAGCCATAACACAGCTGGTCGCTCGTACATTTCCTTCAATTTTCGCTTACTTGCCAGAAAAGACTTAAGAAAAGTCCTCGTGCCTCTCCGCGCTGTACCCCCTTATACGCGGCAGTAGAAGCAGCATAAACATGGCATCGCATTCGCTATCGAGTTCATTGCGATAGATAGAGCGGCGCTCAGCGGAAAAATAATGTATCAGCTCCGAGACACGGAAGAAGTATGTGTATTGTAGAGTCAGTGGTGCAAAAAAAAAATCGACCGGGGACGCTTTTGAAGCTCTTAGAAGAGGGAGCGTGGCAGCCTCGGCTATATGCGGAGAGTCGTGACACAGCGCAAAATATTTATTGTTATAGTGGGGTTGCAGACGTAAGGGGGGGGGGGGAGCAGAGCCGTGCGACCGAGCTTGCGAAATCAATCACTGGCGGGCGAACTTCTTAATTTTCGCGAAGGAGAAGAGCGCTGGGAAAGCCGATACCGAGTGCAGTTTATCAAATTTTGCATCGCTGAAATCTCCTCGATAAATCATACCCTTTGCGTCTTGCGCGCATTATAAATCACCCTCGACGCAGTCCTCCTCGTTGTCGTCTTAAAGGTGGAGCCGCGTATAGCCGTATAGCGCCGCGCGCGAAACTCCCGCACAATGCAATCTGCCCTGATCGTTTTCGCTGGTCGCACACGTCGCTCTCGCGGCCGAAGGGAAGGCTCGCTGAAAAAACATCTCGCGATGTACCGCGGCCGGGCCACACAGCGCCAACGCTGAGAGTATAAAAAGCCGCGCGCGTGTGTGTGTGTGTCGGCCCGCTCTCCGTTTCCAAGTCATTCAAAATCCCCGCGTCGAGATAGCAATCGGACGGAAAGCTCGATAACACTCCAACACTGTGTACCCGTAGCCGCGAAAGAATAGCCGCGGCCTCGACTCCGGGCTAGAAAAATCTCATCGGTCCTCGCGTATACACGCTCGCGACGTTTATAAATCGTTCAACCATTTTCGCAAGCTGCGGTGTGTTGTTACACGGTAGCACTCGAGCTACCGCTGATATACTCGGCGAGACCCTTCCGGGTGAAGGAATGAAGAGATCGAGGGTCGCCTTTCAGCCTGTCACAAAAAAAGAGAAAAAAAAATAGCGATGTCGTCGACGAGAGGAGCCGACGATCCTGATTATTAAGAGCTGAAGCTGCGTCACAGTCCTCGCGACGGCTATCGAGTTCGAGTGAACAAATTGAATTATTCGAATTTTTCGAGTTGTGCGCGGCTGCGTTATTATATACCTCGATTGAAGGCCAGCCCGACAACATTGAGAGCTCGACGATTGGATTGTAGTGTATCAAAGATGCGCCTGTTTTCGATCGCGGCGAAAATGATTGGGATATTAACGAGCAGTCCGTTATATAGATGAGCATGTATTGTGCGCGAATTTGTAGCTCGAGTTATTGTTCGTTACATATGCGCTCTTGCTATACTGCACGGCAGCTCCTGGTTCGTGTAAACTAACGGTTCCTATTCAATTACATTGTTCAACCGGTCGGCGGCTTCCCTTTGCCCGCCGCGGCAGTCTGCCTATATCGGTATAATCGGGCCGCGCATAAACCAATAACAAACATCCTGCTGTCATTCTCATCGAAACAATAAATATATGGGCCGGCGCGTGTAATTCTCCGACTAAATCCAATATAAACTGTCATCGAAAAGCGGGCGCGCCATCGTATATGCACATGAAGAATGCGCTATCGCTCGATACGTTATGTATATAGGAGCGCTTTACTCGACCAGTTTATAACGTGACTCGACGCGCATCCACTATGACGCTATCTGCAGGCGAAACACAAAATAACCTCCAGCATTTTAGTCGTAAAGCTGACGATCTCTGATATACCTTCCCAGAGCTGTACGTTAACGTTATCCATATGGATACGCTTCGCGCGGCCGATTTCCGAAATCATTTGCGAACTAGATGTTTATCCTCGTTGCGAGTCCTCTCGCTCAATGTCGCCGGCAAAGGCGCGTGTGTCGCAGTTACACGCGACGCTGGAAAAGCTCGTCCGTGTTCCGTATATAGCCGTGTGCCTCGTAGTCTGTGTGCAGGCGTTTGCGTGAATGCGTAGGTATATACCCCAGTGAACAACAGACGCGCAAACAGCCATCCCCCGGCAGTTGGGCGCGTGCCTTGCCTACTGATTTCCTCGAGTTTTCTCGGGCTCGGCATATAGGCTCTGAGCTTGCGGAAAATCGTCGCTGCCACTGCCTGTGTATTGCCAGGCGAATAGGCGAGGCGCGTACAAAAGGTACTTTCTACGCAGCGGCGGTGCTGGGGCGGGGGTGTTAGTTTACCCAGTGACACGTGACGCGTGTTTTCTTGATTAAATTGATTTCGTAAGACCGTGTGTCTGCGATCGCAGGAATACCGTGCCGCTCATTTTGTCCCTGATTCGACTGTAGCTTGGCAAGCTCACCGCGTTGATTGATAATAGTGCATCGACCGATTGATTTCCAGTCTAATATTTGTCTTGTGACATTATACATTTGCTGAAATCGCAGCTGTACAGATCTACATTGAAATCTCATTAGGTTTATGTATCAAATGGCTTTTAATAAATTAAAACCTTGGACTTTAGCGTAGCGATCGAAATTATTTGGATTGCGTAACCACGTACCACAAGGATATGGCTTTTGAGAGGGAGAAATTGATTGATTGCATAATTCATTTCTCGTAAGACCGGACGTCAGTGTACAAAGAGAGAATTATGTGAAATAAGCTTCAATTTTTAATTAACTACGCAAATTTGACATCATAACAGAATAATCCTACGTATGGAATGTCGCTTTTTAATTATGATTTCACTAACAAATAAAATCAGTTAAGTAAAAATCGTACGATGTACTGTATGGAATATTTGTGGAACAACAAAACAATGCACTTCACATATAAATAAACACTTTAGACGCAACACAATAGAGAAGACACAGAGGCTGGGAGGATATACAGATATCAACGATTTCGAATTTAATCTTAGAAAGACTTAGCCAGAACAGTAGAACGCTCTGCAGATTGTCGTGAAATCTTTGCTAATTCCAACTCTGTTGCAATGGCTATTGTCCATGGGTACTGGGGCATCATTTCCTTACGAATACGATATTATTGGTAACGTAAACGCGCTTATAGCTTAATTCATTGCGGAGTAGAGGAACTAAATGACACAACTTGCAGATATTCACCGGGACAGAGTAGATAGAGGTATAGAGAGAATATAAAATAACTCCAGTACAGCTGTGCAAGCACTTCGAAAATTTCACATCGGATAATACTGCGCGAGCCTGCGTTACTGCGGCTGTTGCTCGATGTGTCAAGATGTTTAACAACATTGCACGCTCTTTTACGTACATAGCGAACATTAGCGGAAGCCTTGCACGCGTTTAGTAGCTCGCGCTAAGCCATCTGTCAATATTTGAAAAATTATCTTGCCAGCCGACTAGAACCGCTGCTCGGTCACAATGAATGTCCCGTTAAGAATAACACAAGGCTGTGCTCGTTCATCCCCTCGGCCGCCTGCTTCTCTTTTTCCTTCGTCTCTCGCCTTCTTCTTTTTGCTCTTAGACAGGATGATCTTATTATAACTGACGAGAATAGCCGGGCTTTAATAACGCGTCGTATGAGCAACACAGGGACAGAGACAAGGAAACTAAAAAGAATCTACTGAGCCGTGTGTGCATAAACGGCTATCCAGAGTGAGAAGTGCGCGTGTATTCGCGTATATAGCCCGAGTGACGAGCCTGTAAAGTGGCAAGCAACGGACCATAAGTACTCGAATCAAAAAGCCATCTCTGATTAATTGAGAGATTCTCATGCGGCTTCTGTAACCAGATACATCGAAACGAGTAGATGATTGTACAACGTGCAATTTGAAATCGAAGTGGATTTGTTAGCGCAAAACAAGAGAGTTCTGTAATCATCCTTTAATTCTACCCTCGTCTCTATATTCGCACAGTAATCATTGATAATTTACATTTTCGTAATTCTTCAAATCTAATCAGTTGAACCTGTAATTCGAGAACTACTAGCTTCTCTAGGTGTACCTTCCATACTTCAAAGCTTATAGATATACTCTCAGCTGTTGATATTTGTCTATTATACATCGGTAGATACGTATCAGCATATTTACTGAATGACATGTACACTTATGTCTTAGAGTGCATCAGCATAATGGCGCAAATGGAGGACCGTTTGAGTTACATCGCATGCGATCGTGCAAACAAACGTATGGGTAGCGATATCTGGGTGCATCGAACCGTATCGAATTTGCAATTAAAATGCTTTTCATCATCATCTGTAATTGCGCATCAGTGACAGTTGTATACATTTCAGAGTATCAAAAATCCTATTATAAAAACGCCTTTCTCCTTTTTTTTGTGATACTCAATCCTGCAGCATATGCGTAAAATTGTCGATCGCACACAACCGCAACCCAACCCAACCCTTATAATGCCAAACGAATGATACATCATAAACTAACCAAGGATGACTTAACGTTTATAAAAGGCTAGATGTGCTTGACAGGGGCCTGATCAAAGCTGCTTGGCTTAAATTCCGGCTTAAATTCCGGGAACGGTGACATGTCGTCGTCACAGCGATGAATCATCGCGAATGCATCTTATATATACTTACACTTAACACCGAAAGCATAGTTGCTAACAACGTCAGCACACGGCCTCTTAGGTCCCAGAGATACTCATACATCGCGCGCAGAAATGATTTGACCCCGTTGACCTGATCTCCCAGCGCGTAATTCTTTTCGTTCTCGAAATTCGTTATTGCGTTTAAAAGTACGTGTAACTCGCCTCAATGCGACGGAATATTAAAGACATTTTTGTCGGTACGGGTGAATTCGCACGCCAGACATATATACCTACATGTCAAATATCACAACCTGTTGATGTATTTATCTCCGAGAAAAATATTGATGCAGTTTACGATAGTTATCTATACTATATCAAGCAATAATTTTTTAATCTGAATTGTGTCATCGATTATTTATTGATTTATTTATTTAATAAACAGGCTTATTATCCCGTGTACGAAAATTCTTTAAAAAAATAAAAGTGATGTTATAAAAAGATGCAACAGAATATTAAGTGTAGAATATTAACATATAATTGCATAAAATCATACAATTAAATTATTATTAATAATTATATAGTTTGATGACATGATTTGAATTATTGTGTTAACATCATTGAAGGTCGAGTTGTTGTACCATCCAAATTGAAAGAAGAAAAATAGGTACCCATAATATATAATTTTTATTTGTTTAAGGAAATTTTTACAAATTATTTATTTCTGCTATATTATAGTATTCTTTTTCAGTGCTTCTACGAGAACATTATTTGTAAATTCATATTTGTGAAATTAAATAACGTACTAAATCTATGCGAAAAAAATGTTTCAATTTTTGTAAGTAAGAAATTTACTGCACTATGTAACAAAAGAAAAATTAAAAGCCGCATCAATATTTTTATCGTGATTATAGGCTTTTATAGAAATAAATGTTTAGTGTAATGAAAAAAAAAACACTTTTATCGGTAGGTACTGCTATTGGATAAATGCCCTAAAAGTATAAAAATGTGAAAACAACGCGATTCTAAAATCAATAATTATTCTATGCGTAGAGTGAGCCAGGAATAGAAGTTAGTAATTGAATTCAATTGGGAATAAAGAACTGCCTTCCGTTCAATGTTGATACTATTTTTGTCTTAATTGATTTCTTTCTCTTATTTTACTGAATTGTATAACTTTAAATATAACTCAGTTCAACTAAATTGAATTTTATTCAATCATCTACAACTATAGCTCCATTTTTTAAAAAGTGATATATTAGATTTAGAGTTCGAGTATCAAAATTTTAAGAAATATACTAATATATGTTCCAAATACTCGTGCACGGTAGTCAATTAAAGTCGTTTAATTTAAATCATAAAAATGGTAATAAAACACATTTATCTTTTTATACATTAAACTTTTCAACATTTTTTATCATTTTCTTTAATTCTCATTATTAACAGAGCTTCGAAACTGTTACATTAATTTTTTATATCGCAGGTATACATTAAATTGAAATGAACTGGCAGGTTTTGATTTGTCACTTTTTTTACTTCTTGATAAATGGAAAAAAAATATCAAATAAGTCCCAAAAAATCACTTGCTATATTAGTTTATCGACTAACTTTGAAAAATTAGTTTATTAAAAAAAAGAACATAAATTACACTAAAAAAAGATCACATGTAAACTATTTGTAATTTCCTTGAACCCTTGAAAACGTTTCTCAAAGAAAAAAGGATAAATAGGTCCGTGCGTTGGCAATGATAATGCAAGAAGTACACGCGTACAATAAGTAAGATGCAATTTCTTTATACACGTTCGCTTTGTCAGTACCAGCATCTGTATGCCGTGACTGCGGTGATAACGGTCACAAGCAATTCTATTACGAATGGAAGCGGTCATTGCTGTAGCGGGAATTTGCGTCCGATGCGAGCGCGATTATGCGCAATTATGTATGCGACGCCGAATATACGCCGGCTGTTGAAAAACGGGAGCCGGCTGCAGACTTTTCCGCCGGCTTCGAGGAGTCAAGGGAACGCGGATAATCATTTTATTAATATAGAAATTCGCATTCAAATCAGTCTCGGCTACTCGCCTGCAGGCGAGGCATCAAAAATGCTATCTCGTTTTCTCTCGTCCACTTTCGACTCTCTTGATTTTTTGCCTCCTTTTTCGAGGCTTTCGCAAGCGCGGCCAGGGCAGCGCTCTACGGATAAAAACACGACGCGCGCACGCTGATCTCCATCCCTCTTTTTGCTCAGACCTTGTTCGCTGACTCCAGAGCGGCGTGTACATTCGGACCGTAGAGTTGTTAGGCGCAGCGGCGCGCGGCACTGTGCTGATAAACAAAAACTCGTTACAAATAAATGAGACGGCGCAAAATTAAATTGCAGAGAAGCGCGCTTGACGCTAAATTCGTTTTAACGAATGCAAGTACTGGTCTTTAGCGGAAAAATTCTTCGGACGGTTCTCACCTTTGATATTGCGGGGCGGGGGGGAGGAGGGAGGGAGAAACAATATAAACCGATAAATCGGAGGGAAGAGAAAAAGTTCGGCAAACTATGAATACGAATGAGGCAGGCGCAGATTTATGATTTACAAAGCGCGTCGAATCGAAATCATCCTCGCGATTCGAAAGCCAATTTCCAAAGTGCGAGGCAGTGCTCGTGCTTAAGTCGCTGCTATATACGTTTCGTATAAGAAGTAGCGCGTTCGCACACAGACCTGCGAAATAGGGAGAAAAAAGAAAGCGCGAGCAAAAAAGGAATAGAAGCCGGAAGGTATTAGGCGCGGGGGCGCTCGCGCGAGAAAAGTAGATGGAAAAGTGAAATGGGAGAAAAACGAAGGCGAAGAAAGCGAGAGACGAGTATTGAAAGAAGGTCGAGCAAGAACAACGGAGAGATAGAGATGGAAAGTGAGCGAGTGGGAGGAGGAACCGGAGGTAGGGAGCCGAGGGGAAGATGGAGTCAAGAAAGCTTCAATTTCAATTTAAATAGTACTTACGGTACTTTGGATCCGGTCAATGCTTTTGTGAATTTCATTCCAGTCTTTGTGCGTATCTGCATACGTCTATACGTGCGAGCAAGTGCGTATGTATGCATGTGTGTGTGTCTCGCCCTTGTTCCCAGCTCCCAAGGCGCTATTCAGTTAATACTCTTCCCTTTTCCTTCCTTCCTTCCTTCCTTCTTCGCTTTCTTTGCTCGCTGGCTGGCGAGAGCTGCCACAAGTACGCACCTACTTATATACCTACGAGATTAAGAAAAGGCTGCAGAGTCGATTGTAATAGGTGCGGGCGCGCAGTGGCGCTGCTTCCACTGCACTCCACGTTATTCCTTGGTGCTCCGGCTCCTCCGCAAGATGCCAACATTAAAAGTCAATAGACGAAGCGCACGAGGAATCTTGGAGTTAGAAAGTGCAATTGATACTGCCGGCTCGATCTTCGCCACATATGAGAATGGAAACTGGAGAATTTGATGAGAGCCGAGATACGAAAAGTCAGTTTATACATAGCGAGCTGTATGCTCGATACTTAATGTTTTGTCTTGCATATTGTACTCTCCATTATTCTTCATCTAAGAATTTCTTCTTAGTAATAGAGCCGTGCGGCGAATTCTCATATCCTTGGCGCATGAATAATAAGTCGATACCGCTTCTTATATAAATCTTCCGTCTAAATAATCGCCCGTGTTTGCCCTGAATGAAGATGAAAAGCTTTCTCGTCCTTACGCGTCATCTCTTAATAAATTACAATCGTCAGCCCTTGCTGGCAATCCGTAGACCTTCAGCTTCGTGGTGCTCCCTAGACCCTATTCCTTTCCGAGACGTTTCTCATCTTCATCTTTCACCTACAGTGTACCTTATATTCATCCCGTTGCCGCTCAGTTGGAGGAAAAAACCAGAGCTAATGTACGTATATACAATAGTTCTGAGCTAATTTAAACATTTACATTAATTCGGAATTCAAATACGTTAAAGATCGATTTAAACTTGCACGAGGCTAGAGCAATGCTTTTCAAATATTCTCGACTCTAACTTATTAAAGCGTTTCAACGCGAATCGAATGCAGAAGAAATCATGCTAATTTCATGAACATCCGCTCACATTATTAACAAATCAAAAAGTTACTTAATTAAGCTGTATTTTTTGGTCTGTCAAGAAAAAACAAGCATACACGATGAAATTATCACACGTCTCATAAAAGTCATTTGTTTCGGACTCTTCCGTCCTGTATCCCCGCATCAGTAAGCAGGCACTGACTTCTTATACAACTTGCGCATCACGTATACGCCTCGCCATTGACTTATACGCTCGGCTAAGTGAATTTTTTGGACTATTTTTCGGGGGTGTTCCTGCCAGATAGAAAATGAAAGAAAATGATACAGGCAGGCGGAGATCCAATAAACTTGGGCTTCGTCAGCGGCCGTGCGTCCGTCCAGCGGCGCGCGGTCTATTTAGTCCGCTGGGAGATATATTTATCGCTCCTCTCTCAGCTTCTCACTCTGGGGACCTCTTTCGCGCCTCCGCGAATGCCCCTCCACCCTTCCTCCGCCCACACGCGAACACACTGGAATACGCATATAGACTTAATACGTGCATACACGGGTCAGTGCGAAGTGTTCTGCACCCTCGAGGATGCCTGTACTTGGCGTAATTACGCTCTTCAGATCCTTTACAGCTCAGCTCTAGCATAGCCCGAAGGAACTTTTCAGAGAACGAATGTTAAAAACTTTCGTGGTAAAATACAGGTGAACCATTGATTTATTAAAAATCCTGGAAATTTTATTCGCCCTCATCACTTAATGTTTTTAAAATAGATAATTCGATGAATAATTTAATTGAGACTCGATATTCTCGAAATATATGAGGGAAAGGTGGAATCAGAGTGGCAATTGAGGTTATGTTCTAAACATATTTTTCAAAGTCGATTCGTAATATTTATGCAATTAAGTTATATACCTTTATATATTAGAATGCAGTTATTTGCAAAGGAGAAAAAAAATTTCAACGTTGATTCAACCTTTCGTTTATGTTCAGGGAAAAAAGCTCTTTTTATTTAGAAGTTGCATATGCATCACAATAAAAGTGTTTGCTCTCTTTTTCTCTCTTCCTCTTATCAATTCAATTTCAAGGTATATGAAAAGATCGTCTTTTCAAGGTAGTACCGTCAGATTATCCTCAGCTAATGCACCTCTTGACATTGACTAAACTCAACAAAATATAGCCGACTATAACGACCTTCTCTTTTACATTTTATCTTTATATCGCATTTCTGTTATTTCATTGCTATATTGTTATCATTGTTATTATTGTTCTTAGTCAGCTTATGATGATAATGTTTATTTTCGTAGTCATTCCGTTCTACGTATGAATTGTCTAACGTAGAGCATATACGTATAATAAATATTTATTCAATCTAATAATTCTCTCTCTCTCTCTCTCTCTCACTGTCTCTCTCTCTCTGTCTCTTTTCCGGCGAGGTTACCAGGTTTCGCCAGAGGATAGCCTTTTCTCGGTCTCGCTTGCGGCAATGGACTTTTTTGCGACGGATGGACCAGGCATCCGAGGGGCGCAGACGAACGGGGAAGAGATATCAAACTCAAGAGACGAGCAAGAGATTTGAGGATACGAGGCAGCAGCAGCTGAGGCGACTGTAAGAGGAAGAAGGAAGGAAGGATGGAGAAGGAACATCCTAGTCGAGCACGTTTCTGATTACTGCTGGAACATTCGTCGGGATATGATTCGAGTTTCATTCTTATATACGGAAGATTTATTCCCACGGCTTATACCCCCCCATTCCATCCGCGCTGGCTCGCTCTCTGTCTGCTTTACGTTCTTTCGGCTTCTTTTATTGGACTTGGGTATTGTTTGTTTCGTTTCGCTGTTTGGTTTTTTTTTGTCAGGACTGGTTCAGTCGTTTCGTCTGTGTATACCAGCTGACGCGCTTAAAAAAGTTTAATAGAGCATTTTAATAGAGCATTTTAGTACAAAATTGCCAACGATAATTAGCAACCGAGTGGAGAGAAAATCTGCTTATCCAAATTACTTGTCGAATCTAGAGCCTCAAAGGAGCTTAACAAATGCGGGAAAAAGAGCATTTGCCAATGCCGCAAGGAGCAAAGTTTTTTCATGCACGCGGAGGCAAATTTGCCAATTTACATGTTTGGCAAACAACGCGTCGTGCGGCGAGTCAACAAATTAAGCAGTGAAGTGTCCAAACGGAGTGACGGAAGGGCCGTCGGTTAAGTGGCGGAGCGCAAAGGCCGGGGAAGAAGGAGAACTGGAGGAAGAAAAAAGGAAAGCCACGAGATAAGGCGCGCGAGCAGCTCGGGAAGGCCAGGCCACCGGCAGCTGCGTAACTCGCTTAAAGTCAATAAGGGCACGACAACTTGGAATGGCGATGAATCATCCGAAGAAGGCGCTTGCGCGCTCGTCCCACCGCTCTGTCAATATACGCGCCCGCGAGGAGTTGGAGTTTCTTGGCGCGCGATCGACTCGGGGCCACAAATGAGGCGAGGGCCGTTGACGAATCGAGTCCGTAATGGTGTTTAGTGTTTGCTGGCACGGGATCGCGAGAGAGCTGCCCTCCCCCCCTGCAAAGGAAAGTCTCAATTCGATTGGACGGGAAAGTCGTTCCGCCTCGCGACTCGCTGAATCGACGCATTTTCCCAGAGCGTTTTGGCCTGAGAGTAAAGCGCATGCATAATCCCCGAGACATGTATGGCATAGACAATCAGCCAGTGCCGGAGTAAGGGGGGGGGGAGGTGGTGGCGAAGACGCGAAATGTAAAAGCCTGATAAACAATGCAAAATCGTGCATTACATTCTTTCCGAAGCGTCACGCAAAGCGAGCACTCTGCCGCGTATAGTCGGCTAGAGTGTGTACTTGCACGGCGACGCCATAACGCTTGAAGAGTGGCACGCGCTTGCGGCAAATTATCGTGCAATTATGCCGTCTCTTGTCTTTCTCCTCGGGGCTCGAAAACAGAAAGCGACGGGGGAGGCTCTCGCATACTGCGCGCACTTGCGCTCCCGAATTCTCCTGCACACCTCCGCTTTCTCCGCGTCTAGCGGCTGTGTACATACACATGCATGTATGTACACACGCGCGCGCTCGCTGTATATATATATATATATATATATGCACGCATAGCTCGGAGCTTGCAACTGCGCGCGCGAGCGGTGCAGGCGGCATCGTTAAGTGGGCAAACTCGCGCGATGATTCTCTCCGCATAAACCCGTCGACATCGCTTCCTCTTACCCCCCGCGCGCGCGCGCGCGCTCGCGTAATCTCTCTCCCTCTTTCTGCGCGAGCGCGGGAGGGGGAGGGGAGGGGAGGGGGTGGCTGTCTCTTTTGCTCCCGCGCAGCAGTGTTTCGCAGCTATTCTCCGCTAGCTCGAGCTGGAATCTACCTCGCGCTTTGGCAAATCGCAGGCGAGATATTTCCTCTCGCGTTCTTTAGATTCCACCTGCGAGAGATAGCTGCTGCTGCTGCTGCTTTACCGACGAGTTGAGCTTCTGATGTCTGTCGCCATTATACGCACTCGAAAAACATTAGGCGTGCAAGGGCGCATTTTACATATTTTATCTGTACAATATTTCGAGGAAATCAAGACCTCGGAGGGAAATCCCCTGATACCTTTATCGTTTGAAACTCGGATTTGCCCTTGGTCGATATTGTCGACAATGCAATAAATATGCGTCACGTATTACGCGTATTCGCGTCGATTAAAATTGCATCTTGCTCACTGTCCACCGCATCCTTTATCAAACAAATTTAATTTAATCGTTGCGCATTGAAATATCGCATTATATAGCAATGCAGATGTAGGTTAGACTGCTTTCTTCACGAAACAACAAAAGGATTAAATTGTTGGAAAATTAATAAAGTTGTGTTCTACAACGTTGATTAATATCATCCGTATAATGCCATAACCTTTAATGAGGACTAGCACTGCTTTACCAAAAATAACAGGAGATTTTTCTTTATTTTTATTATCGAAAGTCGAGTCTAAAGCTTTTAGCAAAAAAAAAAAAAAAAAAAAAAAATAGACGTGAAAAAATAGAACTGTAGAACTGTTGGAATTCCAAAATTTTTCATAAACTAGATTTCAAGAACGCTCCGAATCGTGTAGAAATTTTCACAGTTGCACCGGTATTGAAATGTGCTAGTCTTTGCGGAGAGAATGCGAGCTATTCTACTCTTCGCCGGGAATGTGGGACTTTTTTTCACTCCGAATCCGAGCTGTATTATCATTCTTATAGTTGTGAAACCGGCGATGTATCCTCAATAGTTAAACTCACCGAAATTCCCGTAAAAATATATTCGATAAATTTTAGTGAAGAGATATCGATTATCGACTTGAAAACAGTAAGTACAAAAATATTTCCTTGTGGAGCAGAAAGGACGAGAAATCTATAAGTACTTGAATTCCACGCGCTAGTTATGTATACCGAGTGCCGCGGTTATATCATTTAGCATTCCACAATTCATCGATAGACCGGAGGTTTCATTTTCTCCTCCGCAATTATTTATGCGGAAAGAGAATTGAAGTCTTGCGCATCATATCTAAAATATAAAATACATATCGATCAGCGCTCCTCGTATACGTCGCTGCACTGCGAAAATTATCCTCTCGTCTGCGCTCATTTAGATTTCGCGAATAAATTTACGCTCAAGCCCACTGCTCTCTATCGGATTACTTGTTCAGTCTTGTCTGCTCTGCCGGGTTCTTATTCGTAATACACGCGTATACCACACACTCATAGCCATTTCGAATGCGCGTCAACATTACGCTCGTGTCTCTCCGACTGCAACCGCAGCGCGACGACGGCGCTTTGCTTCGATGTTCAGTGCATATATAGCATTCTGCGTGTGTATACCTATGTGTGTATAGAGTATAGTAGACGTCTGATGGCCTGTATATGTACGCGTATACCAAGCGAGAACCTGTACCAAATAGTGCCGCTGCGCTATACTGCCGTCAACACGTACACGCGGCGCGTAAGTAGTGTGCTCGATAACGAAATGATCTCGCAATTAGAAGCGCACGTGCAGACGCAGCCGTCTACACAGCGCGGTGCATGTATACATCAGGCAGACTTATACGCGAGCGCTCACTCGGGCGTAGCACCTTTTGATAATTGTAAAGAATCGGCTGTGCCATTACCTTAATTGCAATTGCAGATGTATGCCGGCGCGACGCCTCGCTGGGCCGTCCGTACTTTTAATGCGCCGCGCGCTCGCGGCGTCGATGATAATGCTGTATCTAATTGTGATGTATTTATGTGCGCGCGAGAGGGGTTACCGCGCTATTACGCGGCTACGCTGCGCAGCGACGCTCGACTCTTTGTGATACGTGTATTCATTTATTTTTTTTTATCCTTTTTTCCCTTTTTAGTCTCTCTTTACTGCGTAGCAGGTCTTTGCTCTTTAGTTCCGTGGCTAGGATAATTTGAAGAAGGCTAATTTGGAATTATGCGGGGGATTTTGACTTCTATAATAATGATTCGGCCTGCCACGATATTACGATTTTTATACTCCCAACTACTACTACTATTATTATTATTATTATTATTATTATTATTATTATTATTATTGTTGTTGTTGTTGTTGTTGTTGTTGTTATTATTGTTGTTATTATTATTACTATTATTATTGTTATCGTCATCATCATTATCTTTCAGATCTGATGCCAATCCGCATTTAGTATTCGTTATATTTAATGCTCGCTACTGTGAGTTAAAAATAGGTTAGCGCACACATATATATACTATCAATGTATATAAAGAAAGTTTATAGACGCCACGTATTGTAATTCTTCATGCGGTCGCCAATTCATACATTGAATAATTTAGAATCGTTATAGTTTACGGAGTAAATTTTCCTTAACTTCCTTAGCAGTAACTTCAAAATAGTTTTCAAATAGATAAAAAGGAAATAAATTAATAGTATTATTACGAAAGATATAATCTATTATTATTTAAATTTTATCGCATGACCTTGTACCTTGTAACGCATATACATTTATTTAGTTATTTATATACATAAACCTAATTAATAGTACTATAACGTCATGTTACTACAGTATTTGGAATCGAAGATTAGAATTTTGGATTTTAAAAATAAATTAACAAATAAACCCTTCTGCACTCTTGTAATTTTTGTTTTTTACACAAGGTTTCAATTAAACAATGGTTTCAACAATTCACACCATCCCGTTCGCTCATCATCCCTGCGAGCCGCCTCGTTTTCCGCCTCGATTGCGGCCGGTAATTAGCGACTATGAGGGAGGACTAGGCTGCAGAGGATACGTGCACGTACATACATATGCGTGTGTACGATCTTCCTGTGTAAGGGGATGATGAGGTTGTGTGCTATACCTGTACGTGATGCGTATACCCGTGAACCGAGACACCTTTGCATTGGTCGCATTACAATTACGGCCCGGATTATAGACTGTTCCAACATAGATTACTTGAGCTTCAATTATGTAAATTTTTTCCATTAAAGATTCGGGTATTGCATAGTGTTTCGTGCAACTAAGTCGAATAATCTGTTCAAAGATAAATTTTTGATTTTGGCCAATCATTCATTAATTAATATTTCAATCCCTGCAATGTTAATAAGAGACCTCCGATAATTTTTCTCTTTTAAATAGAGTAAAAAGCCGTGGAATTACTTTACAGAACTATCTTCTCTTGGATATAGAAGTTAAAGTTTCTATTTTACAGATAATATTATTTTTTTGCATGTTAATATATATATATTGTATTTCATACATTTCAGCTCATCTAAAATATTTTAATCTAAACAGTTTAAGAAATATATCATGAAGTATATATATATCATTTCAGTCCTGCATTTAATCTTCATTCGTTTCAAATTACTATCGTATCAATTGCCCAAATTTAATCTGAAAACAAACGACTACGTTATAAATTGATTTCCAATTTCGTGACAATAAGTAAAAAAGCCAATTGTAAAGTTTTTCCAGTAGAATGAGAGATTATTAATCGTCGCTCGCCAAACGAAGACTATAGCACACTTCAAGATTAGCCTAAATTGAATGCTACATCGAATGTCTGCGAACAATATAAACTTATCTAGACATACATAAATTTGTGCTTTTGTCCAACATACATAATATTTATTACGTTGTAGTAGTTTAAATTTATTATTACTCTCTAATATTAACCATTGAAAATCGATCTTTTTGAACTGTGCTAGTCTTCGTTATTTATAATCTCATTACTATTAATATTTGTTATTCAATTTTCAGATCTCACGAGCTCGAATTATTCTAGCAAAAAAATGTTAACAATCTTTCAATCTCGTAACATATTTAATGATCTGAGGGAATTGAAATTCCCACATTTTTCGTGTCTACAATTACTCTTATATTGACGGCTACGAGGTGACTTATCGATTTCGAATGAGCGCGTCATCCTCACAGTGCGAGCAATTCCAGTCAGGAAATAGAAAAAAGAAATGATCTCGGCGTGCCTATAGTAGTTCTTCATTAGTTCATTTCCCCTATCATGAGACAAAAGCGAGAGCTAGTTGTCCGTCAAAATTCATTTTTCTATATGTGAGCTTCGTTCTTCTAATAGGAAAGAGAGTTACGTACAAGTGAAAGCGACTAGATGGAAGAGTATATTAAAGCAAACAAAAAGGGCAAAGACTCGCGTGAAACGAAAGAAAAGATCAGTCAAGGCACAAGGCAAGAAATTCCAGTGAGCGCTCAACGCAAAGTTATTCGATTCGCGCGCAGTGCAAACTAATAACGTCGTTTAAAAGCTCTAATATTTCCCGCCCGACTACGGCCGGATGCGCGAAGCCCTTATTCGCACGCGAAAACTTCGGGTCTTATAAGAAAAGTTAACTCGCACCCGACTTCCTCGCATAGCCAAGACTGCCTGCCGAGCACAGTTATACATCCGAGATTCCGCAGACTTTTTCGCCTCATCCTCTACTTTGCTTTCTCTTCTCTCGTTGCCTCCTCCCTTCTCTTTCTCCCTTTCTCGCCGCCTCTTGCTTTCTCCCTCACACTCGAAGGGACTCCTTCCCACTGACTGATACTCCGCTGCGGCTGTATCTACTTTCTCGTCGTTTTCTTTAATTATGTTTACGACTAGTCAAGAAGTATGGGTACTGTAAATTTTGCCGTCTCATTATCTCCGGAAAAACGAGAACATTCCCCGAAAATAGAGAAATTCCAATTTCGTACTTAATTCAACGCATATTTTCACGTCCAGAAGTTATGCTACGATTTTTGGAATATATTGCGCATTTACATATTGTGAATTATTTAAAATTAGCCGAATAAAATTCTTGCAACCCATTCTACTTTACACGCGTCCCCTTCGCTAGATCCTCTTTACTCTCTCTCTCTCTCTCCTCTTTCTCTCTCTTACTCTCTGATGCCAAACGCTGCTCAGCGGCTGATGATTTCGCGAAGTGCAGGAACCGTGAGCCTTTCAGAAGTCGACCCCCACCAGGGCTTGCTCCGGATATAATACACCTTTAATTTCCGGATTATAAAGTCCCGAGCAGAGGCCGCCGCAACGCGAAGCTCATGGTTAATTTGCCATTCTCACGCGCAATCTTCTGGTTATATGCATGAAAGGGATATAGGGGAGAGGGGCCTAAAGAATAGCCAACCCGCTGCTAGCGGAAGGCTTTTACTCTCCGCCCCCCCCCTTCCTCCCCCTCTCTCCTTCACCTTTCCTCTAACGCAACCATCAGCTGGAAATGCCCGCTCGGAATCGACCTACAACTTTTACTCGGGGGCTCACTTGTGGTTCGGCTTTTAATTGTTAATTTCTAAGTATCCGTAATTCCACGGCCAAATGGAAACTACTATGTATTAGAAGTTGAAAACTTGTTTTTGGAACCGCGCACGTATTAGACTGTCTTTGTACGAATCCTAAATCTGATATAAAAAAAATAATTTAGCAACAATGACGCAATATTCCCTGAAGAGATTTTTTAATAATTTTACCAGAAGCCTATCAGTCGATTAATTCCTGGAAGGCGAGATTTACTGGCGAGAGCAATGGAGCCTAGGTTAAAAAAGAAATTGGAAAATCGAATGCATTGATAAAAGTCGTCAATATTTGAAAATAGCAAAAATCCCTTCAGAGTATTCGAAAATGTAAGGAAATAAAAATGATCTATTTTGTACATTAAAAAGATCCAGTGATGAAACTACGAAACAGATACAGATCCGTCATACACGTACACATAGAACCATTCAAACATTTACCAAAAACATTTGAACATTTTTCGACTGCATTTTGTCCTAAAATACTTTATTTCTTACACATCTTTTTTCAGCACATCTCGAAAATCTACAAACGAAAGTTTTTTAACGTCTAATTTGAAGCTGTTTCACACTGCCGAGGTCTTTAATCTCTGTGCTATTATTGTTGTGACTTTTCGTTTAACATTAGAGAATAAGACTTGCAAAGTTGCACGAAAAAATAAACAGAGCTGCGCACGTCTAGTATGGAAAGGCACTGTGCAGGCAAAGAAAAAGCAAACTTGTAGCAGAGGGTGCAAATGCTATTCCTTCCACTCATTCTCTTGCAAGAAAGTCGTGCGAAAGTGAAATCTGAATAAATAGCTGAAAAGGTGCGGAAGCGATTTAAAAGCATGAGTGATCGGAGTGACGAAGGTGCGGCGACGGCGCGCGGTTGCTGCAAAGTAGTACTAAGTTTCGCGCCTCTTGCAGACCGATTGAGCCGACAAAAAGCTGTAGTGCAAGAAAAACACTTTTATCGCCAGCCAGCACTTGCGCTCCTTTTTCGCTTTCTTTGCCTCCGTTCATGCTACCCCTTGTGCCCGTTTATATGTATAGATGTGCTACTGCTGCAGCTGCCGCTGCAACTGCTGCCGTTCTGCTTCACCGGTACAGTGAAAAAGCTTTGCGTACTTTAAAATATGATTATCGTATGTGTGCGATGTCGTTTACGTCAGCGCAGTATATACAAAGATCCAAATTATTTCTTTTAAAAAGCTCGTGTAACTTGAACATTTCTCGTTCGATTGTAATACAGATTCTCGTGCAACATTTTATCACCAAACATTTTTTGCGAACATTCCGAACAAAAATGGTTTCAAAGAAGAGCGTTATCAAATAATCTTACCGCAACCCTAATGTTTATACATATCAGAATCATATTGTAATAAAGCAAAGAAAATGCATTAACGGTAAAAATAAATTTGGAAAATTATTTTGCAATACTTTGTACGCTTAAAAAATTTAAACTACGCAAGCTCATTAATCGGAGATGAACACTGAATAAAAGGTAAAGAAAATAAATTCTTTTTCGCATCTTTGAAAAATCAGAATCCACAATAAACCCATCGTCTCTAGCTCACCAACAGTGTACACATAGCAACAGAAAGCAATAAAGCGAACGAAACGATTGGGTTCGCTTTCTTTTCCCGTAAAGGGCAAACAGTTCTTCGGAATTCGGTTGTTCTCATTTTACACATAAAAGGAATTCGCACGGGGCAGACAACGAATAGCTAAAGGATAGATAAGGTGAAAGGAAGGGGAAGAAAGTTAGGAAGAGAGGAGGATAGAGAACATCCAAAGAATGTGCAAGTGACAGGCAAAGCGCACGCGAATCGGCTTCGATGTGCCCCAGCTACCTTATTTGACACTTGGAACGACAAACGGCCAGCTTATTATTACTTCCCCGTCGCCGCTCGACTCTGCCCAATCGATTGTCTATGACTCTGAACTCCGGCATCGATCCCCACTCTTTCTTCCCATCCCCAGCCCAAATGGAAGTCTTTGCCCGCGAGCCATCGTCCAAGGAATTTTCATTTTCTTTCTCGTACAATATCGCCCGTAGTTACAAGCGCTCTACACTGTCTCATATCTTTTCGCCTAAAACAACTATTAACTATTAAACTCGGAAAGACGCTGCTCTGTATTTTCGCAGATAACGGAGCATTAATAAAACTTACTGCGCGATATTTAATAGTTTATTCCGAATAAGTAGAAAGCTGAAATGCAAGAAAAACGGAGGCATGGTCAATTTGCAATGTTGCCAAAGTAAAAATGAACTGTATCCGAGCGAGATTAACGAGGGTGTAGGGCTGCTAATTATGGTATCTGATTACGGTTCGAGTAATTATCGTGGACTTCGAGATTACAGAGAAAAAGGGTGGATAGGCGTACGAACAGAAGGGGAAAGTGAACAAAGGCAACAAACAGGTCGGCAGCTGCAAGTAGTAAGAGCCAACGTGCGCGCAGCCAGGCGACGGCGAGCGACTCAAAGTAGCATCCGTAACGAGCCTAATGGAGTCACTTGGTAGAGGAGGAAGAGCGGCCGCGCGTTTCTTACATCGTCGTTCTTATTCTAGTGCCACTGTCTCTTACCCGTCCTAGCCTCACCCGCTGCCATCTTCATCTTCCACTCGTAATTATCCTTCACTTCCTTCCCGTCACTCTTCTTATTCTGCTTATTATTTCTCTGTATCCATTTCTCGCCTCCTACCCCCGAGTACAGCTCTACCGCGTTTTGATTCGTAGCCCGACTGCACAGAACAGCGAGCGATTATTATCATGCATATTTAGCTTATGGAAACGTTAATAACTAAACAATCTGGATGCTAGGATATGTTGGGTTAGCCTTCAGTCAGATTTTTCTTTATTGAAACACTTACATTAATTATGTATTCCCGAATGAAAAAGCGAACAGCCAATGTACCGATCGATTGATCAATGATGAAACAGTAAAACAATTTCGATACCATTTTTTTATCCCATAAACGCAACTTTGTTTTATCAAACTGTATAATCTTCAGTTTTTGCAAAAAGCCATCAGTAACCCAACGATTCTAGTGGCCCCTCGATCATAGGAGATAATATTAAATGTATAACAGTGCTTGCACCGCATAGGCGGAAATTGGTAGGCGAAATATACGGAATTCCCGTGAAACTCGTGAGCCTTTGCACTTCAATTTACGAGGGTCAAGTAATCACTTTAACGCTGACTAATCAAACGTTCTATGTTCACGTGGTAGATTAAAAACAGTAGCACGAATAGAAGAACAAGGTGTTAGTATTTTTATTCGTACCTTCGATCGCCTGATGAATATCCATCTTTCATCACGTTGATTAAATTAAATTCAATACCATTGGTTGACTTATTCATAACTAGCGGTAAATTAAGAAAAATTAATACTTAAAAAATGTGGATGTCTAATTTTTTCTTCTATATTTTAAAAGTTTTTTATAAATTATTATTATTATTATTATTATTATTGCTGACTATTTATTGAGACAAGAATTCTTTCAGTTTCATTATTGATAATAGCATAATTATTTCTGAATGTACAGACGAAGTCCAACAATAACCCTATAATTTTTTTACATTAAAATTTTTGAAAGATTCAGCAAAAATACCTCAACAATCATTGTATTCATATTTATGTTCATAAATATAAACGAAAAACCATAACTAACCGTCCACTTTTCTGGCATACAAATGATTCCGCCCTGGAAATTTTTCATTTTGATCGAGTAAGAAATCTCATCCTCTTCAAAACTATCTATCCTATTGATATAGCTAGCCAATGATAGCTATCTGACGTACTTTATCTCAGAAAAAAGCGTGAGCAGCTTATGCGAACAAGAAATATTCCAATGTTTCGAATGAACATCTAGTTAGATCGACACTGATAAATGTTTTATTCCTCACACTCTATTTACAAATTTTCAAATGCGAGTCCCGCTTGATTCCGCATCTATCTCTCAATGACTCCGACAAATGTTCTCATCTCCGCTGTAAGTATTTTCAGCGAACGCAACAAACTAGGTGTACCGAAACGCTGTGGATTCAACTCTAGAAAAGTTTTACACGAATAAAACTCAGTTTGTAAGCTCCTACCTCGACAACAACGTAGTTTTCGCGTTTTTCGTATAACTACACACCTCGCCTTCCACCAACTTCCATTTCCATGCGAATGCTCCGAATAATGAGCATTTTTCACTCAGCTCTCTCTCTCTCTCTCTCTCTCTCTCTCTCTCTCTCTCTCTCTCTCTCTCTTCTCTCTTTCTCTCTTTCTCGCACGCACACACGCCGCAGTGTAGTTGTAGCAGATAGAACGCTTCTGTACTTACTAGATCCATCCATCGCGGCACATCCTTTCGCTCGAATACTGCACAGTTCACAACGATATTCTCTCTTTCTCTCTTCCGAAAGCTGCCCCTCGGGCGTTCAAAACTGTCTCTACTGCGCGCGCGGCTGGGCGAAACTTTCCATATCGCGAAGAATGCGCGACGCAAAGTTCGTAAAACGCGCGAGTGTAAGCGTCGTGTGCATCGTCGTCCTGGAAAATTCGAACCAACCTCGTTTGTCGTAACACGTCGTCCCGCGGTAACTGTATTAACGACATCATTGCGCCACCGCGACACCAGTCCTATATACGTGTACAATTCCTAAGTACACTTTAGTGATCTGCCTAGGGCTGTTGCTGTTGCTATAGTGGAGCCACAGGCCTGGAAGCTATATTAATAGTCCACACTTAAGAGTTTCATTAAGTTGCACACGCTCGATCACTGCCAGCCAGCCGCGCTCGAGACTCTATCCGAATTTACAATGCTACTAGCCTCAGACTTTGTTTCCGTCGAGATGTTCGAGTCCATCTCGCTCGTTACAACGGAGGCGAGACAATATTTATGCCTGTAGAGTAAAGTCCACGGAGGCTGATACGTAACTTTTTATCAGTGCCTCGCGCGTACCCAGTTATAACTACGAGTTGAATATTTCATTCTAGGTGCAGTTTCAGCAAATGATACTCTTATCATCTAAAGAGAGAGAGAGACAGAGAGAGATTTCGCACTTTTATATCTAATTATAAATTTTGCACCTCTACTAAAAGAAGGAAGTAAACAATGTCATCTCTTCATCTCCCGCTTGAATAAAGGGTTTGATGTCTGGTTAAGAAAGAAAATTACTACTGAAACATTATTATATCGATAGTAATATGCTGAGTAATAATTCATTACAATCAAGCACTAAAATATTTATTTTTTAAAAATCGAGTTCTTAAATCCAACAAATAAAGAGTTTGCAACATCTCGCATACTTTATATTCTTTCTTTCGAGTCTTCTTTTTTTTACCTTGTAAAACAGCAAATTTCTACTTTCTTTCTTTACAGAACTTTATATGCATAAAAGTTTACTAAATAAACCAAAAACATTTCGTGTAGTATCTAATATTCTAATTTTGTATCACTTTAATACGTGTGCATGGTAGGCTAGAGTCGTTATAAATCGCATTCGTTTTTATATTTCCTATTGTAGGTTTCGAAATCATAACGAATGTTTCAATACATGTGCATAATGCTCTCAGTAATTAAATTAAATTAAATTAACATAATTTTCTATTTACTTATGGGAATTGAAACTTTTACAAACTGTTAATTTCTCAATATAACATTTTTAATGTTAAATATCTATCGAATTTAATAATTCAATCAAATGTAGCGATCGCGTGCGAAAATAAAGAGATAAACGGAAATTAGTAGAATGATAGCAGAATCTCTGTTTTGGTCGGTAAAAGATAAGAATAATAAATTATGTGAACTATAATACCGAAATTTGTACTGTCGAAATGTAAAGTAAGACTCGTTAAAGAGGTAAGTGAAGAAAGAACACTTCGTTCGAAACTTCTGCTAGCGTTTACGTATCTTTGGTGTGACGCTTCTGAGTGCAAAAAATACTTCTGAAAGTAGTTTCTTCGAGAAAAGTTCTTTGACGAAAATTTCATTTGCATTCAAGGTACTGCTGCAATCGGTACCTTCTCCACCCTCTCTCCCTCTTTCTCTCTCCTCAATCATTCTCTCTTTCCTTATCCCTATCTCTCTTTCTTCTTCTTCCCTTTCTGCCACTTCGTGCTTAATGAAATTATGCTAAAGCAGGCTCTGGTAAATTTCTCTCGTCTGGCTTGAAATCTCGCTAGTAAAAGTATAATCTTAAAAGATTAAATCCATACTTTGCAGCGCGTGTATAGTATTCCTGGCACTTTCGTCTCGAATTTTCACATCTCTTTCGTTTCATGTTGCAATCAAAATAGATTTTTGGAAGCAAAATTATGGTAGGCCAAGAAACAAACTTGTGTTCATTTGGATCGAAATAAAATTGATACTATCAATGAGTTTATGCAACAACGGCATTATTTATGCCTAGAATATCTAATGATCATGGAGATTCGTTAATCTATCAATAATAGAGTGTTACTTCCAGACCCACAGTGACTGATCAGTAAGGGTGTAGTAGAAAAACATCTGTAACAGTAAATATAATGAATTACTCAAATCTAAGAGATATTAGAAATATTAAAAGATTCATTGAAAGAACAATAAATGTATTTATCTCTTCGAGTTAATAGTTTTTCATTCTTCTTAAAATGAAGCCTACAGTTACGAGGGCTTAATCTTTTCTCTTCAGGGCTCTATTTCGTTTAGACATAAGGCAACTCAGTCACAATCAAAAAAACAAAATATTCAGGCATTCGAGAGAAAAGTTAGAATGAAAATCAGTAGTTGTCAGTAGACGCAAGTTATATACCTGAAGTCTGCAGCGTTGCTCGGAACACTGTCAAAATGGGGAACAAGCATCGGCTAAACATCGCTTTCACACATATGATCATGTTTTATCAATTTTAACACGTCCCAAAATAAAGTTCTTGCTTCATCTCCACCGAGAAAGATAATAAAGCGTTACATGTATATTGCACTTGAAAATTCCTGCAGGTTTGTGCAGCTAAGAACTAAATGACTGTGGGTAATATTAATATCATCATTATTATTATTATTACTATAGTGTACAGGCAACCAAAAGATTCTATATCGTGAGATAAAAATAAGCCTTGAAGATAAAATAGCCGACGGAAAAAATCGCCCTCAATACCGTCATCAGACGGTAATCGCTTTCAATTTATAAAGTCACTAACGGAGTCGCGTAAAGAATCTTTCTCCTTCCATAAATCATTACGCTCTTAATATCCGGTGCTCAGTCAGAGAGGAGTTAGTCACAGAGTCGGCGATAGAAAGAGAAGGGGCGCTCCCTGATCGTTCTTGCACCTTCTCATCCCGACACACTCATATCGGTCTTTCATCATCTGTGCGGTCAAACGATCGATCACTTTTCACGTCTATATCTATGGCAAATGAAAAAATCGGCGAGCGTAGCCCAGAGAGCGAAACGGAAAAAGTAGAAGAAATATCCAAAGATCCGTCCCTGCAGACGCGCGATAAGCAAGTAGTGGAGTTTCTGTATAGAGCCGACGACTCGTGCGCACAGCGACAAATCCTCCGGATAGCCGCGACGCGAGCTTCACAGACGTCGTTAGCCTTAGCCTCTTCCGCGTCTTTCATGCGCACTGATCCATCCGCCAATGGCGCCGAAGAACTGCTGGGAGACTTCTTCGGCTCTCGACATGTTGCAAAATCGTACGGTCACTGCTTTTGCTCGACAAATCCTTCTCTTTCTCCGAGGCGCGCGAACGATCCTTTCACGCGAATGTCCTCTTCACGCCCCGATCGCTCCTACGAAAAGAATGTAAAGAATGGGGGGTCTGAGCTTGCAAAGATGAAAACTATTCACTAAATTTGTAGCATTATTAGTTATTCTGGATTAAAAGTATTACAAGCTGTTGGCGCATACTTTTAATATCGTAGTTTCATAAATTTTAATTTTCTTCCATGGGCTGGAATCCGCTCCCTTCTCAGATAATTAAATAATAGCGTTACATGCGCTTTTGCAAAAAATAATCCGCGCTTCGGCTAATTAATAAAAATGACATGTTTGGTGAAACACTCTTTACACCAAACTTTCGTAGATCCTCCTAACAAGAATGAATGAAATGAAAGTAAGATAAAGCTTTCTGGAAAAGCGCTTAGACTCACAAGGGAGTTATTCCTGATCCATGACCTCCGTCGCTCGTTCAGTCGCGACTCACGTGCGCGTCGAGTAATTTGTCTCGATTAAAGCAGCAGCAACAGTATAGTAGAGGAAACAAGGGAGATGAAGCGCTTTCTTAGAAAGCAATAGCAGTGGTAACAAGAGAAGGAGGCGGAACAAACGGAGCAGCACAACTATGGTAATCAGCTGTGAAAGGATTGGCAGTACTGCCACGGTAAATAGTTGGAATTGAGAGATGCACGACTCTCCATCCACTTCCCGCACACAATTTTCTTCTGTTATTTATAATTACAAAACTTATTTTCTACCTCTATATTGGTGATTATTATTATTATTATTTTTTGCGACACGTAGAAATTACATGTGCATTAAATACAATTAATATTTACACATTCATACTTACCTTGAGAATTACAATAAATTTACTATTTCTTAGTGTAATTGTGTGAATAAATATAACATTTGCTCACTATGTGTACAATTATATTAATATTTTTTAACTTCTTTTCCCTGCGTTCGCATTTTCATTACTTTAATCGTGGAAAAACAATGAGTTACTGTGACATTCTAACGAAAAATCTTGTTTCAGTTAACGAATGCTATTTTCTTCTTTGAAATCGTTGATGGCTGCATAGTACAAAGTATGGAAGCACGACAAGCATTTTATTCAACTAAGGCTCACAGTAGTTAACTCGCGAAAATACTGGGGCGCGCGTATACATAACAAAAGCTAGGCACGAGCTTCTGGAACACGAAGCAGGCGAGATTTCGACATTCCCGAGTGCGAAGCATCGGATTCCGCTATACGAATTTCCAAGACAATCCGTGAGAGACACTACCATCCAAGCGTATATATCAGCATTTACTCAAGCACGCGCACGCTTGCAGGTCCCGCTTCGAGAATTCGTGATTAGAAATTGGCTAACTGTGCGCGAGATCTCTCGCTTAGTCAAATTCACAAATTAGCTCGAGCAAATGCTTTATGACTACGACTTAGAGATAGAGAAAAAATCGGCAAAGATATTGCATTCTTTATTACGGTAAGAAGATAAAACATCTTTAAAATGTGAAGAAAAGATTTTTAAATTTGGCGCTTCCAAATTTCTGGTATTCTTTCCGCATCAACTAATTAGATAATCTTCTAAAAGTATAGAAGAAGAAGGATTATTAATCGATTGTTGTTTGTCAATATTATTTGCAAAAATAAATATCAAAGAAATTATGTGAAGGAAGAAAATACTGAAATCTGCAAAATTCAGGCTTAAAATTACTTTTCCATGGTAATTCATTATATATGAATAAAAATTCATGAAAGTGTTTCAGATTCTTTTAGTAACAAGAACAAAAATTCAATTCACTTGGCAAAACATTAATAGAATATGTTATAATATTTCTACACGCGATAAATTCTTTATAAATTTATTAATATTTCATTAATTTAACAGATTAATGGCCCTTTTAATCATCTTTCTTCTTTAGCCATTTGGCTTCTCTGTTGACTGGAATGCCAAAAGTTGGCAATTCTTTTTCCTTTTTTCGCTTTAGATGAGTATGGTAGAGCGCGTTTTCCCATCAGGCTCATGCAGGATAACTTTGAGCGTAAATTTATTACCTCTGTTACTCCCTAGTGTTTCGCTATACATTCATCCCCAACATATGCGTGACCCTTCCTTCCTCCTTTTTTTCGCTCGACCTTTTATCAGCTACTGCATCAACCTACTAGTGCAAATTAATTCGATTTATTAGAATTCATTCGAACTTTACATCCAATTTTTTTTAACGAAAGTGAATCAAAATATCCTTTTTAAACTGCTTTCTTAAATTCTTATTATATACTTGCTTTAAGTAATATAATTATTCTTGCATCTTGATATCTTTAATAAGTGTTCAACAATCAATGACTGTGCCTACAAAACATTAGATGAAAGACAGAAGAGAACGAATGAGAGCTCAGATTTCAAAGCTGTCGGCTTTCAACTGCAGACGGATCGATAGTATGCCAGCAATGCATTTCGACTAGGGTGTAGCTAGCTCTGCTTGCTGCACCTGCTCGCCGAGCTGGCTTTCAGAGCTATCGCCACGTCCCGAAACAGAGACAAAGCGCTGAGAATCCGAAAGTGATCGACAATTAAGGCAATGCTCTAACCCCGATATGGTTCTCATTACTTCCTTGTCCTTTATGAATTTCAAGCTGCGCGCCCGCTGCTTAACAGATTCAAAAATAACTTACAGTGCTTAGCTACATTTATGGTAAAATTTAGTACTATTAACGATGAGTTTTGTAACTTTAAAATACACATTTAAAATTTTGAACAGACCAAATATCAAAACACATGATTGTATTAAGTGCGTAATATTCCCCAAATATAATGGATAATATTCAAGAATCTTCAATTGTTATAGATCATATTCGCAAAAATACAGAACCCATCAACAAATCAAAACCAAATATTTTTTTTCTTTAAACAAAGTTGCACAAGCAGCAAATAGTACAATTTTATTGGTTGTCGTAGCAACAATGATTTCATTAGTTACTTTATTCCAATATTCATAATCGTTCTTGGTACAAATTGCTAAATTAATGAGAGACTATAGACTATAATCTGCGCCCTCGGCAAAAATTTTACACTAATTTTCATTAGCGTCAATACCATGAGACTAATCAACGAGAGTAATCAAAAGAAAGCCTCTGATTTTGTATAAGATACCATCATTTATGATATTTATTTTTCATTTTTGAATTTTTTATTTCTTTAAAGTTCATAGTATCTGTTTACAACTTTTGCACGATACTCTATGATAATTATTAAGTGTTTAACAAATAATTAGTTCGACTAACACATAGCAAGTTTGCAAACAACGTCTGATAATGCAATATGTCTGCTTTGTTGAAGCAAAGATAGAGAAATTAGCTGTGAAAGCAGAGAATGGTAAGATTGAAATAGAGGACAAAGAAAAGGCGAAGGTGGTTGTTATACTTATACCCAAGCCACCATTACCAGACCCCATAATCCCAAGCCGGGCGACAACGTAGCTAATGTGTCTCTCGTAACAAAAACAAGTGGCGCATATGTGCCTAACTTCTATTTTCTCAAGTTTAGAGCTTTTACGTTTTTTTTTTTTTTTGGAAAGTGCAATATTACAAATTGAGTCTATTCTTCATTTTTATTTATACCTAATATTTTTTAATTAATCTCAGTTTTATCTGTTTCTATTAAAAGTCTCAACTATAAGATTACTACCTAATGAATTATTTCTTGAATATCATTCGTATAAAAAAGTTTTTGTTTGCAAATGAAAAATATTACTTTAAATCCAAGATGCCTGGGCAGAAATGTACATTATCAATGCTGGTATATAAAAAAATAATATAAAATTGTATAAAATTTTCCCACTCTAATAAGTAAGTAGAAATAATAATAAAAAACCGAAGAATCTGTGAAACTTTTCGAAATTTTATGATATCTAAAAAATATAAATTATTTCTTTTTTATCAACACGTAAATATCAGATAATTGAAAAGGTACGAGTTCCCACAGTTTATAACTCGGAGCCGGAGGCGATCAGCTGAAACTAGTGTCCTCTTATTAATCTAACATAGGGTTTGCTGACAATAAAGATTGTTTCTTTCATCACCCACAAGTCCTTTCATCCAAACAAGTCCGCAACATACCGTATCTCTAAGATTATAAACTATGAGTCTTTGCGAAATAAGCCATCTCAACTCAAACAATATTCAGATGTATTACTTGCATTTAATAAAAGCTCCTAATGCAGATTCTGTAAGAGTAAAACCTGTATCGAGTAGCGAGAATTCGGGTTGATTCTTAAATCTCACAAATACTATCTATCACGAAAACTCAAGATAAGTAATATAGCAGCCCTCTTGAATACGCCTATACTAGTTTCGTGAACTTTTTTGTTACTAGTACCTTATTTGTAGGTTCCCCTTTCCCTTCTTCGTCGCATTTACTTTCCGTTTTTTGAAGATGAATAGCCAGAGCAGTAGTGACGATGGGCGCTCTTACCCGTGGTATCGAAAACTTTTTGCAGCTTTACTATAGATTGGAAAACGTGAGAGAAGTGCATAACATATATATACACAGATATAGAGGAAACAAAATACACGACGGTGAATAAGTATAAAAAAATAAGAAGCTAAACTATATGGTAAATATGGTGGTGTTAATGGACTATTAATTTTTATCGAGATATTTTTGTGTCCTATGTTTCTTCATGCACAGATTCTGATTATACATATTATAAGTATGTGTGTATACGTGTATATTTATAGCAAGAAAGAGAGATGAGAGAGAAGGAGAGAGAGAATCAAGTTCAGAAGAGTAAAGCCGCTGCGCGTAGGCGACAGAATGAGCGAGGACGAAAACCAAGAAGGATAAAAAGGATATAGCCATAGTCCGCTACTACCTACAGCTACGCGTTCGAGAAATACGAGAAAAAGAAACGTAGAAGAGCTTCCCTCTCACTCCGCCTCCTTTTTCTGAATCTTGCTAAAAGAGAATAGACGGTCCAGAATATAACGAGGATTAGGCGCTAAAGAAAGAAAGTAGAGAAACAGAGAAAAGGAGAAAAGAAAAGAGAAAAGCTGGAAAAGGAGAGGAAGAAATAACGAGACCGAGATTCCACCCGCGTCTTACTACGGAAATATAAGCCAGTCCTCAAGGAGTTATACTTTCGGCTTCGACGAAGAAGGCTGAGCTAAAAACGCGATCGGCACTATAACTATATAAAAGAAGTCAATATTTTACTGTTTATGGTGTAAGCATCATGCGTCCATGTTCGTTAAATATTATTAATGATTTAAATTATTTTATGTTTGCACTTTTAACTATACCGATCAGATATATTACATAGTATTGTAAAACTTGGTCAAACTTACTAAGTATTTTTACTTTTTCAGTGTAGGATTAAAATTCGCAATATATTGCATTCATATTTTAATTAGTGCATTAAATTTATTTATTAATAAGTTTACGTTTACTAATAATTGGAAACTATAAGTCAAGTATAATACATAAACACATATATACGCATATAATTAAATATATTTATTTGTGTCTGTGTGTGCGTGTGTGTGTATGTAAACATATGTGCCTATATAAATATACATAATATACGGCATTTCTCCATGAATATATTTTTTTTTATTTCTAAGAAAAAAAGGGAAGAACAAAGGAATTCATTCAAAGAAAACAATAGCCGCTGATACCATCTATGCCCAACCGCCTCGATCGTCCTTAGAATATATAGCAGGTCTCTGGGACACTAAATGGAGTAAATGAAATACTTTTCAATGGGTGGCGCCACTATAGTCCTATCGAAATGTAGCCAAAGCCCATGATATTAAGGTTCTCACAAGGTCAGCCCAATACAGTAACAGTTTTCTCAGTTTTAAAAAATATAAATCAGATTGCTCTTTGCTTTGCTGTTTGCTTTCGCACGTGATTTGTACATACACATACATGAATTTCAAACCTTAAAAAATGTGAATTCAAAAAATGCAATTACAATAACCTACAAAGCCGAGCTATTTTTGAAAATAAATTGAATTAATTGATGTGCAATACAACTCCTTTGCATTATTTCTAACCTATGGGTGATATCTAACATTTAATTATTACAGCACCATACATAATAATCTAATAGTACTTTTTCAATTTGTTTCTTAAGGCAAAAGCTTATGTTCTCGTAGATGACTATATATACGTAAGTAAAACCCTCCACGTTTATATATGTAAGTTTACATTACAAAACGAGCAACGACTAAAAATGGAAAAGACAGCATGTGGCGACGTTATAAATTTAGTAAATATGAGACGCAAAAGGAAAAATATCAAGTCACCGAGTCATAATTTCTATTGCATCATGTTGTAGCTCAGCATTAGCATATACCTATAAGAGGGGTGGTTCTCATTTATCAAATCGAGAAAACGTCCATTTATACTACTCTTTCAATACATATTTAAACCCATATTGGAGCTTGATAATACCGTACAATTACAGAAATGACATGATTCTATTCTTATTAAAAGAGTGCATTGCCCCCTAAAATATACTAATATTTCCGTTAACGTTTTTAGATATAGCGTTTTTAATGCAGAGTTTGATTTTTTGATGAACGTTACAAAAACATATATGTATATATATATATAATTGATACTTACATTTTTCTTACTGTACTTTAGAACTTTAGTGCAATAAATATTTAATAAGGGTGTAGCTTTATTTATCGATATAATATAATATGTTTAAATGTAATCAAGAAGCAGAGAAAAAGTGATAACTCTCTATAGCCCGAAGTCAGTAAAATTAACATATGTTGTACTTACATACTATAAACTGTAAACTGAAACCATGTAGCCAGTACTCCGACTTGCCTCTTTGCCCTCTGTGCATGATTCTTGTTATTCTCTCTCACCGTGAGCTCACCTTGCTCAAACTCGTTCTTCTTTTGCATATCTTCGACTAGCGTCGCCGCGATGTGACTTTCCAACCCGCCTTTCTCTCGTTCCGTCTGTCGATTTATTTATGGGATACGTTAGATTTGCATGCGCTTGGAAGGAAAAGTAGCAAAGCCTGAATGCTCGACTGTACTATATATCTAAATATTTTTGGAAAATAATGAAAAAGCAATTGTAAATTGATGTACGTTTTTATGTCTTAAAATTCGTTGTAACATAAAAACCTTGGTTTTAACCCAGTTCGTGAAAAGTGGCGTATTGTTTCATGTATGTTCAAAATTATTGCTGCTTTGTTTGCAAATCTATTTGAAAACTTTTCGAAAACCTATTGCTTTTTTTTAATATTTCTAATGTGCATTAATACTTGTAACGAGAAATTTCATGGAAACTTTTTTTCCAATACAAGATAGAAGACGTAAAACTTTTTGTTACATGAAGAGACTTGTGCTGACCTCCATCGGTATCTGCTGATACTTAACCACCCCAAAAGTACACATTATCGACTGCGATAACATACATTGTGCAGTTACAGTGAAAGAAAAATTTGTATTATCATTTTATTAATTAAATTAAATCACCGTACTGCTATACTTATAAATTTTTTGTTATTAAAATTGTTTGATGACAATAGTTGAAACATTTAAAAATCAATTCTTATTTGTTTTTCCTGTGTTTTCAAACATGCAATATGAAAAAACAGTCTGTTAATTCAGTTCATAAGCGGTGCTTATTACACTCTAAATAAGTATCTTTGAGAATTGTTAAGTAATGATAAACTTTGCGCTTTTATTTATAGAGTACATAAAAAAGATTAATTTAATTGGCATTATGCTTCCAATCTTTAAATCTATCTTTGTTATACTTTACGATCAAATTTTGAAAGCTGTGATTCACTTTAAGAAAAGATTAGAAAAAAACTCCATCATACCCAAATTTTCATTTTAATCATAAAAATTTGAACTCGTTTATCAATCGTTCCAATAGCTTTAGAAAGCTAGAGTTTAGATGCTACGAGTGCATAAATGAATTATGCAAGCAGCATATGAATTATCTCTATTTATGTGGACAAGACAAAGAGGTTGGAATAATGTTTAAGCGCCGTGTGATATAAAGGTTAATCTCCGAACAAAAGTAGCTAGAATCTCCCATCTTTTATACATGGAATTTTTCGAGAATTGTAGTATTTCAGTATACTTTTGGAATATTTGAAAAAATGAAGAGAGATATTCTGAGTATTTTTTAACTATGTTTATGGTCATAATTGTACTGATTTTATTTATTTTGTACATTCATTCATAAAGTCTGTCCAATTTATCAAACTGATGTATTTAAATATTTTGCTTATAAAGGTTTTCTTAAGTTGAATTTCTTAACAAAAGTATATCCATAGGAAATAAAGTACACAAAACTTCGTTTTATTGCAAATTTAAAATTAAATTAAAGGTGCAAAAATGTAGCTTGTGCTTATATAAATATAAAATTTAAAAGATCGAAAATGTAGCTAAGCCATCTGTTTTCAAAGATACCAAAAAAATTTTCACTTTATTCCCTCGCGCTTTATGACGAAATAGTATTTGGCGAAAGTTTGTCCAATTCTGGACACTGTATGACGTCGTAGGGATTATCATAATTCGTTATAAGAACGTGAAATTTTGGGTGTTTGCAACTTTTGTATACATAGGAATAGCCAGTGATTTATTACGAATAATTCTTCTTACATACAGCACGCAGTATGTTCTAAAGCTCTATTATAAAAATTTGAAAACGTTTTAAAAACTATTATTTTAAAAGTTCATTTAACTCTATACATAGTCAATAATAAAAGTTATTGTTTTGACAGATAAATAACCTTTATACAAAACTTTATCGTTGAATTTTTCGTTACACTTACCAAGACTATATTAAGTATGTGAGAATAGTATTGGCGACTAATGCAATTCGTAGATGGCGCAATACTGGTGCTGTCTTCTTCTCCGACTTCTTGTTCTTTGTCGCCTTGATTGCAATGCCATTTTGATGACATGCACAGGTCAGTACGCCTATCTAATAAGATTGCTTAGCAATTCAAAATCGCATCGAGCGCAAAGACTATAACGTAACTTGTGTACCAGGTGCTAATCAAAACTGTACCTGCAGGATCTACGCTGATGATTGCTTCTATATCATCGCTCAAATTTACAAGTTTTTTGTACCATTATTTTTTTTAATTATTACGCTGCACTTGACAACATACCAGTATATCAATAAAAATTATTCATAATTGCAAATAATTTATGCAAAATAGATTTTAATAAATGTAACTCTCTGCTCCATTATGAAGTCGAATATAAAAACATTTTTGCAATCCGGTTTTGACGTAAACAACGCCCTCAAAGAGACATGCAGAATCTTGGAGTTTTAATAAGATAAAATTCCTAAATAAATTATAATTGCTATTTATGGAAATGTGGTCAAATTTTAAAGTTCTTTGAAATTTTGTAAAATTCGTGTAAACGTGTAAATTATTCGCATATTGAAACATGTATTAAAAACATTTTAAACAAAGACAGTTGTACTTTGAAACAAAAAGAAAAAAACTAAGCCGTCTAAGAATTGACCAAAGGTGAACGCTTGTTGATAGTTTGCAAGATACTCGAATCTAAACAGTTGAGAGAATAGTTAACACTTGATCTCTCAACACAGATGCGATTTATTGTTTTTCAATTTAGGTATAAAATAGACCTTTTTCTTTATTTTGGAAACTAGATAAGAAAATTTCATACTGAGTCCATTAGTAAAAAGTGTTGATAAATTGACATTTTTTTTCACCTGTTAACACGTGTCATACCTACTTTGAAACGCACTGAAAAGGCCTTTTATGCCTTCATTGTGAAGAAGTTGATGTGAAATGCGAAGAGAACAGTGTATATTGTGTAACTAGGGGGGAGGGGGGAGTTTTTTCATGTAGGGAGAATAACAAAGGAACAAAATCCGTAAAGCAATGAATTCATTACTCCCCTAAGGAATCCATTACTTCAGACTTTTATAATACACGTTAAGATAAGCATCTTTCCGTTTACTTTCATTTATGAAAAAAGGCCTATAATATATTCAGAATTCAGGTGAAAACACTGTCCACTTAAAAAATAACTTACTTCTCTCCTAGTTACACGACAAACTAATAATAGAAAGTCTCAGCTATCGTATCGTAATAATGCTGTCGATTCTGCACGTAAAATTTTTCAATGATGTATCTCTTATCGGTCAATCTTGCTACTGCGCAGCCGGTTCAACAGTTGGACCGATCACCAAGTTTTGAGGTTTGTAACGCCTTTTTCATTGATAAAGGAAAAAGTAGACGTTGGATTAAAAAATAAGACGATAACGTTCGTCAATCACGACCTCTTCATCTTTTTTCTCTTTCGGCAGCTCAAGTTCTCAGCCGATCTTTTTTCTGCGTGAGTCTTGTTACTTTTTACACTCTTTTTCTTTGCTCTGTTCGTCCGTGCGGTTCAGACCCCTTGCATGCGCAGCCCAGAAGACCAAGCGATGGCGTGCCTGCGTTTGTGTACGTGTATGCGCTACTGCTCTTCTCCTCCGAACAAATGTTAGCGTGTATGTATGTAAGTATATGTAGAAATCTCTTTAAAATCGGCAGTTAGAGGTGTTGAAAATGCCGGATTTTCAAAAATGGAGCATACCTTCAAAACAAATTTTACCTCGTTCATTATAGTCTACTCTACGAGAAAGTTCATTTGATCATAAGAAAACTGACAATGTTTTCACAGCACTTAGAAATTTTTAATTTCCAGAAAAGTTAGCGTTTGTTTAACAGTATGAAATTTCGAAGATTTAAATAAAAACTTGGTTACATAGAATCAAAATTAAATTAAATAGGTAAAAGATTGTAAATATCTATTAAAATTGTACGAGAACACCGATACCGCGCATTTTTTCCATTCATTATAGACCTATTTATTTAATTATTTATTTTTCAATGTATTTATTCAGGGTTCAAAGTCCTTTTTAAAATAAGATACAAAATCATAATAAATATCAAATTTAAAACATAAACTAAAACTCGGCTTAAGATAGAAGTAATATTGAGTCATATAACTTTCGATCTTATAATAATCATTTTTCAAAACAATCTTTTTCAAACGAAAGTTCTTTGTCTTAACTTCTATTTATAACATCGTAATCATCATTTCGCTGTAAGCTATATATATACTTTTTAAAATCATCAAAACAGTTTTAATGATAAGCAAGTATGCGGCTAATTACGTTATAAAATATTGCTTTGGCAAAAGAAAAATGAAATATAAGTAAAACTTATATTTAAGAAAAAGATTGTTGCAAACAAACTTTTGAGTTAATAACTATGTGCAGTTTCACCGAAAAATGCAAATATCGTATGACTTTGCAAAAATCTCTCCTATTTTGATTGATTATGATGTTGACCCGAGAATTCGTTTGTAACGATTTTTTGTTCAATTAAAATTTGTTTCTTTTGCTATATTTTTAATAATGCTTTTGCTTAATTAATTTTTTTTTGCGCGATTAACCATACATATGCTTATCATCAAAGCTCTTTTTTAACGATTTTGATAAGTACATATATTGCACGTTACATAATAAAAAGATGATTAAATATAACAGACAAGAATAGAGGTATGTAGCTTTAGTTTTGAAGTATCATTTAATAAGGTGACTCATGGAGTGTTAAGGTTTAAAGACATGAAAAAATATAGAAAATTATTAGTTTTTGTAATTTTTCAATTGCCGTTCATATACTATTATATTATTTCGAAAACAAATAACATTTTACCTATGCATCCTATCAAGGTAATTTTTTTTCGTATTGAATCTTATTTCGTTTATTTCCCATAGCTACTTTTTAACTAACGTGCTTTATTTATCTTGAAGTGTACAACTTTAAAATGCGTAAAAAATAATATTGCAAAGTACTTTTCCCATGTTTTCTAGGCTTTTATTAAAGTTTAATACACCACGAACGAAATAAAATAGATCCAGATGGTCTACACCCCATTTGAAAATTGATCAGTTTTTAACACCTCTACATGCCGATTTTAAAGAGATTTCTACATATATAGCTATACTCGAGGCGGAGCGTCATGAGAGAGCAGCTATAGCCGATCGGGCGCGCGTGCGACCGGATCGACGTCGAGTCAGAAAACTAGTTTACACGCGCCCCGACTCATAGGTGGACGCGTGCACGCCTTGAGGAGTGCAACTCTTCATTTCCGTATGATTAACGACCTTCCCAATTGTTTTTGGCGTAATACATCAGTTCTTTTAATTAGCCATGTAACGAATAGTGGTAAAGTGTTGACATTGTGCGAGGATTCGTATTACAGTGAAATATAATAATCAGTGGATGGTGTGGACCGGTGTGAGACCATGTTGTGCTTGGTGGTGTTTTTGTGATTTTAGTTACACTGTAGTGCGAATGTTACATAAACGAGTGAGGTTTAAGTATTTCTTACTTCATTCCCTCTTAAATCACGAGGCCTGCTCTGTGAAGATGCACTGACAAAATGGAAATGCTGAGCGGATTCTTAGTTCATTTGAATATTCCGTATTGTTCCGAAGCCTATCGTACGTTTATACACGACTGACGCTAATCATTTTACCTGCATTAAACTATTCATAAAATTAAAGTGCATTAAAATTTGATAAAATCTCAAAGAATAAAATAAATTTAAAATAGATTTTCACAGTTTTATCACTTCATTGATATTTTGGACTCACATACTAGATTTCGTGGACTTACCGAGTTCTATGACAAGTCTTTTGCTCCTTATCTCGCATCTGTTTATTGAATTACTTATCTCATTTTAATTTAAGAGGTAGTAATCACTAAGAGCATTTTTTTCAACTGTGCACCTATATTTTAAAAGAAAAAAGTCTCATAAGCATAGACACGTCGCTCTGCAATCAAACGCCTATCACATCATACACATTATTACTTGTATATTCGAAACTTGTTTGCAATATTCGTGATAACCATTAGTTATTCGCGCTCGCAATTATCTATGGATGTTTCAGCAGGTAGAAAAAAATGGCTAGATTTCACGATACAAGAATAATATTGAAAGATTCATCACAGTTTTTATCGTCCTTTGCGGCGATACATCGTATGCGCACATAGTAATTCGTTGCCAAAAAAAAAAGATCTGCATTTACACAGTGATCTTCGATGCACCTGCATCCCACGACTACTCGCTTTTACTAGCTTTACGTGTGCGATAAGAAAGCCGATAAAATATATATAATAGATAGCAAACTCTTAATCAGTTTGAAATTTATACTCGACTTACTCAGTCAACGAGAAACAATTTTTCACGAGTGATCCTTGGTGTAAGTACTAGGCGTCCCGCAGGTTAGATGCGCAGAAAAGAAAATTTTTCTTAATACAGCAGCAGGCGAGCAGACATTCATACATCAGGCTTATCCATTTTTGTACTTGCAACGCATAGACCTTCTCGTCGTAGCGTTAAAATAAAAAAAGAGAAGAAAAAAGTTGGAAGATCACGTCGGTTATGCCGTCGATGTTGGAGCTGAGAATGAAAAAAAAAAACGAGATTTATCCTCGTCTCTGGCTGTACGCTCCCGAGGCGCTGCACTCGAAAGATACCGCGCAGACGACTTGAGAAATGCATTATTTCCTCGGATTTTTAGCTACTCGCACATGCTGTAAGCCAGAGGGTGCAGTCGGCGCGGCGATAGTATAGAGGAAAGCCGCGCTCCTAATCCTACAAGTTTTTCTGCAGCGCCGAGGCAGCGCGTGGTTGCTGCTCGTAAGCCAGTCACATGGCTGCGCGAGCATTACAAGCCGCCATACGTAACTAGAGTGTATGTCGCGGGCGCATTACAAATGAACCCCGACACGAGAAAGCTGGACTCCGGGCTTAGAACCGTCCTGTTGCCGCGATGCCGTCGCGAATTATAAATCGATCTCTCGAAAATGATTATTAATGAACGCCGAGGAGATATTCGAGCTGCTGCTCCCGCTACGGCTGCAACTCGCAGTGCCTCTCTTCTTTTTCGTCTTCTCGCTCGCGCTGCTTCGTTTTTCTTTCTTCCTTTAGAGTTATCGGCATTAAGCCATGTACTCATCGTGCTGCTTCTCGCTGATGTTCTCCGGCTCTGCCTGTACCTTCGTTTTCTTTTCCCTCCTCTTACGTGTGCGCCGCGGCCTCGTCGCTTTTTTTTCTCCCACCTGAGCCCCTTTCAACCCTCGCCGTCACTTTTTCCGCTGTTCGCTCAGTTGCTCTTGGTTCTCATGTATAATAGGTTCTGGTGCCTATATACTGGCGAGCAATGCAGTCGTCGATCCTTCCACCCCGTTCGCGCGCTCGATAAATCCGACAAGATAAGCCATTCATCCGCAGTGATCCATGCGTGACGCTCGTGAGCAGTTATTTTTGCCATAACTCGTCTGCGAAGTAGTATGGGAGTTTATTTGCTCTGTGCATGATGGACAAATGATGAACTATTGGTTTGCATCCCATTTAACCGCGTGGAAAGTGGCGCCATAATGACGTTATTTACGCACAGAGCACATAGTATACACATACTCACTCTCTTTCTGAGCCCACGCGGTGATCGCATGCAGGGAAGAGTACAATCCTGTGGTTGGCTCTCGATCGAATACTTTCGTTTTTATTCGCCACGGTGTCGTATTACGGCCTGCATCCAGTGCAAGCAAGAGGCGCGATGCTTCCTGTGACCGTTTCGCTATAGAGCATCCACATTTCGAATATAACGAGCTGTGCTGTATAGTTTGTGGAACAAGCTCTAATGAAAGTGTACTTAAATCCTTATATACGGTATTATGTGTCTGCTCGAGTTTCTTTTATGATCATTGAACAAATGACAACATTTTATGATCACTGCAAATTCATTGTAAACCGCCGCTTTTTTTAAATTCAGTATCTCTGATCTACGCTGAATTAAATCCACTCATTTACTTAAGAAAATAATAACAATGACGATGCTTGCGAACTGATTTCATAATCAATAACATACCCACTCGATTTTATCCATTTACTCAGTGCACTTCAACATCAAAATAATAGCTATGAGCAGAACTAAAGTGACAGATTGCAACCTTGAAATATTTGACATTTTATATAACTAAAGAAACTAAACTAAAGAAAGGCATTAGAGTGCCGAAAATAAATCTACTGATTGACGATGAAAAAATGCCATGGAGAACAGCTGGTTCTCGGTAACAGGACAAGAAACTACAATATTAGTGAAGCAGCTATACAGCTGCATTCGTCGGCATCGAAATAAATGTATACAACCATAACCGCTTCTGAAGTGATCTGAGACTTCCACATCGCATAATCTGCTATCTTATGCTGCAAAAAAGAATTTACCTATATTCCCTTTGCACTGTTATCTCTACATCGACATCACATTGCTTGAAAAGCAACAATACCGAAAGTATTTGCGCAGAGATATCTAGAAATGTAAGGGATTGCAGTGGCAGGTGATTAAGAGCAGTCACTTGACGTTGAAAGATTATATGCATCAGCCGCATGCCAAGGGACTTTTTCGAAGTGGATCGCTGCTGGGGCCAATATCATGGAGGAGTCAACAGTGCCAACTGTTGCCCCTCCAGTCGAGGACTGGCGTGACGAGTCTCTAGCTGTCTGGGAGATAGTTGTGCTCGCAGTGATTCTCACCACTACCGTCATGGGTAATGTGCTTGTCCTTTTAGCTATTTATCTGAGAAGGTATGGAGGCAGAAGACAGAGGCTAACCAGGATGCACTTCTTTGTAATGCATTTGAGCATTGCCGATTTGATCACAGGTCTACTGAACGTGTTACCGCAATTAGCCTGGGATGTTACGTTCAGGTATGAGCATTCATGCGATTTCCTAATCTGTTTGAATCACTTGAAAAATAACGCCTCATTTGCATTTTAATCCTATCGTACAAGAAAATTAGATTTATCCTGACGTCATGTCAAGTTATTGTGATAGTGCTTGAAGAATGCCTTAGTTGTTTGTCACAAATCCTGACTATAATTACTGCAAAAGTTGATAAGCGATGAAACATGAGCAACAAAAAATCATATCTGAATAAGCATTTATGTAAGAAAAGCAGAATTCAATTATATTTAATAATTAGTAAATTTAATTACAATGCCAAATGATTTCAGTCTATGCTTAAAACTATCGAATCATTTTTTAAGCTTTATGATTATCGGCCGTAAATTTCAAAAGGTTTTACTGACAGGAGAATGTATAGCTATAGCTAAAAAACTCTTTAATCATTTTCCTAAGATCGCGTAATAAATATTGACTAAAACTTTACCGTACCTTTAAAAGATTCATTGAGTTTGGAATCTTATTTCACTTCATTTTCCCATTGAATCAAACAACTAAGTAGCTTTAGTATTTGAGCTCTTTACAATAACATCTTATTTGCGATCAATCCAAAATATTAGATCGTCATTCTAAAACGCAGTAAAGAAGCTTATGATGATCGAAAGGGAATTATTAATATGATATTGTTTAAATAGAACTCGAAACTAAAATGCATAGATAAAATGCTCTAAACTAATGATTTATATAAAGATAAACTAAAAATTAAGATCAGAGGGCTGAATCACAATACGTTTGATAAAATCATAATCAATAGTTTTTGAAGCAATATAATCTGTGCATGAATCCACTGAGAAACTCGAGTCCTTCTAAACTCCCAGTCCCTGACAACGAACGGACATAATAAGAGTAAACCATCAATTCAAGGATCAAACCGCAACGAATGTCGGCTAGTGCTGAAAGAAATTATCGCACATTTAGATATATTTAGCCGGAGTCCGCTAAATTTCGACCACTCCATCAGTACTGCATCCTGAACTTAAAACACTGTTGCATACAATTTAACGTTGTCAGTATGCATGGAAATGTGAAAATTATTTTCCAAATCGTTTATGTAGAGATAAAATAGTAATGCTGCTTAGATATACATTATACTATCGTTTATGTACAATAAACAATCGTTCAATATTCATTTTTGCAGATTAATTGCTATGATGTTATAATCTTTCTTAACATTTTTTTTACTACTTTACACAATAATTAAAAATTCACAAGTTATCATTAAACACTCTCGTATAAATTTGTGCTGGGTTTTCAATTTCCTCAATAATAAAGGCTTTGAATCACATTTGTAGCAATCAATCAAAGATCAGTATATAAGTATTACAATACAATTACCTTACAGTTAATCTTTATGTATAGTATTCGGAAAATCAAAAATGCTTCCATTTACGAAAGAAGAAAATTGTAATAATTTAAATAACTATTTACAGATATTACTGGTTATTTAAAGAAAACACTCATGACAAAATAAGCATTAAAAAAACAAACATATTGCATGACCAATAGTGAGTTCAGTTCAAGCCGCAGTTCTCATTTGCGTACAATGCACTTCATATGATAAAAAACCAAATTGATAATTATTTGATGTTGTGAAGGTAAACTCCGTGACTATAGAGTTCATTTTGATTTAATCATTCATATTTTTCATCGCCTTAACTTCTTGCCGTGATTCTCATACATTACAAAACATAAAACGTAACAAAAACTAAATAAAATAGTACAATGACAACCTCGAAGCCTCACATTTCCGTACAATAAATAGATGTAAGTGTAATCAGCCTTTAGTAACTTGCATGGTACACTATAAACTAAATAACAACACTGCCCAGCATTTAACTGTACCTGACTGTGTCATGACAAAATCATTTTTGAACGTGTACATTAATTATTTCTTATCAAAAACTGGTTTGACAACATTTTAATCAATCAACGTGACTACGACATCCTCCTATCAACAAACATTAATGATGATTATTTTTCGGCGTTCAAAGATTATGAACTCCTTTCCTTATAAAGCAACACGCATCGAGTACTTCGTAATCGACTCAAGTTTGTATCCATATAAATTCAAAATAATATTGAATGAATAAAAGTTATTTCAGGCGATAAAAACTAACAACGTAACAACAAACTCACAACAAACGTCCGATTTTTTTGTAAATTTCAGGAAAATTTTAATCCTACACGCGTATACAAAAAGAACTGCAAAATAAAATTTTTCGCTGTTGTTATTAATTACGTAGCAATCTCATTTTTACAGGCTTGAGGGCCTTTTTTCGAAATGCAATAATCTAAATCCCATACCATCAGTATTCTTTTGTACATGTTCTTCTTAATATCTAATACTATACAATAAATCTTAACATTTTAAAATTAAATAATGTTATAATTACATAATTTCTTTAAAAAATACTTTTAAAATTTATCCTCGAATCGAGCATCATTTAATCCATTCAATAATGTCGTGACTGTACATTGTATGCATACATATTTAATTGTTTAGAGAATATTTATTTAATAATACTTGCATAGTGCTTTTAAAATGATATAAAGTCAGAACAATTTTAGTATTTATTAAAATATTTAAAAAATATAATATATGTATATAATTGGCGTAAAATCAAACCAGTTTATTCGTCAAATTGCCGTACTATATCAATTAATTAATCGGGGTAGCTAAATATTCTAAAATAAGTATAGCATATATTATGATTAATAAATCAAATAAGAAAAATAATCAATTGGCAGGTTTCAGGGTGGTCCGATACTCTGCAAATTGGTAAAATTTGGTCAACCATTAGGCTCCTATTTAAGTTCGTATGTTCTGATAGCTACCGCCATTGACAGATATCACGCAATCTGCTATCCATTAAGTTATTGTAGAACTACGTCACGCAGATCGAGGGTTACCGTTTTCGGTGCTTGGCTGATAGCTCTGCTCTTTTGTGTACCTCAAGTATGTTACTAAATTTTAAACAATTGTTATTGTGTTTGCGACTTTATACTTATGATCATAAATTAAAAAATAATTCTATTACTCAGGCGTTTATATTCTCGTATCAAGAGATATTTGTAGATGTATGGGATTGTTGGGCAACATTCAGTACACCACATGGAGAAAAGGCTTACGTTACCTGGTTTGTTAATCTTTGTGTCAAATATTGTTAATTACTGTGCTGTATATTAGACTATAGGCTAAGGATGTCAAACACCCACTATGGAGTATATAGGTGTCCTTACTAAATATGCACAATAATAATTAATTCAATTCATTCAATTTTATTTTATACCACTCGAACAAAGCACAAAAATGCACGATTTTTTACTTTCATCGTAACAAATACGATTCCATATAGATAGATAATTACTTTTATTAATAAAGATTTATTTAACTTCACATTTAAAAATAATTTTGGTTTAATTGATTTTCATTTCTTTTCTTTATCAAAAACTTAAAATGCAAACAAATTATTCAATTCATACACTAATTAATATATGTATTCTTGAAAATATTTTATTATTTTTTCTAAATTTAAAAAAATGAAAGGCGTCTATATTTCAGTAATATGAAGTACAGTATAAATTATTAAAGTTTAATTATTATAATTATTTCAATGTTTATCTTCAGGTATAGCGTTACTGTGTTCTTACTACCCTTTTGCGTGCTGATCTTCACCTACGCAGAAATTTGTTGTAGTATTTGGCGTAATCGTGAGGTCATGGTACTGGCCAGTCACGAAAGACAGCAGACATTTACAAATGAGGGCCGAAACCAAAAATCTTTAGTATCCAAAGCAAAGATAAATACTATAAAACAGACGTTAGCAGTCGTTACTCTTTACGCAGCATCTAGCATACCATTTGTTGGCTGCCAATTGTGGGCAGCATGGGATCCCGGCGCTTCTACTTCAACTTTTATCGATGGTAATTAAATACAGAAACCTCACTTATTTAACTAAAATAATCAAAAAATGTATGAATTACTATGTACCTTATTCTGCAGTGTTACTTACTTTTCCGTAAAATATAATAAAAATTAAAACAAAAAAATAAAAAGTTATAGAATATGAAATAAACAGCATTCTTATTTTCATATAGTATGTCTCTACGGATGCTACTATAATTTTGCGCTTTTATTAATTTTAGTAAAAAGCTTTATTAATTTTATTAGGTTCGATTTTCACAATACTATCTTTGCTCAGCAGTCTAACAAGTTGCGTTAATCCCTGGATTTATTTGACATTCAGCTATGATTTGCGCGTGGAGTTGACAAAGTTTTTATGCAGATTACTTAAAAGGGATCATTCTTCAAGTGTTGGTAAATATTAGTTTTTCTTTTTGTGTCAATTATAAAATTAAATCTTTTTATACACGATACTTTTTAAGAGTGTCAATAATGAGTTATCAATAATACAACCTTGAGTAACATTTTTTTTTCCTACTATTTCAGAACGAGCATCGAGCAATGATATTTCAAACGAAACGAAATCCTATAAAAGGTCTTCTTTCATTTCGAAAATGTCTCGTTACACTAGTTTTATCATCTATCGTTCAAACGTAAACGATAGAAATAGCAGATGATTTGTACAAAATAGACAATCTTAGTGACCTGTACATATTTATAAATTATTATTTTATATACTGTCGTTTTGACATAATTTTTTAACTGTAATTTATAAAAAATTTATTTTTTTAATAAAAACCGAAATTGAAAATGAGTACAAGGATTTTTTAATTATTAATTGATAGTTACAGAAAACTTACCTTTTACTATCATGATTTTTTATAGAATTCCAGCATCTGATTTAAAAATTCTAATTCCTTAAAAAAACACATTTTTCTCTTTATTCAGCTAAAGTATGTAAAAGCTATCATTTGTAAGCAACAATTTTTGATACAAGTCAAAAAGATTAACCAATGAGAAATAAATAATTCTTATTAAAATGACAATTGTTTAGCTATTTCTCTGTAAATATGAAAGGAAAAAACTGACATAAATGCAAGTCACTAATAAAGGAGTATTATTTCCCAAAAATGCAAAGATAGAGAAAACCTAGTTTATTTATGTATGACACGTAGATTTTTTGTTTAAAATAAATCAGAACAAACCACTGATTATTACATTTTATGTAAAAACTGTAAGTCATATTATCATAAATTATTCGATTCATTCACAAGGTAAGCTCTATGATTTTTTTAGTCATTATCCAAGTTATATAAACCATGATTTTAGATTATGATACATTATTAGCAAGTAAATCTTTCTTACCGACTTTCATGAAAATGAACTAGCTACATAATTTTTAATTTATTAAAAAGCGATACATAACAGTAACGATAATAATAAAAACATTCTGCATTATAGGAAACAAATGTGAATAATTATCACATTTTAAAAATTAAATCATAATATTTTGATTTCTAATTCTTATTAGGATGATACTCGTTCTTATAAAATGAAAAATTCTTTAAAATAAATAAAATATAACGGGAAATGAGCAGGAATTACATTCGCAAAACTTTTATATAATCGTTATTTCCAAATTATTATTTTGATTTTAAGCAAAATTTAATTTATTTTCAATTTTGGGGGATATATAAAAAATAAAACTTATTAAAAGGCTGAAAGCTACTATCGTGACTTATTAGTTTAAAGCTTCTCCTCCTAGAAAAACCTTATGTCCTCATTGCCTTTCTTCTTTTATCTGATAACTTTTTTAAGAATTATTATTTTCAAACTAATAATTCTTAAAAAAGCGTATACGTATAATATAAGTATAGTCAAAGTCGCGCGATAACTATATGGACAAAACTATGGGCGAGTCTGTTCTTGTAGATATTGTCCCGGTCACCGTCGTCATGGAGACACGTACACACACGATATGAAAGCGCATCGATTCCTCAGTTCGCTTGCAGAGAATAAGCTGCTTGACTGTAGCAACAGTTGACTGAGGCAGATATACGAGCGCGAGAGAGTGAGAGAATGTGGTGAGAGCTTTCAGATGACAGAGCATAAAGGCACATCCTTTGCCCATTCGTGTATTAAGGTGCCGGTGGACCCATACAGTCGGCAGCCAACGCCACTGTATGAGCGTCCGAATATACCTCTTAGGACTGGTGCTAAGCCGGAGAAGTCGGCCAGGATGGCAACACCGTGTAAACGCCTTGAGGATCGCTCGAATAATAAGACTTGTTCCAGGTAACTTTCGATTCCGGATGAAAACTTGATTGCTCGTGATTATTAAGAAATATAAAGAGAAAACATGAACATTTAATATGTAATGACTTTTTTCACAACGTAGCATGCTTGTAACAATTAAGCAAAATTGGTTCATATTTACGTTTATGCACGAATGCAATCATTTGCTAGAAACAACGAATGACACACGCAGTAATAATGCACAAAAATATAGAAAACGAAATTGATAAAGATTTTCTTTACGTGGAATAGTAAGTAAACAAGAGTAAACTATACCAAGTAAAGAAGAAAAAGTGGAAAAAACATTTCTCTTGTATCTGTAAACAGACTAGATAATAGATACAACACCGAGCTGGAAATTGCTCACGAGGATTACAAAAGCTTTCTCGACTTCATTGAGAGTATTCCAGACTACGAGGAAGTCCATCACCTTTCCAATGAGCAGTTTAAGCAGAAGCTCGACTATTTGAAGCGCAAACAGCGTATGCTGCTCAACAACCTCCGCAACTGTTTAGAACAAGACGAGCGTGCGGAACTTGCTATTGCAACGGCGACGGCGACAACGACAACGACGACAGTCAAGGACTTGGAGCGCTGCAAGTCTGCGCGAGAGAAACGCTATGCGAGCGATTTTGCGACGAGGGGAACCGAACTGACGTTGAAAGGAAAGCGCTGTAATTTGGAAGAATCAAGAAGCAACAGTCCGCTACATTATTCTTTGGGAAGCTTTTCCCGCCTTGCCGAGGATCAGGACTTGCTCACGTACAGGTGAAAAAGCTGCTCCGATAATGTGGCCCGCTTATCCCCCCGCACAAATAAAGTGGGAGGCGGAATGTCGGTAAGGTATATTGACGCATAAATATAACTTCAGAAATAAGAGTCGAGGGAAAGAAGCAAAGACTCGTCACAACGAAGCGATTCTCTCGGCTGGAAAGGATTGGAGCTCGGGTAGCGAGTCCAAGTGCTGCGGCGATAGCCTCGAAAGTGACGATCAGGAGATAAGCGTGGAAACCAAGAGTCTGCCGCCGCTCAGTCCGAAGAGGTGGCATCCTACGCTTCCCAAACCCTTCAGCTTCACGCTCAGGTATAATTTATGCGCCCAACCAGTCCGATTCGACAAAAGGTAAACTTTATGATAAGCGCGATGATGCAGCCTCGCTCATTTAAGATAATCGGACCAGTTAATTAATTTGAGATAAATTGTTCGTGGATGCAATTACAGAAATGTATATACGTACATGACGGTACAATGTTCGAAGTAATAACATCAGTATTTTTTGAAAATAGAGCTGTTTCTTATATTTCTTGCTTTTTTATAAAGCTGAACTCTTTTTATCATATCCAAGATAAAGGGATTAAACAAGGTTTTCCTCCTGACATAATTAAAGAATCGAAAAGATATATTGAGAAGTTCATTTAACGATGAATTGTTTACATTCTTCTTATTCCGCACATTAATCATGGGATTGAAAGGAAATACTTAACAATAAGCACACGAAACCACTGATTGAAATGACGCTTTTTAAAGGGAGGACGCCGAAAAGTACATGTCATTGATCGAGCAACAGGCCGAAGAGGAATATCAAAGCTCTCGACCAAGCAAAAAGAATCCAGCAAAAAAGCGGCGCATAAGACCTGTGCCTTTAACGTCGAAAATTCCCTTATACGACAAGCTCATGGCTGAAAAGGAGGAAAGGTGATGTGAAAAAAGAACTGTTAAAAAAATCTTTTTCATAAAGTTACAGCAAATCTGCAAAAATTAAGAGAATAACTTGTAGTACAGGTTTACCGTTTAAAGAATGAAGCATGAAATGGCGTATAGATCTTTTTACTATTATATCACTCGCGTTTCAGGAAACTTTTAAAAAGTCTCGTCAAACATGATAGATTTTTTTATAGAAACTGCACTATACAATTACATACTGGATCTCTCCTTCTTCTCTCTCTCTCTCTCTCTCTCTCTCTCTCTCTCTCTCTCTCTCTCTCTCTCTCTCTCTTTTTCTCTCTCCACTATGATTAGCATCTTCACCCACTTTTGCAGAAGTCGTATCGTGCGAGAGGAGAGCGTTTTGAGCCTGCTGTCGCAGGTGCGGCCTTTCAAACTAGAATGCGATCGACGCGCGCTCAGAGCTCTGACACGATCCAGCCCCGAGCTTAGTTGCAAGAGGATCCGGGCTGACTACAAAGGCGGTACTACTGATTCCGATGTTGTCAGCATGGGTTTCAAAGCAAAACCTGTGCCTAAGAATCTTTTCAGCACCGAAGTCTACGATCGCATGCTCGAGGATGAATATTTCAGGTGATACATGCGTTACGCAATTCCATAGATAAGGCGTTCAGATGGAGTTAATAGCTTTGATTTAATTTACTGGCACGTAGCGACTCGTCGCTGCGCACCATATAAAAAAAGAGATTAATGTCCATCGGATCTTAGTTGAATTGTGAATGTTCCACAGAGTTCTTACGTACGTTAAAAAACGAAATCCAGACTAATAAATTAATCGATTGGTTTTTACCGCATTCGTTAATTCAGAAATTTGCAAAAACGCATTCGGGCAGCTGAACTGTTGAGGAAGTCCTCGCTACCTCCATCGATGGCGCGGCGCAATCGATGCAAGTCCGCAGTGAGTCTCCGCTCGCAAAAAAGCTCATCAGAAGAACGGCCTCGAAGCTGCCTCACCGGTAGTCGCGATTCCGTAGCTTTAAGTCGGGGTACGCCTATACCGAGTGAACATTCCAGATCATCGGCGATGACGAGCGTCTTGCCACCACATGGCAACAATCTGGCAGCTATACTCAGAGCTCAGGCTTCAAGGTATACAATTAAAACAAACACCAGAAAAATAGAAGCGATCCCCAGTAAATCAGTTAAAGATAAAATCGCATCCGCTCTAGGTAGCAGATCAGTTTATTCAACTGATACATATTATATAGGTCCAATAACTTCGAATATAACTGATTTATTATCTTGATTTACGTAAAAAGTTAAATTAGAAGCGGTTAAAGAGCTCGAGAAAAACAGAAATATTATGCTGCTTTGTGTAAAAGACAGCAAAATTTGCTTCCTTAATAAGTTTGCTAGAGCACGTTTTGCAAGTAGCATTGAAGATAGATATTTTCCAGAGAAAAGCTGGAACGTGAGATCCAGGAGCGACTAGAAGAGAAACGCCGGGAACAACTACTCCGACTGCGAAAGGCTCTAATTGGCAGGAAGCCCGCTTGGAGAGCCCTCCGCTCCGCCGCAAGGTTCGTATTTATATAGTTATGGCTTGAGCATCAAAGAATAATATAATAAGTTGCTCGAAAAGAAAAGAAATGGATGGTAACGTTCGAAAATTTTTTCAATAATTCAACTCGCATATGTATATTATGTAAGTTTAGCACATGAATCTGTACTTAATACTTATGCGTTTCATACAAATCGCTTTGAACATAATTCATTAATATTCATAAATAAGGCATGAGCACGAGAGGGATTTGGACTTTCGAGTATCGCTACGCCGTGACGAGGCCCGACAGCTGGCTGAACGTCATCGCTTCCAAATGGAAATGATGCTCGATCGTGTCACGCGAATCCCTACGCTATTCGAGCGCTACTCTCAGGTAAACTCCCCTCATCTTCACCCATTTATCACTCGTATCTGGCTGATACGCACATGATAGCGCTTTTAGAACAACAGAGCATTTTTAATTCATTCGATTACAGGACACTTCATCAGTCGATTTTCCAACGTACTGTATACGTTTAAATCCTTAAATATAATTAGTTTATAGGAATATTAATGCACATGTTTGAAAAGTAAAAAGCAATATTTTATAGCAGAGTGTGACCCAAATTCGCATTTAAGTCGCGCCTAATCCGTGACTTAAGTAGCCAATTATGCGACCGTAAATATTGCACTCATTATGCTTCTCGGTATAAAAATTGACTGCTTACATCATAGACAGGCATGACTGTGGATTCAGGTAGATTGTGCTGTAAAATTGTATACGATGCTAGTGACCGAGCTGTCCCATAGCTCTATAATATAGCTCATAGAACATCACCCTCGTTGCGCTCGAGCGCTAACAACATGCATTACAACAATGGGTCACTTATGGTACATGTAACGTAATATATCAAAATGTAAGAGCATTGAGAAAAAGATCATTCGTCTGACGACCGTTGTATAATAATGCAGAATGAATTTTTTCTTCGAATTTTGTTATTAACAAGGTTTTTATAATAAAATTACGATAACCACATATACACTATTCAAATTCATTATTATCGATAGATGTAGAGCATCGGTTGCGAGTCTGTCAGCATCCTTTATATTTCCGATGTCTAATTTAATTATGATAACAGTTTATTTTTTTTAGCAAACTCATAATTGAAAAACTGCTTTTCTCCGATTTGAGCACAATATGCTAATTGTTGCTAATCGAAGGCTCGATTGGACTGGTTTGCATACGTAATAAGATATCATTTACCAGCGGCCGTCGATCCGACTTCGTTATTTCTCATCCTTTCTTAAGCATAATGAATCAAAGATGTAAAAAATTCAGCGCTGCTGTTCAAAGAACTCATCGATGCTCTTGCCACTATCTAATCTATTGAACAGTATAAACCACCGCGGCAGTATAAATCACCGTCAATCCTAAGCTTTTGTTTCTTATCTTTCTTTCAAAATCAAAATCACCATCAACGCACTCACTCACTCTCGCTCTCGCATATCGACGCTCCGACTTGAGGATGAGATGATGTTGCAGAGCTATCAGTCAGTCATGCAGCTCCACCCGAAGCTGCATCACATCGGTATCAAGTCAAGTCAAAACCGCTCTAGCCCAACTGGCAAGAAGAAGAAAAAGAAGAAGCAGCAGCAGCATTCCAGCAAGCGTCAGAGCTGCTGCAGCAGTGTGGACTCGTATGTGAGCCTCGCAAGCAGTTCACGGCCAAACTCGGGCTCGCTCACGAGCTCTACAAGCACACCACCCTCGTTCGTCACCAGATCTTCCGTTGGCTCGCGCTGCAAGTCCTCGACGCCGAAGCCCGCGGCGAGCGCCTCAGCCGAAAAGAAGAAACACGACAGGGGTCCGCTGAAGGTTTCCATCAACGAGACCGCAGAGCTCATCGAGGACGCGAGACACCGCCATGAGATCGAAGAAGATGAACGCTTCTCGATAGATTCGGCAAACAGTCAAGTGCAGCGCGAGGAGAGAGAAAAACGCGCACTCGCCGACGACGATCACGAGAACATCGAGAAAGAGTGATTTTATTGCTCTTCCTGCATACCCGTACTGATCTACCTACACATTTCAGTTGCTTTTCATAACTATCGTATATTTCTATGTATCTTTATGGTTTTCAGTGTTATCTAGTCATGCCTTTGTTGCTTTTTTGTAGACTATTAATTGTTTGTACACTGTTCATTGTTTATTATTTATTCAAAAATGTTTAAGATACTTCCAATGTACCCCAGTGCAATAATTCTGTTATAAATATGTTTAAAGAAACGGTTGAACGTTGATGTGATAAAACAAGATTTATTCGTATAAAATTGTTCCGTTGAATCTTACATGGAAACCACATTTAAGTCTAAGACGCAATTTTGTATAGATTTATAAACTTCCATATCGCAATACATGTAGTATTGTAAATAGTAACTATCTTGTAACAATGACCAATCAATTAAACTGTCACAGTTAAGCCAATTCACATCTTTTGTCTAGGCTTATTATTTTATTTCAAACTGTAACAAATTTTAAATTAAGCTATACATACACATATAGCTTTTTAAAATTTGTTATGTACATACATATATTATGTATGCATCTAGGGAGAAAAAATCTTGGACAGTTTATATATGTCTTGTTTACACCCGAGAAGTATATACTAGTTTTCTTTACACGAGGACTCAAATTACGCTGCACTACTCTCGATACGTTTGGGAGAAAAAATGGTACTTTCAGGGCAGCGTAAGAAAAAATAATTATCCCAATTATAAAACATTACGCATAAAAATGTTGTTTATGTTAATGAGTTGTTCATAATTCCAAAACTGAAATTTTACATAATAACAAAAATTTCCACGAAAGCATAACTCATAGTTAGATACAAGAGGAAATCCATGATTTCATGCAAACAAATCTGTCCAATAAAAATAAGTTCGATCTCACGATCTATTAAAAAATAGTCAAGTCTTTTATTTACAACGAGCAATAAATTTTCCTTTTGCACGAGCACCACAGACGCACATATAAACGAAATTGCCAAAGGTATACAGAGTAAAATAAAATAATTATACGAGTATCAATCTCTTTGAGTTGTGAAGTTCTAGTAAAAATATTGCAACAATACTGCGATCGGTATCAGTAGCTCATATTGTCAAGTATCCAGTCGAGGTAGTGATCAACGCGTGTGTAGACACCTGGGTAGCCCTGGGTACCGCAATTTTTAATACCAAAACTAACGACACCGTACTGGACATAGCGCGAGTCACCGTTGTAGACTGCAGGACCCTGGAGTGGACCACCAGAGTCACCGCTACAAGAGTCACTGCCTTGCTGACCACCCATGCATATCTGCTTATGCCAAACTTGTGTATCCTTTGCGTATACCGAAAAGCACTGGTCCTGCGGGAAACGTGGCAGATTAACCTTCAACATCACTGGACTGGAAACGCGATCCTCGGTTATACCCCAACCAGTTACCGTCAACTATTGATAGAGAATAAAAAGTATTACTCTTTGTAGATCTTAATATCACGCAATGTACATGTCATAAATTAAATCATTGTTAGTTTCTTGAGTAAAATCGCTTACGTATATGCATACCTTCTTCGATCGTATTTGCGCAGCAGAACCGATTGGCATGCATATAGGCTTGGCATTAGCAGGTCGAAAATCAATATCACGGTTCACTCTTATCAGAGCGATGTCATTGTGCAGAGTAGCTCCTGAAAATTCTGGATGGAAGATAACTTGATCCATACCAAAGTCTTGATATCTTTCGTTGCAGACCTCTTCGCTGCCTATACCTTGACAGTCTCTTTCCGATGCTAAATCGTGCTCGCCCACTCTTACTCCTGTCAACTGCATATCTAAAAAAATGATTTTCTTTCACTTAAATTTAAGTGTATGCTACATTCAAATCCAAATGCTACTTTTCGATCACAATTCTAAATTGTTTGCTAAAAACAGAATACCTCGTTGTGTAAATCGTTTCAACCAGGTTTTAACAACAATCGATTCAATTGTAGTGTGGCAACACCTCTGTTACGTACCAATGAGCACAAATTAATGGGCCTTCATACGAACATAGTATGGTAACATTGTATGTTGAATTTATATACAGCGCAAGAAAATTTTCTCCGCTTGACCCGGTGATAAACGTTTGATCGCGCCACCGATCTTTTTGAGAAATTAAATCAAATATTTTTTAAATTTTATTAATAAATATAAACGTTGTAAGCAGTTAATTGATCCATCTATCACAGATAGAGCAAGCTTAAGCGGAGAAAACTTTCCAAGATTTTCAAGGTTTTTAATAAAATAACGGAAAACCGGAATGCTACGAGCTCGCTTCATTGCGTACTAGATGATTCAAGAAATCATCTCATATTTTTTTATACTGAAAATCGCTTTGTTTGGTCAAACCGATAGTCTTTGAAACAGGGAAAACCCTTGTTTTCCTCATTTACTACGGATATAAATTCAACACGTAACGTTAGCATGCAGGCCTCTTCACAAGATCTTTTTTAGTTTTCTCTCTGCGCTCTTGATGCACATTTTTCCAATATATGATCGTAAACCAAAATTCTGGAGCAATGCCTAATAAGTTTATGGAAAGAATGGGAGTAAGGTTTGCTTACACGATTTTAAGTTAGTGACGCAGTGGGCGGCAGTCAAGATGTAACGTTTGTTTATCACGGAACCGCCGCAGCGGAATTCCGGCTTAGATCTACCAACCCTATAAGCTAGAAGCGCCATCCACGGGAATTCTTGTATTCCTGTTACATTTCCTCCTATAATCTTGTCCCGATTAATAATACCACATCTTGTCTGATCTAATAGTCGTAGGTTTGGATGATTCCTAACATCCGTTGGCTGCGAATCAACTTGTTCTGGCCGGCTCCAGGGTCGAGTCGTAGAAGATGCCTACAATGTCGAAATGATAGCGATTAGTGAAATGCATTTTAATATTAAAACTGATAAACTTACAGATAAATTGTCACAGCAAACTTTAGGGTCTATTCCTTCGTAACCACACTTCGATTGCTGTAGATAATTTAGAGATGACTGCCGTAACGGCTTCTGCTGTATCAAATCGAGTAAAGCAGGGCACGACTTTATATTTATACACGTGCCGGTTCTTCTGTTCGGCGTAGTACACACGTCGTCTTCTGGATAGATGAATTCTAACATAGTCAAATGGTACAAGCCTCTTATTATTTCAAAAATTTGTATGTTTCGCATAATAACAGGTTTGTTGTCAAGCTTATTTCCATGGACATTATTGACTCATAAATGTTTCCGACATTGCTGATATTACATTTTAATTCAATGAATTCATTAGCTTTTTCTCGTCGAAATAAACACAATCCGATATACTAGACTTTTCACGAACATTTTTCAAACTTTCAATCATTTTTAAAGACTAAATATGCGCGGAAGTAGATGTTTCCTTATCCTAATAATTTGAATTCCGAAAAAAATCGCATTATACTAATAAAGGATCGAGACGAATCGAAATAAAAATAACATCCTATGCATGAAATGTATGAGTAATTCGACCAAAAGCCGTGTTCTTCTCTGCCTGTTGACAACTTTGAGAGGCATGTGAAAAGCTTTATTTTGAAAAAAAACATGACTGCTTCGATTTAATAAGGCTTTTAGTGTACTTTGTACTGCATACATAAAATTGTTCCCTGGGAAAATCGTAGTTTCAAACCATTCAAAACTGATATTTTTTGAAGTTTTTCGGCACAGAGTTTTGACTTGCATTCTTTGCGCTTTTTATTTGTGATGTTTTAATGAGTTTAATACGCAATAAGAGTAAACCAACGAACACTTTCTCGAAATCGCGTTGCCTTTTTGTTGTATGACTAATCGAAAACAAACTCGAAACGCAAGTCGAAAAAGCTACATAGATTCCTGTATAATGTACAAAACTTACAGTTGAGTAAACGAAAACTAATTTTGCAAAAATTCCATCTCACGCGAATATTATATACAGATTTATTTAGAAACCCAAGGATGAAAATCGCCGTCAGAATACAATCTATAAGTCGACGAGTGTAAAATCGCAGAAACATGTGTACATAGAGTTATCGAAGCCAACATAAGCAAACAATTATTTACGCCGGCAGCATACTAGCGTATACTTACGTGTAGACGCTTTCGGCACTAGGATGAGAACGAGCGCGAGTCCGAGAACTTTCAAACTCCACATCGTGATCCAGTTGCTGGTCTGCGCGCGCTACCAAAATGGAAAACGAGATAAAATAAGAAATTGGAAAAGCGTCAGCGCCGCGCGTCGCTGGCCACGGGAGAGGCAGCGCGTGGAATAAAGAGAAGAAAAAGTCGCTATATAGGCGGCTAGAGAAGCGCTCGCGGCGGCGGCGGCGGCGGCGCACAATACGTTGCGAGCGGACTGTCGGTGTCGACTATAAGCCAGAGAAAAAAGTGCGTCGGAGAGTTAAACGATTGCCATACTAAAAAATCCGGTACGCGCAAACACGGACGCGACGAGAAGCAAGTGCGATCGCGCGAATTTGCGTGCGCTAGCGTATATACTATACGGCGGTCTCCAGTGCGCCGCGAGCTAACGTGATCAACCAGTTTTATTCCGCGCGCGCGTGTTTTCCCGCGCGCGTGAGTTTCGCGCATGCACGCACACTCGATCTCCCTCCCTCCCTACCTCTCTACCTCCTTCCACCTTCCCCCTTCTCCTCCCTCCGCCACCCCCCCTCCCCCTCCTGCCCCCTCTCTTAATCCACGCACATGCGACTATCGGAGGGACCGCCGTTCATTTGTGTATATAATGTGCTCTCCCCTCCGCATTTCTCGAGGACTTCTTCCTTTTTTCGTGCAGCGCTCCTTTCGTCGTCGACGTCCGGTCGAATGCGGGCGCATCGCGAGTCAACGATATATTACGGAGGCCTCCGTATAGCTGATGACCATCATCATCATCAGCGGCCGCATGCTGCCATCTGCCCGTTAGCCTTGACAGAATATGTCAAACGGTTGCGAAAATCGAGAAAAATGATATTCTCAGCTCGACGCGCTCTCGGCGCAATTTTCTCTCGAGAGTTTAAATCCTCTATACAGTAATACAGTCGTGCGGAGCGAACCACGCGGCTCTCTACCTGCTCTATAGAGCCGTATCACATTTATTCTGCTCGTCGCTTCGAACCCCGCATTCGTAAGAAATTGTTTGGCTGCTCTCGGCTACGGCTCAGCTATGCCAACTCATCTTGCTTTGCGTTTTTACCTGACTTTGCTAGAATTGGAGATATTTTCTATTACGCGGGACTGTCGAAACAGATGGCCGAGGAACTATTAATCCAAGTCCACGAGGAATCACTGTTTTAACAGCTGATGGCTATGTGAGCGTGAGAGCCTGTCAAATTAACTAAGGTCATGAATTATTCAGTGCGTCCCTGCTCTCCAGTAATTTATTACCATTTTCTTCTTTTGTTTAACAAGGCTTCTTCGCACGAAAAATACCTTTTTCACTGCTAAACTATCGCTTTTCTGGGAATAATCGTCATGCGTGATTATAAGTCAAATATATAGCTATAGAATTAAACAAAGCGCTGGACTATAGAGAACGATGTTATTATACTATAATGTCCATCAGATGTAATCTTGCGTCGAAACATGAAACACGTTACGACACTTATATGACTGAAATACAAGTGAGTAACTTAATTTATTCATTTTCACATCAAAGCAACTTCACGCCGAAGAGAATGGTAAAAAATCTGAATTCACAGCTTTTCAGTCTTTACTATTTATTTTTTAAATAAATAGTAAACCTCGCTCGGCGCGTGTACAAGCACAGTTAATAATTTATTTAATTTCGCGAGCTTGTTCTCTAATAAAATAGCCAAGAAAACAAGGAACAATAAGAAAGTTTATTGAATTTGAGAAGCATTTGTTAGGAAAACCTGCAATTGTGTTACACACTAATTTGCACAAGCGAATAATCTTCTACGCAGGCGCCGCGCGCGCGCACAGGTCGTTTATAGCTTCACGACGAGAGAAGGACATCGAAGGGTGTTTTCTGTTTGCTCAATATTTTTCGGTTCCAATCTGATCAGCGCGCGTACAAAATCGTCAGTCGATTGGAACGTGAATAGACGACTAAATGTACAGGCGTTAGACAGTTCGGAAAAATCCGAGCTGCTCATGCGCGCTTCGTTGCCTTGAAGAAACCAGTCGTTTTCTCCGTCATTATGAACTGGGATTCCCCGACATTGCAGGCGACGCTTTAATGTAACTAGTGTGCATGAGTCCATTAAGCCCTCTTGCAACACTGCCACATGAGCCGATCTATCTTCGAAGCTATATATTTAACTGGAGTAAAAACCAATCAAGTTTTCTTTGTTACCAGATTCATCAAATATTTTAATTTACTAATCAACTGACTGGACCAAAATAAACTGGATGGAAGGAATGATTATGCATATTAATTCGATATTTCCCTGTTTGTGATCCTGTGGGTAATTTTGATTACTCATACGATCATTAACCAAAGACATTTTTTTCTTCTTGTCAGAAGCTTAAGTTTATGATTAATTATTGCACATAATAGAATGATGATGCTTTTATTCTTGTCGCATCAGTGTACTTTAGTCAGCAGAATCAAGCCAGATTGTAGTGAAACACTATTTTCAAATTTACTCTGGCTTGCTGCGCTTGCTAATCTTTGTTTGTTATTATCTATTAACTAATTTTACTTTGGTCCGTTCTATATCATAAAAGTACGAAAGAGTCAGTCGATTTTCATTTCATAATATGTATAATTCTTTTATAAGTTTCAATGCGAATGCATGTTGAAATATAGAATAATCTTACAAGAATTGACACAAATATAGGAGAAGATCAAGCTCAATTCACTGCACGTAATTCTTATGAAAATTAATCATCAGTTATTTTATCATCTTGTTTGGCCTATATAAGTTATCCTTAACCTTTCTACCAATTGACCGCAAACGAGACTGATAACGGTTTCTTCGTTCTCTCATGTTTATGTATACTTCGAAACTCATCGATAAGCCGATTTCTAGTTTTCTATATATTCATCTTTTCATCGTCCACACTAATGCCCGTAATTACTACAGATTTAAATTGATTTCATAATAAAATATTGCAAAATATATAAAATTTGTACATAAAAAGTTTCGAAAACTGATTTTAGACCGGCCACAGAATGCTTTATAAAAGGTAAAACAAAAAATTACTTTTTATTTTCGAAGAAAAAATAAACGTTTGCTTATTTAAACAGCATTAAAAAACAAAAAACTGTTTTGGACGCTCAAAAATATTTTTGTGAAAATATACACAGCTGCACATATGCAGATGTATATATATATGCATATATAATAAATTACATAAATATATAGATATATATACACGCACGCAAAAATATTTTTGAGTTTTGCTATTTTAATGTAAGTAATGCTCTTTTAATCAGCTAAGGTTTGTATCTAACATATCAACAAAACCTCCTTGAATTGAGTAACATAAAATTTTCAAACAGAGTTTATTTTAATATTTTTAAATAAAAGGACTAGAGCGACATATGCGCGCTGCATGTGCCCTAACCTCTTTCAGAACCATGAGACATTAAATCAGATTCCACGAAAAAAAGAAATTAATTTAAATTAATTTTAAACGCATATACAACGCATAAGCCAATAAATATCTTGAATTCACAACTTCCGGTAATGATTTTTTTACATAAAAAATGAGTAAATCAGTGATGATGATGGTTATCACATATATTTTTATGTAGCAATATAATATTATCGCATATATTGAGTGTTATACTACACCATGGACCGCTGATAAATATGTTTGTAAACAAGAACTTTTATTATGAAACAAGATTTTGTATAACCTTCCCGAGAAACAAGTTATTGATTTTTTACTTATTTTTTATGCGGACTTCTGCTTTCTTCTTGTATGGCAGCCACATCTTTTGCATATAAACAACTCATTATCATGACCCCGAGAAAGATAGGTGTAGCATCCACCTATAAAGTAATTTGCGAATACAATTTACAGTCTGGAACGGTGCCCTTTGAGTGGCAACAAAATGAAAGAGGACAACGTTGAGTTCGCCACTCAGCAGCTACTTTAATACGCCACGCTGTTTCTATTGGGAGACCGCATTCCACTACAGGATATATTCACATACGTGTGAAATTTTTGCAAAGGATGCATCGTTAAAATAATGTCTGTGTATTCTAGCTTCTTAAATTCCAATTCTCAAATCTTCAGAATTTCTTACAGAGACTTATTCTCGTATATCGTTATTATATATAAAATATAATATTTTTTACTATGATGTATATATAGCATTATGCAGGTTGAATATGTGGGCACAATACATATTGATAAAAACGTAAATATTTAATGCGGAAGAATCCAAGGCTAGTAAAATTATCTCCTGGTTTTGGGACTTTCCCATCAGACTTATATCAATAGTTTTAACCAACAAACCATGCTTCCTGCTGTAAGGTACACTACTATGTAAATTCTACATATCAAATCAAGTTGTTGCAGCACAGTTTATACAACTTTGCATAATTGTGAAATCTTTGTCTTTTCCGGGAGTAAGATTCTGATTTCGTTTCAGAAAACTAATTACACAAATACTTATCTTTGATAGCGTTGCTATTGTAAGATATTATTCATACTCAAGCAACTAAAAACGTGAATTTTCCATTCTCAACTACAAAGTATTATAAAAATCATAAAATTTTATTTTTTCATAATTTTTACGTAAATTAATATATTACATTATACTTTCTCTATCTAAAATGTTTTAAGACTCTAATAAAACCATTTTTTCGTCTTCTGTCGTTTGGTCACACCGTCAATCTTCACAGGAAAGTTATAAAGTTAATAAACAAAATCGGAATGAACGCAAAATCAAAGAGTTGTTACACGCAGATAGCAACACTTCATAAAACACAATCAAGGCCTCATCTTGCTTAAAATCCAGGGCCTGTAATCGTAAACCTTGGTGTAGACACCAGGCCAACCGTCCATTCCACAAGGTGAAGGTCCGAATGAGACGACTCCGGCTTCGATCCACCTTAGCGTTCCATCTGGTAGTCTGTCGAGCTGCATGAGGGGACCACCAGAGTCGCCTCTGCACGAGTCCCTGCCTTTCACGCCACCTGCACAGAACTGGCCCTCACCCAGAACGACGCCTGCGGAACCGTATCGCTGACCACAGACCTGCTTGTCGACCAGAGGCACGTTCACCTTGAGCTTGACATCGGACTCGGAGCGATTTTCAGTTTTACCCCAACCAGCGACGGTGAGCTTATTGCCCAAATCTGAGCTCGTGGGCAAGCAGATTGGTTTAATGAAGTTAGTAAAGGCTACGTCCTGCGACAGACGCAGCAAAGCGATATCGTAGCGTTCATCACCGCCAAGGGGCGCGTAGTCCTCGTGAACAATTTGCTCTTCAATACCGACATTTATGGGCTCGTCAGAGCAGATAAAGCCATCGCCACCGTCTGGAATGCAGTCCGGATTGGTTGCTGTGTTGTATTCGCCCAGACGAACAGATTGCAGACTCCAGGTTCTTGGGAGTTCACGGCCCTTGAGGCAGTGAGCTGCTGTGAGAACGTAACGTTTGCTAATCAAGGCTCCGCCGCAGGCTAGCGTTTTACCGTTCGCTGGAAACAAAAAGAAGCCCAGTGATCAAAAATAGCGTGTGTTATAAATTTTACTGTACATCAGTACAATAAATGGGACAAACGGCCTTCCACGAAGAATACAAACGCTCTCGATTATTTTGTAAAAAAGAATGCAATAACAGATTAGTAGGATAATAATTCCACCATTATTTTGAAGACTAATTGTAAATTGTTCTGTCATGAATTTTTATAAAGGTATTGTAAGTTGTTGGTTAATCGAAAACAATTACATTAAATCACTCTCTATTAATTGTTCTATTGTGACTGAAAAGTTATATTATAGATATTGTAAAGATTAAGCTACTTTGGTATTTCTATATTATCACAGATATATAAATGTATCTTAAATGATTGAATGACTCTTTCCTATGTTATTTATTCTACGCATGTAATCAACAGAAGTATAAACAAAAGCGATAGCAAAGAAAAGTATGGAGCAAGAGTACTTAAAACAATGTTCTCATCAGAATTTTAATAAAACTAACTCATTAATTGTTGTAACTTTTTACATTTTTAGCACTATAATTAACTGTATTACTAATCCAAAAGTATCGTTGCTTTTTAGATCGAAATTGGACCAGAGAGCAACCTTAATTATAAAAGAGATAAGTACATTGCTCACGTCACTCCATATTGAATGGTAATCAATGTCACTGCGTTACGTTCTAAATTCCGTTGCGCATATACATAATTATTCACGAACGACGTACAATTCCATCGAGAAAATGGAGCTCTTTAAATAATGTTTCCCCTTGCCCGCTGATACTTACGCTTGCGGTACTCCAGAAGTGCCATCCAAGGAAACTCGTCGAGCTCTGTTGCATTGCCACCGATAATACGATTTGACAAGTCGCGACCGCAGTCGGTAGGTAGCAGGTCGTTAGTCGGGAAGTTGCCGTTGTTACCCTGATCAGGTCTCCAATCAGTCACGGGTCTGTTAGGACCAATATTGCTGTTAGGGGTGGTTTGAAGGACACTGTTTTGGACACAACAGACTAATGGATCGCGACCTTCAAAACCGCACTGACTTCTCTGCAAAAACTGGATTCCCGATGCACTGCGAGGCTGAGCGGTCAGAATGGACATCAACGGTGGACACTGTTTTAGATTAATGCACACACCGATGTCATTGCTTGGACTGCGGCATGGTCCACCGCTCTCTGAAATATGCAATTAAGAAAAGGTGCAGAAGTAATGAAATCGGTTCTTTCGTGAACAAAGAAGTTTTATGCAGCAATCATTTAACATGGAAAGAACCAGTTTATTATAATGACCAATATTAACGCGAAAGGGTTATTTACGTACGAGCAAGAACAGTGCTGATCAGTGTTAGTCCAAGAACGAGTAGAGCTGTTCCAATCCTGGAGCCCATAGTCAATTTCGGTTTGGACGCTTCAGTAGTTGATATGAAATGAGCCGCCGTTCAAAAAGTCACGGGCGCACAAGCGTCGCGATAACGTGTGCGATCGACGAATGTAAAGTCGAGAAACGAGCTGCCGTTCCGTGACAGAAAGCGAGAGTCCGGTTAGCCGAAGATTCGAGCGGCGACTGTGTGTACTGGAGCTGATGATCCAGGGTAAACTACTCTCCCACCACTGCCCACTTTGCGCCCGCACGAAGACAACGACGACGCTTCAATACAAATCGGTTCCGATGATTGTGCGCTTGCTTGCCTTGAATTGCGTTAAGCTTTAATTCTTCCTAAGTGTATATGCAAACTTTCCATATTTCCTATATACTATTTGGCTTCTCTCTCTCTTTCTCTTTCACTCTTTCTATCTGTCCCTCTCTCCCGTTCTCCTCTCTCGTTTACGCTGTCTCACTCTCCCTATCGTTTGATACGTATAAGTACCTCACCAGTTAAATGATAGGTCACAAGGAACTTAAAAAATTTGAAATACATTTCTTGGGATTTTTGAACGAGTAAACAGAAGAAAAATAAGATTTGATACGCGGTTCTTCTAATTTTAACTCAGAATCGCTAAAACCGATAGGAATATTTCAATTAGCATCTAAAATAATTCACAGTGTTATTTTCGTGAGTCTCCTTTTTTTAGTGAAAAATTATACTGTAAAATTTAAGTTTTGTTACCAAATTATGAAAAATTTTATAACTTTAAAAATATGTACTGTATTAATAAATCATGAATTATTTATATAAAGTAATAGACAGCTTACCAATGCATTAGAATATAACAAATAATTTGTCTCACAGTTAAATTATAGTCAGTTAAATTATCAAAATATTATTTTTATGTACGTGTTAGATACTGTGTTCACCTTTGAGTATCAGACCATCTCTTTTACTGACTATTTTTGCTTACGTAAGAAAAGTTGAATAAAATTTACTTTGATGCAACTATTAATTCAGAAGAAGCTATTTGTAGTATCGCATGACTAATACGGACTAAGAAAACAATCGTAAGTTGCAGTAACAAATTTTTCCTTGTAAAAAAAATTTGGATTCCACTAAAAATTCTTTATTAAAAAGAAGTTTTACCATTTATTTTTGCATGTTACGATTTAAGATACTACAATGTGGCATAGTTTTTGTTTAGTGTTTTTAAAATCCTAAAAAAGACCGTATAATTAAAATAAATCAGGTCTTATGAAACTTCACATTTTTTATAAAATATTGACTAACTAATTTGTAACGTGATTGTGATCTATATTATGATGGAGTCGTTTTAATAAAATTAGACAAAATTTAACGATCTTTCATATATTATTAGTATATTGTAAATAGGTGTTGCAATATATTTTAATACTTATTCAAAGTTTACATTATTGTTTAAGCTGTACGGAATCTTCAACCTTTGTATAACCGTCAGACAAGCCATAATTTTCGCAAGCATTTTAAAATGAATGAGATAGAGGCAACTCTTCCATTAGTTCTGAAGCTCTTTGATTCCCATCATTGATCCACCCAAATCATCGATGCATCTTCACACCCATACACATTTGATTTTCTGAAAGACTAATAGTTTGAGATTAGTACTGCTTGAAGCATTCATCTCGATTACCTAATGATAAAGATGTCATACATCGAATTTTTATTTAAAATCACAATTCTTCATGAACAATTGTCTGTTCGACCTTGGCGTCGATAGGCTTCTCGGCTCAGAAAGTTAAATCATCGGAGCCATCTGGCAGGCAGTCGATTTCGGATGAAGTGTCATATTCACCGAAATGCACACCGCTCACCTTCCACATGGGGTCCGGATTGTTTGCGCAGTGGGCGGTAGTTAATACGTAGCGTCTGCTTATGAAAGATTCACCCCAAGCATATTGTTTTTCAATCGATATATTTAAAATTTTATATTAAAAGTAAGAAAATTCAATTATTTATATATAAATATTTATCAAATTAATAACGGCAGTTCGTATACCATAAGTGCATTATCTATGGAAAGTATTTGAAAGTAAGAAGAAGTTTTTAAACGATATAACCCTACCATAGTCAGCAGATGGAAGCTTAATTTTGCGATCGTAGTCTGTCAGATATATGATAAGATCTTGTATAACATTTAGTGATTACGTATTACTTATCATTACAGTATATTCAATAGTACTACTAGTTGTGGCAGAATTTGCTAAGGATGTAAACTTTTCAGTAGACACAACATTAGTACTCGTTACTGGAGCCATATATACTCCGCAGTAACATGAGATGATGTGCTAATTGTTTCAGTAGTCACACTTGGTGCTATAGTTTGCATTTCTTCAGTTATGTCATGTAGTACCGTAGAAGACAATGATAGTAAGTGAAGTGATTTCCAACCTCGAAGCATTTTTTGATCATTTATTATCAGAACTTACAATTTTAGTATTTATGATGCCGATCCATCAATATCAGATTTGTATACACTACATTCAGATATTGAATCTTCTGATAAATTTTTTTTTGTTTTTTTTTCTACACAACAAACTACATGCTCAAGTTGTATGAATCTACAAGTAGATTTTAATATAATTTAATAACAATTCCATCCTTGCAATCAATTTCTATTTTTTTTTTTTTAAATAATCATTACGAGCAATTCATTACCAGTTGATGAAAGAATGTTGTACAACAACCAATATCCGCCAATATCTTAAGTATTAAACAATTTGAACATAAATTTTCACGTACCAAAAATAATTAAAATAAACTATACTTTAAAGTTGATTATATATTTATTTTTAATTAATTAAATATGGATTAAAAATGATTTGGTATACATTAGCTAATCATAATTGACATTATCAACAATCCAAACAATAAGAACCCCAAAATAATGATGAAAAAATCTAAGATTCGTCAAACTTTAGAAATAAAACAGTAACAATACAACTTTATATATTATTTAAAATTTTTTAATTAAATTAATTTAGTTTTATGTGCGACTAAGGCCTTGAGTATGATTGTTGAAAAGACAGACTTTTACTTTCAAACTTCCGCGAAGTCATTAATGAAACATGAAGAAAATGATGGTATCTATTCAAAAAATATATGTTTATGATTCTTAATGATGAGTAGAAACTGCAGTATAATCATACTTTTTATTGTTGCGATTGATCCATCGCGTAACTATAAGGATCAGTATAAGCAAGGTGACAGGACACTTTGCTAGTATGTATAATATAATTGTACATTTTACATATGTGTATTATGTACATTGTATATGCACATAGATATGTGTGTGTATGGGTGTGGGTGTGTGTATTATAGATTAACATAGTGGCGTGATAATTTTAGTGATACAAATAATAAGTAAATAGTAAAATATATTTGCATATTTATTCTAAAAATTATATTATTGAATAACAACACTACGATGCAATAACAAAGTGATAAGCAATTCTTAAGGTTTAAGCTTGCTGAGAATCCAAGACAAATAATTATGAACTTTGGTATAAACGGCGGGCCAAGCCCGAAGTCCGCAAGGTGAGTGTCCAATAGAGACAACAGCATCAATGACCCACTTGTTAGCCTTGCCAATCTCCCTCACCTGCTTCATGAGTGGTCCTCCCGAGTCACCCTTGCAAGTGTCTTTACCAGCTAAGCCACCGGCGCACATCTGACTTTCGTCAAGAACTATGTTCTTGGTGAGGTAGGTCTGTCTGCAGGTGTGCGAATGCACGTGAGGAAGGCTGACCTTGAGCTTGATTTTAGAGCTAAACTTTCGCTCCATCTGTCCCCAACCAGCGGACCAGTAAAGCTTACTAACGTCTCCGCTGGTCGGCAGACAAATTGGTTGGACATAACGTGTCGTCTCGACATCACGGTCAAGGCGGAGCAAAGCGATATCGTTTCTGAAGCGCTCGGGGCTCATATAGCCCTCATGCACGATCTCTCGCTCGATAGGTATTACAAGAACGGGATCGGCACAGGTCATTTCACCATTGCCCTCGGCAATGCAGTCAGGATCGGTACGCATATCGTGTTCGCCGAGACGTACATTACGCAGGCGCCAAGTTGACGGTACAGCGCGGATGCAGTGAGCCGCTGTGAGGACGTAACGTTTAGTGATCAGCGCTCCTCCGCATGCTGTTATTTTACTTTTTGCTGAAATTCCAATATTTTTATTTTGCATTTTTTTATGCCAAGTCTTATTAAGATTGTATAGTATTGACGTTACTAAAGGAAGTGGTCGATGACTTTAATAGAATATTATAGGAATAGGGAGAGTTTAGCAGGAAATGTTTTTTTCGAGCACACTAGTATGATTGGGAAACTCGTATGTAAAATGCCGCGCAAAAGAAAATATTGATAGCATTTATTTACTTATCTATATTAGACAAAGATGTATAAAAGTACCATTCGTTAAATAATTGAAATTAAGTATTTAAAAAATACCAATAATGTTAAGGCCGGGTCTGCTATAAAGTTTATAAAAATTTAATATTTGTTCTAATTCAGTAATTTTCGCATGCGTTCGTCTTTCATGCGGGTATACGGTCAAAATGTAATTATAAAGGCCTGATGATTAACAGTTGTTTCAAATTAATACATAAAAAGCAATCAGAAAGAATAAACATATTCTTACCATCTTCGTATTCCAAGACGGCCATCCACGGAAACTCGTCGAGTTCGGTCACCTCCCCCCCGATAATCCTATTAGTAAGGTCCTCACCACACTTGCCCGGCAGCAGTTGCAGTGGATTCTGGAAAGACTCGTTTGGATCATCGCTCTTCTCCCCGCTCGACTCTTGTCGCTTATCGTTTTTTTCGTTAAAACTGTTTCTGTCGTTAGCATCGTCCTTTGGACAACAAACCTTAGGATTTCTACCTTCGAAACCGCAAGTACTCTTGCGAATGAATTCTAAAGTTTTCTGATGTACGATACCCTTCTTTTTGATGATCTCAAGGATGTAATTGCATTTGTTAATCAACAAGCAATTGCCATCTTGCGCTTCAGGCGTCATGCAACTTCCCTCGTTACGATTTTGAACTATAAAGTAGTCGTCGCAAGCTGCAGTGTCAAGCATATTTATTTATTTATCTTTTTTATTATAATAAAATTGTATCATTACTCTTTGGATGCGTAGTTATTTTCATTGATGAGTATGTCAGGAAAATTAGATTCATGTGAATTAGCTTGATTCATTAGGATTCGATTGCTCATTAATAGTAATCGTAAGAAAAGAATATCAATGTGAATTTTAAAGCAAACATTATGCATTCGCTCGATATGATAATAAATTTGGAAACTTACTAACTAGGTGAAGAGCTCCGCAAATGCTTGCCAAGATGAATGAAGCTTTCCACGTTTTAAGAGTCATTGTTATAACTCATGCGACTCACCATTAATCAGAGAGTCTTTAGCAAAAGACATCCACAATCTGTCGGTTCAAAGATATTGAGTCAGACTAACAAATCTATAGAAGTCGCTGAAGTTCGCAATCTGTTTATTCCACGACGCTAGTAATGAATATTTACTTCTTGCCTTGAGGCAACATACCGCCGAAAACCGATCGAAATTCTCTCTTGCTTGATAAAAATAACTCTTCTTCTCAATAGAGCAGTTCTTGCACATTTCCCGTGTGACAAGCTCGTGTAGCACTCCTCATACAGCGTGTCGCAATACTTTTTTAAGAAATAAAGAAACTGAATTTATAGTTATTATATTACAGAAATTATAACATTGTCCACCACGTCGATTCTATTTGCAAAATACGTAAGTATTATCATATTATTTGTATTGCACAGGTGAAAGATAACGCTGCGTACAACTGTGACCTTAAATAAACTTTAGAACTAAAACGAAACTAAATTTATTGGCATTATATATTTTGAAAATTTATATGATGGATCATATTTGCTAACTTGTTAAGATATTTTTTTAGATTTGATCTTACTAATTGTGCGATTTGTGAATAACGAGTAAGTTGATCGACAAACATGAGCTAACGAAAGAAACAAAAGATATGAGTATAAGTTAGTATAAGTAAAAATAAATAAAGTAAATAAATGAATAGTATATTACGTGCCTAGGGAGGAAAAAACTTGGAGAGTCCATATCTCGTGTATATTGACACCCGAGCCGAAGGCGAGGGTGACAAACACGAGATATGGGCTGTCCGAATTTACTCCCGTGGTGCGTATACTATTTTTCTTCACACTAGCGCCGAAATTACCAATCTCGCTCCTGGCGCCCGGGAGCGAAAATGGTACTTTCGGCGCAGTGTGGAGAAAATTTATTTTATTATTTCATACAGATATATAAAAGTATATAGATAGAAAAAAATGAATCAAGCAATTATTTATGTAGACAATGTATTTATTACAATGTTATACACATCAGCATATCTGAAAGAAAAGAAAGTTATACCTTGCATAAATTAAAAATCTTCTAATACATCATTGCTATTATTTAGTCTACTTTTATCTCTGCATCTGCGACCTGCGGAAAAATGAATTAAATAAACTGAAAAACACGTTCTCGCACGTCGGACAGAAGATTGTGATTGATCTAACACTTTTATTCGCAGATAATTTATCCTCGAAAATCCTTATACATGCATATTAATTAATATAAAGAGCTCAGACAGGGAGAAGAAAATAGAGCAGTAAAATGTTCACGCCTATAAACGTAAAGTAGCTGCAAAGCAAATAGCAAAGGAAACCAAAAAACAGACGTTTACGCCTGTAGACGATCAGCAAGTTACAAGTGAGACGAAAGAAAATATGCTAATATCGGATGAACTAATAAAAAAACGGAGCTGGTTGATAGACGGAGATAAGCGCCGGTTGGCACCAGCGCGTCTCAGGGCTCGAGATGATCAAGGACCCAGAGCATGTATTCGGAAGCCTTGGTGTAGATGCCCGGTACGTTGGTTTCCCCGCAGAGCCTAGTCCCGAAGGAGACTATACCGATGAGATAGTAACGCGGACCCATGGTACTATCCACGCCGACTTTCATTAGCGGTCCGCCAGAGTCACCACCACAGGAGTCCTTTCCGACCACGCCTCCGACGCACATTTGCTGCGAGGTCAGAACTGCAATGTGTTGGTAGTCTTCTTGGCAAGGATTCAATCTTAGTATTGGCACTTTCACCGCTTGCAGTGTATTACTCATCTGAGGCTCATCTGTAGTGAAATCGACATTCTTTTATAGATTTTAAGTCTTTTTGGACAGTTAATTCCTAAAATGTTCTATATTTTGTTCCAACAGTTTTTGATTCTAACATATTGATTCTAACAGTTTTTCATCGTTCAGTGCGCAAATGCTGTCGCAAATCTAGTTAGAAAGATCAGTGCAAAACCGTGCAAAGATGAAACTTCATCGAAAGAGCAGAATAATTTTATAAAGCTATGATGCTTCCATTATCAACCAAAATAACCGAAAGGTATAAATGCATACTTATGTTGTAAATTCCCCAACCAGCAACTTCAGCCAATTGTCCAATCAAATCTTTTTTCAAAAGTTTCCCTCTCATCAAACAAATTGGTTTTACAAAATCTGAAAGAAATTCATACATCAATTTTAATTTATAAGCAAAAATTCTAACGTTATGAGACTCACCATTAAATTTGATCTTTTTATTTAATTTTAGTAGCGCTATATCGTTGCGTAAATTAGGTTTGTTATAGCTTTTATGATATATTGTTTTGGCTGGGTAGAATAGTTGGTAAGGATCATTGCAGACCCAATCGTTGCAATCGGGATCGGTCTCCGTGTTGTGCTCTCCTAGCTGAATCGTGGTAAGAACCATGCTAAAAGTTTTACAAATTAAAAAATTTATAAGCGCAACATAATTTTTAGTATAAAAAATATAAAATTCGTTTATTAAAATGTATTTACTTTGGGGGTAAATTCGTAGTGCAATGGGCAGCAGTTAGTATGAAGTACTCAGTGATAATTGCTCCACCGCAACGAAATTTTAATATTCTTTCACTGGGTTTTAAATCGGATCTCACATATCCAAGCCTGGCTAACCATGGATAAGAACCCATAGAAACATTTTTACCACCGATAATACGATCAGCGTACGACAATCCACAATTATTTCGATTCAATAATTTCCAATTCGGATGTGACGATATACGCTTCAAAATTTCTTTAACAGAAATAGGAAAATGGAAATAACAAATTACTTTATATTGAAATTGTGATTATAGTTGTTTTTCTGCGTCCACAATTTTTATAAATTTTATAATAAACTCTAAAACTTATAACAAAATTTAAACCTTTTGATCGAAGTTGACCATAATTCAATTGGAGTTGAATTATGAAAATCCAAATTAACAACCACTTCATTGTTATACGAACTTAATTAAATGTAATTTATTAAAATTTAACAAAAAGATTGTGTTTGAACCTGAAGAGAAATCGGTCACTACTGGCCTTCACTTTGCATCTGAGTTAGTTACATTACCAGCTTATCTGAATTATTCTTGCTTACAATCGTTGTGCCAATTAATTATTTACAACGCAACGTCAATAAAGATTACACATACACTCTCCCAGCTAGAAATTTTTTTTTATCACTTCAATGAACAATAATAAAAAGACCATATAAAAATTTGAAGTTTTTAAATATTATATTTTTCATTTACATTAATAAAAAAGTGAAATACGCTCCATTCATTAAATTTTTAGAATAATTAGCTTCTTCGAATCAAAATAGTTAAATTAAATAACCTAAAGCTTTTGCTTTTCCTTCTTTGCAGCTTCTGCTAATGCTTCTAATCTTTCATGTTCTGTAATCAATGCTTCCACTTCATTTGCTGGTAGGATTCTCGTTTTTGTCTTTCCATCAACACGTGTTAATGTTGCCATTTCCACTGCACACAATAATGTATATAAATTAATTTTATCGTTTAAGCATTGTTATTTGTGTTTCTAAATTTTAAAACAATTATTTACCCTTATCAGCAGAAAGCTTATTCATGTCCAGTGTTTTAGACATAACTTTAATAGCTAAGGCCATGGCATCCTTCAATGTCATTTCTCCTTCCTTGTATTCTTGTTTTAATGAAGAAACTGCAGCTGCAGAATTGTTACCAATACAGGTAGCTTTCCATCCACCATAATTTCCGCTAGGGTCTGATTGGTAAAGTTGATAACCATAATGACGATCCCAACCCATGTACAAAATTGATACACCAAAAGGCCTTTTGCCACCATATTGTGTATAAGCTTGTTTGACATCACAAAGCCATGAGACCAATTGTTCACAAGGAATGGTTTCTCCATATTGAAGCAGGTATCGCTGACCAATGAGACGCAGTTCATTTGTTAAAACATTTGCATCTGATGTAATTCCTGCCACAGAACATACTACATCATCATTGAGCTTATAAATTTTCTCGGAGAAAAATACTTCATCAAGAAGTTTGTTTATATTTCTTTTTTCAGCTGCTAAGAGGATGCCATCATTGGCCAAAATGCCAAGACAAGTGCCAGCATGACTTATGGCCTCCATTGCATACTCCACTTGATATAAACGACCCTCTGGGGAAAATATTGTTGTTCGGGTGTCATATCTGCGAGCCTGTGATAAAAATGTTAAGTTATTTAGTGAATTACAACAATACAATGAATCCTTAAATTTTGTTGCACATAATGTACTTATTTACTAAGCATTCTTTGAAGTTAAATAATATATACTTGAAAATATACTTGAAATATAAAACAAGAATAAAATACTAGATGACAATGCATTTCTTACATAACCTATAAAACTTTACTTCAAGTACTTCAATAAACTTATCAGTAATTTAATGGGCAATAAAATTTTATTGATAATGAACAATAAACTTCCATCTTACCATTTTGTGCAAAAAAAATTGTACAAAACTTCTATAAATGCACTTTTCACAACTCCGGCGAATCCGATGTGTTCAACTTTTGTCTACAAACGAAATGAGAAGTAGATTTTTACCGACTGCACGGTATCGCGACGACAGTACAGGTGTACGGCGTCAGGACGTCAGTACCTATAATACCGACTCAGCAATTTAACCGCGGTATATTCGCATATACTCTTATAATATTGTATAAAGGTATATATAGGGAATGACGGATACAGAAAAATATCGAATTAATCACGATAAGAAATGTAATAATAGTTGCTAATTATTTCTTTCTTTTAATGACTTTCTAATTTAACATAATTTTCCTAATATTGCTTGCACCTTATCTACACGGATAATTAGGTATAAGTTATTTCAAAATAAGTTATTTGAAGTCATATATACGAGTACTCATGCATTCTTGAACTCGAATAAACTTATTCGCATATATTGTAGATATATATTGGAGTTCTCAGGAGCTCAGGAGCAGAGCTGAGCTGATGAGCAAAGGAGCTGGCAACTGCTACCTGCTAGCAGCAAGCAGGAAGTATAGCGACCAGAGACGGTAGCGACGCTCGTCGAGCATACATATAGGTATACTAATTGAACTTGTTATAAGTTTTACAATGTTTTCGAGGAGCATACAGAACGGAACAGATGGGATGAATTCTTTTGCATACAAGAAAGTCTCCAAGACGCTCGATCCTCAGTTCAGCCATCGAAAATTTAATTAAAAAGAACGAAACAATAATTTTGCTCTCTGCACTTCTGCAGGTTTTGTGAAATTATATTTAATATACCTATAGATGGTTCGGTTCTTTTCTTCGTTCTTTTGGGAATTTGGGCAATTTGGGCTTTGGCCGCTTTGGGCGAAGCGCGCTGTAGCGCCCTCTGGAACGAACCAGATCCAGATGTACAATCAGTACAATGTAGTACTGCGTGCACATCGGCTACGTTACGACTGATGCAAGACGTTGAATAATTAAATGTTGGAGAGTTGACATTTCTATTGAAATATCCGTGTAACAAAGACAAACGGCAAACGTGCAACTTGAACCTAGAACTACCGTGTTTAGCGTGAGGAATTCATAAGCAGTTAAAACACAGCAGTGTAGTATGTGCTTTGTTGATTGCTGTCATATTACAAAAAAACCACGTGAAGAAATAATTACGAATCAATCAGGTATGTATTCTGTTTATTACCGACATGAATTCATTCTTTTGTATTGAAAACATGCATGCAGAATAAACTACTTCAAATCTATTCAAATTTTATTGTTGCACGAAAGGTAGTTTATGGTAGCATAACCGTATGAATCTAAATAATATACTAATTTTGATATGAAAAAAACTAAAATTTTCTATTTGCTAGTTAAAATAGTTATAAGAGTGCAATTATATGAGTTTACAATTTTTTTGTTAATTTAAAGGAAAATTATAAATATAGTAGATAACCATGAGACGAGCAAGAATCAAAGCAGTTGCCACAGTTCCTATCCGTCGAAAGGCAGGACAAGATAATGTATCAACAGATATTACTAAACAAGAGGATACAACAGTTTTAGAAAAAGTACCAAAAGATAAAGAAACTGAATCTGTGATTGTAGATATAGAAAAAGAATCTAAAAATTCTATCACTACAACAAATTTGGAAAAACCATCCATTTCTCATTCGCTGTTGAAGGAAAGTTTGGATATCGCAGATCCTGAAGTTATCAAGCAATCTGACATCAAAAATGATACTCAGCCGGTATTAAAATGTAATGACCCACAAAAAATGACAACTCCTGCTGCTGATGGTACTAGTTTTTTATTTTTAATGACATGAATTAAACAATTTGAACATAATTTTAAATGTACAATGTACTTTCATTACATATTTATAAAATTGTTACAGATTTACCAAACAAAACAATATCGAAAATTGATAGTCCACAAAAAACAAACAATCGATCTGTAGAAAGTTTGTCATCCTTTATTTATTAATTAAAAATAACATTAATGTTAAAAAACTATTGTATTATTCTATTAGTTTCAGGCTCACCTATAAAAACAATACAAGGGCGTTCATGTTTTATGAGACCAACTCCAAGATTAGATGGAGGTGGTAGAATTCGCAGAAATAGTGTACAAGGGAGTGGAGCTAGTGCAAGTGAGTCAGAAGATGATAGTAGAAGATCTACATCTCATGTACCAAATCGCATTCGAAATGATTCTATATGTTCTACACAAAGTTTAAAAGATAATGGAAATACAAACAGTATTGCAAAATTAAATCTTGGTCAAAAAAGAAGAATGGTTGTCTCTGAATCTGCAAGAAAATTAGCAGAAGCTAGGAGAGAATTTCTTCTGAAACATGAAAACAAACCACCGGATAAAAGTAAATTGACAATGTATGATTTAATTTATTACAATCCAGTTACTAATCCTATGAAGCCAAAACCTGTAGCAAGGCAAGCTACAAGAAAACTTTCTGTTTGTTCGTAAGTTTATTGTTATGTATAATTATATTTATTATAATAATGGAAATAACTACAATAATAATAAACATATTTTGTTTATTTTTATTATTTGTACTTATATTAATCGTCCTTACAAAGCGTTCCAGATAAAATAAAAGGTAATGAAGAAGAAACTGTTGAAGAGCCAACAGAAATGCTTGTACCTCAAGTAAAAGTTGGTCCCAATGGTCAAATAATACTTGATGAACAAAGTCTCGTGATAGATCAGTACAAAGCTCAAGAAAATATAGATCGCTCAGATATTATTGTGGATGAAGATACTACGGGTAATGGTTTCTATAAGAGACGTAAGAAGAGTAAGGATTGGAACAAATGGGAAACTGTAAAATTCTACAAAGCCTTAAACACTTATGGTACTGATTTTTTACTAATGCAAAGTATCTTTCCAAGCCGAACAAGGCAAGAACTGAAATTAAAATACAAAAAGGAAGAAAGACTAAATCAAAATTTAGTAGAAAAAGCTTTGCAATACCAAGAATTTGATACAGAAGCTTTAGAAAAAGATCTTGGTAAGTACCAAATTTTGATTTAAAAATAAATTTCATTCATAAAAAAAAATATTGTGGTATTGTACACTCAATATAATACCACAGAAATATACGTAGTAAATAGAAAAAACTACAGTTCTCTTGCACCATTCAATTTTATTGGAAAAATAGAATTTTTTTCTAAAAAATTACTTATAACGAATTACTCTATATTATCAATAATTAAATGGTAGGTACGCAAATGCCGCCATAACATTTCAGACCAAGTATCAGTATTTTTAATGATTTTTTCTGCAGAATTAATAAGAAATAACAATTTGAGTTTTCTTCTCTAAGCCCTACGAATAATTTTTTCAAAGAATTTTTTTTTCATTTACCAAGATTTCAAGTTGCAAAGAAATTGTAATTTTTTTCCATTTATGACATATATTTGTTGTATAAGTACATTATTACTAATAATTTTATTTTTTTCAACAGCCAGCGTTGAAGAAAGTGAAAGAAAAGAATCAGAGTCAAATAAAAGGTCCAGCTCTACAAAGAAAAAGAAGCGTCGTAAAAGATGTAGTATGCACATTATCGTTAAATATGTTTATGAATTATATAAAAAATTAAAATCAACATAATTAATATATATTAATATGTTTTAGTGATTGTGGCTAATGAAATAAATTGTGAGAATGATGAAGTAGATGCCAATACTAATAAAAGCAGTGGGGATGATCAATCATCGGAAGAAAATTCTAGGATAACTATTACAAAGAAAATAAAAAAACGTACAATTCGCAAACGTAAAATACCAGAAATTGATGATAGTAGCGCGGATGAAAATACAAAAATTAACTCTGACAGTGAACCAGAAGTTTATAGTGCACAGGTAACGCGTTCTGGGCGAGTATCTAAAAATCCTAAGAAGTTGAAAATTGAAAAGCTGTCAAAATCAAAAATAAAAATTTTTGATGTCGAAAACAAGAACCAAACAGAGCAATCAGAAGATGATATTCAAAACAATAATGATAAAGAAAATGACAAGGATCTTGTTATAAATGATTTAGAGAATGATGTAATAGAATCGTCTTCTAATGAATTCAATAAAATAGACAGAATTAAAATTGGCAACATTCAAGGTCTTGAAAATCCAAATCAAACTCCAGAAAGACAAAACATAGAACAAGGTGGAATCAACAATGAAAATGAATTGCTTGATGTATTAAAAGCTAATTCAACAACAACGTCAAATGTTTTTGATAGAATTTCTGATGATATTCCCAATATGGCTAATTTGAAACCTGGATCTTTAGTTGTTTTAAAGAAAGATTCTGTTGATGTTCCAGGAAAAACTTATATGCAAGTTTATATTGTTAATGCAGATTACGATGCTAATAATCCAAACTGCAAAGACAGTCTATCGCCCATTGATCTTTCCCCTGAAGTCTTAGAAACTGTTACTAATTGTATTGAAAACATTCAACCAGAAAATGTTACTTAGTAAAAAAATAAATAAGTTATAAGGGATCTTGTAAAAAGTTAAGCAATTATATAGCTTTTATAAATAAAAATAGACATAATTATTTATCTATTTAATAGATTTTGTTAAAATAATATTGCATTTTTATAAGACTAAGTTAAGATGTGTACATTTTTATACATAGAAAATATATATTTTTAATCTTCCTATTACTTGATGATGTTAACTTTGTGATTTCATTTATGCATCAAATTTCGCTACATGAATACTGAAGCTCTCTTTCTTGTTGCATACTTGAAGTAGAACTTACCATCTTAAGTTATATAGCATTATTACACATAAAAAGATTCTGATCATATAACGATAGAATGATAATAAAATGAACAATTCAATCATAACTGTTGAAAAATTAATTGCGTTCATTGAGATTTGATTAATTGTTATTGATAACGAATACAATTTTATTAAGTACTTGACTGGTAACGATTGAAAAAAATTTTGTTTTGTTTTAGTATATAAAAATCGGAAAATATATAATAGCAATCCAAGTAACCATTTGAGCAACCAACTGTAAAAAGAAAGAAAAGCTTTCTGTACTTTCTTTTAACTCTACATAATTACATGAAACTACTTTTTAAATCAATACTTTTTAAGTGATGCTTTTTAAATCGTGGCGCCAAGTTGGAATGACGGTCCTCATGCGTGCTGGCACGTATAGCTTTCCGTAAATTGACAGTCATTGCCAATTACTATTTAAAGTTTGGCGTATGATAAATTAAAATTTTTTCATTTTAAATTAGTGCATGTTTAACTTTCATTCTCCCTTCTTCGTTATGGATGACACTCTCTATAAATGTATTAAAATCGAAATTATTTCTATGGATTGAGAGAGGATACAGTGATTGAGACTACATTTTTATACTTGTAATTAAGTTTTTTCCATTTTTTTTTGTAAGCGATATTCAAAATTCAAACATTTTCTCTTCTTTACCACAGTAAAGCAGCAGTCCAACCAATCACCCTTCCAATCACCTTATTAAAAATACAAGCAGAATAGCAACATCAGCTGCGTCTCTTGACTGTCACTGCACGACTCCAAAGCAAACCACTTCTCTTATCCTTTCCCCCATCCTCTTATCGCAACCTCGTCCCTCGTCTGCTCTATACAGCATAAACACACAGACAAGCAACGTCGACCCCCCCTTTCTGCCCTCTTCCCCCTAATATATATATATAGTATAGATTCACCGGCAAGTAAAAAGTTTCTTATACATGCGTACACAGCACACGTGTGTGCGTGAATCGACCAAGTAGAAGGAAGTCGCGCGTATACGCGGTACAGATTTACACGTCGGTTTCGTAAACAGACTAGATAAGCGTCTTCTTCGAGTGGCTGCTGCAGTAGTGAAGTCGCGAAAATGTCCGTCATCGGGAAGGTGAGTGTGGGGCGCTCTCTGAATGCGTGCGCTGACGCCAGCTTCGCTTTTCACAGGGATGCAGTACAGTGTGCCGTGTTTGCCTTGCATATATATTTACTCGTGTATACAATTGCTTTTACTCTTCTACTTCCATAGCGAATTTTTTAAAAATATTTTTTCGCTGTACTCCAATGATTGATACCAGTTTTATCTGCACCTCCTTGCATCTCTACTAATAATTGAACACTTATTATCTTTAAACAAATGGAGCACGTTATATTTTGTCGACGCTCGTGAATTCACTTTACAAGCGCATCTGCCCATTTATCATGCTTGATCATTCTAATCCAAATTTTCAATTCATACGGAAAAATATAATTTTCTGATAGATTTAGGAATTAAAAAGTCGAATGCGCGCGTCCATCTCGAACGTAGTGATTGATGATGCTGGATTCCAGCCTCGCCGGTATTCCGGTTTTTCCTGTACCACGGCCTCGCGCTAACTATACTATATCATGGCTACTAGATTCCTCTTTTATTCTTATTTTTAATACCGACTATGTCGGTGTTTTTCTGTGATGCATATATCGGCATTTAATTTACGTAAATAACAGCTTTTTTTAAAGTTTTTTTTTAATTTTTTATATTTTGTTAATAAAAAATTTATTCAAGTTATTGGACATACCTGTTTTATGTTGAATCGTGATTTATTGCACGCTGTTGTCTTAAGTATATTTTTAAAAAGTTTATAATATAAAAAATGTATGCAATATAAAATATATGTTAACTATTTTTCCTGATATTTTCAGCCTATTCTGTATTCATACTGGAGAAGTTCCTGTTCTTGGCGAGTTCGAATTGGTGAGTACATATGTGCATATTGCGTAAAGAAAATAAGAACCATAGCTAGGTAAAGGGGAAAAAATTGGAGACAAAATATTGTAAAATATATTTATATTTTATATTCAAAATAAATTTCATATATTAATATACACAATATTTACTTATATTTCATCTTTTCATTTGTACAGCTTTGAATCTAAAGGAGATTCCGTATGACATAAAACCTATCAGCTTGGTGAAAAATGGTGGTGAACAGCATAGCAATGAATTCCGCGAGCTCAATCCGATGGAACAGGTCCCGGCACTCCATATCGACAATCATACATTAATTGAATCTGTAAGTAAAATTGTACAGCTATTTACTCAAAACCACGTACTTCACGCATCCTGGATGAAGTTAACATCAAAGATGATGATGTTCTCGTAAATATATAATGGAGAAAAAAAAATAAACGTGAAAGAAAGAAGCGAATTATGTGCTACTAGGGCAAAGGTTCTGTCGATGGAATGAAATTTTTCATGAATAGTCATCGTGTGTTTATGCAGTGAAGTAACGTACAACACACACGACGCATTAAAACAAGTTTTTAATAATAAAAAAAGAAATATCAATGTGTGGATTAATTTAACAAAATTAAAATGCATGGCTTATGGGGTGTGCAGAGACTTGCTCAATCATAACATTACCAAAAAAAAGGATAAAAAAAATGTCAACAAGTGTGTGCTAACTATAGAAAAATTGTCGACTAAAAATTAATGAAAAATCATTTTGCAGCTAAATATTTTACTGTACTTGGAAGAAACGAGACCGCATCGTCCGTTAATGCCAGCAGATCCAGTGAAAAGAGCCAGAGTCAGAGAAATTTGCGAGGTGATCGCATCCGGAATCCAACCTCTACAGAACCTCATCGTTCTCATTTATGTCGGAGAGGAGCGTAAGAAAGAGTGGGCGCAACACTGGATTACTCGAGGCTTTACGGGTATTTAATTTTTCTATATACGAATGCAGAAAAGCACAGAACGATAGAAATTATATATATATTCTCTACTGATTCTAAATGCTAACTATATCAACTATTTCTGTCAGCGGTGGAAAAACTGCTTTCGGCGAGTGCCGGCAAGTACTGCGTGGGTGACGAGATCACATTAGCTGACTGCTGCCTGGTGCCGCAAATATTCAACGCGCGCAGGTTTCACGTTGACCTAAGACCGTTTCCCACTATCTTGAGAGTCGATCGCCATTTGGAAAACCATCCTGCCTTTACCGCAGCTCACCCCAATAATCAGCCCGACTGTCCGCCCGAAGCTACCAAATAGCAAGCAAGACAGACCACCCTGTTTCTCTTCTAAGGGATAATGGGTTGGTCTCAGGCTGAGTTTCAGCATTTTGCTAACATGGAAAAGCTGCTAATTTTCTCGTTATGGTTGAAAGATTACTGTGACTAATGAATTTTATATTTTTGGATTCTTTCCAATTATTTTATTTTTTGTTTTTTTTTTTTAAGATCATTGGTTAAAGGGATTTTCAAGCTCCATCACGTTGGCTTAGTCTTTTAAGTTCGTTGTTTTTAGTTGATTCGAAATTTAACGAATTTTATTTGTAATATACATATCTATTGCATTGGTGTCCTATTATTATTCTGCATATTTACAGTTAACTTGTTTGCAATATTTTGGCGGGCTAAGTGATCTTTCTTCAAAAGAAAGAACATTGTGTATTTGAAACATTTTTTATTTTCATTTTTTCTTAAGTAAAAATGAACAATCATTTCATACAACAATAATATATAAGCATAGCAATGCACCAACGCAGATGCTGTTCTCAAACCATAATATTACATTCCGCGGGAAATAAAAAGTACAAAATACATTCAGTTCCACGTCATAATAGTGATGTAACTCCGACTATAATTTCGGTGTTATAAAAAATACAAAACTAATGTTTTCACCGAATTGTAAAGAATGGAAAGGTTTTATATATAAATCTGATATAAATGCAAAATGTATACGTTTACACAATTTAAGATTTTACGAAATACTACTTTTTTGCATACAACAATTCCAATTCTAAGACAAAAATAATTTATACTTAAGATTTTCAATGTCAAATCAAACTTCATGAAATGTAGTCACTGTCTATTATACGTGATTCCTATTTTTAACTAATAGTGCTACATTTCAGCATTTTTATGTAGTCTTGCGTTAACATATATCGGTACCGACAAAGTCATAGCTTATGTAACAGTCGTATGATAATGTTGCCAAGTAAATCATGAAATATTTTCCTACTGTTCAATGTTCAAATTTTGTTGCATTCACGACTGCGGATTCGAAAATTCGTGATATAATCTATGAATAAAAAAAGAATTGAAAAACAATTTTTCTACAGATAAACGATATTTTATATGTTAGTGTAAAATATAGGGTTTGCACATGCCTAATAGAAATTAATCCAGATCGATGCTACTTTACATTATCTATTTTAATAAAATTTCTCGCATAGAAATTATTTTTCTTGAGCTAGTTTTATACGAAGCAACTGACTTTCAGTATAATCATAGACTTAAAAACTGTGGTATCTAAAAATGAAACATAGACAATGCCGTCTGTAATGAAGTCGCGAAAGAATGAACTGTTCTTTTCGAATTCCCGAAACGATAACTAACGTAAGTTGATAATATAAATAAAAATAACCCAGGTAAACAATTATCATGGATGAGTATAAATAAGTTCTACAAAATAAAGAGTGAGTCTGTATCATAAAAATATAATTTAGCTACGATATAGATATATACTTACTAAAATTAAATGCAGTAAGTTTTTTATAAACATAGATAGACATATAGATACTTTATAAGTGAAAGTGTATGTTTATTGCTTATAGGAAATAATAAATTTTGTGTCATACTTCAGTGCCAATTGATTTAAACTGTTTTTAATTATGTTTTTTTCCAAAAATAGTTTACATTTCTATCTAAAATTAGAACATAAGAATTTTAGTATTACATCTTCTGTGAAAGATTTAAATAGTTTTATTCCTTTTTTAAGTAGTTTATTTTCTAAAATTACGTCTACTTGTCCTTTCATCGCAAAAGAAATACTCACCGATTAGTATTTTCTTCAATCTTCGACATTTCATCGATGAATTTACAATAAACATATTGTCATTAACAAGAAAAAAGCACCTGAAAATTTGTGAAGTAATTGAAAGCGCCCTTAGAACCGTTAGTAAATATTTTAATTTCTCAACACTTTTGTTTTAAATCATTATCATCTCGACGTTCGTTAAATAAATGTCTTTATTTAGAAAGTTTCTTTTGTTTTCCCTTATAAAAAATACATAACTTAGCTATATATTGACTAGTCGAAAGACAGCACCTTATGTGAAACATTTCTTAATTCGGATACCGACGGCATGCAAGCTCGAACCATGAACTTGTGTGTTTATTTATTACTTCTTCTCTGTTTATTTTTTCACTTTGTATCTCGATTACAATAATAATGCAACGGTATATATATATTTATATATCATAACAATGTGCTAAACATCAAATTCGCGATGAATCCCTACTCAACAAAGTCGTCGATAGTAGATTTACAGTGTTATCAAGAAAGTGTCTACGGTAAAGTTGATTATAATTTATACATGCAAACAAAAATCTATCGACGCGACAATCAAAAGCAAACGGATCGAGCTGTACAATCGGCATCCTCATATCGTTGATAGTGATTTATTCACCCTTCTATATTATTTATTATACTTACTAATATATTGTATACTGCATATCGTGTTTTAAAAGGAAGAATAAAGGCATTTAAAGTGCAGCGCGAGAAAAATGGGAAGAAAAAATGAACGCTTACGAACTAAATAATCTGTACAATATTTTGCATGTGAATACTCATCCTATCGCCAGTTCTTCCTCATCTTTTTTTACATTAATTACTAAGTAATATATTCTTTTATAAGTTATATACTTTTTGATCATCGCACTTTTGTGTTTGTCACGCAATATACTCTTCGCTTTATGTTGCTTCGTTTCGTCCAAATTGGGAATATCACTGCTATCAACATTAATAAAATAATTTGCATATACTTATCAGTTATCACTCGGAATATGTCATTTTATAGGCCGCTTATTTTCGTTTTCAGAATTTTTATTTTCATTCCCATTTTGAACAAGTTTCGAAACTTGACATACAAAATTATTTTGCAAAAGAAATTAAAAATCGATCATCTATTTGTAGATGATACGCTTAAAAATTTACAACAACAATACGATTACATAAACATTCTTGTTTCTCTACAAAAATCTTTTCATCTTTTCCAATAGAATAATAAAATTTTATGAATGAATGACCATATTATTCATACTCTGCAAATGATGCAATATTTACAAAATGAATTGATCTTTTCGAATCTCATTAAAAACAAGAGATACATAGGCAAGGCAACTCTGCTGAAAAAGTTAAGAGTTAAATATATTAAATATAATATAAAAAATATATAAAAAATATATATAAATATATATATATATTATTTGTACAATAACATCTTAATACAAAGAAATTTAGTAAGATAATGATATGTATATAAAGCTGATAATATTAAAATCGATTCAACTAAACGCTAAAATAAAGTAATTTGAGTATATGTAATCGTTGTAATGAATTACTTGTTAAAACAATGGAAATCCCATGATGTAAAAAAATAATTTAGCTAAATATCTGCAAATTTAAAGATAAAATTAATTTCGAAAAATCTAATACTTTCAAAATAGACATAACTTATTAGATTATTTAATTATATAATATTTTTACTATAACTTAAGGCGATACACTGATGAAATGGCTTGAGTGTTTTACTATAACTGTTCTCATGTTTATGTTGAGAAAAATTAATCGGGCGTTAATTATTATTATTTTTCAACAAATTTGATTTCAATCCGTGTGTATATATAAGGCAGTCTATTGCTAATTGATATGCGGAAGATGAGAAAAGTATCGAGTAACATTATCCGTAGTTTTTAAAAAGAAAACATTAAAGTATTTAGCGTCAACGTGAGTTGAGCTATAAGTTGGCAACCAATATTTTATATAAAAAATATTTTAAGAAATTTGTGTTTCTTACAAGAAAAAAAGATAAAACATAACAAATAATAGAATTCATGTATAGAGCACTTCATTAAGAACTTCGATTGATTTCGAAAAATGTTCGAACGCAATCCATAAAGTAAAACCTATACAATTTCACAATAGTATCGCCTTATTTTGTAACCAAATCGACACACAAAAATTTCAAATAATTGAATTATTAATTCAGCGTTATGCATACAAATAATTTGATGGTATTAGGATAGTCCCAAAACTGTATGATTCGTTTGGTAAATACTTAGATATGCATTAAAAGACGTGATTCAAAACTTAAGATATCAAGAAAATAAAATTGAAAGTAAGAAATAAGATGTAAGTAAAATTCTTCGAATGCAGAAAGTTTTTCACTCCCACCACGCGTTGTATTTTCTAAAAATACACTCCTGATACTTTTTTACGGTGCATTGTTGTACCTACATCGGCACAAGAAAATTTTTTCGCACAATTATACATAACAATGATATCTCATCTATAAATGATGTTTTCTAATTTACACTGAATATTTTTTATTAGTAAAAGAGGCGCGTTGAGTGGGCAGAAATTGATGCATATACATGAGAGCACAAACAACTGATGATGTAGGTTTTACTAAAAAATTTTCTAAAAATAAGAGAAGAATAAATAATAATAAAAAATAGAATTAAAGAAAGGCGCGATGAACGTACTGAATATAAGTATAGTAACATATATAATATATGATGTGTGTGTATGTATTATATATATATATATATGTGTGTGTATATATAATACATACACACATATACACGTGTCTGTATATGTACGTATATATATAAGTTTATATTTATATTAACTAGATAATATCTGGATTTTTATGGCATTGGATGGCTTCTGGATGGATGGACACGTTGGTGTTTGTGGCCAAGGTCGTGAAATGAAGAAACAACAGAATGCATTTAATGAGCGATTGTTTATTATGCTCTTATGATCACTTGTCATACAGGTAACGATGCTTTTTTCATGAATGAAAATAGTTAATATATTATGTTTATTTTTCGTTTGTTTATAATTATTTAACATTTAAATGGAATAAAACGGATGATGAAAGAATAACAATCTGTGGATGCGAATAAATGTGATTAAAATGTCGAATTCTCTCAATCGGTACACAGACACACATCACACGCACACATACACACACACACATATGTACATGTGTGTATATATGTGTGTATTTGTGTATGCATATATATCAACGAGCAGTTCACTAATATTTCTTTTTACCCATTATCTTTGTCACTTTTCCATCTTTCTCCGTTTAAAACGTTGCAATATATAAATTTACACAACTTTCTTCTATATACTTATTTAATCCGGCTCTTATAACGCTTTTATTCAATCGTTTTTATATCGTTTTATCATTACATCGGTACGATTCGTCTCATAAACATTTTTTCATTCTCAATCGTCTTTTCTTTCATATAGTTTTTGTTTTCTCTTTGTCACGCTTTCATTAAATCCTATGCATTATAATAAACGGTACTTTGGGTTTACTTGTCTCTTGCTCTCTTTCTCTCTCTTTTATTATCCCGATATCCGCGTATATATGTATACTTATAATTTCTCGACTTCTAACCACCTGGCATTACACGTTATTTAACCGAGGAAAAATTCATAAAATAAGAAACAGCGATGTAATGGTGTATATATATATATATATATATAGCGTCCCTCGTTTTAAGTGTATATATATATGTATATATATATTTAGTACACATATATAATTACAACAAACGAGCTTCGCCTTCATTCAATTTCTTTTCTTCCATATTTCTCTCTCTTTCTCTCTAGATGCGAATTAAAATGTATGCAATGTGTGTATGTGTCTGTATGCGTTTGGCAGATGAAACTAACAAATATAGAGATTTTTTTCACTTTTATTTATTATTCCTTTTTTTATCAATAATTACTCTTTTATTTTTTGATAGATATATTTTATTTATCGTATTTCTGTACGCGCGCCATCTAATAAATAGAAACTCTGTATCTTTCTTTCTCTCGTTCGCTCTCCCTCTTTTTCCCTTAATAGAGTGTTGTGCCGTGCAATGCATATTCTTTGTACAGCCTTTTATAACATAAATGTGTGTGTGTGTGTATTATGTGTATGTATGTATGTGTGTGATACTTTTTGTTGCTGTTTGCATGTGTGGATGTAAAATCGAGACCTCTGGGCCTTCCTTCTCTCTCACCCTTTCTTTCTCTCATGTTCGCTTGCTTTCATCAGCTAGAAGCAGAAAAAACAGCGGTATGCCCTACTCAAAAGTAACGAGCTCAACGCGCTTCGCGCTCGCTTGGACGAGCAGGCCAAGCGAGGCATTGTGAAAAAATCTCAACAGTAATACTTACACCCTTAACAACGTCGTCGCGCAAAGACAGACTATGTCAGCGAACTACTACTTGAAATTTTACGAACTCGTTTTGTCAGAAATCAAGTTCATTATAACAATAATATTTAACGAATCAATTTTTATTTGGTAAAATATTTAAACGATTTGTAAACTTAATGAGAGTCGCTCAGAGAACTAAGCTGTAGATATATCAAGCGGACATGGCGTGCCTGCCAAAACTGAAATCTCTGCGTCTCGCTGATTTCTCTGAGTGCGCGTGTATGTAACGTATACATATAATGAAAGAGACTAGGAGAGACGGAAGGCAAGGAACGTTTTTTGACTTTTCGACCAGGTCGCGGTCGCAATGGTGCGTCCCGCAGGAAAAGAAAAGAAAAGAATAAAGAAAAGATAACGGCTAAGGGTGTAAGACTATTCACGCGTGTGCTTTTCTTTCTTTCCTTTTGCCCGTGAGTGCGAAATCCCGAAAAGAGAAGAAAATCCAAGCGTCGCATATAGTGGGGTGGGTAGTATAGTGCGGGGTAGTAGTCTCTTAAACATTACGTTATAGCCAAAGGAATGTATGGTACAATACTTTTATCGTACTCCACCAGCGAAGAAAGACTATATAATTAATTAAATCTGCCTGTTTATTTCATCGCAGCCTGCTGCTTACATTTCTTAGAAATATTGTGGAAGTTCCTTCATTTTATTTATTTACTTTTCGCTCACTCATTTAATTATATTATATTCTTTGATCCTACGTTATATCCCATCTATTTTTTTCCCTTTGCATCCTCGACTATCGACGACGTCGTTTGCAACAGCTTCCTCAATAATTCCCTCGTTCAATAAACAATCATTTTAATCTATATAACCGATGGCATGTAAATAGTATCTATATGTGTATGTGTGTAACCGTAACGCAACTCTCTAACGCATCCAGCGAACCTCGAACGACAACAATTTATGTCTCGCGACGGTACGAAAGCAAGTTTGTCCCTCGTAATGTATCCATGCAGCGTTTTCCGCTCTCCAGCGCTTTGCACATAATTACCCACTTTTCTTATTTAACTTCCGCACGAGAATCCTCTAGGGTTTTTTTACTTTACATTGTATGCACACAGAGGCATGAGGTCGATATTATAGAAATGTATCCTTGTTTAGTTTTGCGTGTATATTTATAGTGTGTAGTATATGTGAAACCTGTGTGTATGATGTGACTTTTTATAACACGTATATATAATACGGAGGCGCTCGGAAAAACACTGATAAAAACTCGACTCGCGCGAGGCCTCGTATGAGCATTATTAATAATAATAATAATATTAATAATAATTATAATCGCAACAACAATAATAATAATAATTAATAGTAATTCTCGTAACAATTTTCATCGTTATTGAACTAGGTTAAAGTCGCATCGAACATAGTTATATATTATAGGTATCATTTACACGGGTCTCGAAATTTTGATAGATAATGCGCGACTGTAGTTTTCCTTAATTAATGGTAACATCTCTGTCTGTCGAGTTTTCCTCGTTTTTCCAAGCGGTCTCACTCTCGCTCTCTCTCTCTCTCTCTCTCCGGTTTCGTTATCTCTTTCATATATATAGTAATATTCATTTTTCTCAACTCCGTTTAAAATCATTAATAATGCGAGTGATCGGCGTGATTCACGATTAACGCGTCGCGACGACTTGGCGATAGATTTCTTTGTTTTACCTACTTATACTCAACAAGGTACTTGAATTTTCTAGACGAGTCACTTTCCGACTCGCTTTTTTTGTAATTTAATAGGCTCGCCTTAATGAATATAGCCCTGGAGCTTCTAGAGGAGCAGCTACATTTTAATTCTACCGTTTAACAACAACGAATTTTTCACCTTTTCTCGCTTTGTATTTATACACGCGACGACGACGACGACGACGACGACGACGACGACGACGGCAACGTCGTGTTCTCATTTTTCTTAGCATTTCTTCTCGAGCATAAGACGAACGAACGAAAAAATAGGACAGAGCGTTATTATGCTTAGAACAGCTTAATGTCTGCCTCTCTTTCTCACTAGGCGAAAACTTTTCTTGAACGCCACAAGCTCTGTATTTCGCGCCACCGTGTGTGCATACGCCGTTTGCGGGAACTTTTTACGAGAAGTCTACTGTGGACGAACATTCAAGCTTGCCTAAACCAAATTTCATTGATTTGCAGAATTTAGTATCGCTAGGCGATGTTTTATGTATATATCACTTTTTTTCTTCCTTCTGTTGGAAAGTCCCAGAGAGTCTAGTAAGCTAGAAAATCATGTATACAGCAGAAAGTACAAAAAATGATTTGATCTTTTTGTGAATTTAAAATATTTTGTCAACTTATTGTTGGAAAAACCAAGCTTTACGTAAGCTTTACTCGTAGTGATTTGCATTTATGTTTGTTGTCGTTGAACTGTCAAAACAATCAAATATGCCAAGGCACTTGAACCTTCTCCCTTCTATAGTGTGATTTTGTATTTTTATAAAGTCGTTAATTTTTCTGCTTAGTCATGATCGAAAGATGGAAACGTACAATGAGATGCGCGCGAAAAAGAACGTTATCGTCCGATATGAATTATATATTCCAGACCCATCGACCCGATGCAAGACAACCGTGCCCGTAAAAAACGCTTCGTTTACACTTAATATAATGTTTCATAATGATTATACATATGATTTTGATAATAATGACACGACGAATTATACATTATAATAATATATATATATTTGATTCAACAAAAAAAAAACAATGATATAAAAGAAAGGGAACCGTGTCCACCGATGAAACCGATCAAAATTTCGTCCACAGAACCGAGCACCTTTATTTTTAAATTTAAAATATATACGAATAAAAATATTAGTATACTTAATTTTATAGTGTAAAATTTTTCACTCCTAACGATATATATATATAATATTGACGTCTCATAATCATACTTTATACTCAAAAATATACTCAAATACGACTTAATGATCTATCTAATTCATCTGGTTCTTCTTCTTTCCCTACACAATATTTCTTTACTTTCTGTCATCAAATTCAACGGATATATTCAAGACGATCGTGGGGCCGTGATGGGACACGGCGACATCCGAAATGTGACCCTAGAATCCACATAGTTCAATTCCCGTTGCGACGAGATACAATCGTCAAAGCGAGTGATGGTACTTAAGAAGGAACGAAATCAACGTAACACCGATCCGACATGCACCTCAACCTCCTTATTCCCTATTGTCGATCAATATATAGCCATTTCCGTATATCATATAACTTGCATATATCTATATAATTCTCAGCAAATCGACGCAATGGTATAAGATAGCGCTTGTCTCGAGTAGACTCGAGAATTTGATTATTCTTATACATCTGTGAGTTTGTGTGGGATTGTGTGTGTGTGTGGGGGGGGGGCGCGGTGTCTATTAGTGTCTGCGTGTAAAAATGAACACGGTGAACCAGACGCGAGCGCTTTTCTCTTCTATATTGCAATGAATATTAGATCTACGAGGCGTTTATCGCGCACAGGGTATAACTTTTGATTTGTCTCCGGCTCGTTTGTGATCTTGTTGGATAGAGAACCTCACGGGCGAACGCAATAATGAAAGAATTGTAATGATTTGCGAGGATATTTCTTTACTTTTGCTATGGCACTATGTGAGAGCTCTATCTTCATACGCGTGTGATTCGCACAAAAATTATAGGTGTTTTCAGAAAGAAAGAAAGAAAAAAGATAAGGCCAGCTATGAATTCCGAGAGGTTTTTACATGAACTTGTTGGATTTATTACATTGAAAAATTAGATACGGTTGATTCAACCCCAGTAGGTTGACACAATAATCATCGCAAGATAGCGCAGAATCTGGGCAGAGATGCAAAAAATAAACAATTGGTATAAAATAACTATAGATTTATAGAAAAAAACGACGGCGCGTACTCGCCAGCGAACGCGTCGAACAATCGCAACAATAAACAAACGCGATGACGGCGTATTTCTTTCTTCTTGTGTCTGTATAATTGTATATATAATATATAAAGTTTCTAAGTATTAAGAAAATTGTGTGAAATTCCTCTCGTGATCGCAAACAATACAATAATCGATTAATGACGGTAGTCAAGAAAACGCAATTATACATATGGAGAGATGAGTTGAAACTTTTCGGATAATAACGCTGATACACTGGTTACTTTACGTTTAACAAATTAATGATTCGTAATTTTTTACTTTTCAGAACAAGATTATTAATGAATCAAGTATTATTTGTAGGTATTATCATTTACGATGATCGTTCCTAAAATAAAGCTACATTAACAAGTCTGAGAACTAAATTTATATTAAATGGTATTTTTCGCTTTTACATGCTCTTCTCTCCCATGTAGTTCGTTACTTATAAAATTTCGCGCAATCCGCGTAAAGATCCGCGAGAAAAACGTCAGAAAAAATAAACAATAATCAGTGTCTCTGTTTCCGCTCATATAACATAGAGGCTGCTCGTGTCGCAAAGAAAAGTAGAAACGGTCGGTGTACAGCGGATCGATGAAAAAAAAAGAAAGAAATAAAAACAACGAAAAAGAAAATAATAGGTTACTCTTGTGTACAGAAGGTACACTTTGGCAGACGTAAAGAGGTTCACTCTGTCTCTCGCTATACTTCTTTCTATAATCCCTCCACTCATCACTCTCTCTCTCCTATTTTCCACGTTCCTGATTAGTCCTTGCTCTTGCTCGTCGAAGCTTTCCTGGCGCCATGTTTCATCATCTTTTTCTCCTGCACAAAACAATAATAGTCTTGCATGTTTTGGGTTTCTTTCTCATCAGTCTGTACAACTCGTTATTTAAACTCTTATCTTCGTGTCAAGCCCCCATAGTTATTTTTTTTTTTTTTTTTGGCAAATTTTAATTTTGTTTAGCAAAAGTTAGAAGACCCCTAATTAGTCTATACACGTTATGATTCATTGAAACCTTTAAAATGACAGCAAAGAATCGCAAAAGCACTGATAATAAAAGTTCTTTGTGGGAAATACAAAAAATTTTATACAGCTCACTACAGTTCACGTTCCTTTGCCGCCATTCACTTCCATTCTTTAATTCCATCACAGCTGGCGTTAAGGTACGTAACATACAATTTCCTATGTGAGTATATATATATGTATATACACACTTTTTTACTTTGTTTACTTTGTTATATAACGTTTACTTTACTCTTCTTTAGTATATGTAATATGAATACATAATTACTTCAAAAGGAATGTATGTACAGAGTCGTGGGATAGCCGCATGTCGCGCAGTCATCGTTACTTTGTTCAGCTCTTCTTTTCTTTATGATCATTCTTACGAACTTCAAAACAACCTATGCATGTTATAAATAGAAGATGCGCGACGCGCTGCCCTGCACTCGACTCTAGTTCAAAAGGAAACAACTGCTGTGGCAAACAAGAGGAGACGCGATACAGAGTCACAACATCAAATAGTAAAAATATCGTGAACCAAAAGCTCGTTAGAGCGAATGTTGAGAAAATTTGAGAGATAAAGCCAAGAAGCTCTTCTCGATACTTTCTAATTGACTTTGATTTCCCTTCTGCAGCCATCGTCTCCTCAACTTTCCACCAAACTAAACTAAATGAAATATCCAATCCTAAGCCAACCTCGACAACAACAATAACGTCTGCAACGGAGAAAATGGAAAAACAAACATAAAAAATTAGTATACCTATGAGAGATCAATCGAAAAATTCCTTACAGGTGTGAGAAGCGCGCGCGAGTGATGCTGATTGTAAGTGAGTGATGTGCAGAGTTATTCCGTGAAACGTAAGGATAAATATTTTAACCTCGTCTATCTTGCGTATTATGTGCTCTTTGAATCTGTCTACGATCGATTGCTCTGACAATCGTACGTTTCTTTGTATTTTAGTAAAAACGCGCCGCAAAACGCCATCGCCTATGAAATTTGTTAAACCTTCAGTTTATACGTTCTAACAACGGACGAAGCGCGCGCGCGCATACACTCCTCCTCTAGAAACAAAACCACTCTTATTTTCAACATTTTTTTAAACCGATTTATATACGTTTTACTTTATTTAGAATCGAACCTATCTAAGCTTTACTTAACGCTAAAGTTGTTTTGCATCTTTCTGGTATATCTGCTGGAGACTTGTCCTAGAGCTCATATTTTTGTAATTTAATGTAATGCATAATACAATGTATAGATATATCTATTTTTGTTTTTTCTCAATGACAATGTCGCTGTGTGTACAACGTACAAGTGTAGACGTTAGGTACTCATGTATGTGTGTAACTGTGTGTTGTTATATGTACACAATTAGGGTATAACACGGCCGAGTCTACTTCTGTTTTTCTATTATATTCTCATAAAATTTATGGATAAACGTGAATCTTCCTAACTCTCTCACTGTTTCCTAGCTTCTGCGGACGCAAGTGTTGTCTTGTTTTATTAATATAACCCCCCTCACATTTTATTCATCACTTTCTCTCGTCAACAGTATTTATATTTAATATCAATCCATCTCTTAAAATTATTTATATCTATTTATGTATAATATATATGTATGTATGTATTATATTTGTTTTTCTCATTGTATATATGTACTCATATATATATATTTCATTTTATATTTATCGAATAATATGAATTCTCTTTTCGTAATAATCTAAATCAACGGTTCTCTATCCTCCGTGCGCCTTGTGTGTGTGCCTATTCTTCCGCCCTTTCGTGGTACTTAATTGTTTTGTTACACGTCAGGTTTTTTTTTTACCCTTATTTTGTTTCCCGAAGCGCGAGTCAACGTTCGGCACTGGCACGTGACTTTTTTCGTGCAATAAGTAAACCATTCGCCCGATTTGGCCGTCATTCGCGTGCAAATTGTAACCGATGAGCGAGTGCGTAGACGCCCGTATAATTGTATATACATCTTCATAATATATATGCTTAACGTTTTCTCTTTCTTTCATTTAATCGTATTACACATTATCATTAATAATTTCATGTAATATTTATAAATATACAAGTAATTTTTTTATTTTATCTCAATGATTTTCAAGTAAAATGGTTGTAACCGAATTTCCGTTATTCACTTATTTATTTTTGCTATGTTTTACCAGAGATCTATGTCTATGTCTCCACTGAATGTATATTATTTAAATGTATGTACGTGAGAGTTGCTAAATCGGTTATCCACCTACTTATACTGCTTTGTTATTTACTTATGCACGTAATTTTTATTTATTATACCTAGCTAAATATGTATAACGACGTATCTCTATGCTGTATGTGTGTGAACATGTCACGCCTTTGCCTTTTATGTGTATAATATATATTTATCTATCTGCATCTACCCTGAACGAACAATGATTTTTTGTTGTTTTCTTTTTTTTATAATTAACGCGAAAAAGTTATCAGAAGCTTGAATCCCCGCGCTATTTGTTCTCAGTCGAATAAACGTGTCTGTGAACTGTGTAGTATGTGTGAAACGCTTGCGCTCTCAAAATCGAACCGTATAAAGTATCGTGTAAGCTGCGGAACGCGTACGAGGAATCGTGCAATGATGATCATGCCCTCTGCTCCTTCTGAATAAGAGTGTCCTTTATCGTTTGCATAAACTAAATGTACGGAAGTATCAACCCTATACACAAAAAAATCAAAGAAAAAATCAACTTAAGAAGAAAATCTGAGACTAATAATAACAATGATTCGTTTATTTACCGCTACGATGAACAAAAGTTTATCGGATCGTACGACGCCTTGGGACGAGGAGAAAAATATCGAACAATTTCTCGCCCTCGTTCTTTGCGAAATACATGTTATAATGAATGTATATAATATATAGTTTTCTGTGTATACAGATACCTGAAAACATATCGTTTTCTAATAACATTTATTCGAAAACGAAACTTCATCTCGCTTTCGAATAATTTTGAGTGTCCTTCGCAATGACTGTGACTTATATTTGTATATTTTTTGTCAAACATCGCGTGAATTTCTTGATCTAATCCTACGTTCGCGAGCGCGCAGTTGCACATGAATACTTGTTCACCACACGCTCGTTTCATTGTATGTATGTGTGTATGCATGTATGTATCTATATACATATATTGTACATATATGTATATACATACACTTACATATATAATATATGTGTCTTTCATTAGAGGAGAAAAACGAACGACGTTTCTTTCTTTGTTATCTTATTTTTTTTTATTTTTTGCTTTTTTTTCTTATATGTTCAATATACGCTAGGCAAACACGACAACTTTAGGCTCTCCGTAACGCGAATTTGATTGTTCGGCGCGAGAATAGAGAAATTATTTAATCATCGGATTTTTTTTGGAAAATCGACTAATTATCATTGGCATTGTCCGAGCAAGTTACAGGCAGATCGAATATGAAACATATACAGCATGAAGAGAGTTTACAAGGAAAGTCAGGGAATGGATGAATAACAATGACAATAAAACTCTTTGAATATATATATGTATGAAACGCGAGATGGTATAATGTAGAAACGACGGAATGATTAGTTCTTTGGGACCGGACCAGCCAGTTACCATAAAAGAGTGTGTAAAAACAATAATATTAATATAAGCTTTGCTTTGTAAATAGACTGCTTTCGATCTGCGTGTTAACGAATATCTTTGGTATTATCGAACTGTAACCTCTTCGCTTTCGTGTGACAGGAAAGAAACCTGTCATTGGTAACGTTAATGATGCTGTTTGCATTTTGTATAAAGTAGCAAACTTCGTTTGTCTAATTTACAAATTACGCGGCGCCTTCTGAACATTCAAATACGATTACTTTAGCCAAAGTATTATTCAACAAATAAACTCTGTCAAGGTACGTTGATTTAATACCTTCAATATTTATATAATTTATTTCTCTCCGCCTTCGGATCGATAATCGATCGAATTTTGATTATCTATAAACTTTGCTTCTTTCAAACATAAATACACAAATTCCTATTGCGCGTATCCTCTGAGGAACTCGGTGGTGATAATAACCAAAGACGAGAGTCGTCTAAAGCACTGCTCTAACCCACGCTTTACTTTTTTCTATATAAATTTATTATAATTCAATTTATTCTTCCTTGGGGGAGTCTGGCACACAACTCGAGGCCCGAGGAGTCTTTTCGCCCGTTGCGTCGCTTGATTGCTTAAAACAAATTCAAACAATGACAAAGAAAAACAACATGTAAAAAGTTAATCTGTGTCTCATCGAATAAAGAGAGCGTCGCCGAGAATCTCCGAAAGATATACCATTTACTTTCGCATTTACTTTCGCATTGGATGTCAAAAGTAAATTTTAAATCATTTACTAACGCTCTTCTGATTCGACATATTTTAAAATCTTTTTAAAAATCCCATGTAAAAGTCACAGGAAAGAATCGTCGAGGCCTCGAACAATGGCTCGGCTCGCCACCCGCGATTTCTCCACAGTTTCACTGCATCATTTTGAGAATAAACCTACTTATATTTTCTTTAAATCCATACAACTAGATGTATATAGCATTAAAATGTGGCTCCAATGATTTAATGAACAAGTATTTTTCTCATATATATATATGTATATATATATATATAACGTGTTCTCAAGTGTACGTCCTCTCTCATGTGTATGTGATAAAGCCCCGTAACGTGGTATATCACAGAACAATTGTAATATGTTATACTTTTCTCTCTCTCTATATAACATGTAATATTTATAAGAATTCTTAAAAAGTAGAATCAATTGTTTAACGAGCCGTGATGGATGAAAATGAATGGTGATGTAGATAGTAGTAGTAGTAGTAGAAGTAGAAGTAGTAGTAGTAGTAGATAGTAGTAGTAGCAGTAGTAGTAGTAGTAGTGGTAGCAATGCAGGCGCTATAGTGATGCTGCGATAAGGTGACGACGGTTGTCGGGAATTTTCGCTTCTATGCTTTTTCGTAAATTGTCATTTGTCATCGAAAATTTCAAGTGGGCATAAATCGAATATGTGCGAACAAAGTGCGTACCGTTCCGCAAGCCGAGGTTTATCGAACCCAGACGAACGCTTATCGGCTTTTTTTTCTTGAACACACTTTGACAGCCTTGAAAAAGGCTCTTTTATCTTGTAATCAAATAAATATTTATCTCCTGCGCGCGTTTGTCTGCATTCGAGAGACCGACTACTCCGACGCGAGAACGGTGACTTGGACTCTCCCGAGAGAATCAGTGAGACTAAAACTTATGAAGGAGGAGTTGCAAGTTCATCGATTTTTGGATGGCTTGTCCTAATATGCGTACACATATGTTAATGTAACTTGTGTTCAACGAAGGGAGGGTGGGCAATAACGAAGCTGTGTGAAAGAATATGCGTGTATGGTGGAAGTGACGATGACGCACGTGGAGAGGGTTTCAACAAATGACAAAAAGACTGGCCGCTCACAACGGTAAATAAAACGCTGCGTATGTGCACTCATGGTACTTGCTCAAGACATCGATCGTTCATTCACGAGCTCAACGCCTAAACTGAATGAATTATATGCTTCGCTTTGGTCACCACCTCTGCCAATCTATCGATTGTATAAGCGCACGTGAGAGTAACGCACAGAGACTTTAGCAACGAGCGGCCGCGCATTAGTGATGAGAGATTTGTGATTTGAAAAGTAAAAACAAGTTAAGAATAGAAATGAGGAAACAATTATACGAGCAGCCAGCCCTGGTTATGAATAGTAGTCGTGGTGGTGGTAGTATTGGAAGCTAATGCCAAAGAACCCGATCAATGAATCATGCCGGTAATGGTATTGTGGCGCGCTCGCTTCGCCTCCTCCTCGCTGATCCTGTGCTCGATCAGATAGTGAGCGGTTCTGATCGCATCGGGGTATCCCGTGATCGTAACAATACGGTTTCTGGTACCGGGGGCGAAAATGCCCTTCTTCGAGATCTGTATGTTCGCGCCGCTGAGGTGCTGTATCTCAATGAGATTCCGACCGCCGGGTCCCAATATTGCTCCCACTATAACCTCTGCAATCTCAATGTCTTTCTTGCCCTCCTTGATGCCGGCGGCTGCGGCGGCGGCTGCGGCGCTCGCCGCGTCCACCTGGCCGGTGGGGCTCTTACTTACGAGTGACAATTGGTTCGTGCCAAGGCCGAACGAGTTGTTGTTGAGGTTGATGGCGGCCGCAGCCGCAGCAGCGGCACTGCTGTTCTGCCGGAAGGGGTTGACGAAGGGCTCGTAACGGTCGAGGGCTGAGCTGGGAGTCGGTGAGCTTGAGCCGAGTGTCGGCACGGTGCCGATCGGTCCGAAGACTCCGCCGTTGTTGTTAGAGCCGTTTGCCACCGTCGTCTGTGACTCCATGGCGTTGCCGAGGTAAGAAACGGTTGAGGGCATGCCAATGCCCATACCGAGTACGTTGTATTTGACGAGAGTTGCCACAGCTTGGAGAATTTCGCTAGCGGCCGGCTCACCAAATCCGGTGCTGCGCAACGACAGCTTTATGTGCTCGAGCAGTTGACTCGTTGTCCCGGGTGCCGTGCCGGCCGTCAGTGCAGCGCCCAAATTAAGATTCAGGCTCAGCCCGGCTCCATTCAGGATGCTCACTGCTTTAAACAGGAAAAACTTACATTAATACAATTTATTCAAACGTGCTTACTAAAGCAGCGCCTTTTCACTTTTGTTCTTACTTTAAATTTAGCTAAGTGCTTGCGACATATACGTTATAAATAATTGAACACTACTGAAAATCTAACTTCATTATTCATCAAGTTCAAATAATTAATAAGTGAGTAGTTATTGAGTAAAAAGTAAAGCGTAAAAATCATTAATATTTCCCCCTATAAGCACATGCGAGTTATAGATGCTCTGATTTAGCGCGTTCAGGAAGTTATCCTTGACATCTCCTAATTATCGATTCCATATATTAATTAATTTCTGGTGCAGCGGCCCGCATCTACCTATCACTACTGATGAACAGCGAATATGGGTTACTTCATTAGAGACTATCCTAATCTCCCTAATACAAATCAGAGAAGTTCGAACTTTAATTAGCAATGTTTCATTACTAAACAAAAGTATAGAGAATCCCTTAATCATATTTTCGCATATTTCTATATAGATTTTGATATACAGCCCTCGAATCACATTTTATGCACAGATCCTTGAAACTCTTCCTTGTGTTTACACTATGACTTAATAGTTCACGATAAACGTTTTTTTACTGCAACCGCATAAAATAGAAAATCTATCACTTTTTTTTTAAATCAATTGCAATTCAATTGGCCAACTATAATTACAAGTGACACTGAAAGTCCATCAAACAAATATAGTTTCCACGAACGTATAAAATCGTAATGAAAGGTAATGTTACGATTTCTGTTGTATCAACATTTTGCGCCAGTGAACTGTAAAAACGACAAAATAACTACCTGTATTGATGCCGGCAGTGGACGTGTAAGTTGGTGTAGTCGTTGGCGCCTGTGCATATGGACTACCCGTTGGATTATAGTTGGCCACTGGGCCGCTGACGTCGGCGTAACTAACATTGAGACAGGTACCACTCTGAGGATCATCGGCCACTTTAGCCAGGATCATGAGCAAAGCATTGCGGTTATTTTCTTTCTCGCCTATTACAGTGATGCAACGTTCTTGCAACGATACGTCCTTGGCTTTCTGCGATATTTGCACGTACGAGCCAGACTCCTCCTTGATCTGCTTGATGTAGTTGCCAGCCTTGCCGATTATCATTCCCGCTGTGCTGTTGGGTACCAGAATCTTCACCTAAATACAAAATCATTGCGGATTAAACATTTTATTTTAGAGCTTTATTGTTTTAATATAGCCGCTACAGGACCACATAAGTGTCCTAGTTTCTCAGACAGGTTTTTAAAAAAAAGGTTAAATAAGAAATAGAAAAAAAAACAAACAAAAAGAAAACTCTACGTACGCATAAATTCAAAGGCCAGATAGCGAAATCTCGCTATCTAGCTCGCACGCTTTATTTCTCCACCATCGATGTGTTCTAAAAATACACCTCTCGCTCTCCCTCTCGCTCGAGTCAGTCGCGCATATAAGCGAGCCGTGCGAGGCTTCAACAATTAAATCACTTTTTCTTGACTTGTTTGCAAGCGCTCGCACGTTCCCATATGCATCAGCCCTCTCCCCCTTCCTCTCCAAAGCACTCGCGCAAATGAAATAGCGCATATATAGAGCAGCTCTCTGATTGGCAATGAAACCTCTTGTCTGCGTAACGCGTTTCTTAAAGGGGAAGAGAGGTCAGATGTGCAGAGCTGAAAAGCGCATGCCAAAACGGAGGCTAGACAGAATATGCGCGTGTGCGTATGAGAGAGACAGAAAGAAAGAGAGAGAGAGAGAGAGACGAGATATCAATGCCGAGCGAGAAGAAAAATCGTGTCGTAGAAGGATGGACCTTTTTCAAGCGCTATAGCAGCGCAAGAAATCGCTGAGCGCCATTCGGATTGCTATAGCCATAAAGGCAGCTGCGCTGCACACGCTTTCCTAACTGGGTCATTGCTAACAAGCCCCGGCCGCGAGCGAGCGAGCTATAGTGCGCTCGACTATACTCCGCAGCCGAGCTTAATTCGCCATGACTTTTGCATGTTAAGGAAAGCAGCGGCAGCAGCAGCAACCGCAGAGCTGTAGTGAAGGTATCTGGATCGCGCTCTAGAAGCTTGCGACGCTATGCGGTATAAGCCAAATGAATGACTAAATGATGAACTCGTCGGAACTGACTCGCGGAGCTTTCGGGGCTCTATTGCCGGCCTGCATTCTAACGTATTATAGAGCTGAATTTTGATCCGACGGCCATCGAATTAAACAGAGAAAAGAAACGAGCGAGACGCTCTCACGTTGTCGCTCTCTATTTTGAGAAAAGAGTATATGCTCTCGCACGGAGCTTTAAAATGGGTTATACACACTTTGTCTTTAATTTTTCTACGCGGGGCCACTGCCACTAATAAGATCATTTTTTACTCTTTGCGACAAGGTGGAAACTTCAAATTCTCTTTAAAGGAGTGGGTGCACTATTAGAATTCACCAAAAAAAAAACGAATATAAGACTGAGTTTAATTGAATTAGCCAGACACATAGTTGAACTGCGCGTAATGTATTTAATTTACGCGGCTAAACAAGAGAGTCATTCTGCGTCTACAGATAAGAAGCAGCCATATTTCCATTTTGTTGTCGAGCCGATAAAGACCAGTGCGAGAAAAAGTTTAGTGGTTTTGGCTTAGCTTGGCTAATGCAGCGTTCGACTCTTTCATTATTCTCGTATCGAGTAATTATATACACACGAGTATATACATGCACGCGTGTTTCGTATTCTGCCCTTCGTTTATTAATAGATTTTCAGCGCAACGGAATTAGAAGCCATGAGTTTAAAAAAAGGTTAATTCAACCCATGATCTAATTAACCTACTTGAGGAATTCATTTGCTGCAGGGTTCGCGATTTAGTTACAACTGCGTTTTGTTATTTCTTCCTCTTTTCTTTTAATTGAAATTAAACGAACGCGTTATAAACTCTTAGCGACAAGAAAATTCAAGCAGGCTTTATTCGTCTCACGAATATGCAGAATATAATCTCATATTAACCTTGTCAGCCAATATCGCGCTATTAAGAAGCTGAGCATTGCAATCCGCATAATCCTATTTATAAACAAGTCTATTTATCGCGACACATTATTTTGCCGGGATACGAGGAAAGCGCGAATCTCAGAAAAATATTCACCTGCTTGTCCCTCTCCGCGGTCGCCTTTCCGGAATCAAAGTCCACCGTCGTCTTTGTCGTGAGATCGGGCTTCTCACGAATTTTCTCCATGATAAAGTCCATCACGGCCATTATGGCATCGACGCCACCAGTGATCAGGCACACTCGCTCGGTCGTTCCTGGAAAAACGCAGCGATGAGAGAAAAATAATAATGAAAAATCAGTTTTGCGCGGCTTGTACTTTACACGCAACTAGGTATATATCAACAATGGAACAGACTCTGGTGCATTAATTGCGGGATTACGTAAGAGCTATATACGCCGCTGGAAATGACGCGCAGCCAAGGACGCCCGGAGATAAAATTACGTCACGAGCTTATATAGACAGTTTGCTGGCTAGTTACCTGGATAGAAGTCGTGGGACTTGGACATTTTGACCCTCGCCCCCGTGTCCTTTTGTAATTGAGCGATAGTTTCGCCGCCCTTGCCGATGATTGCACCGGCCGCCACTCCCGGCACCAGAACCTTGAGATGGTATGTGCCATCACCTCCTGAAAAATCGAAAATATACATACACTGTTAATTCAAAGTTTTGCATACCTTCATTAGATATAATTAAAGTCTATTCAAATAACCCCGCCCCCCTCCACTCATCTTGCAATCGACGCAAAAATGTACATAAATTACTTATAAATAATCGCTAATTTTGAACGATGCTGCCCTCGTATAGGTAAACAAGTTTTTAATGCTCTCGTCAGTTTTCAGGAAGCGACGGTGTTGCTCGTCAGAGGCTCATTAAAACATCTTTTTAATAAGCCACTAATTTATGTATGAATTATGATATAATTATGTATATAGTTATCTATTAAGAAATAAACTCATCCGAAAAGTCGAGATGTATAGCATGTAAACGTTCAATCGTGACTCGACTGTTACAGCTGAATATATTTTTCTGTTATAACATGAAAGTTATGAGATTACGATTGTATTTGTCACGGTTGCAACTGGTGATGTTACAATTGTATAAAGCTGCAGCACTAGCATATCAAGCCCGCATTCTCAAGTCTCTGCGCACAGTTCGAAGAGTGTACTTGCGAAGAAGTAAATTCGCTTTATTCCGACGATCAATGTAACCAATACGCCAATAGGAGAATATCAATCTCTTAAACAGTCTACCAAGCCAAGAAGAAAAATCCGAAGCCAAAGCTGCAGTTATCAAGAGCTAACGAGAAATTTCGCAACATCTTACTCGAGAATTATCATTGCCGTGATTGAAGCCTTTAGGATACAAAAACATTTCTGTCATAACGTCAGGCGTTGTCTATACAATTTTCATACGTCCCTACCTCGGAAGAAAAAATTTTGAGGACGATCCGTGCGTGAAGCTGCACATGCTAAGGTTAACGAGGAGTACTTGCCTTGCCAGAGATGTATATGCAATTGAAATCGATAAGGTAAGTCAAGGACGGGAGGAAGGAGGGGGACGCGTTACGGCGCATTGTTTACGCTTATATATATGCACAGTGGGAGCAGCTTTGCGTCTATTTTAACGAGAGAACTTTGCCGTAGGACCTTGCCTGTAAGAATCATGACCTACGATTTTGCGCATGCAACGAATGAAAGAAATAAGCAAAGCAAAAAAAAACATTAACCGCTCTATATAGCAGTATTGGAAGTTGCGATAAGATATATAGAGTCGATTCCGTATCGCCGAACTTTGCACCGCAAGAAAAGCACGCATTATGTTTATAAACGAGAAATCGGTAAAGGTGAAAACAGAGTGTCTCAAATAAGAAAGTTATTAATAATTTTCGAGTTACCGCAGCGTGAAGACTACTCTGATAAGATAATAAAAATATTTTTAAACAACGACACCAACTTCTTGCACAGTTCGATACACTTTGAACTTTCACTCCTAACTTGCAGTCTAATTCATTTTTCCAGATATACGCCGCGCACACTAACGGAAGTTCCGTTGCAAGCGAGGTTTAAAGAAACGTTGCGTAATCTCCCAAGCGCAACTTTCCAAATTGGAAAACGCCGAGATTCTTGCAGCTACTTTCATCTTGCTATATACGTGTATAGGTGAGCCGGTGCACTTCAATCAAAAGCAGTGTTCATGAATTTCAAGTCCGTGGAATTCAAGTTTTGAATACGTACCCCCCATCCCGTGGGATATAGCGAGTCCTTCCGATGAAATCGAGTCCAATCCAAAACTCGCTTGCAACGTAAATATTTGACCTACTTAGGTGGCTCTTTCATGCGTCTATCTCGCAATTATGTATGTTACACATCGAGGGGATGGTTACACAGATACTTGCACCACTCTCATGACCGACTATATACGTGTTGTACAGACACACATACATGCACGCACATACGTGAACGGATCAAGCGTGAAGAATTCACGATGAAGGAAGTGGGTCAAAAGCACCCCATGCTACGGAAGAACCCTCCCGTGCTCCCTCTTTCTCTCTCCCTCTCTCCCTTATACGGGCGCAAGGAAACACACGCGTATATACTGCATCTGCACTCGATCGTCGACTAACCTCTATCTGGAATTTTAAAGCACATAAAAAAAGAAAGAGTGGCGCTCGCGTCGACGACGCCCAGAGCGAATCAGGAAATGGGCAAGGCTTCAAACAGCTGTTCGTGCAGTTACACGTATGCGCGAATATAGCGTGAAGGAGAATATTATAGAGCAGTTTAGCTGGCCAAAAGAAACTTGTGCTTTCTGCTGCTGCAGCAGCTTCGTCTTTGGACAGCGGCGACGACGACGACGACGACGAAGACGAAGAAGACGACGACGACGACGGTGGTGACAGCGACCTTGACCTACGACCTCGGAACGAGTGGAGAGAAAGAGAGTAGGAGGAGCCCAGTTAAATAAATATACACAGAAACACACACGCTCGTGCGCGCGAAGAGAAGCTCACTCACCGATGTGCCACATCACGAAGATGCAGAGAGAGAGAGAGATAGATAAAGAAAGAGAGAGAAAGAGCAGAGAGAGAGAGAGAGAGAGAAACGACGAGCCTGGGTCAGCTCGTCCTCTGCGCGAGACTGCGGGGCCGAGAGAGACAACTTTTATCCGCGTTGAGAGGTATATACACGGTTCGCGACACACACGTATAAGTATATCCAGTAGAAGGTGATTTTTTTCTTTCTCCTTTGCGGAGCATGCAGTGCTTCCCCTCCTCCCATTCTGCGGACGAGGACGACACTTTCTGCCGTGACTGCCTTACCGACCAGAACTGTGCGTACACTTTCGTGCTTAAGTGCTGGTATTTTTATTTCTTCGTTTAAGAAATTTTAAGATACCGCACAAGTGTAAGAGAATGTAAAATTTAATGGACAATACAACTATGGGATTTATGGCTTGTGGCTATAAGGGATCGAACAGTTTGCTCCATTTTTTAATAGGTATATGTGTCGACGCTATCAAGAACGGGTCAACGAACTTTTGATGTGATTAAAGATAATAAAGTTTGCTTCATGAAAAATCGGAGTACTGCAGACATTCTGTCTTGCCGTTTCCATAAATATTTTTATACATTTATATTTTAATGTGACTTTGAGTAGATGCTATTTCGAGGCCAAACTGCGTCTGGAAGTGTTTATTAAATTTTGGTTTCAATAATATACTTACTCATTTTTATGTAAGAAAGGAAATTTATTTCCGAAGGAAGAGAGTAGAAAGTTAAAAAGACAAGTTGTTTGTTTTGAAACTATGTACCCACTGGTCAGGCATGCTCGAAAAACTGTAATTTTTACAGCGTAATACCACAGCATTTAAGATTAGACCTGGTTTATTCCATGAATACGCCTTGTTACGCCTAGTTAAGAGCCAGCCTTTCTTCAAAACGAGACTGATTAAGAAAATTTCCTCATCGAGTATCCACGCTCTGACTTATTAATCACACAATTCAACTTTGTTGAAAAAGAAAATGTATTTGTGAAGAATTCGTTTGGTAGAAATCTTGCTCCAAAAGCATCAGCGCATTGAAAACAGCGCGCATGCAAAGAAAGGAAGAAAAGAAATCGGCCCTTCACGTTTATTGCTCATCGTCCAATAAAGCACGATCCGAAGAAAACACGACACGCGCCGAAGACTGAAAAATTTGGAATTCCTTTCTACACCGTATACGCTTGTACTCTCGCGCTGAGCAGTCAGCTTTTATCAGCTATTAAAGACCGTATAGCAATAGCAGCGATGCAAAATGAGCACGAGAATCCTTCAAGATGGCAAAAAAAGCAAAGAAAAAGTATCGCTATAATGTTTCCGTCAGATTCAAAATGCGCGCGCACACAGAGAAGTTTCTCTTCTTTCCTGCCTTTGCGTGTGCTCTTTCGGTCGTTATATACATGTATAGCACACAACGACTCCCCACTGATGATCGACGACGTGGCAGTGCAGTCGAGGATGTGTTGTATATGATGTACGCATACTCGCAACTGTAGTCTAGTCCTATTACGGTACTCAAGTCGAGTTAGACATTTTTCGTCAACTTTTCCTCCCAAATGTAGAAGCATTAGCGCGCCTCGTTGCGACGGTTTAAAGCGCATTGCTTCACGTATTCGTTACGACATAATTTATACAAATGCATACACAGTGAGGTGCTAATCATGCTAATTAGCCCTCTTCTGATTTTCCGATGAGTTAAGCATTCCGAACAACAAAGCTGCGTGCGTAGCATGAATTTTTTGCGCGATACACATATAGCACGAATTTGAGAATTGCTTAGCAATGTTCCTGCCTCTGGATAGATAGGAACATTGCTAATGTCATTTTTTTACATGCTTCTCACTCCGTTGTAAAGCAACTCTTTATCTTTATCTTCATTGACACGAAGCATTCTTGATTTTTGCGATTTGCATGGAATTATCATGAACAAGGACTATTTAAAGAGCACCGCTTGAAATGCAATTTTTAAAGAAGTGATGCGAATAATACGTCGATGACAATCAGCACAAAAAATGAAGGCGAATCTAGTGTGCAGAATAAAAGAGTAATAATCAAACTGGCCCAATTCCCGCACATGATTGATCGACAGGATCTAGTTTTGCTAAATCTTAGTACCTGAAAATGTAATATACGAATCCTTTGATAAACTTGTAAAATCCGAAATTGTAACCACACTTGCAAAATTTTTATGCTCAATTTGTCGCTATCATTCGCTGTTTGCATAACACTCGACCATGAAAGTGTTATTATATACGTGTATGCAGTAATTTGCTGGTATGAAATTAAAAAGCGTGACCATATCGTGCAGCTGTACATGCATTGCTAAATACGAACCCTATCTACCGTTTATTCGATATAACAATGAATTTTCTGATGTCACACTAATACATCACTCAATATAATTAGAATTTATTTTTGCATTCGATTAGGAGGATGGTTGGTATGCATTGAATGCGTAATTAACACATTAAAATATATTTGAGACATCACTTGAAACTTTTTGATAAATATTTAAGAGTATACTACCTTTTTACTTTTTACTACATAGTCAGTTGATGTCTGGACTTCGATAACTATACGTTTCAAGCACACATTTGCGTGCATGAACGTATTATAACAAATTTTAAATATTCATAAAAACAATTTTCGTGATTCCGAAACGTGTTTATGTTATTATAGTCTTTCAAAATCAGCAACAGTGATTTCATTATTTAAAAAAACTTTTGCTGATCGAAAATATAATCAGCTGGATGTGAATGATTGATAGGATTGAAGTAATGTCTCCTTCCAAGTTCGACTGTCGCCAGAGAAAGTTCTGAAGAAGCAAGTTTCACAGTAATAACTGTAACGTAACCGTGAGGTGTACTGAATTGCAGTCAAGTCTACAATTATTAGAGGTTACAACATAATAATAGAATAGCAAGCCGGCAAAGAGTCAAGACAGGAAGTCGCAACCCGTTTAATTATTTTGATAATAAAGAAAGCTCTCGGGGAGAGATATAACAACAAAACAAAGCAGACAAGGTGTTTTCTTCTTTTTAATTTTGAAATTTCTCTGCTCGTCACGAAGATGATGAGATTGCTGCGGTATTATAAACTACCGACTGACTTTTTTAAATGGATTTTTTTACTGCAACCTACTCTCAGTCTTTATTGAAACTCGCAATTTCACACTCGCGAAAATTCTAAATGAAAATTCGATTCAGTTGAACGATGAAAAATAAATAAAAATGAGGCAGTAAAATTTTTTTATGAACACACATTCAAAATGGTAGACTTTGCAATGATTGGAAAAAGTTCAAATTCATAAGCTATTCGTCTGTGCGTTTGATGTATTAGCACTAGCCTAGATAAGAAAATCTTTAATAGCGCAAAATCGGGAGCTTTGTTACCCGAAAGAAAGAGAGCGTGTGTGCGTGGGTGTGTCTGTGTGTGTGTGTGAGAGAGAGAGACTCTCCATCCCATCGATATGAGAGATACATCAATAACCCAAGCGATCGGCCTGAAAACACTCTCCCTCTTTACCCACAAACCCTTGCACGCGAAAAGCTCCTTCTCGCGAAAACTCGGCTACCCCACTGACCTTCATTCCGAACTTCCGACCCGAGCGCGCTCTTTACACTGCACGCAGAATATATACCTATATATGCGTACACCTATATGCAGTGTGTATATACAGACTGGCAAAGCCGTCTCTCCTGCATGCTACACCAGCATATATAGCTAATGTGCTCGAGGCAGCTCTCTCCCCACAGCATTAATCAAAAGCACGAAGCTGTGCGCTCCGCGAAGAAAAAATCGATAGGACTCACGTTGTATGCGCGCCCGCCAGACCTACATTATTTCGAATCGTCCTTTGGCCATCAGTGCATCGTACCTAGACGTGTATACATATATAGATTTTATAGCAGGCCAGCGTACAATGGGCTGAGGAGAGTCTCGAGTGATGTCAATATAGACAGTTGAGCGTTAGAGAAAGAGAGACAGCGCAAGCCTAATGGAATAGAGAGAAAAAGGAGCGAGACGAAATGTCGCGCAAGGTTGTGCGCGCGCGACGTTGCGGGAATAGGAAAAAGGGGGGGGGGGCGATTCTCTGTCTCTCTCAACAGCGCAGCAGCAGCAGCAGCAGCAGCAGCTCTCGCAATCAGCACGACACTCACCCACATTTCTGAGTGCGCGCGATGCTTGTGTTGCTTCAGTGTATACATATAAGCTTGCTTTATATACCAATACACGCTCGATTCTAACTCTGGAGCTCATTGCTTGATTTTTCAGATCAATGGGAATGATGATGCCTCTGCACATGAAGTGTGCGTGTGTATGTGTGTGCGTGTGAGAGAGAGAGAGAGAATAAAAAGATGACGGATGATTCTCGAGCGCGCAATACACACCGAATTGCGCAAGAGTAAATCCGAGAGGAAAAGTGTGCGTGTGTATACATCACATGCCTACACCTCTGTGCGGCTGTTGTAGAGGGGAGCTAGATTTCATTCTCGCTGGCGAGCGCGCTCAAGAGTGAGAGAAAGAGAGAGAGAGAGAGAGAGAAAACTTTTTATCGGAGCAAGAGAGACAGAGCAGGAAAAAAAGCAGCAGCTTTTAGGTCGCCGTCGACGAGGCGAACGTGTTCGTCGCGCTAGTGGAGAAGTGGCCATTAGATTTCTCTTTCTCTCTCTTTCCTTCTTTTGTATTATACCTATACGCTCGCTACATGACACGAGTGAGCGAGGAGAGGCGGAATGGCCGAGAAAAAAGTGAAAACACACAGACTGCCTTTGAGCAGTAGGAGCTGCCTCTGCACACGACGTCTCCGTTTCGTGTAGAGGCGAATGCACGCTCCGAAAGATGATGACAACGATGCTGCGCTGGAGTTCGTGTATAGAAAAGCGAGAGGTAGAGAATGAGAGAGCGAGAGAAAGAGAGAGGGAGGAACCACTGCGCGACACGGTTGAATCTTGAATCGCGTAGCAGCAGAAAACGGAGTCACTGAGCGAAGTGGTTCGACCCTAACCTCAAACTCGAGGAAGCAGCAGTATAGCGAGGCGTAACGGCGGATAGAGCCAAGGATAGTTAGAATGTCAGTGAGCGGGCTTACCTGTGCCGTAGTGCGAGCGCTTCGTCGCGCCGTTCTCGACGTCGCAGTCGAGTGGTCGCTTCCTGGAGTCCGCGATCTCCGGGGAGGGACACGTCTCCATTCCCGAGTCGGCCGCCATCTTGCCCACTGGCAGCTCGCTCTCTCGCTCTGTCTCACTTGCTCGCTCTTCGCCGGGGCCCGTCTCCGTGACGAGTGTGCGCGCCGCCGCGGCTACTGCTGCTCTACTGCTGCTGCTGCTGCTGCTGCTGGCACCGTCCGCTCGACTCGCTCCCTCTAGTCCACGGAGCGAGAGAGACGGAAGACTTTTCTGTTTTCCTTCCTTCTGCTGCTGCTGCTGCTGCTGCTGCTGCTGCTGCTGGCGATGTTTCTTCGTCTGCTCCGTATCGCCGCGAGTTTCTGCGCAGAGCCGCGCGAAAGCTTCGTTCTTCTGCTTCTTTGCGATATTACGACACACGCATACGCTGCTGCTACTGCTGCTACTTATTGCTTCTGACCTTCGTCAATTATATTATGCGACACATATATGCGCGTCGCTGCTACTAGATGGCTTTTGACGTTTGCCTGTTTTCACACTTGTTCGACGGCGAGCGAGCGAGCGAGAGAGAGAGAAACAGATAACAACGGACTGAAGAGATAGAACACACAACGCGATATGTGTACAATAATATATAGCACACCCACAAAACACTGATGCTGGTATTACGTGGTGCACACGCGAATTATGTTACCACTGCTGCTGAAGGTATCTCTTCTCTTCTCTTCTATTCCGATGTACAATTGTACTTGCACCACTCGACGCACTTGTATACAGCACCGACGATCAGCGTGTCAAACGAGGAAAGAGACGGCGAACGGATGGAAGCAGTGGTTGATGTTGATACATGTATATATCACAACGGTGTGCGAATGGCGCGAGTGTTATTATGAACGAGAGAGAGAGAGAGAGAGAGAGAGCGAGCGAGCGAGAGAGAGAGAAGAGAGTAGGGGTGACGACGCACGTGCGAAGACAAGCTCTGCTCTCCCTGATGCGAGCGCAAAGCGCACTGTTATTTATTATGCTCTTTATATCCTTGTCGCCGTTCTCGGAGATGCTGATGCAAAATTTGTATATATGTATATATATATATGCTGTGTGCGCTACCTGCGCTCTTGCTTGTATATCATGGGATGCATGAGAGATAATGTGTGTGTTTGCGGGGGTTGGATGCAGAGAATTCGCTAAATAGAGGGTGAACTGAATCGTTGATGAAAGACGAAGCGGCCGCGCGCGCAAGCCCGAGCTATACGATATAATACAACGATGATAAGGCGAGCGATCGCGCGTATATGCACTGATTGATCTATCTATGTATAAATATGTGTTTGAATATACTTTTTTTCTTATTGAGCAGAGAAAGAAGACGAAGGGCCTGAGAGAGACAGAGTGTGTGAGTGTGTGTGTAGAGGAGAGCCTCCGAGCACTGACGATGTCCACAGTCCACACCACACGCGCAGCACACACTCGTCGCTAGCTCTCCTGCGCGGGCTACCGCGTCTCACTGACGACTGCTGCAGTTGCGCTACTGCTCTGCTGCTGATGGTACCGGGATATCGTTCTCTCTCTCTCTCTCTCTCTCTCTCTCTCTCTCTCTCTCTCTCTCTCTCTTCGCTCCCTTGCCAACCAGCTGCTTTTCGGGCTCTTCTGCGCAGGAGCCATTGCCACCGTCACCTCGTGGCAGGGCTGACTGCCTCAACCAATCGACGCCTGCTTTTGTCGCGACTGTGTGGATGTCTATGCGTGTGCCTCGTCGAGTCGAGTTGTCGTGGACTCGATGTTGCTATCTATCAGGGCCGTATCGACCTCACCAAGATCCTGGGCTTTTTAATCTTGCCTGGGATTTTCCAATGCGAGTACGGCTTGTACGCTGTTTTCATACATTCCCACTTTCATAGAAGATTTCTCTTGTCTACAATTAGTTCAAAAATGCAATTCGTTATTTCGGATGACTGCGGAACGTCATAATTAATTTATATTGTTTTTTCTCTCTCTCCCTCTCTCGTAAATGAACTTGTAGCTACGCTGTAACTGACAAAAGTTGTGTTCTACATTATGCATTTTAAATTACAAAAGTGGTGATTTAGTTATAATACGTCTCTAATGGCTTGAAAAACATAAGTGGACGAACGGCATTGTGTGCTACAGTGTCGTTTAGATCTGATGGCGTGATACTGTCAGGCTAATTGATTTTTTATTATTTTATTAATGCGGTTATATTATGATTAATTTAAACGAAATGTTTTTAAGTTCTGAGATACATCGATACATTCAAACATTCACACAAATTGTTGTCCCGCATGTTTGCATGGGAATGGTACACGGGTTATCTTATCTCCAGATAAGGGATGCCATCAAATCATGAGTTATTATCGTCTTCAAGTATATAGAATGACTTTCTCGTCGCTTTCGTGCAGCGGAGGCGACCGTTTCTTTCGGGAAAGATAAAAACTCGGGTATTAATCTTTACTTCAAAAAGTTGAGTTCAAAAACTACAAGTGCCTCTTATGCATCTCGGAGTGTTCTCGTGTTTACAAGGATTATATTTACTTGCACTTTAAATATAGTTGAATTACAGAATGTAAATTGCGCATGATTTGGAACGATTTCAACAAGAATTTGCAAGATAAAAATAAAGTAGGATTTAAGTTAAAAAGCGTTCGATTCAAGGACGTGATGTTTCTTTAGTGAAATCTCGTGCTTCGCGTTATATTAAGGTCGAAAAGTTAAATGAAACACTCCACCAATCAGACATTTTTATATATAAAATACGACGAACGTACGATGATTGCAAACCAGTTTCTTTCGCACAATTATATTTCTAAAATTCATGGATTTCATTTTGGACCGCGGAGAGCCAAAAGAATGCGCTCCGCGGAAACTGTTGGATTAATTATACCAGGTTTAGATTAATTTTGATGTGGCGACTTATTTTCAGGATGGAATTTTCGTTCTAGGAAAATTAACATGCGGTGTTTACGACTTGCAGAGACCAAGGAGTATTATAGCTATTAAATACGATTCGATTCGCGCACAATACTTGAATTCAGTTCGATTGTTGTTTTCAATACATCCTTGAACTCGTAACAGCATCAATAGTAACCTCTTGTGTGCAAAGCATTTCATTCTGCTCTCATCGTAAGTACGGCCCTGTAACATCAAGCTCCCTCCCCCTTAATCGCGCAAGCTCTCGGAGCTTTACGCGCATACCTACATACGTATATGTACCAGATACGTAACAGCGACTGCATATCCGGGGGCTGAGAGAGGGAGAGAGCGTGCGCAGGGACGGATCTCGCTCGCGCGCAGCCTTAGCCTTCTTCTCAGCGACTTTCTTTGCGCGTTTATGAATGTAAAAAATATATATAGCCAGGCACACATATAGTGCTTTCATCTCCACAACAGCGAGCTGGTTAAGTTACTTTAATGCAATTTAACGGCCTGGAATGTCAGGTGAAATATTCGATTGTTCAGCAGTAACAAATGCGAGTCTCCGCTCGCGCACGTCTTTCTTCGATTAGTGTGTGCTTATTGCACGGTTTCTTAATTTAATGCATTTTTTCTCTATCTTGCGGTAATATACATTTTCTTTTTCAAACGCACGATTTCAATCCACGAGGACGGAAGAGCGCGCGAAGTACATCACGCCTATTTTCGCGAGCAGCCGCGCTTGAAAAGAAACATTTACCGCGAGCTTCCGCGTTTTTCTCACGCGCGCACGTTCGCGCGCGCTTTATCTTTAATATACGTATATATATACTGACTTGCCGTGCTCTCGGTGCTCCATACAATCTTTCTCGTCCTCTGGGATAAAATGAAGGAAGGCTTGAATTTATTTTTGGAAAAATGAAATTTTTTTTCTTCTCCAGAATTGCTATCGCGTATAGATCTATTATAACAGCTGCGACCAGCGTGAATTGAATAGCGATATACAGCTATTCGATCACACAATGATTAATCAAGTACAATGCCAATAAAGTGCGGCAAAGCGAATTGCTATAACGAAAATTGATGCGGTAGAGCGCGGTGTTCGAAATGAAAATAGCCTTCGCGCACACGAGCTGAATATTTATGCATAATTGCGCATAGAATATTTTTTGCTACATAGTCTATATAGATATAGCCATCTACTTTAGGAGAATTATTTCTTTTTCGCTCTGCGGTGAGTTGAGTGAAAATTGAGTGGGCGATGTATAATAACGTTTTGAGCTCGACCATCTGCATACTTTGCGCGGCAATCAAATTGGATGCATCTTAGTATACAACGTGTGACCTTCAAATGATAATTTATGTTGCTATGCGGTGGCGTATGCATCACAATGGACGAGCGCCAGCATATTTTTCAGGCGATTTTTATTTTATCGTGTGCCGTATACGCCAGTTTTAGCAAACTAGCTTCAAGTTTGCAATTGCCGACGTTAAATTTTTAGGTAATAATATACTCAATACGCAATGGCAAAGTATTAAAAACTGGTTTTTATAGAAGAGAACTGAGAGCGCGTTTTCTTACGTAAGTTGTAATATGTTATACGAAGACGCAGTGATCGTATAGCCAACGACTGTTCGACGTATTGCAATGAAAATTTTTTATGTGAATTCTCGAATTAAATCACTTTTCGGATATTAAGAAACGTCTCTACTTACTGACCATCTATAAGAAATTAATTGAACCCTCGAATTCCGCAAACAAAAAACTTTATAAAAAGTTTGAGCACGTGCGCGCATATGTGTGTGTAGGCACGCAAAGATGACGGACTGAGTGAAACTTACGAGTGAAAAATGCAAGAAGAAGAGACAAAGAAAAAAACTCAAATTTTCTCAAGTTAACAGCTATCTAATTTTAATGTTTTATTCTCTTATTATATACTTATATACTTAGACAGTTTAAAAAATGATAAACAAATATATGCTTTATCTTCAATGTTTATCTCTATCTTATCTTATGAAGATTGTATTAATCACACAAGCTCGAACATGAATTAAAAATGTTATCTTCCAAAATAATTCTCACCAACTTTTGCATTCATTCAATGCACTAAAACAAAACCTCAATTTTTTAAGACAATCACCTCGACTTCGAAAACTGATCTCGATAGAAAAAACCATACAGGAGAAGCTCGAGGGACAGAAGCGCAATAAGAAGCTCGGCGCACGAACAACAGCTCTCGAGAAAGTCCAGAGGGTACCAAAGAGAGAGAGAGAGAGAGAGAGAGAGAGAGAGAGAGAGAACTAAAGCTGAGCTAGATAAGAATAAGAAACAAGTAAGAGTGAGAAAGATATAGGCGCGACGAGCTAGCGAGAGTTGAGATAAGGCGAAAAAAGCGGGATAGGGAAACGAGAAGCCAGAACGTTTGCGACGATAAAGCCGGGCCAGTACTACTGCAATTTCTCGTGGCCCATAAATAATAGTGGCTCACGCGATGATATGTATATATGTATATATTGCACATGCATTAGAGAGAGAGAGAGAGAGAGAGAGAGAGAGAGAGAGAGAGAGAGTCAGACAGACAGAGGACAGACATCAGTGAGAGAAAGAGAAAGAGAGGAAGCTCTTTGCTTTTGTGGTTGGGTAATCGTCGGGGGCGGCGACACTTGCTTTTCTTTTTTCGTCGAACACACGGAACTTTGATCCTCTGATAATTATACGCGGCTTCGGAGATGGTGCGCCTACTGGTACTCTGAAGAGGCGTATCGAAGATTTCTATTCTACCTCCAAGGAGTGTTTAAGCCGTGTAAGTATAGAACAAGACGAAGTTAACGCTATACAAGTGCCGTGGATTTATGTCGATTGATGTATTAATAGCAGTATGTTGCATCTGTATCAAGAGGATTTTGTTACCAGCAAAGGTGTCTAGAAAATGTGGTTCAACTTTAAAATAAATTCCATACTCATCTAAAATGTGAAAAAACTTTATAATAAAAATTATAGTTCTTATTTTTCTGTGAAAGCAAAAATATCCAAAGAATCTATCAGTATTAAGATAACCCGAATCTTTATACAACAATAAGTGAATGTGCAGTGAATGTACACAGTACATGTCTGTAGTCTAATGTTGAATCTTCGAAAAGCCATGACAACAATGCACGGACGGAAAGAGTTTGATTCGTATGCATACCGTGTTCGTTGGAAATACTCTGTTATATCCGCAGCTATAAACCGTAGTTTTGACTTCCTTTTTTACCTCAACTTTTCTCCTTATAGATTACTTTTTAAAACCTCAAAAAAACTCGTTAACAAAAAGAAAAATGATATTATTCAACGAGAGAAAAATATACTGAAATTCTACTACTATAATCATTATACACAACGTAATATATAGTAGTATTTATAGATATACCTCTTATAGACCTCCAACATCAAGGTATGTCATTGACTCATCACATTCTATACCTTCTGGAGTACAAATAGATAACTTTGTATATGTATGCCACAGCAACATTTTGGGCTTTACTGGAACGCATTATACGCGCATATATTTAACTTATCTTAGCCAAAACCGCGTTTCCTAAACGATTTAGTCGTGTGTATAACATCACATGATAAGCGCTCACGCCTACGATACTGAAAAACAACTCACAATTTTTTTCCTATTTTTCATCTGCCTCAATTCCTCGTTCACAGTCGAATCTGCAGGGCAATAAAGCTTTAGATTCTTTTATTACTTGCTAAATATCTAATAATAAGTAAATAAAATACATCAGCTACAACAGCAATCTCAATCAATTATTAAGTCATGCGTTATTCGCATATTATAATGCATCAATGATTCAAATTTTGAAGACTATTGTATATAATTCTCGGTATTCAAAGTCGAAAGAGCAGTCTGCAGAGATCACGAGACAAACAAGGCACTCGTCCCGAAGAAAATAGTCGAAATATATGTATACGACATTGTTAATCCAGCTTAGAATCGCCTAGAGACAAGCCAACCGGGAAAGTCAGAACAGCGAGCCCCCTGCAGCTTGTAGTCTAATAAAATCGTTGACTGGCATGGGATGAGCTGTGCTTGCACTAATAACACGCGTAATTAAGGCGCGCCGGATACAGCGATTAGGGCCCCGCCGGCATGCACCAGGCACCGATAGAAATACGCGCGTGTGCGCGATAGGTAGTCAGCTTGACGTGAAGCTTAAGTGTCTTTTTAATGTCGAGACTGACGTCACGAACTGAGGTGAGAGTCGATGAGGTCACGTATTGAGAGGTTTTGCCGACAAATGCGTTTTGCCATGAGTGATTAAATACGCGCCATTTGCGCGAGTGAACGACTGAAACGAGTCGACGAAATTGTACACACGCCGAGGAAATTGCCTTGGCACACATTATCAAAACCGAATGTGTAAACATAACCATGGTGTTAACATTATTTACCTGCATCAGACTAGATGAACGAAGCAATCTTACTAGAATGTAGGGGCCGGGCAATATTTCAAAAAGGGTACACACACTCTCAGTGAAGTTTTATTGTCATATGAAAAAAGTTATGATCGTTTTTAAAATAAATATAGCTACTATTCAATGGCGCGTGCCAAGTATATCTAAAGAATAGAAATTTTATTTACGTAGCATTAAATCACAAAATGCAGTTTTACTTATATAGGGTTACATTCAAAAATATAGCAAAACATTTTGAAAACATATCTCAAGTTTTTACAGTAACTGATTGTTTTCTTAAATCCTTATATAAAGTATCATCCATTTGAAAAAGATCTTGTTTTCAAATTCAAGTTTTTCAACGAAAATGAAGTGGTTAAAAAAGTTGCAACACAGGAAACAAAAAGAAATGCAGGGATACACAGAACAGACATGTTGAAAAAACAAAGCAAAGATCGAGGCTATTTAAGTTTGCTTGCGTAATAAGCAATTATTCTAATCCTCTCTACTATACTCCGACTATCTTCATTGTCCTGGTATGCATGCATGTGTTCATCCGATTTTTTTCCGAAATCGAAAAAAATTTTCTCTCTCGATCGACTCTCGTATCATTTTCCTAAATACGAGTTTCGCTTTCACTTCTATTTTTAGAAATGTTGTCGTCCGAATAACAGCCGCTACTCGTCATTAATACTCGGACTTTATCGTTAAACTTTTATCTGAATATTGTATACTTCCATATTCATGAAGCTCGTAGTGACGAGGGCATTGTTTCCGCGCATCGTCATGTCCGATTTTCGCAACTAAAGTGTAACACCATATATCGATTGAAAGAAAGAGAGAGTAAGTAATAAGCATAAAAGGAGCACGATGATTTTGCTAAACAATCTTAATGCACATGTTTTTATTTATTTTTTATTTATTGACCGCTTTTATCGTACAGTTTGTTGATGTGCATTTTATTAAATAAATTATCACCATTATTATTATATCGAATCAGAATTTTTGAGAAGGTAAAAAGTTTATGTTTGTTAGTATAAACATTAGTTTTCAAGGAGTGAAATCACACAAGCTTTAAGAAAAGTATTTTACAACTTATTGCTGCAAAATTCCTGCACATTCAACGTAAGGAATTCTCTTCGAATTTCTCACAATTAGCTCGGACCACGCCTCTCTCAAGAAACAGAAGACATTGCAGTATAGTTTATTCTCGCAATACAAGCCTTTTCTTTTTAGTTTTTCGTCCAAGTTTTTCAATTTTTTTTCTTGACGAAGCTGTTTCATCCCTTTGTGCGCGATTCTGTTTTTTTCGCGCGTGGCCCAGTTAACTCTTGCTTGTAGTGAGCGTAGTCTTTCAACACAGTTTTTGTTGATGAAAGAGTTCAGTATAGCTAAGGGTGAGTTCATTCGAATTTTTCAGTATGAGCAGATCTTCGCAAAAATTCATACTTAACACATCTTGCATCTTAATTAATGTCAAAAAGTCTAATACATGTCTGATCTTAGTGCGTAAAGTTTCATTGTTTAAACTTGATGTCTGCGCTGACATTTAATGAAAATGCAATATGATTTTGGATTTTTAGAGCGCAAACGAAAGGTCTTTAGAATATCATTAGCTGAGATTAAGTTAATTTCACAGACGCAACCCTAATTAACCAATTTTTCATTGTAATGCATTTATAGCCAGCTTTGTCGTATTTTTCTTCGTCTTCTTCTCTGTCATATTTTTTCTTAAAAAAAAAAGATAATTTGTGCAATACGGTTTTGGATTGGTAAGATGGTAAGTATGGCCGTAAACAGCGACTTGCTTTGAATACTCATACCTATATGCTAAGTGCTATATGTATATATAGATATGCTCATAACTTTTATAGACCAAGTTGTCACGCGAAGAAAGTGCAGGTCACTCATACATTTTTATTTAATTTTTTATCAATTTTTTTCCCCTTCGTGGTGTTGTTATACAAGTGTTTGCAATAGCAAAATCGATAATAATATTTGAAGCTCTACTTTGATTTCAGCGACTATATATCTTTTGCAGGAAACAAGACTGCATTGAGTATTATTGCATGTATCGATTTCCCGGAAGCTATAAACGCTATTTGCACAAAAATTGTCTACTTTTTTTCAATTTTCCCGGGAAAATCTAGAGCACGCATCGATGCGTATCCTACTCACCAAAGACTCGAACAATCGGCGAACCTCAGCAGCGCAGAGTACATGGCGCTACACCCCGCCCTCGAATCAATAAAACCGCATCGCACACGCACCTCTCGCCTCGCCTCTGGCTTGTCAAGTCAATACACGCGGACGAGACGTCCCTTCACCATACAATATTATACTCGCAAAGCGTCACATGCTCAACCGGATCCGTTTCTTTCTCTCGTAATACCGTTTGAACCTTATTCTCCATATTGCTTATATTTCCAGTCGCTCTATTAACTATAAAACTCGGCTCTGGCGCGGATAAATTAGCTTCAATGAGGCCACTGGCAAATGCGTTTATATCGCGAAAATACATGACCGTGACACGAATCAAGTTTATTTTATATAACAGCTACTGCAACGTGAGACGTGTCATTAGACTAGAGAAAGATTTTTGCCTGTCCAGGAGGATTATTGCAGATACAATTTGGAAGAAAGGGGGTAGAAAGGTAATTTCTCGGTGATACTATGATAGAAGGAAGCTTGGAGGTCCATTTTCTGACGCAGTATTAAGTGACGAGAGATCTAGTCACTTTGGTGTTTTCTATATTTTTAGTAACGTTTAATAATATAAATGAAGAAACAAAAAACCATCTTTTGATTTGAAAATAGAATTGCTCCTGAGAAATCTTCATACAATAAAAAGTACATTTTTATTATTAAAATTCATTTAAAAAAACTGTGTTAATGTCTGAGTGAATATTTATTCAATAAAACCTTTTTAAAAACTGAACCTAATAATAGCCTATTAATAATATAATAGTCGTTATATTTGTTGATTGACAAAGTAAATGAGGTACTGATAATGATCAATTTGATTTATGTAAAATACTGAACATTTAATTGGTATTATTTAATTATGTTGAATTAATATATAGATCGTGATGATTTAAAAAAATTAATTTGAACTTACTTAACTAAGAAAACTTTAATCATTCGTGATCAAATGCAAGAATAAAACAAATATATAGTTAAACTCCAAATGCAAATCTGAAAATCACTCTCTCATCATTCTGTAGAAAACCAGTAAGAGCATTCATAAAGAAATCTAGAACACTAAACATCAACTTCAAGTAAAAGACCGCATCTGTAATATGCGTTGAAATTCTTTCAATTTTTCACTCTCCAAGCAACATTCTACATGCATAGGTGTAGTCGTAGCCGCGTACACTCACTGCAGCACTTGACCTTGCTCTATACGCCTCAGCATTTATCGCCTCTCTTTTAGAGCAGGTGTACGTATGATACAAATGTGTGTAAGAAATCATTTTTCTTCCTTCCGTACCGTATAGCTTCTCTCCATTTACGAGGGAATCGATTTGCGGAAATATCCGTCCGGAAGTTCACCGTCCAATCGGACTTAGAGATCTACACGAGTTTTGAAATGAATCGTCGTCATTAACCTGCTTTCTGATGAGCTGTGCAGTGCTTTTTTTCTTCTTTGAAATGCGAATCCAAACATTAAATTACAGTTAGATCAGTGATACATGAGAATCGTTAAATACTGATTAGACAGGATATCGATTTCGATGGATGTTCATGGTTAAATTGATTAGGCGATGCACTGTCATGAAAGCCATGACATTAAGAGTTTTCCTAATCCTGACCATGGAAAATCCCATACAAACTCACACACGCGAGAATAGTTGCTTTTGGCTTTTATGTAGAAAAACAAACAAAATTGGAAATATTAAATTTTTAGAAGTTCAGAAAAATTAACGTTTTCTATTACATGATCACAGTACGCTTGTTTTATGGGATATTAAAAATTAACTTTCAATAGTGACACTGGAAATGGTTTAAAAAAGTTCGCGGAATTAAAGTTAAAAATAAAAAATATTATGATATTTAAAAACGTGGTCTGCTACTTATCTATAAACTTGAAAATTTTGATTAGTCACTGATATAAAGAATTTATACAGGTAAATAGACAGAGGCTACATCGTCTCACTAAAAAGAGGTTAGAATACGTACCTCACATTCCTAGCAAAGAAAAAAATTACAGCCCATATTACAAATGAAGATTGAATAAAGAAATGTAATAAGCTTTATATTGCTCTGAAGGACTGGTCAAGGAGTGCATCATTGATTTTAACTTCACCTTAATACCTTTGTATGAATTATATATTTATCTTATATTATAGATCTTATTATGGATCATAGCAATTTTGATTTTAATTAGATTTTTATTTTTTCAATTTTGATTAGATTATAGATCTTGGTAATTTGGATTTACTTGTTTGAGTCGTAGTCGTGGTAAAAACTTCCCCGAAGACGGCAGGAATTATGTATACTCGTGGAGATGCTCCGTTTTTTAAAACTTGAAAACTTCGCGCATTCTTTGAAAATTTTAAGAAGATCAGTTAATTTAAAAAAAAAAATTCGTAATATTTTCAAAATAGGTAGATTTGAAAAAAACCTATATTTCGAAAAAAATTTGGAATTCAGTATTTTATCTTTAATTCATTATAAGTGTCTGTGTATAGAAAAAAAAACAATTTTTACAAAATATATTGTGTTAAACTTATGTGTATGATATTTGTATCGAAAAATGAATCACGACTTTAATAAACAATAAATAGAGTATATATACCTCAGTAAGTAACCTCGAAAACTTCCCCATCATTATTGCACGAGTCATTAGGCACATTAAAGTCGACTTACACGTTACCCGTACACGTTCCAGGCACCTGTATACATTAATAAAAAAGCAAATGTTCGATTTGTACATTACGATCGTTCGAAACAAAGCCCAAAGTTAGACGAAGAAGACGCGGTATACCCACAAAAATGCACCGACATTCGAAAGAAGAATTTATTGCTTTTTTGGAGAAATTAACGAATATTTTTAAGTCGTGCCAGACAATATAATACAATTCAAGAACTTTTGTTATACAGTTATATGTTTGACTGATGTAAGTAAGAGAAATAGAGTGAAGTGGTTATAGCACCGATAACTCATGAAAGATTTTGTAGAAAAAAGTCATAAAACTATTTTTTGTATTATCAGATAAGATATATGAGCTTAGGAACATTGAAAATGACAATGAAGACAAAACTTTTCTGTTAATCCTTTCATTAGCGCTGTTAAGGTGATCATTAACTTACGCTGCTGTAATTCTAGAATAGCAGAAATTTCTTCAAGGTACTTGAACTAATCAAAATTTAATCAATAAAACCGTAATAATAATAAATGTAAATAACGTTCAAAATTCAAGCTCAAAATTCTCTTAGTTATACATGTACACATACCACCAATTGGACGGTAGTTCTGTAGTTTGTCTATAATTTTTTTGTATTATACCGACTTGTTGATTGAAAATGTACGAATTATTATTGCATGCAGCGCTTCAATTTTTTTCACGCACATCTATATAAATGTCCCTTTCGAAAAGGTCAAACTCACTGCCTATTTGTCAGAAATTGACGCATAATGCGTCACGTGCGTACAAGATGTATAAGAGTCGTACCACTCGCATCGCTTCCGAAAAAAATATGTGACACACAGACGTGGCTGCACAGATGATGCATACAGTATATTTATTATATAAAGTTCAGGCGTGATGGAAATAATTAAGCACACGATGTCCGTTCTCCGGAATGAGATAGAAATGTAATGGGCGTAAGAAGGTCTTCGAACTTTGGTTAAGAAGGAGAGGGAAGTGGTACAGAGAGCAGGCTTTGATCGCGTTTAGACACAAAAAGGTAGTTTTCACAACAAAAAATGAAATGTGATAACTGACGAAATTTTCTTCTTTTAATTAGATTGTCTTCTATACGTAATTTCGCAAGTTTTTTTTCGAGAATCTAAACTTATTTTTGAATGAATTTACTAATAATCTTTAGAAATAAAAATAACATTTAGTTTATAACTCGTATATCTAAAGGAACTTGTATATATCTAAAGGAAATTGAGCTTTTTCCTGTTGGCGTCAAAATCAATAAATGGTTTTTTTCAGCAATATTTTACTATGCGTTTAACGAGAGAAAGTTAAATCTAAGTGTAAAATGTACCTTTTTGTAGTGGAAAATATTTTTTTTTTTTCAATGTTTAGGTGTAAGATTATTCCGTAAAAGCTAGTTTTCATTTTTTTTTTCATTGATGATAATATTTTATCTAAGAGTAGCGATTATTTTAGAAATTTATTGACTGCAGCACTCATTGTAGATGTCATGAGCGATAATATTCTCGACGTGTTGGAGAGAAAAAAGTTTATTATAATGCGCTAGAGTAAAAGTACATAACGAAGTTGATTCTCTCCCTTTTTCTTCGTGATGAAACTATGAATTGTAAGCACACAACGATAATAAGTGTAGAAGTATTATTCAGTTGAATCATTAATTATTGATGGATCAGATGTATAAGGTACACATATCAGAATGTCAACGTTTGAATATTCATCAGGTGATAATATATAAAAAAAAAGTATCCGGGCCATGCTTGCGGACACAAAAAGTACCTAAATACTATCCAGGAATATTGAAAATTTAAATGTGATTATCTCGGCAATGCAAGTATAAGGTATGTAAAAATTTAAATGATTAACAAGAGGGGTATTGTTTATCTCTTACAATAAATTAAAAACATTTCTAGTACAGTCATGCATGTCGAAAATTAACAATTTCGAATGGTTATAATGTGAATTTATATAGTAAGTTTCCTTAGTTGTTTGAATTCTTTAAAGAACCATATAGTAGAGTGGCACACTGAATCGCAAGTTTTACCATTTCAAAGTTTGTAATACTTTTCCACAAAATAGGCTATTTATTTAAAATTAAACTTTTTGATATTCATATAATGCGAGATTCTCAATACTAAGCATAATTTATTCTAATTTCATAGTGTGGCTTCTGAAACTCTTAAGATTAATTCAGCAACAGCAGCTAATTTCAAAACACTAACCTTCACAGATAACATTATTGCCCTCTTAATATACATCAAAGTTTCTGAGAAACATGCATGCCTTTTGTAACACTCTGTTCCCATAGTTTACGCAAAATTTTTCATGTGTCCATTCACTTCCTTTTTTTTATCTAGTGGCGTGTCAGTATCGATTTTTTTCGTGTACTACTGATAGGAAGAAAATAATTATTTAAAGTTTGAAAAACCTTTAAAAGATATCGATATATTCAAGCAAGATTATGACTGCATAAATTTGAAATTGATAATGTCTTAGTTTGTACAAACATAATCGTCTATGCATAAATGTAAATCTATAGCCATCTAAAAACTCAGAATAATAAGAAATCGAATGTTTTTTCGTTATAATATGCGATTGAAAAAGCATTACATGTTTTCGAAGCCATGATTCTTTACTACAATCCCAAATCGTGCTGATCAGCATTCATTCGTAATGCAATTTAGAAAGCTTTATAATATCGGTTTCTCTCTAAACTTTGTGAGAATGAAGGAAGAGATGTCCAGATCTTGGTTGGCGCAACTCTCGAGAGTCTCGAGATTATTATAGTGTTTCTCACTCATCATACAAATCCCGCGCTCGAATTTGCACAATGCAATTAATGAAATTAAATTTATATAAGCGTGTGGTATATAGAAATGCATATAACGTTGGTCTTTCATTACAGTGCCGCGTGTAATTCCTTTCGAGAATAAGTCTGTAGTCTTTCGCGAAAAAGGTGTGTCGATTGTTATTCGCCTTGATGACTTTAATCTTGATAATAGACTTTTCTAGGGCAGAAAAACGCTTCAAAGCGGATTTCTTAAGAGGCTTTTCCGAGCTTTGCTTTGGAAATTCAGTTTAAAAAAATGACTACCTGCTGCTTCGAGCCTTGAACTATATTATACCTCACATTTTTTTCAATGCGCTTTTGGAGATATCGTTTTACAAAACAAGGCGTAATAAAAAAAATAAAAAGCGCGATAACAAGAAAAGTCTTCGAAATATTGAAACTTTAAGAGCACCGTATAGTATAAAATATGCGGTTGAGATTTGATAGTAAATAAAACACTTTATAGTTATGATTAAAATTTGTGCTTTACATTCAAATGACTATCCGAGGGTTTGAATCCCAAATGGTTATTTGAATTCTTGATATAATCGTCGACGTTGAGAAATAATACGATTTTCTATATGTGAAAGAAGAAAGGCAGTTGTAACAAAAGGCTTTTCTAGGCCAGGAAATTGTCTGCATACGGGACGTACACTGACACTTACACATATACATCGTCTACGATGTGTCGGAGTTCCTCGCGTGATGGATTTTATTTATGATCTCAAGTGACATTGTGTCGACAAATTTAGGTAAACCAGTGCTAATAGCTCCGGAATCCTTTTATTGTCGCTATATGAAAGTGAGAATAAGTATATTGTGAATATATTTGTAGTCGCTAAGTACGAGCCTACGCTATTGCAGTCCGAGAGTTGCATGGACTTTTAAAATGCTTCAAATTGTGTAGCTGTACATTATCTACATTCAGTTCATTGCTAATTACAATGAGCTTCATGTATCATGCATAATTTTTAAATATTTTTATATAAATTAAATGAATGCAAAGGACACACTCTTTGTTTCCCATATAAAAACTACAACTCTGGTGTCAATGCTGTGGATTGTCTCGGCTGCAATTTTTTATGCGCGCCTAATCAGAATTAAACAGTACATATTTTACTTATATGCTACTGTACCACTAACGCCGCAATACATTTTTATGCTTTATAAATTTTTAGCGTATATTATACTCATGATTAATGCGCTGCTCCTTTCCGACAATTTGCTTCTCGTTGAATTCGACTGCGTGACTTTTTTACTGCGCTTCTTTGAACATGAAAGAGTATGCAAGAGACTCTTACATAAGCGGAATGTGATGTTCTGCTCGCTGTGAAATTTTATGTAGCGAATAGTAAAAGGATATAATTTACTGCTCGATAACAATTTTTTATAGCTTGATGTACATAATTGTTGTTGTTTTTGTTTTAAATATTCTTCTGGAAATTTAAATTTGGAGCTATAGAGATGCCACTTAATCGTTCTCAACGCATGTTTTATTTACACAATAGTCGCAGATATGCCAACGAGAAACTTATGTTGCAGGTACAACAAAATTTTACCCATCGAAAAATATCCAGTGCGAAATGGTGAATCCTAAGCTCACTGACCCATTCTTCTATTCCAAGTTCAAAATCACATTTTGCTGCGTGAAAAGAGGGACATGAAAAAAAAACACGAGCACACACCTCTAAGTATACGGTAACGTACGGCACACATACAGAGCCGAGTGCATTTAAAGGTGCAGACCGTCCTTGCCCCACAGCAGCCCGAGTCGATCGAGCTCGACGATAGTGCAGTACTCAGGTATATACATACATATGCTGCACGCTATGCGTATAACACTTTTTTTCTATCGTGTTTCGAATGAACGTAAATTCCGAGGATGATCATCACCTGGATGGATGTTTGATTAAATGGATTCATGTTGGGGATTCGTGATATGATGAGAGGGGCCAGTAGCGATGATATTTCTCTCATTGATAGATCGTTGATTTGTAAATTGTTGATAACTTGTGTTAGGAACAATAAGTAAAGCTGAGTGAAGAAGAAGAAATAGCGACGATAATCTTGACGATGATAATCACAGCAATTGAGATGTAGTTACAGTTAATAACGGCTATACTCCTCGCTTTCTATATAAATATTATAGTCACTTTGTTCTTTAGTTTTAGTACTACACTCTTGGTTGAATACGTCTTTATGTTTTGACTATTACATACTTTTATATACAAAAGAGTGTATCGGGTAATAAAGATATACCTTTACATACGTGTGTAAAAGATAGTACGAAAATCTACGATTAAGATTTGAAATTGGATAACAGAGAGCTCTACTTTGCTGCGAGAACAGAATGAAGTCTAAATGGTATAAAAAATATTTTTAATATTTTTCTTAATTCCTTATAATTAAAGTTTTATAAAAAAAGTAGATTTTTTAAAATAAAATATAAACTTTTGTACAGAAATTACTTGAATTGTTTCATTTATTCATCTGAATCCATGATTTTTAAATATAAAATCACAACTGTTATTCAGTACATTCTATAGATTTTCTTCTTTAGAATATTCTTTTCTTATATCAGACAAAATATTCGCTGCATTTTAGATGAATCGGTTTTATAAAGTGTGCGTGCGACGTGACGCACTCTGTTTTTTAACCAAAAATTCTACTTGAAAAAACTTCATTGTTTGGTCAATGCCGTCTATTTATAGAGGATACACATTTCGATAGAGCCCGGAGATAACGTCGGCTCTGAGTCACGTTATACGGCTGCATCGGAACCCATTTCCACACACACGCTTGTAAATACGTTGAAGATACGCAGAAGTGACAGTAACTCCGGTCGCTAAGGAAACTCTTGCCTATATAACCGTTCAATTGCATAGGATGTATGTGAACCTTAAAATTAGTTCCCGTTGCAATTTTCTTCCTATAAGACTTATACCTGTGCAAAGTCACTCAGCCATTGGGTTATACCGGACATTTTTTTTTTTACTTATAATCATTCGTACGTAGCGCCGCGAGTATGGGCTCGAAATTATTCATGTGCAATATGTATGCTCGTGAATGGTTCACATTTAAATTTCGTGCAACCCCAGACTCATTTAAAAATATAATCTTGAAAGGGACGTCTATATAATGTAAGATCCATTATATACCATCGAGGTTTACTTCATTTTTTTAAAATGTATATACATTTTTAAGGTTTTGCAATATGTACATTGTATATTCATTAAACATTGTATCTATGCATGTATAACGTAAAATTAACATGATTACAATCTAAATATAATAAATATATAAATTGTTTAAGAATTTTGTGAATTATTTGATACATATATATCATAAATTGCAGTAGCATATTTTGACTGAATTTGAAAAAAGTAACAGCGATTATATTTACCTGCATAAACGAAGTGCATGTATACGCGTGACGTAAGCTCGAATCACTAGAGCTGCAAGGATGTGTTAAATCGATGCTGCGTTCTACATAAAATCATATACCATCAAAATCTCATTTTCGGTTTTTACGGGTCAAAGGATTCCAAGTGCACTGAGTTTTTCTGAGAGGGCGAGAGATTCATAACGTGATTTTCTAGAAAATTTTAAATAAGCATAACGTTAAACGATCTTTCATAAAGTAAATACATTGCAGTATCAATGCATTTTATTAGATATTATACATGGTTATATTCATAGTTCTTTGTGTCGATTACACTTCTGTTGAGCGATATTTTTTTTCTATTTTTATTAGATTATGAACTCGAGAAAATAATCATTCATTTGTTTGAAGTATCTCAAAAACAAGTGTATGCTTTACCGCTCGTAAGTCATACATTTACCAAAGTTGAAACTCAGTGAAAGGCTTTAAAAAAACAAAGTCTGCAGGTTCGCGGTTCTTGTGAAAAAGGGAAAGATTTATTCTGAAGTACTTTAGATGAATATAATAATACTTTGCGCGCACGCACATACACACACATACATCTCCGAAAGATAATACATAATTTATTTATGATTTTCATTATTCAGCTTTCAAAAGAAGATATATAATTTGTATAAATTTTTTAAAAATAATCCAAATTTAATATAGTATAGTAGCTTGTTTTAAATAAAAGTGGAAAATATTAGAGCAGTAAATATCGATGTTAAAAAAAGAGAACTCCGCAAACTCATCGCCTCGATGCATGGTAAAAACACGCACAATGTGCTACAAAAGCTCTTCGATCGTTTTCGCAGGCGCGCTCGTGCGTCGGCTAATCAACGTTTTCCATGCGTACATTGCTTACGAAAGCATCAGCCTGGTGGTGATAAATACCACAGCCAAAGAAGATGCGTCCAGATCTGCGCACGGCTCAATCGCATATTGATTATACTCTTCGTTGAATTCGCTCTCGTTGAACATGCATATATGCGCAAGATTCTTTGTTTATGTACACATGCCTTTGATGTGTAAGTAATTTATATAGATTAAACTCACGGGACTAGGATGGTGTATGAGAGAAGGGATGTACGTGCCCCTGTTAGAAGGGTACTAGGGAAGAAGGTGAACGTTATAGGATCGATATAGACATGGCTGATGCGCGTTACTCGGCCACGAGAGGAGGATATTTCCGGAGCAGGATGTTTGTTTAATCATATATTGAATGAGTTCGCCGATTAAAATGATTGCGACGATTCGTTCATCACATTACAAAACTAGAGCTTATGGTTATTCGATTATTATAAACGAAAGAAAAGAGTACCGTGGTTGAGCAAAGTATAATTATCATCACTGAAGATATAGCACCAATAATTCACCAACGGTTGTTAAGGGCTCAATCGTAGGCCTTAAGAAGCCCTATCAATCAAATTCAAGTTTTAATGGGCGATGTATCTCCAAGTTATTTTTCTAATCTCTAAAAACAGTATTTTGTACTCAGCACTTTGCTTTCAGTTTTTAAGAGCTTAATGGATGATAAGTCGATCTTTAGGATATCTATCAATTAAATTCGAGTTTGAATGGAGCTACGTAACTCCCAATTATTTTTCTAATGCAATATGTATTATTTTATAATGAGCGCAAATTTAGAGCTTTTCTATTATTATTATTATTATTATTATTATTATTGTTGTTGTTGTTGTTGTTGTTGTTGTTGTTGTTGTTGTTGTTGTTGTTGTTGTTGTTGTTGTTGTTGTTATTGTTATTATTATTGTTGGTATTATTATTATTATTATTATTAGTAGTAGTAGTAGTAGTAGTAGTAGTCGTATAGTAGATAGCAGTAGTATTATTAGAAATACAGGTGAAACTCGAGAATGTTGCATTGCGCATCAATATTGTATGATGAAGTTGCGCGATATTATGTGATTAGATATCGTAACGTCACAGCGGTGAATATGATTATTGTGTGAATATGATTATTAAGTGCTATAGACTCGTAACGCTCTGCTTATTTATTCTGACATATATTATACGTTCACGGTTTCGAAAACTTTTATTATATATTTTTATAAAACAACTCGACAGATACTACTGGCCTAAATTCCAAACTGTAAAGAATCGCTAATTGAGTCTCAAAAAATTATTTATCGCTGCTATTTCCCAATTTTCTATGCACAGAATCTATACAACCTATATTTAGATTTTGTATCATTATATACTGCGACAATTATTTGAATTTGGGATGCTTTTGAAAGTTTGAGAAAACTTACTAAAACGCTTATCCCTACCTTGGCCTCTTCCCTTCAGATTTTACAAAGCGTCGCAGCGAGACCAGCTAAACAAGTCATCGATCCACTGCCGCGGGGTTAAAATCCATCCGGAAGAAAACAGCCGCCCCTGTTCGTATCGCTAAAGAAGATTCTATGTGCACAATGTATACATAGAATACACATACATTATATACGTGCATAAGCTTTTTCATGAATTCTGGATACAAAAACTGCATAGCCGTGTGACATTTAAATGAGAAAAATTGGATCGAGGGGCGTCACTGATACTCCTCTCTCTCTCTCTCTCTCTCCCGCACTCTCTCTCTCTCTCTTTCCGTCGCGACATCCCGGATGGAGCTGGTAAAGAGAGAGCTATATATATGTATATAACATATCTTGAATGTGTAAGTACATATGTATATATACATGCTCAGACTGCAACGCCACGTTGGGCGACGTGACCCTATTTCCACTGCTGACCCCATTTGCTGCGCCGCGCCGTCGCGCAGACGACGGCGTCGACGGGCTGCCGCTGAGCTCCGTCTCTCTCGCTCTCTCTCTTCCAACAGGTGACTGCGTCATCACTGCTAGACTCGAGCGAGCGATCGCTGGATAGTTTTATTGTTGATTGTTCGTCTGCTAATAATTTCAAGTATTTTAAGTTATGAATGCATATTTTAAATAATTAAAAATTTTTTTAAATTAATATCATATTTAATAATTAATAAAGTTTTATACTGCGATTGAAGGAAAACAATAGATTCAGAAAGAAAATTACTTATACGATTAATGAAAATAATAAATTATATCATGACAATAGGATTTTTCAAATTTTAACTCAATAAATTGCGATGGCTTCTTTAACAATTGTTTTCAAGCGCATACAAAAAATTAAATCTTTTAGATGCTCGCGGGGTTCACTACGTAAGTCAAGTACCAACACCAGTGATCTGAAGTTGTATGACATTACTGCTTTCTGGCTTGAATTCACGACTGCGAATATTCACTGCAATTACCACAGGAGCGAGAAAGAAAGAAAATAGATTAGATTTTCCCTCTCGTATATTATCAAATTTTTTATTTACTTTGTGAACATTTGCTATTATGTAAACAAACCCCTACGCACGCGCACGCGTTTGAACCGCGTTTTTCGAAACATAATATAGTTTGCTATAACCTTCGAGCATATACACGTTTACTCCCAATAATCGAATGGATGTACTGAAAAAAAAAATAGTTGTTGAGCTAAGAACAAACTCGATAATATTATATTCGAGTATGGAAACAAATAATTTTACTGCTCCAGGCTGCATTATTGCATAAAAACATAAGTAAGTACAATTATTAGCTGACAGTTGAATTGATTAATAATCGCTGAAGTACCGCAATCAAAACATATCCAAGATAGTTTAACTATGCTCAGGCACCATCGCACAGTAGTCAAAAAGACGCGCGCCAAAATCTCATTACGATTGACTTACCTATTATACACTGAGTTGGTCGGTGCTTAAGGAGCCAATCGATTCGCTCGAAAATTTATGTCGCCAGCAGCTCGCTTGCAACCGGCATCTCAGGTACAGACACTGCAACATTATCGTAATCGGCCAGACGACAGACCCATTATGGACGTGCCTGAAAATTTTCGCACGAGCTGATAATGTCTCGAAACTGCACAGTGGACATTTTGGCGGTACTTCACTGATTAAAATGTAGTTAAGCTGGCGTCGGCCGAGGATGGTTTCTTTTCATATACATAAATTACCCAGTTTAGGCCCAAGCCGAGTAAAGCTTTCAATAGGAATATCGATGATTGCGTATGGGAGTGATACCGATCGTCGTTGGAAATTGTAATTTAATGTGAGCAACATTAGCTAACAGTTGATAAAGTAATGTCAGGCTTAAAGCATATTACAAGATCTTATATACGTATATATATATTTTACGCTGACAATGCTGACATGGAAAAAGATTGACTGCGATTGTTGCACGTTATTTATTGCGGTACACTGAGGCAAATAACTTTTAGATCCAATGAAATATATTCCAAAGCAATAAATTATTTCAAACTTGTGGCAACATCATTCAAGAATTCACCAAAGTGTTTGAATCAAATTAAGATTTATTCAGCTATCCGTTTCATCGTGTTAATAATTATTTATTTTTGCATTGACATTTTTCATCGTGAATAATGTGTACCTGCGCTAGCGGCATAATAATAATAATAATAATTTACATATTTCGTAAGTAGAATGAAAATTTTTTGGAAACACACTGCCATTTTTCGTGCTCTCATTTAACTTATAAAAAGTATACTTATGTAGATGCCCTTTATATATATTTTTATACTTTTAATTTTTTAAATTAAAATAAATAAACAAATTGGAAGTATATAAGTATATTCATTTTTTTTATCTATATTCATTACGTTCACTAAGTTCACTATATAGCTATGAGGTACGATATATAAATAAATATGCAACTACTCTCGGTATGCCAATATTAGCATACCAAATGTTTAGCAAATAAAACTCGTATTAAGAAACCGCCTAATTAGAGCGAGCAAGAAAGCGTAGTGGCGCCAAGATTTTTGTCAATGGACAGCCTCACGTGCTCCCTTATTCAGTTGATCCTAAAAACATCATTAGCCCCACCCTATGTACCGATTCCCGATTTGCTACGACAATATATAAGCCCTGCAGCTTCAGCTCTATCGCTAGTACACCCTCGAGCGTAAACCAAGAAAGAGATCACATTAAGTGCGATCCCAGTTTGGTGCCGTGAGTTTATTTATCGCAACGCAGTGCAAGTAGAGAGACAATGGAAAATGGAATAACAAAAATACCGAGATGGTTTCCGCCACCGTTCGAGGACAACGGCTTCGCGCACTTTAACTGTCTGCGGTCCATCTCCTTCAAGATGCCACACGTAAGCAGCATGACACTCGAGAACGACGAGTTCTCCATCGAGAAAATGACAAGCGACATCCTCGACGGGAAATTCGATGTTAACGTCCGCGACTCCCTTGGCCAGACCCCACTGCACGTGGCTTGCAGGTACAGCAAGCGCGAGCTGATCGAGTCTCTGATTGCTCGCGGTGCCCAAGTGAACGCCATCGATATTCGTGGCTGGACGGGTCTGCATTTGGCCGTTGAAGCAGAGGATATGCGCGCTATTGAACTGCTGCTTAGTGGAAATGCCAATCCAAGGATCAGAACTCGCACTGGATTTACCCCGCTCTTCTTCGCCGTGGTGAAGTCTCGCTGCAGCCTCATGGTCGAGATCCTGGTGAATCACGGTGGCGATATCAACGAGCTCATCGTCGATCTAACGATGAACAGGCAGTACACGTACCTGCATTTTGCTGTTGAGAGCCATCTTGTTAAGGTAAATTTTTAAACCGTTTTAACGCCATTTAAAAGCTTGGAAACCACAAAAAAAACATTTTTATAACGATATACAAGAACTATAACGCTATTGTTTAAAATTCATAGTAAGTAGATGCACTTTTCCACTTTTTGTCGTAAACATTTTAATTGAATTGAATTGAATCTAATTAAAGTTTTTTTAAGTATTCGTGTTTTAAAATTGTATTAAGCCCGTCATTTCACAATATTAAAACGTAAAGTAATTTTTTACAGATGGTCGAGACCCTTCTGCGCTGCGGAGCCGACGTGAACAAGCGTGACAGCTACGGCAACACCCCGTTGCACCTCGCCTCTCGCCACGGCTTCTCGGACGTAGCTCGCCTCCTGCTGGTTAACGGCGCCCAGGTTCACGACCGAGACCAGAACGATCTCACCGCCGTGTACTTCGCGGTTGACCGTGGCCACAGGGACCTGTTCAATCTGCTTCTGCTGCACGGCGCCGACCTCAGAGATCGCGACAAGACCAGACGCAGTCTCCTTCACCTCGCCGTCAAGCACGGGAACCTTGATTTCTTCAAAATCCTTCTGAGCAAGGGCAGCGACCTCGACGCGGCCACGAGGTTCGGCAAGACGCCGGTGCACTACGCCATTGCCGAGAAGAACTGGACGGCTCTGAAACTCCTGCTGAGCCACGGGGCGGACGTGAATCGGTGCGATCGCTTCGGCAAGACTCCGTTGCACTCGGCCATCGAGTCCTACAGGAAAGAGGCCTTCGAGATCCTGCTGAACAACCGCGCCAACCCGGACGTTCAGGATAACCTGCTTCAGACCCCGTTACACGCTGCCGTCAAGCAGGGATGCGCGGATATGGTGCAGATGCTGCTGCATTTTGGAGCAACCGTCGACGCCAGGGACAGGAAGGGCCAGACGCCTCTGCATCACGCCGTGAGACTCGGCCACTCGCACCTCTTCAAGTATCTGCTCAACTTCTGCGCCGACGTCAATGCTGTCGACATCGACGGAAATACACCCCTCCATCTGGCCGTCATCTCCGAGCATTCGAAGCTCCTCTACGTCATGCCCGAGTTCACGTTCTTCGCGAGTCTCTTGAAAAACGGCGCCGACGTCTGCAAGAAGGTTATTTCGACCTGCGAGACTGCCCTGCACCTTGCGGTCAGCAAGCGCTGTGCGCCGTTCGTCCGAGAACTGCTTTCTTACGGTGCCGAGGTCAACGCTCGGTTAGTGCCAACGGGAAAAGCTCCTCTACACTTGGCTGTGGAAAACGGCGACAGCGAGTGTGCCGGCTGCCTCTTGCTGTACGGAGCAGACTATGAACTTCGAGACGTGGAGGGAAAAGCTCCGATCGACCTCGTGAGCAGCGAGGACGTCGCGAGCGTCTTCGCGCGGCACTTTACGAAGAAGAGCGTGGCGCGCTTCGCAGTGAACGAGAAGAGAGCCAAAATTCTGATGCAGCAGCACGAGAGCGTCGATTTCGCAAATCAATGCACCGACGAGATTGTAAGGATGGCGGCCTTCAGAATATACGGAGACGTCACCTGCTACGACTTTCTGAGAGGAAACAGGCGAACTCTCGTCGGTTTCGTGAGACACCAAGAAGTCGACGAACTGTTCAAGAAGCAAATGCTGAAATCGGCCTTTCCCATCTACGTCGACATGCTCGAGAGGAATTACGAGATCGGCAAAAGGTTCGAAGCTGTCTTGGATGAAGCGACGGAAATATTCAGCGCCGTTTGTCAGCACATCCTGCCGAATGTGCCCGTGGAACAGATAATAAGCTATATAAATGTCACGGACATGAAAAACCTGCTAGTCGCTGTGCCGAAATTACCGATTACCTTTGCAAAGCAGATCTAGTGTTAATAATCTATACGTATTGTTTGTTTTGTGTACAGTTGTGAATTTTTATATTTTTTAAATACAATTTTTCAACAAAAAGATTACTATTTGTAAAATAGTGACTATTAATTTATTAATATAAGAAATTTGTAAAGATTATATTATGTTATAAAACATTGAATAAAGTTATAATGTGTGATGAAAAAATTTCTCAAAAAATATTAAAAGATGTGTTTTTATATAATAAGTAACCTCTATTTATTCTTATGATCATTATTGCGTTAAACCGCAAGAAAGATACCTTACTTGATATGCAAACATTTTCATACGCCCACATATCTGACGTATCTATATCTGCGAGAAATATTATGATAATGAAAACAATGGCTATTAGTATGTACATATATGTAGCTATAAATAGTAAAAAATTTCAAGTTTATTTTCAATTCTTTATAATATGAACACATTTTTTTGTTGAACTTCTAATATACGTTCGCATTAATCCATATTTATTTTTGTTTATATTTATTTATGCATTTTTATTAATATACACCTATTTAGATCTATTTTTTGGTTAATTTATTATTTTTTATTTTACAGAGTACGCGATGTATATGCTGACATCAGTAACATCTTACAAAGGTAACCTGTCGTCTGACTGGTGAGTCCAAAATTATATATATTTCATACTATAACACAATTATGTATATATATATTTTGTGCTTGGTGATATCGTGCTAATTTCGTGATTTAACTTCAAATTTCAAATACAGGTAAGTTCGTTTGATCGTAATTGTTTTCATGATCTTTTATGAATATAATATCAATTTCATATTTTTGCAGTTGCTAAAAATGCGTAGAATTTTAAATTAGGTGATATCTTAATGATAAATAAAATAAAAATACAATAGTAATATAATAGATGATATTTGGATATTAGTTTATATTTAGGACCAAATTTGAACTTGACTCATAATAGGTATGAAATTGGTTTGATATTTTTTTATTATATTTTCTTTTATTGTTACTATATTATTATTATTATTATTATTAATTTATTAAGAAAATGTGAAACTATTAAGTAGGCAGCATTCAAAATTAAATGATATCTTTCGGTTACCTTAGGGAGTAAATGGGGTTAAAATTAAAAAATTGCCCTTAACGTATTTACAAATCTCCAACCCTTGCGAATGAATATCGAACTTACTTACTTGCTGCTTTCGAAATTCCAAAAATATAGATAAAAGCGTTAAAAAATGTTGTCCCCCTATTCATTCCTATAAGTATAGAAAGGTTGATTATTGTAGTAAAACATTTTTTCTCACACTGCGCCGAAAGTACCAACTTCTTCCCATGGCGCCTGGAGAGAAGTGCGTGTTTCGGCGCTGGTGAGAGGAAAAATGGTATAAGTACCCTCCTCCGCCGGGAGTAAATTCAAGCAGCCCAAATCTCGTGTCTGCCAAATCACCAGCCTCCAATCTGCACTTTTTTATTTTGCACGCTTCGTCCTTTCTAAAAAACATTTCGTGCGATTTTACAAGCTCTCGAACCTTAAATTAACTTGCATATGTGCATGTATGACTCTAGAGTCTCCGACTCTCTGGCTCTGGACAATACAAACACAATGCATCCTCCCACCAACGCCAAGTTTACGTATTTGGTATATAGGATTTCAAACGGTCCGCCTCGACCACTGCAACGTGAAGTTGCCGCAGTCCCACTTGCCCCGCATAATAGAGCCCCGCTGCACACTGCGCACAGTCAATATAACCTATAATATTGCCAGCTGTAGGATCACAAGTAGTTCATAACACTTAACGTGCGCGTAGACCGCAACATTCTCAGATAAGTGTACACGTACTAACTCCCTATCGGGAAGTTACGCCTCTCACCTCCCTCTCGTTACTTACATAAGTTCTCACGAATCGAAGGCCGAGAGAGGTCTTTAAAAAAAAAAGGACAACGAGATAAGTAACGATGTCGTTGAGCCAGCAGAAGCAGAAGTGTGGTAGAGTTGCAGTCGCGAGCCGGAGACATGAGCAGGACAGCCGACGACATCGCGCGCGTTCGGGTACTTTTCTTCGCAAAAGCACGTGAGTTGGCCGGTATCAGAGAGTCCGAGCTCGTTTTGCCCAGGATTCTATCGTCAGGTGAGCTAAAGGAACGGCTTGTCAAGGATTTCCGCCTCGAGAGTATACGAGATATTTTCATACTTGCTCTGAACGAAGAATTTGTCGAGCCCGACGTTGAACTGCGTCTCGGTGAGAGAGACGAAATTGCTATTATTCCGCCTCTCAGTGGAGGTAAGTCCTAAAATCATTATTCATTTCTGTCAGTCCAGGATTTCATTTTCTATTAGTAAACAAGATTTTTTGTTCAAGGGTAAAAGGATGTCGAATTCCAAAGATTTTGTTAGGCTTCAATCGAGCCAGTTGAATATAAATGAAATAATCCAATCTGTCGTATCTCCAAACTGTGGAGCTGTATCTACCTTCATTGGTACCACTAGAGATAATTTTGAACAGAAAAAGGTAAATGCGATATGAAATGTCACTTGTCAGATGATTAGATTAGAATTTATCTTCAGTAATTTCATTTTTCCTTGTTTGAAAAGGTTGTCAAACTAGAATATGAGGCTTATGAACCTATGGCTATCAAAGAAATGCACTTAGTGTGCAACAAGATTCGCTCTCAATGGGATGTTGAGAAGATAGCCATTTATCATCGCTTAGGTGAAGTTGCTGTAACAGAGGCCAGTATTGTTATTGCAGTTTCATCACCGCATAGACAGGAGTCTCTTCAAGCTGTGCAACTTGCAATAGATGCAGTGAAAACTTCTGTACCTATATGGAAAAAAGAAATATATGAAAATGATGACCCTCAATGGAAGGAGAACAAGGAATGTTCTTGGGCTACAAGTAAATAAATTTATTTGCATGTTCTATAGATAACAATTACATGCAAAATAATCTAAAACAAAAGTTGTTAATTTTTTATAACTTGTTGCATTTTGAATATTTACTTTGAAATTATTACAATATTCATGTTACGATTGTTAAACTTATATAACTATAATCATTTATATAATATTAAGACATCTAACGTCTTATATCGTGCAATATATTTAAACTTTTGTTTTACAATTTTTAAAATCAATAAATGTTTTCATGAAATAAGCACAACTATATTTAAAACCTCTCCCCTCTCATTTGTTTAGGTATTGCCCAAACTAAGGATGTGGAACCGGTTCATTATGCAAGAAAGAAGGGCCATCATCATTCGGACATTGATGTGGAAATAGACATTAATAATATCTGTGGCACAGTAGAAATTACTTCTGAACCACCTAACGAATTGGATAGTATTGGTCAATGTAGTTCTGGTAACAAATTAGATGATATTGTCATTAAACCTGATCAAATTCAAATAAAAGCTGATGCTGTGGAGCTTAATCGTAGGATAGAATCTTTTATTTCTCGCAAACGTGAACAAGTAAATTTGGTAAATATTCAAGGGTTTTGTACCAACAGGTTAGTTATTTTGATACTAATAACATCGTGCTTACCACCACACGATAAACGACCGTCCAAGTTTTTCCTCCCAAGCTGTGTAATATACATTTATCACAGAGTTGATATAAATATAAATTTTCTTTTTACCAGAGTCCAAACTCATGATGACAACAACGATGAAACCTGTACTTGTGCCAGGGTAAATGCAATATTGATCCGACAAAAAGATTCTAAAAGTCATGTGAAAGGTAAATCTCTGTAAAAGTAACAGACGTTTTAAATTAAAAAATAACTTAATTACTATTATTGTTAAATGTTTACCATACAGTTCACAGAGTTTATAATCAGTGGAGTCATCAAAATTTTAAGCCAGTAATGCCAATTAAATCTATAGAAGAATCCAGTAACTTTCCACCAGCTCTTCAAGAACGGTTGTCAACCACTGAAAAAATATTAGGAATAAATAAACCAGTACCACGTGATGTATACGAAAGACTCAAAAAGATAGAAGACCGTTTATTATTTTTAGAAAGTATATCTCCTGAATATAAAGATTTATGGGTAAGGTTTAACTTGACTCTTTTACTCTTTTATGTTAAAACATTGTTAAAATATTAATTAATTTATTGATTTAAAAGGCCATTGATGATGACTGTGATAGTATAAAAAGTTATGATACTAATTCAGATGATGGATTAATGATTAAGTCAAATTGCAAACCAACAAGAAAAAGAGTGAGTACCACATTCGAGAATATTAAAATATTTTTAGTACATTATACAATATGTTCATCTTATCTATATTTTCTAGACCTATTCATCAACAGAACTAGATTCAAAGTTACATGAATTAGAGACTAGGTATGGCAAGAAAGCTAAATAATGCTTTACGAAGAAATATCATCACAAAACACTGCAAATGCTTCCAAACTTGACTTTTTTTCTTATCAATCTCGAGGCATGTTATAGATTGTTCATCGCATTGCTACATAGGTTCGAAATCTAGAATCATTATAGAATCGTGCTTTCTAAAAAAGTTTCCACGAATATTTTAAGTCATTCGTTCAAAATGTTAACTACTTATAAATTTAAATTTAAGTCTATGCAAAAACTATATAATATATTTTTAAAGTTTTTATATAAAATCAATTTTTTTCTGCTTTATAGTTAGTTTTTTAAGATGTACTTAATTTTCATATGAATAAATTTATTGTTATAGACTTTAAAATTACAGAAAAAAAAATTCATATTGCCCATTATAGTTTTGATGATTTCTATAAAGCTTTTTTAAATCTATTGTATTTAATAGATTTTAAATAATCTGGTATAAATATTTCATACAACTTTATAATTATATTTAAATCATCGTTATATTTTGTTACTTTGCTACGATAACGTTAACGCCATCTATGGTCGGTAACTAATCTTAAAAAATGTGCTAAATTCAAATCTATGATTGAAATATTTAACGTAACGAGAAAAGATAAATAGTTTGAACGTAAAAGAATATTAAATGCTACTATACAAGTCTGAAAACTTTTTAACAATTTTGTTACTTTTACGCTGTATTACCAAGGTTCGAACAATAATACTTGAGCTTAATAATAGATAGTCAAAACTAATAATAATAATAGATAGTTAATTGGACATTCGCGCATTAAATTTTTAGGTTGCACGATTTAAACATTTTTTTTATAATCTTATGTTAAAGGACTCGCTAAATACAAATTTTCTTTACAATAATAGAACTGAATACATAGTCGAATAAGAAGCTTTATTATCAAGAACCAATACTTATAGATAATCACCAGAAACAAAACTATGTAGGTATAGCAAAATTTTATCGAAATTCCTATGCCACGCCTCTCTACAATCTATTTCCGCATGCAATCGTTTCAAGAGCATCTTTGCGCATAAAAGACGTAAATCCAACGCTTCATACATCGAATCTGCATCACTCGCATACACGCCCACGACATGTATGCTGTATCTACCAATAGTCATCTATAGATACGTCAGCTCCTATGCAATGGCGAAATTCTAATTGGCCAAGGTGTGCCATACCACGCGCATTATTCCGAGGGCGGTATGTATATGTGACATAACTTTACAGCTTAATTTACATATAGATAAAGGTATGTTATTTGATAGTCACATATTTTCCAGCTGAATTCGTAGGAAGCGTTTTGCATTCGATAGGTTGCGATTGTACACGCTTGTGATTTAAATTAAACGAGATTGCCATTTACCGATTTAACTAACTTCGTTTTTACGAAAATTCCACACTTTCCATACTCGCATGTCTCAAAAATATTGGTATATACGGTAGCCGCCTTTTTGCATACATAGTAATATTTCTACATTCTACTGCTGACAGTGACAGAACGAGTGGAAAAATTCAGCTGACGAGGCTAGCCTGCTCGATATTTAATGTATGCGTATATCTTTCGACGTATAGCTATAATAGCACTAGCGCGTATCGCGATATACATATATGTATGTGTACGCTTGAGCTTTTATGACTCTCGCGTGTCTATGTATGTTCTTATAAACGGATACGTGGGATATTAAACGAGTTGGCGGGAAAGAGCAATGGGGGTATTTGAAATCGGCCTGCGCGAGTGCCTAATTAATATGCGAGCCGTCTGCGTAAGCTGCGTTATATTTGTATTGACCCAACACATTAAAGCGTATAGTTGCAGCTGAAATTTTTTGTAATGCATGAAGAGTGTTGTAGCTGCAATGTTAGTTCGAATCGATTAGACGTGTGTTTCATTCTACCGTATTAATCTATATATAAACCAAAATTTATATAACTCATTTCAGATTTTCAAAATTAACTCCTCACAAGTTCATAAGTTTGAGGGTCATACACAATACGAATATTTTTAATGCAACATACAATTATTGTTTTCTTTTTAATTATACGGTGGAAAAGTTGAAATGTTCATTAGCGCGATTTCATCGAATAATTACACTTTCTATATCTTATGCGTCGTGCGCTTTCGTTCTAATTTGACGCGAGAAAGTGCATTTTTTACGAATTATTGCCTGGTCTCGCTTTTTTTATTCCATATGCATGCAGTGCGTTAATGCAATGAATTCTGATAAAATCATTTATGCAATTAGTGCTCAAGTATGTACATGCACTTTTTAAATTAATTTAAGAAATAAACAGCTCTCACACATAGATTCACGATATCCCTTTCAAGTTACGTAAATATCGAGTGTACACCCGAAATAACACGTTTCGTACGTCGAATCTATACACCGCAGAAAAGTATACGGCTTTAAAAATACGGCAACTGTAGGATAAGCACTACGTCTAAAAAAGAGTCTAATCGGAAGCAATTACAGTGTTTGGACTCCTGCTGTTGCTACATCCGTCCAAGTGTACACAGACATATTATATGATGAAAATTGCTACATGTGGGTTTCAACCCTATTTGTCGTTCTAAGCAAGGGTGCGCCGCAGCCCGCAGCACATGGGGTTCTTTTACATTTGAAATTCAATAGACTTGTTTCGGTCGCATAGAAACTGTGCATTAAGCATATAAATTTGACATTCGCCAATCTATATAACCTATTAAGCTGAACCAATCGCCAGAACTTCATCAAACATAATCCGAAAATCCCGGTTGCAAAAGCTCAATGAAATACAATCGCGCCTTCCTGCAAATTACTTAAACCTTTCTGCCGAGTTTTAATTAAGTTTTTGTAACTGGGACCAAAAAAATAGTTAAAGCGAATTGTAAAAAAAAGTTAAATTCAGCGCATCGGTCATAGTTCGGCCTATATTTCAAAATTTGTCCACGTTGTAACGTATAATGATAGTAACAAGTACATCGAGGCAATATTCTTCCGTAAAGTCGAGGGCTCGCTCCGCTACTTCCGCGCGCGCGAAATTCTCGCGCTCAAACAGCTCAGACGCACGCAGACACACGCAGACTCGTGCACACGCGAAATAACGACTGGTACCGCGAGGCGCGAGCGGCGAGCCAGAGCCGCATAGTAGCGGCTGACTGGGGCCGGACACCTCAGTGCTTTTACGCGCGTTAGTTCCGCCCTCGGCAACCAGACGGCAGTAGTCCTCGCGGGGAACGGAATAACGCAGCTATAACACGGTATGGCCGCGACAGCGGCTGCTGCTGTTGCTACTGCTGCTGCTCTCAGCTGCGCCTGCTCGCGCTCGCAGTCAATCCGGCATCAGTAGCAAGAGCGAAATACCCGCAAGGATGCCGCAGCCGCCGGCAGCAGTAGCGCGCCTCTAGCCCCCCTCTCGTTCTTCCTTAATTCTCCTCTGTGCCTCCCAAATCACGCTCGACTTCCTGCGGGGATCGCAAGTACAGTGTCCGAAACTGCGAGGGAAGAAGTATAGTGTCTGTGTCTTGTGCTGCCTTATTTCAAGCGACGGTTTGTTGACGACCAAGAGGACCACCACGGCGACGGTGAGTCAGGCTGTATATCCATACGTATACTCTCTTTCTCTCCCTCTCTCTCTCTCTCGCTCACTCCTTCGCGCTGATAACTACACACACACGTATACGTATGTGCAGTAGACTGTATAGCGGTGCAACCCTCGCGCTGCAGTGTCCACCTATAACGTTTTTTCTCATCGGCAGAGGATGCTCAAGGTCCATTCGAGCGTAAACAAACGATCGGCCAGGCTCCGTTTCTAACCTTAACCTCCGGCGAGAGGAAAGGACCAAATTTCTCCTCGCGTAGATACAGGGGAGGAGAGCGAAAATCAAGAGCAGAGGGAAGGGGATAGACGTATAGCTATATACAACACGCGGACGGCGGCGTGTCGTCTGCCACCCGCATGACACGAGTATCTCTCTTTCTTCGTGGTGTGCGACTGCACGTCGTATACCGCGTCACTCTTTTTCCTTGCCTTTTTCGGACGTCGATTCGATGAAAGTCTTGCGGCGCTCGGTGGCTTTCTCATATTGCGTATTGTGTACGTATACACAGCCCGTATAAAATTCACGCTCCGAATCGCGGAGAAAAACCAATAAGCGTGTACGCGCGCCACATGGAAAGGAGCCGCGCGCTGGCCGTTAGGCTAACTGAATTTTGTCGAGCCTGTCATTCGCTGCAATGTTTTAGAGGCACGTGCTCTCCTGGCTACGGTAAGCACACCTGAAAATTTCCAATTTCGTTTTAAATGATAGTTCCGAGGGGGTCTCGAGCCGCGTCGATATTTCGTCGCAGCTGAGCCTCGCACGCGACGCTCGAGGCGCAAGTGCGTGTGCTGCGGGAACATTACTCGCGAGGGAGAAAGGAAAATATAGTTGGCTCGAGAGGGGAAGAGTTTGCGCGAACTTCGTGAAATCGTCAACGGCGCCACTCAAGCATCTTTCGCAGACCGGCCAAATGTTTTGCGTTTCACCGAGCCAGTAGTTTTTTTTCCCCGAGGTTTTATTTAAATGCCGAATTATCGGCAACGCACGCTTTCATTGCTCAGGCTTGAGCGTATATATTTAGAGCTTGAACCTGAGTGTGAGAGATCCTGAGCTTTATCTGTCTCTCTGGAATGCGAGGTGTATGTTTCAGCTTGTAAAACTTTCTTACATTTAGCGGACTCTTATATACTTCCGAGGTTTCTCTTTCATTTCATTTCTTAAATTAAACTTCACTCAGTTGTGGCTAATGCGTGCAATTACTTTAATCTCGCAAATTATCGCGATAGTTTTCGCGGCTATCTGGCGCTTCATATCTAAAACATGCGACTACTTTTTCTATTATGCTTCTACGGAGGGAATGAAATTGCTTTCCATGCGCTATACGGCTTGTTTGCCAAAGTATCTGGGAATCTGAAATTTGAAGTTTATTTTGGTTTTAATTTAAGGTGAGACTGTCAAGGTGAGACTCTGCAAGTGCGAATCTGATGTTTGTATTGATCTGCGACTGTATATTCTTGCCTCACACTATACAATCAGTCATTTGACTCTCATCACACACTATCGATTCAAAATGTTATTGGTTTTTATGTACACTCGAATGTTACGACCAATCAATCAATTATGCAACTCGGTAGAGGATAGCAAATTTTAATTTTTTGTTTTATTAAAAAGCGATATTGCATTCCACTGAGGAATTCATTGAACTATAAAAAGATCAACGACGTTTGTAAAACATATTTATTTTATTATACTTACTTACCGGATTCATTTAATTAAATCGAGAACAACTTGGTTGCTTTCAAAAAGAACGTGTATCCAAGGGACGAGCCTCGATTCTTGTTTTCCCAAGGTTTCGTGTCAACATCCGAACAGAGAAGTCAGTCATGCCTCAATTACGCATCTAGATGTTCTCAACATCACTAATGACAAATCAAAGCATTAGCCTCTCTTTTCACTGCTATCAGAGCGCAACCGGCGCCAGTTTTCCGTTTATACAAATTCGATTTGTGGGGCATAATGCGAGTGTAACACCGCCACTCCCACTTTTCCTCACTCATAGAATTATGCATATACTTAGTAGGCAAATTACATATAAACACATAAGAAAAAACACGAACAATGTATACTTGACGTTTATCAGATCTATACATTTCAATTATATAGCTATTCCTTCCCTCTGCTATGATAGGCTTTGACACATGTTTCTCGACACGCGATATACTTTCCACTCGATGCCGGTTAGATTTTACAGCCTGCGCATATCTCTTGCAAGAAAACGCCGACAACGTCGATTCGTTACTAACACACCCAAAAAAGTCGCTCGTTCGATCACCTAAGCGTATCGGAATTTCCCATCGTGAAAAGCTTTGCATCCTCTATACTACTATAGTTACGCTCTCGCGCGTCCAACACGTGCTTTCAATAACGCAAAAAGTCTTCATCTATATTCGCACGCGAAACTCGAGTGCATCGAACGATCACTAAAGCAGCGCAGCTCATCCGAGCGTCGAGTATATAGGTATATTTATAAGAACTGCATAGAAGTCTCAACCGCTAATATTACGGTCCAAGACGCACGTGAGAATGAACAGCTGGTGCGCTATCGCCTCGGAATTTATATTCGGGATTTTGGGATGCAGGCAGGCGCGTTAGTCTATTTTTGCGCTTGACGTAAATAACTTGTTCTTTAGTGCTGGTATTGCCGTTGCTGCCGAGAAAAAGAAAGAAAGTTTGATGCTCAGCTGCTATATGACTTTAATGTTTATGGATATGATGAATTGTGAAAATTACTGGTTTCATGAAAGGATGCTCTTTTGAAAGAGATTATTTTAAGAAAATACAAATTACTATTACCATTATTTAAATTAATAGTTTATTGAACTAGTTAGAGCATTCGAAAATCTCTTCTATAATTCGGCCAAAATCGTATTCACAACAAAAAAATCTTGATGTGAAATATTATTTCCAAAGTGTATCATAAATTTAATTTTGGATAGAAAATACTAATTAATGACTATCGAAATGCAGTACAAGAAATTCTAATTTCAGATTTTAGCGATTTCTCATACACGAATTACATTGTGCAGCAGAAAAAAATTAACAATGCCACGAAATTCAAGCTATCAGATTAAACCGTGTCCGTAACGTTTCTATAGATTTCTTTTTCATTGTTTAAAACATATCACGCTGAACAATATAAAATCAACCAAAAATAAAGCCCAGTCATCGCGAATCAATCATGTAATAACTCAAAAAGAAAATCAGATGCAAGCATATTATGGTCTAGCAAGAAAACGGTGACTAACGCGCGTATAATAGTAGTCGCATGCAGCTTTATCCGAGCGGTAATTCACATCAGACTATATCGATTTGGAAACTTCCAAGTTTAACACTTCCGCTTTCGCCATGGCGCCCGCATCATTTCCTAGATTCTAATTTTCAATCGCGAAGCAGTTGAGCTCGTAACGATCCTTTCGCAAAAGGATTGAACGCTGCACGTGTGCAGTTAGAATAAAAATGAGCTGTAAAGCTGAGCCTAGCACATATAGAAATAGACCAGCAGGCGAGTTTATTACCAGATTTTAGGCCTTGTCAATGAGAACGTATTATACAGGTGTCTGTTGTAATGTGTGCGATTAGGATTGTGAACTTCAATTAATGTGGGACTGTAATAAAGTAAGTGGATATAGTTTATGCGATATTTCTTTGTTATTATAAGTGACACCTATATAGGCTGTATACTTTTTAAATTCAATAACTCTGTATACAAACAAAAGAGTTTGTGTATACCTGTTTACGTTGAATCTGTTAGATGCAATCTTTAAAACTTGTAGAGCAATTATTTTTCACTTATCTCAATAGTAGAGAGTGAGTCACTATCTTTACTGAAAGAAAATAATATCGGTCATCGATCCTCGTTGTCAATTTCCGGCTCGACAGAGTATCCTTCTATACGCGCGGAAGAGTTGCGTTTTGTGTATAACAGAGTTCGACATTTTAAAACAAACCGTGTCACTGGAGCGCGCAAGCAGCGTAATTGATTGTGTTAAGCGCTTGCTTATACACGAAAACGATCAAGCCATGACCTTTTTTCCGAGTTTGCTCTTCTTCTTTTCTTCCTTCCTCTTTCTCGGCAGTAACCATCTGTATTTCGTTTATTTTCACCTTATCTAACTGCCCCGATACTTTCTCCGTCCATTGTCCCGGCGATTTCTTGCGACTTCTGCTGTTCGACGATGAAATCCCAAATACGTTGAAGCAATTAAATTGCTTACGTCGTGAATGGTTCGTCGAGAAAATTGCAGCCATTTTTCATGGACGGGGAGTGCAAGTCTTTATTCTAGTTTGCTGTATAGACTTTGCCGTTACTGTTCGCTCTGCATTACAAGATCGAAAGAGAAGTCGAGTGTAACAATGAAAACGACAAGTCCCAAGGTAAAAATCGTCTAATACAGTCTTATTGGAAATCGAACTGTCGCTCTACTTGATCCTAGCTAATAATTTCTGTGGCAAGGTAGCACACGCATGTCTCTATTCTGATGTTGACAATAGAGATTTACAGGAAATTCATAGTGTTTACAAAAATGCTCGTTTGCATGTTTGATTCAAAGCAATTCATTTTTTTATTTGAAATATTTTAGATGCAATAATTATACACAAAAAAATGTTTTATATCTTTAAAATACGAATTTTTATATTTTTTAACTATTGAAGGTGCTTAGATTCTTTTACGCATCCAATTCTTCTTTTCGATTAAAATCTGAATCCAGTAGTGCACAAATTAAAAGTCTGAGTTTATTGGGCAAAATTTTCCCTCGACGTAATTGACCTGCATTTGCGAAAAGGATTCGAATGCCAAATTCACACTCAGCAGTGTCGAAGCCAAGTTTTACAATCCTCAATAACGTATAGTATTACCTCCTTTCTTCCCAGGATACTTATCACATTTGTGACACACGTCATCAGCGAGTGCTCATCCCGAAAATTTCTCTAGGGAAATGAGACACTTATGTTCCTTACACTTTCCTTGTAGAACCTTCGAGATTTCGCTCTCACAATATAAATTACTTTCAATATCGATTTTTAGATACGTTACTAGAAGCCAGTAAGATGTTACTCCCTAAGGAATGAAACGATTTCATAAATACAGTTATACTTGTACGTATAAGAAGGAAGTGATTGTGCTCGTTACGCATGTGTAAAGTCGTTGGCTTTTCAATGAGCCGAAGCTCAAGTGGTAGTATATGTTCGAGTGCCTTGGGGGTTGAAGTCGACCCTATTTTTTCTGTTTTTATCGTCGCCTTGAATTCGAAGGCGAATGATAAATGATTCACCAACTCGATGTAGAACTGCTTTCTCCGCCGATGGTCATTCATTTTCTATACCTACTTACCCTTTAATGTGTGTTTATTTTGCGTCTGCTCAGACCTTCGTGTGTAACGAAGGTTTATACATATATATACACTGTATTTAGCTTACAATGCTTCACCTTTGGTACGTCGAATTCTTTATGACTTATTGTATACTTTAATATAGGTTCGATTACGATTGAGATTTCAAATTAAAATAGTTCCTATATAAAAAAACAAACAAACTTAGCTAATTGTTAAATATAGCCATCAAAATGGAACAATGTCAGTTTTGAATTTTTTCACATAATTTAAAAAGCTAGTACGCGATAACCCACGTTAAAAGTAAGATTCCACCACGAACTTACTTTTCGCAACAATTTGAACTCCACCTGCTGCTATACAGACGTACAGAAAAACAAAGTTTAATCCCTATCATGAATAAGTCGATTAGCGCTCTCCTGTACCTCAGCTCCACGACAACTTGGCCGCATTATTTCAGTCAAGTTTACGGTCTTGGTCGATCACATACCACCACCGCCGCCAGTTAAATCAAACTTTCGCGACATGCGCCGCCCTCGCGACGACAAGACTATAATACCATACCTCCTCGCAGAGAGACACGGCAAACGCCGAGTAGCAGCCGCGAGCTACATTTCTATACTGTACTGCTTCTGCGGCCAGTTGTATCTTTCGTGTTGTACTCGCGTTTAGCAATAGGATCGCGTGTGTCTGTGTGCGCCGATAGTTTTGGATTTTAAATTTGCATTCTTCGCACCTTCATTTTGTTATGGATAATCTGCGTTATCGTTTCAGTGCGTTTTGTGAATAATTAATTTAGTTTTTTTTTGTGGATCATCATGAGTGCGACTGCGTTCGAATTGCGACCGTTGGATTACCATAAAAAGATGCGAAAACCAACTATAAAAATAGTCCGAATTAAAGTGAAGTAAGTCGATACCTATATGATTGTTCATTGTTACCCTCGTACTCTAAGCATTTCGTTTTCTTCGTATGTGAATTCGTATATAAGAAATACTAAAGCATGCTTTGTTTATCGAATAAAAAATGCTACCCTGACGGTGCATTAATTCTGGAGGCTTGGTCAAAGTCTGCTAGCATGGCAATATTGAATTTGAAATCCAGTGTGCGAGAGCTGGATCGCGTGATACAATTTCCGCTGTTGCTTAACGTTCTCTCGATGAGTGGTCGATCTCGGGTTTAAAATAAAATACATCCATTGGCTAACACATTGTGTTCTGGATCATTGATTTCTCACAGAAAATGTCGGCAGTCACACTGGGTCCGGTGAAATCGTCATTGTCGTTTACGGGAAGCCGGTCTCATTGCTGCGACCTTTACTCGGTTAGTCAGCACAGAAAGCTGGTCACCTCCTTTTAATTTTACTTAATTTGCTCAAGTATGGTACATGGTGTAATTCCAATTTCAGAGGTTTTTGAAACGCAGCGTTTGAGAAATTGAACACAAAATTTAATGCTGCATTTGTCAGACAAACTGTTCTTAGAACTTGTTTTGCTTTACAGATCTTGCTTCAACGCAAAGAAAATCAGCAGAAATGATCAAATATGCAACTCCATGAAGTCGATACCTAGAGTTTTCGGATAGCATACTAATACATATTGACTTAGCATTTCATCAACGTATTACTTAATAACTCTATGCAGTACGAAAAAATTCGGATACGGAGTATAAAGAAAGTATATTTTTTCAAAGTTTGCATAATAGCTCAAAGGACACATTTAATTAGAATTTTTTTTCACAAAGACGGCGCGGTTTGAATAATCATCAGCGAAGTGCAAAACTGCATGCTCTGGCCATTCATCTATAAGAGAGGGCTTACCCTTTTGTTGTATCCGCTACTAAGCCAGTCGCTCACGATGATCCGAGCAAACGTAAAATCGATTCGTGTCAAAGCTCGCGACACGTACCACGTATCACGCGATACCTGCGCTGATCGTTTATGCTAAACCTATACGTACGTAGCTTACGCTTACGGGAGAGAGAGAGAACGTGTGTGAGAGAGAGAATTGACAAATAGCCTTAAGAGCCGTTTAAGGCTGTATGCATGTACGTATAGGCGAAGGACTAAGGAGAGACCTGTTGTGTCGCTGAATGAAGACGCCGGATCGAGCGCATTTGCATAGATATCGTCGGGGGCGTCCACGCCTAAATCGCCGTTGCATTTTTTGAATAGATTTTCCTCTCGATTGAATTGCTCGGTCTAGATTCAGCGCATATCGCGCGTGGGTTGGGTGTTACATATTATATATATAGCGATAAAAAAAACTTCTCGGCGAAATTGCAAGGTACACGTAAACAATTGGGTCAACGCTTCGTGTTAATCTCTCGGCATCGAAGCGTAAATGTAGTCCGCACGTAAGAGTGGAATCATTAATAGCGATTAGAGCACTGTATCAACTCCATCGGGCAAACGAGCTTCGATCAAACAGACTCCATTTTAAGAATCAATAGATTCGCTCTCTCGCAGGATCGCCAGGCACCACCATAAATAAGCTGCCACGCAAATATTTCCGCCAAGCGGCCACTATGCAAACCTCCGGTTCGCTGTAATCGCGACTGTCGATCTTTTCACCGTCCGGCCATTAGACGAAAACGAAAAGCGATTCTACCCAAGCCCCTGGATGGATATCTATCCGCTGCACACGATTTCTCAGTTGCGCCACCTGTAAGCTCGGAACCAGGCCGCTACAGATAAGTGTTTATCAGCGCGCACGACTTGCCGCTCTTATCTGCATACTGTATATACACATGCGAGGGTGTATACGTAGATCATCGAGAGAAAGAGAAATTCAAGGTGTATTTTTTTTTTCTTCTCAAGACCCAATTATTAATACCGGAAATGGATGAATGACTGCCTCGAGAGGAAGAAAGAGAGAGAGAGAAAGGAACGAAGATGCCGTTCTATGTATCGGAGAGGAAATGTTGAAAGTTTTCCGTTGTATTTCTACAGCTTAGAGAAAGTTTAGAGACGGTTTATCGAGCTCTGCGCTTAGTAGCACCATTGTATGCATAATGCATATTTTAAATATGTATTTACCTACAAGCGAGTAAAGTCGTTTTGCATTGAGCTGAATATTATTGTTTTAATACTTTATATATTGCGCGATGGGAAAGTCGTCCTTGGACATCATTTTGATCCGCTATCAGGAAACATTAAACTATTCTATTTTCATTATTCATTCAGTATATAAACTTGAAAAGCACAAATGTCGTATTTACACCGAAAAAAGTCGTTTTCGAAATTCGAACTAACGTTAGGATAGATCATTCCAAAATTTAAAGTTTATTTTACAATGATATAATGCTCAACTAATACTCTCACAAAATGCTTATTATAGCATAGGAAAATAATTGTTATATTGTACGTATCGGAAAATCAGCTCATTCGAAAAAAAGTTCCCAAGACGGTCTTCACAAGATAGCCATCGCCTATCCCATAAACGCCTACGTTGAAATCCACGTCGGAAAACCCACGTGTGTATCTAAGCCTACACGGCACGTATATATTGATATATTTGTCACTCCACGTTATAACGGCGACTTCCAAAGACGTTCGTGATCGCCATACCGATCACGGCCGCGCAATCTGATGTGCTGTCGCGTGCGCCCGATTATTGCCTCGTGATAAGCGCCCCCGCACTGACGTGCTACGCCGGTTCCATTGGCTTAATTACGCCGACCACGTATATACGTGCGCGATCGTTTTTGTCGAAGTGCCTTTTTTTCGTTTTGACTTTAATTAGCGAGGATAAGGTTTAGTCAACGAAGGGCAAAAGTGCAGGGGACTCTTTTTTTGCGAGAGAGCCACGAGGTCGAAGTATTTTTATTACACTTTTGCGGGACGAGGCGCGACGAGAATGTCAGGTTGTTGTATTCGCGCTCGGCTTGCTTTTCGAGAAGCGACATATGAGTTCAAAGAACTATCGATTCTAAGGAACTGTGCTGACGGTTATAGAATTGTATAGTGCAAATAATGTATACATGCGATGTAGCGGGTGTACACCCATTCTGACCATTAATGTAAACAAGAAATCTAGTGAAGATTTCCAACTTAGAAGGCGGAGAATCATCGAACCGAACAGCTCATCATCTCTACGTTGAGTAATAGGACGCTATTGGATTTCCACACCGTCGTCAATTTTATTTTCATTATCCAACAATCTCGTTGAATAAATAGCATTCATGCATTCATGCTTTCTTATGAAATAAGTCTGACTAGTGTGTTTCACGCTGCTGCATAATCCAATCATTAGAAATAAATATTTTCCATGTAACATCAATTCTCCTTCCACACATTTACATAACAAAAATACAGAATTCAGATGATTTAATATGTACCAAACTATCCGCGCCGAAGTTGCTTACATCACGATATCGCACGCAGAAGTGCAGCTAACGATGGCCAAAGTAACAGCTCGTGGTACACGCGAGCGGCTTGTATACATACTTCCGTAAGATCTCTCGCTGACGCGAGAATTATACCTGCAAACAGAAGTGTGGCAGACACAAAAAAAGAAACCAACATCGATCGCTTAAACTCCAGAGATCCACGCCGCGATTACGTCAATTAATTTGGAATTACAAGGTTCAAATGCACGTATGCGCCTACTTACGTGAGCAGCACGGTAGAGTGGTTTGTCGTTTAGAAAGTTCGACTACTCTGAACCTCGTGTGGGACTATCCAACGACGAGTAAATAATAGAAGTATGGGATCGACTTTTAATCAGCGAGGGGAGGAATGCAAAAGTCACGCGTCGGATTAGAGCTTCATATGATTCTTCAAATAGAGCATATGCGTAACCAGCATTATAGTTTAGATGCGGTGGAAGAACGTGTGTGTTGTATGTAATGCCAGGAAATTTGAATAACAAAATGACGAGTTTTGCGGAGGCATGCGCCGTTTACCTCTCCTGGCAAACGATGCTCTAGGCGCGCGCAAAAGTTCATTCGCCCCCATTTGCATGAAAAAGTTGGTCGTTATACGCGCGCTGCTGCAGCCGACGCTTTCGAAATGATTTCTTTTCGCGTAAAATCGTTTGTTGCACCGCCAGTTGCATTCTGCGCGAAAATCTACAGTTTTTGTGCTTAGCATGAAGCTTTTGAAAAATTGAATAATATCTGCAGTGTGAATCATTTTTGTGCGAGTTTACAAATTCTTCATATTAAAAACTGTAATCGTCGATGCTCGTGCGTGAGGTGCATTTAAATCTCATTCTTTAGCCCTTAAATGAAAGAAAAGAAGCTACTGTGGATCTCTATCAAACGTCAGTGTGTACGTGTCCAATTTTTCTTTGCCCTTGGAACATTATACCTTTATTTCTATCAAGAAAAGGCTTGCGTAGCAGGTGTAGATACGAGAAAGAATTGTGAACTAGATTGCTGAACTGATATTTAGGTTGATAAAATGCTGCGTAACGCCACCTCAGCTTTTCTAATGTAAATATTGTGCACTCGCGAAATTGATATCGACTTTACCTGTATATCCTACACAGATTGTATGTATGCTGTAACGCGAGGAATGCGCTAGAAAGAAGCAACCTAAATATCAGTTTGGATCATGAGATAACAAATACATACCGTATACTGGTGACTGCATAGAATAAAGTAATAATCAAGTTCATGAAGCGCCTAGTAAATCATCGAAAATGACTTATTTTGCAAAAAAATGTAGACTGTAAAAATTCAAAAGAAAAGTAATTTCTAATCTTCGCCCATTATGCCTCAGGGATTCATCTGCAACCTCCCTCCAGTGTCGCAGAATTTTCAAATGTTCAGTCTCTCATTTGTTCTTCGCAGTCTTTTAAAACGTTTTTAATGAAAAATACGAGAACGTGCATCATAGAGAATAATATATTTACAAAGACAAGAACATCACTTTTACATAAATATCACAAAATTAATTTTGATATAATTATATTACAGGAAATGCCGACATACACTTTTTTCTCCACCTAATGCCCTTTCGAGGTTTCATTCTCTTTTAAAAGTATTTCTTACATCAGGTATATTGCTTTCGTCTTTCAAATGATATCCCAGTAGTATCTGATTTGAATAAAACGATAGGAAATTATTTTCCTTAACAACGAAGTCAAAGTGTTCGTATGTTCCATTTAGGCCATAGACGATTAAACGTTGAAAAGACGTCTTGAATCTAGAACAAATGAAATATTCATGAAAACTTACTCGATATTAAAGCTATGAACGAGATAATCGAGGAAGCTTACGGGTTATAGTAAGGACAATCTATCTCATAGATGATTATTCTTTTCTCGAGTCCACGGAGGAAAGCGCGGAATTGGTATTCTTTAATATGGCTCACGTAGAAGTTACATAATCTGGGGATGAACATACCAAGGAGCTCATAGAACTTGTAACCAGTAAAATTTGAACCCTTAATCACAATACTTCGTAGCTTCAGGCAGCGTTGGAGTATATGCGTAACGTGTCTCGACACCAAGTTATTAGTTCTTGCGCAATTGCAGATGAATAAATTCTCGATGCGCTTGTTCGACACTGAAATCTGTCGAAGTAGATGGTCGCAATCGGATCGGTCGTGAATGGAGATCGAACGTAGCAGCGGCATACGCTGAAGGTCATGCAGAACCTCTTTCGTGGTCATATTGTTGTTCCAGATCTATTTGCGGATGCGATACGAGCTTATAGAAAACTGTTATGCTGAAAACTCGTATTTTTATATATCGGAACCTCGTAGGCCTTCCATATTTTGCGGTCCTGTAAGATAACCTCGAAATCCTTGGATACTCGTCGAAGTACCAATAAATCGCGTGGACTCACGTATTCCAGGATCTTCAGTTGGACATCAAACGGTAGCGTTAAAATGGTTAAGCCAGAATTGTTTTTCTGAATCATTGGCGGTGTGTCGATTAAGTCTTTTCGTGAAATTCTTCTGAGTTCCATGTCTGGCGATCGAGCTACACGCTTGCGCGGACGTAGAACCCAAGGCCACTTATTTGTGGGAGGTGGCTCCATTTTCTCTTCGTCGGTAAATTTTTTTTGGAACAGTGGTTTGGTTTCGTTTACTTACGGAAAAATTTTAATTTTGTTTGCATCAGATTTTTTTATAAGTTGGGTTAAGCGTTGACAACACAACAACGATGACAGGAATTTTGCAGATTCACGTGAAATTTGTCACGAATTGCATGTTGTTTAATTTTACTGAATAATTCATAAATTCTTTTTCTTATCTACACTAGCCATCATACAATTCTAAAGTGCTGGAACACACATAATTTAGATCAATCAAACCTCGCTCTTTTTCTGTATGTCCAGATATTGTAGCGATGTCTTATACATTCTACGCCTGCGGCTCGATCAAATTGATTAAAATTCATAGAAACTCCAGTAAGGGGTGGCTCGTCTGATTCATTTCGCTGCGGTGCATAGTGTAATTAAAGCCGATGTTGTGTGTTTCGCGTGAGCAGGAAGCAAAAATATGGCTCTGCGGTGCGAGCGCTACTGCTTCAGCAGCGGAAACAATTGGGGGGAGGGGGAAGTCGTTTTTGAATCGGGTTCTTGCGTGAACTGGAGTAGAAATTCGGAATTTGTTGACTTGGCGTATATGTTGCTGTAGATGCCAGTTCAGCGCAAGGCTTTGATTAGAATTTTAAAGTGTCTGTTTATTGCATTGAATACTATATGTTTATAGCTATATAACGTGATCAGCATACGATTCACTGTCATACCAATAAAGGGCAATAAGTTCGCCTTCTCAAACATACACATTCATAAAATTGATTTTGCAAAAAGTAGTTCAAGCGAATTCAATGCCATTATTGAACAATCCTCAATCTCTTTTATGCAACTATTATTCTATACATTGGTCTCTTCGTATATATCTACGATGCAATTATAGAAACCATAGGACAGTGCAATTATCGCTCTAACCTCGAAAACAATTGATCATCGCTTTGCGTTGTATACTTTTACTTTACTTGTAAATGAAGGTTATAAACACAACATAGCTGCTTGTCATTTTTATACGTTTATCTCTTTTTTACTAAATTCTCAGAATATTTCATATAAAAACCCAGTGTTGCCCTAATCGCTCGATTCTCTCTCTTTCTCCCTCTCTCTCTTTCTCTCATCCTCTCCATCTTACTGCAAAGAATAGAAAGAAAAGACAAAGTCCATAAAAGGTTATAGCTAAAATAATCTAAAAACACATAAAATAAAATTGTAAACACGAAGCCCCCATGTTCATATCGATCGGCCGGTAATTTCCCGCAGAAATTCTCCCTTCGACCCGAGCCTCCCACGTAAAATAAGAACCGAAGATTTATAGCGCAACGTCGCGTTATTAAGATTGTCGTGCTCGAAAAGAAAATTACACGCACCAATCGATGGTCACTCTTGACTCCAAGGTGTATATACTCATGGTATGTATACCCTCGCGAACTTTCACGAGATTGACGAGCTTGACCGAGTTATTAAATGTATACATATAATAAAAAGACGCAGCAGTAGATTTTTATGTAGTACACAATACGTTGCTTCCGGGTTATCTATCGCGCGATATGAAAAAAAAATTTTAACGTTGATTTTATAAATAATTGCCGATATATCGATCGATTTTTCTCCCAATACCTTACAATATAATACGCATAACGAATTTCGCCCACGTAAAAAGTTCTCTGTCAATGATTATGAAAGTCGAGACAGATTACATCACAGCTTCTTAAAGTTAGCTCTCGGACACCTTGCTTACTCTCCAATCAAATCCACTTAAGGTTACGCCCGTCTGATTAAACATACCGCAAAGAATTGAGATTAATTATACAGTAGCTGCGCGCAGTCAGTACATATAAATGTCCCGCGTTCATCATCGTCACAGCTGCGAAACAAAGAAAAGGCGAGTTTTATGGGCATGACATTTCATGCGAAACGATACCGAATTGATAAGTCAATTTACGTAATTCGCGGGTCGGACCAGCTCTTAAAGTTTCACGATGGCCTTGCTGACTGATGCGAATCGTTGCACGGGGCGATATAGATATGCAAAGTAGGCGAGTTTTTTTATTTGTATACGCGAGCGGAGATTCGTTTTGTTACAAGTCGACGATTGGATGGTTATTTTCTTCTGGTCAATATCAGGAGTGCTTTTGATTACAGGTGCAGAATGTTGTCGCAGATGAAGAGCATTACGGTGGGAAAACTAGATAGCAAACGCTCGAAGCAGCTGATGTCATCGTCCAGCCTCTCCGGCATGTCGCAATTGTCCAATAGCAGCGAGGAGGCTTTCGAGCCGTTTGTTCACAAGTCACACAATTCTGATAAATTAGAAAGGTAATTTTACGCATTACTTTTACACCTTCCCGATGTACACATTGTCAATGCAGAATCTCACTTAACATCTCGAGATTAAACTCGTTTTGCGCGTATCGCGTATAAATGTTCATGATCAGTGTAAATATAGTTGGCTATTGCGAAATACGCTTATGGTGAGGTAGCTTGCTTATGCAAATATGCTCACTCGTTGTGGTTGCAAGATTTCTCAATGTTAAATGGTGCAGTGCTCATTATGAAAACTGTTTTAGTGATCTATATGAACTACAAGCTGTAATGGCTTACTATTTTGCAATCCGGGTCTGGTTAACATCAATCTTGATGTCATAATTAAATACTTAACTGGATGTAACGCACTTTAAACAGGTTCTTCTACATTCGAACGAATTTCAAGTGCGCGTGTGTGCGTGTATGTGTGTGCACGCGCGCGCTATTATGAATAGAAAGCGCAATGAAAAAGTGTCGAACCCCCGGTTTGAATCGAGATACTTTGCTTCACGGAGCATACTCTCAGTTCTTGCACCGTACCCGCCACTAACATTGCACTTATCTTATAGAAATTAGATACCATGGCGTATATCTGGCGTAGTCTTACTTATACGTGATATATATACGGAAGTAAAATCATAATTTTTTTATTCAATTTCAATCTCGATGTATACTTATTCTAATCGAGTCTATCGCACACAAAATTTATTTGTTGTGTTCTTCACTTAATTTATTCGTTGAACTTTATAAACTATTCGCTCATTAAGCAAACACTTGAGAAAACGTAAAAGTCTTATCACAGATACTTCATGTAAAATGTTAAAGATTAACTAAATGAAATGCTCAATTACGTTTATCACTGGCCAATCAGAAAACACACAAAATGCAAGTATTTGTTTAAAAATGGAACGTTTCTTGACCCGCTGCATACATCTGCATAACAACTGCGTAGCCAACCTGCGATTTACGATTTCCCATCGATCAACACCAAGCTCACCCCTGCAATAATAACACTTGCGCTTTCCTTAAAGTCATAAAATCGAAAAGTTTAAGAAAATTACGAGCTTACTCGCGAATCTCCCGATCTCGCGGTACTTCATTTTTGCAGTCTCCCGCGACAATACGCGCTCTATCTTCATATTTGCCGTTTTCTACTGTACCGACCGCCTCGTGGCGGCGCTAGCTCTCGGGCTTCGAATGCGCCGGCCGCTCTTTTAATAACTGGTGAGATATATCGATTACAGAGCTATACTGCCACGCGTATGCAATGACGATTCTCTGCATTACCAAGTGCACAAGTGCCGCCTTTCGTTCACACATGTTGCCGAGCCTGCCTTTAGCGGGTTAATTTGTGACATTAGGAGACCACGGTATGAGTGCAATTTTTTTTTTAATACAGCTTTTATAAGAAAGTGGAACTGTTTATGGGCTTAAACTGACGCTGTTGCAGCGAGACTTTTTCAAAGCGTTTATTTTAAGAGCTATGGAGTTAAGGTTTCTTGTATGGTTCTGCATAGACAACGATTTCGAGACTGTTTGTGGTATACTTTATACCGTTTTACGTGTATAATACATAAACTCGGATGTGGTGGAATGTGGAAAAGTTTCAAAAATATAGCTGGATTACAGTATTGATTTTGCAAGTCAAACGAGACGATTTACAGTTTAATTTAAAATCCATCAGTTTTCGAGCGTGACTCCTTAATTTTTTTTGTTATTATTTCGCAGTGTAAATTTAAATTTCCAATAAACCGTTGCACAGTGGCCAACACTGGCGTACAGTAGGACAACGGAAGAAGACGATAGCCAGGGTTGCGACGCAAAATTGTTTGGCGATTCAACTCGTGCACAAAAAAGTCGGCAAACGACCGATTAGCGGTGCGCTGTCGTAAATTCGCTCCGGCGGTTACGCTTTATTTTTTTTTTGCTTTCGACGAATACCTCTCCATCGTCGGGCCATTAACATTTCGCGCGGTGCCTTTCCGCGTTTCGACGCGCAGAGACCTTCGCAGTATGCAAAACGGCCGCGCATTTTGCTTCCGTAAAAGCCTCTCTTCCTTTTTATGGTCCGTCGCTCTCCTCTCCTCTCTTCGTTGCACATGTGTAAGTATATGCGTCTGTGTGTTTCGTTTCTAGAAAGCGTGCGATGTCCGTCTGGGCACGTGCGCTCCTCTTTGTCTTATTGTTCTTTCGCGCGATTTTGATATATTCTGATGATGTCTGCTTGTTAGCATAATTTATAGTGTATATATACATATATATGATTTTTTGTTACAGTATACCAAAGGACAGAAAATTGCATTCGGATGATTGGACGCTGAACAACCCGAATGACAGCAAGACACCGTTATTACGGTTTAAGTGCGTATTTTCTTGTAAAATTAGCCGATTTCTAAAAGTAGAAAACAAAACTCCTTGCTGGACAAGCGACAATCGAGTGATTTTTCCTTTTGCAGATGTTCCGCCCTGGCAGAGCCTCCGGAAGAGCCTCTGGCTAAGCAGTTGCACATGACGTATAAAATCTTTCAGACCGATACCAAACTCATCAACGTTCTCCTGCAGGCCCACGGCTTCCAGGAGGTAAGTTTTTCTCATAACAACATGCTAAATTTAGTATCGTAAAAATGTAGTGAAATGTAAAGGTGGGAAGAGGGTTCAACTATGACAAATTGATAATGACAAACGTGTCTAGTTATGCTATATTCATGTAGCTACATAGGATTTACGTAGATACACAATATCAATTTATTATCATCATTTTCATGATCGTTACAAGTTATTACATATACAAAGTAGCGCGTTATATATACTAAATCAATCAAAGCATAAGTCGTTGCACAATATATAAAGGATTCGTCTTAGACGCTATTTAGTGTTATTCCTTAGCAATTGTTCATATCGGCGTACAGCTTATCGTCACAGACGGGAAAGTCGTAATCGAAATCCACGATCACTGTGAAAACACATCACGCACGAGAATCACTTGGTTGACCAGTCCTGCCGAGTTAAAGAAATTAATTTAATTCGTCGACTGCACCAAGATCACGACTTCTCGGCTTTTCACGTCACACTTTATTCGCGCGTTATGCACAAGTTTCTCCGAACAAACTCGATAATACTGATAAAATTTACAGTTCGCTGTGTGTGTATATATAATTATCTGCGGTATGTAACAATGTATTCGTATATATAAAACGATGGCGACAGAGAGTAGTGTATATATCTCGAATGGCAGCTATAAGAAAATCGACAGCTCGTGATTGACGGAAAAAAGTGAGCCGCGCTCGTTATTATGTCGAATTACCGGGTTCTTCGTTTCACTCACGCAAAGTAGAACGAGAGCACGGCGCGCACTTTCTCACGACAGAGTTCCGGGGAGCATTGAAGCTTCTTCTTCTTCTTCCTCTTCATCATCATGAAAGACGCGTCCGCCTACTGAGGGACGAGTCGATTCATCGTTATTGGATGCAGTCACTCCAGAACCAGTGTGAACCTGGGCATAGGTCTACGTCTAAGTTGGCCTTGGTCAGGGTACTTCTGAGTGTTCTGACGCCTTCGCAATCGAGGCCCCAGTTGGCGAGATTACCGATCCTTCTGAGCTTACCGCAGCTCTTGAACATGTTCAAGACGGTGGAAGCCGAGACCTTGCTCGCCTCATAGATGTAGAAGCACTCGAGGTTCCTCACCAGGCTGTTGTATTGGACAACTGCCTCGGAGCGCCTCGAACCTAGGCCGTAAGATTTCGTCAATTTCGTCGGTTCCGTCAGTAGCTTCTCCAATTGATCGTTTGTTAAATCAAAACAACTGTGTACGTGAAGGGCTGTGAGTTCTGGTGCAAGCGAGAGAATCTTGGTGATGGTGAGGGCGCTGACAGTTCGGCCGACCTGAACTCTTCTCAGGTGTTTAAGGATTGGAGGATCTGGTCCTGCTGACCAGACCACGTTCGAGCCGTCCTTTGTGAAGGTACGTAGGTTGGGACAGCAGAAGAAGATCTCTTTGAGGTCGATGTCCAAGGGCATTTCGCTCTGGGCTATGCGCAAGTCGAGCTCCTTCAAATTTTGTCCATGAGTACGCAGATAACCGTAGAAACCCTCAAGCCACTCTTTCTGTACTGGGATGCTGTGTACACTGAGAGATGTAACGTAGGGAAAGAGTCCAAGTGCTTCCGGAGGATGATGTGGTTCAGATATGTGAAGTTTTTCGACTCGGGGACAGGCCTGGGCCAGAAGTTCGAGTCTGGCCTGAGTTGTCCTACAACTTCTAGCTTGGGTAAGACTGAAGGGTGTTTTGAAGTCCATGACGCCACGGTTCATAATCTCGACGACCCGACCCATATGACTGTACTCAGCGAGTGATTCAAGTTGTGGCACGTGCATTAATGCTAGGAGGACACCTGCGCTGGTGACTCCAGTGTTGGCGACGTTTAGAACTTTCAGCGTGTCACAAAGAAAATTTTGACTCTCGCAATGATCCAGCAGCACTTGTTTCTCCCTCTTCTCCGATTTTGGCGCTCGCACTTTTAGTTTGGCCAAAAGTCCTTTGAGTTTAGACCAGCTGGTTGAGGATTGTTGACTGGCGGGTTTGGGCACCCTGTCTCTGAACTCGACATGCAGAAGAAGCTGTTTGAGACCAGTGTCGGTAACTTGCCTGGAGCAAGCGACGTCAAGTATAACGAGCTTAGGACAGGCCTTGCCAACAACTTGGAGTACTGCGTCGCTCGCAATGTTACGCAGCGTCAGTCTTTGGAGGTTCTTCATGTTTAGTAGTGCAGATTTAAGGAGCTTGCAGTCGAGTCGCAGTAGAGCCGACCTGGCCAACTCAAGCGATTCGAGTCCTACTCCCTCAGTAGCCAAAAGCTTTAAAAGCGAGGTCTGGTGACTGCAACCGTAGTAACAGCACAGATTCACCTTCAGCCGCTTGATGTCGTGCCCCAATAGTAACGCCAGAAGATATAACGGTGCCGGTCCGGAAATGAGAGTTGATCCATCCGTCGACGGTCCATAGAGCATTCGTGAGGTTTCTTCGATTACCTGTGACCGTAACCTGGCGGTCAAGGCATTAGCGTAGTAGGGCCGGATGGTTTGCTTGGCGTAGGCGAGTACCTGAGCTGCAGAAGACTCTTGCGATAGCACCTGGAGCCGACGACAGGTACCGTCCAGGAGCTGACAAACGCGACCCAAACTGAGGCCCTCCAAGGAGTTGGGCTGTCGATGTCCAGGCATCTTGTCTTATTCATCCGCTGAAACAGGAGAAAGAAATTTAGGTTAGACGAGTTTGGATAATATTATTTTAGAGAGGAATTCAGCAACAGCTACACTACTTTATCCTTTGAGCGTTTGTGCTGCAGATGGGAAGTGTACCGTAAGAGGATTTGGCTTGAGGGCTTGATGCGCTCATGCTTTGGGAATCGCATCAGTTGTGTTAGATAGAGGATTATTGATTGCGAAGCGGACTTCAAGTTTTGACTCTTGTGCTAGAAGCTTCAGAGCTACGCGGTCAAAGAGACTAAAGAGAGAATGTTTCAGACGAAACGCTTTAGTACGGCGATTGAAAAAGTTCCCATTTTCAACGGTATTTATTAAACGATGTCGTTCATTAAAAGCGAAGAAGTGAACCTTACGAATGCTTGCTCGAGTTAGCAGCGTCGTGTTAATTTTGCTACTTATTTGTATGATTTTCTTGCTTCGTTATACCGATTACGTGAAGACAACACTCCTGAGGCCTTGAACGATAATTGTTGCAGTTTTTGTATCAATTTGCCTGTTCCGATTGTGACATTATTGCAAAACATAAAATGTCGCTTATTTTTTTGTATCATTTAAAATTTGTATGTATATGTAAAAACAATGACCAAACGAGATTTATTGTGTGATCTTGATTAAGTGAGACGCCAAGCTGCTTTTGATGTAATTACGCTAAAACTGATATCGTTTTTATGACAAGGCAACCTTCCGACAAACGCGCCCGACAGTGAAAATAACAATTACGTACTACTGGAAGAATTACTCAGCAAAATGCAGTAAACATATTATAAACTCTGTTCTTTGCCGACGTACCAAAAAAAAATAATAATAATAATAACATTATTGTCTTCAATTATTCTAACCTCAGTGCATCAAATAACGAAGTAAGTATGCATTGACGTATATTGTGAAAAAAGTAAATAAATAAAATGAAAATGAATTGAAAAATCGTGCAAGTCCAACCAAAAATAGAATCATCTACGCATATACATAATACTGTCCAGCGGTTCTGGAAGCATAAGGATGTTTTCGATTACGCTGACGATCTATTACGCCACGGCGTTTCAGCATCTATTATATCTTTCTCTCAGTTCGTTATCGTAACCTGCACGTATAGACTCTTCTTCTCACTGCTGCCCGAAAGCATGCAGACGTGTATATTTACGACCGCGACCTTCCAGACTCCCGATAGCCGTTCTCCTGCAGCAGCACCTCAAACGGAATAAAAAAAATGTCGACGGCAAGCAGACAGAACATATACATATTACACACGGTCACACACGGATCAGCATAACTTACGGTTATAAGCGATACGCGAATAAGCATATATAACGAGGATGATCGGTCGTTTCCTACGCAGTACTCCGGGCTTTGCTAATTGACATTTTTTGCGCCTGCACTGCTTTTCTACGAATCGATCTCGAGTTATAGTAGTTTTCTCAGTCGCGCAAAGGCGAGGAAAGCGAAGATCGCGTGTAGCAACTGCGCATGCATATATGTATACGGTATACACGTATAGATATACCAATACGGTGAACGAACTGCCTTAGATTTTCTTTTGTTTGCTATGTAGCCGAGTATTTTGTTCTTAGCTAATATAGGCAAAGACATTGTGCAGCTCTGACTTCTCGACGACATCGCGTGCTGTGTCTTCGAAAACATGCATATTCCTAGGTGAATCACGCACACTACGCAAAAACACACCTGTTACTTTAGTACTTTATTTGTACAATTTTCAGAGAAACTGTGCTTTCTACTTCCTAGTCGTAAGTTAGTCTCTTCTGGAATAGATTAAAATAATTTCCCATTTTCATTTCGCACGCAAATAGGAATAACTCTTTATTAGTTTTTCCCCGCGTATACGCAGCATCAGTCTTTCTTTTCTAATTATCAGTGACATGTTCTTTTATTTACATTGTCACTGCTAAACAGCGGCAAGAATAAGATTTTTGCTTCATTCTTACTATCCGCCGTGCCTTCAATAAATTGTGCTCAATATTTAACGTTCACACCCTCGAGACCATGTCTCGTCAGAGTTGAGACTGGTGTGTTACAATGCATCAATTAGCAGAGCGTTCACCTCTTTTTGTTACTCGCTAAAAAACGACTGCAAGATTTCTCGTTGGGTACCCTTTCTTTTATCCGAGCTCGATTTGCATTTTCGCAAAGACAACGAGATGTTCGTGTATACCTATAAAAAAGACGAGTGAATTCGCGTGTCTGTCGTAGATGATTTTTCAATACCCCCATCCCACTCTCGAGCGTTTAATGTGCAGTACGTAAAATTTCCGCGCTGCAATCTTCATTCAAATTATTCCAGAGCACGCTGTATCTTTAGCGATTCTCGCGTTCTTGCGTTTCGAGAGAATTCAACTGTAATGAATGCGCGTTCTGCAATAGTCACAGCTGTATCAAATGGTCGACTTCCTATACCAAACGTGCACAAGGAAGTATTTACATCCATCAAGCGAATTCGCGACGTTCAATTGCATTCACATGTCTTTGTTGCTTTTTTTATCCTCTCTCAAAATATAAAGAAAAGCATACGGCGCATTTATCGCGGAAAAGTACCGAATCGTCGTCATACGGCGTATTTAACTTTACTGTCTACGCGGTGCTAATTCACAATCTACATATTGCGCCTATAGACTTTTATTGAATCGACTTTGCCTGTGAATATTACGTAAACTTATGAGGATACAACCAAAAAAAAAAACAAGTTAAAAGATATCCGGGATTGCGCGTATCCCTTTTAAAATGCATTTTTGGGGTCCAAATTAAAATGAAAAGAATAATTTTCAGGTCCCCAAAAAACTGAATTAATTCTCTGGATTTATCCACATTAAGCGGAGTGCAATGCTCGAATGAAAGGGAAGTACGTAATGGTCGACCATGCGCGAAGAGAGCTTTTGTGTCCAGCAGTGAGAAATGTGTATACAAGACTATATCGCACATCATTTCGTGACGATAGCCAACGTCTTCTGGTGCACGTCCATACGCCGTAATAATACCATTCGGGCAAATGTATATGCATACGTACAATATCAACTTGGGCAATATCAAAGCTTATTTCGTTCGACGAAAGCTCGGCGCGTCACTAATTGCTCCTGGGAATGAAGGAAAAGCCTCTCGGATCTTTTTTTATTGGCTCGCACAAGCGACCTTATAGCATTTCCACCGATAAACGCGAGCGTTTTTAGGCTCACCTCGCGCGCACTTTCACTTCTTCCCGCGCGCGCGCGCGCGCGAGTCTCTCGTCCGCGCGGTGTGTTTGGGTTCGCACGCTTGAGAGGATAGGCGGGAAAAAAGCGTGAGCCGCGAGACGAACGATTCGAGAAAAGTCGAGCGCAGCCGGGAGACATATGCGCAACGCTAATTTGTCAAGTGCGAGGAAAACGTCAGTTTACGCGCTGGTATACACCAGCAGGTGTCGGGGGTACGAACTCGCTGCGTAACTGCTTAGTTCCTTATTAGCTTGCGGTTCTTTGCTTTTCAGCGATTTTTTTTCGCTCTTCCATCTATAACGGCCGCATTACACCGCTCCAACCCGTGGGCACTCGACATTTGCATGATCGGAAAACGCTGCGGGTTACATAAACGTGGAAATTGTGCTAAAATATATTACGCGCACGCGCGCATTACGCGTATGAATCGTCTTAATTTATTCCGCGTCTGCGCGCGTCCCCCGAGAGACAATATTGGTTCTCCAGCTCTGCAACTCTCCGAGTGATATCCCTGATGTGCCACTGCGGCGCGCGCTTTCAAAAAAGTAAATAGAACCGAGATTGCGAAATTCGGAGGGTGTGCACGAGGCATCCGTTCCAGATGTACATGAATACTCCGCGCTTGCGTCTTGCCGCGACGTGCGGAGGATTTTTCGAAACTTTCACGACGATCCGCGGCGTATGTATACGCGATGGGGCGAGCCGCTCGCGGTTTTCATGCGCCACGCGCGAAGCGCATCTCGGAAAAAGGGGCAATAAAAATTGCAACAACGGCACATCCCGCGAACGGGAGCTCAAGTTTTTGGAAGCCGCCCAAAATTCCTCGGCGCGTCCTCCGGGCTATACTACGCGCGTATACGTGAGCCCGCGCAGTCACTCGGTGCGCCACTTTTGCCGCACGCGAGACGATTTATCGTATTATACGCGCCGGCTATATATGCTCCCCGAGAAACGCGCGCAGGAGAAGGTGATACGCGAGGTGAGCCGGCGTTGCTGATGCAAAAGGAAAAACGAAGAATAAGAGCCTCTGTACAGCTCGTTGTTTATCTTCTTTCTTTCGCGCTCGCACGCCAAAGTGTCGGCCAGATCATTTATCTCGGGCGTGCGTGCGTGTCTGTGTCTGCGCGCGCGCGCGCGTGTGTGTGTGTCGCGAGATTAAAATAAGTTTTGCCTTAGCTTCTATTTCCCCCCCGACGCCGCGAGCTATATTCGCGACAGCCGCGAAGCGTCGTGAGCCACGAATTCCTCGATAGCGATAACTTCTTTTTCTTTTCTTCTTCCTAATTCTGTAAGTATCTGCTGAGAGGAGCGTCGGCACACGCGACTCGAGGAGCGCGCGGACACACGCATTTCTCGATTATGTAATTAACGCGGGCTCTCGCACGGGTTACATAAAAGACCAGTATTTCGAGCGGCAATTTTGACTTTTATTTCGGGACGCGGCGCCTGGGCTCTTGCCCCCCGACTGCTGAGCCCGTGCTTGTTATGCATGTGTGCCTCTACTATATGCACACGCCGTTTGGATTTGCGAACGGATGCAATTGTTTGTCGTCGCCGATGAAGCGGTCGTTAGAGTGTCTCGATTTTTCAGGATTCCTGCAGTCGCGACTCGTTCGCGCATCGGCACGTGAACGGCCAATAAAAATGTGATTGTAAAAGATAAGAGTGCCGAAAGGCTCGTCGAGCTGATTTACTTTGGTATGACTATAGCGATCCATCGACCGTTGAGTATGTAACAGGACAGCGACGCGCCGATTTATTCGCGTCGGTGTATATTTATCTTTGAAACGCGAATTTCGACGATTATATACACACACTCACGTGCAGGTACGCGTGTACATTGTTTATATCGGCTTTGCGCGAACAATTACACACACTCGCTTACTTTCTTTTCACCGGCGTGCACGTACACGTATAGCATTGCACGTATACGTATAAGACAGAGTCGCACTCACTTCTCGTATATTGCAATACCACTCACTCTCGGGAAGTATAGAGCTCTCGTAAACAAAACTCTCGGTTCGATCGTCGCTCCTTCTCTCTCGGCTCGGCGCATCGACCCGCGGCTTCGACGTGTCGACGGAGAAAATCACTGATTTCGCGATGCTGCTGAAGCTTCGCCAAGCTGCGTGTGTGCGCACACGTATAGACACACTCACACACGGTCGTGCACTGCAGAGAAGCCGGAAAAGCGGAGAAAGCCGCGTTTAGAGAGAGACAGAGAGAGAGAGAGAGAGAGAGAGAGAGAGAGAGAGAGAGAGAGAAAAAGGAGGAAAGGAGGGTATGCGCGCTTTTAGCAACTTGCCTGGTCTTCTCGCGTCGAAAAACGGCTCGGTGCTCTACACCGATGCAGCCAGTCGTCCGATGTGCGTAACTCCGTTTCCCTTGCAATAAAAATACAGCGCACAGATACACAGAGAGCGGCTACAAGGTATGCGCAGATAGCGGGAAAGACACTCCGTGTCCGCGACTCTCCTGAGCAGCGGCTCGTGCTAGACTGACTGCCGAGCAGCTCGACTACCGCGCGTAAGCGTCGTCGTCGTCTTCGGAGGAGGAGGAGGAGGAGGAGGAGGAGGAGGTGGTGGTAGTACTGTGGTAGTCTCGTGCGCGCTCTCGCGCGACCTCGTCATCCCGCGAGTGTATACGTGTGTGTGTGTGTGTGTGTATGCATGCGTGCGCGTGTGTGTCTGTATATTCGCAGACACACACACGGACACGGACACGGGAGATACAGCGCTGAACTGAAGAGAGGAGAGTTGTATGCGAGTCGATGCCTTCTCTTTCTTTCTCGCGAGTAGCCGGTTGCGCGCCGGTTCTTCGCTGCGCGCTGCTCTATAGCGGGCGATAAGCTGTGCCGGTGCGCCTCGAAAGCCGGTACTCGTGCAGTGCGCACTGCGCCATTCCAGCGAAATGAGCTTCTTGAACTTTTCGCAGCGATCCGCGCGATTTCTCGGATTTCCCTTTTTTTGTCTGCCTTTGCATCCAGAACTTTTCAGCCCGACCTCGCATATACATATACGTATATACTCGCGCACGCAGAAACGGACGGTCCGATTTTCGCGACGTCGCAGCTCGTACCCGCGAACAATATACGGAGCAATTTAAGGCGACGCGGCTCTCTCGGTCTTTTATAATTTCGTTTCTGCGCCCGTCAGTCTTGGCGAGTTCTCGTATAATTAAAAGGGTCAGTGTCGCGCGGCTGAATTAAGAAATATTCCGCGAAAAATAGCTTCCCCTCTTCGCTCCATCACGCGCTGCTGCGCGACTGTTCTGCTCTCCTCCATACGCTCGTATAATACCCAAGACGACCTATACTATTATACAGCCGCTCGGTTTTCTATTTTCTCTTTTCGTTGTATTGGGCGCTGCGCGCAGCTCTGACGGAATGTGGGACGAGTTTTTAATTGGTCGAGAGCAGCAGTGCTACTGCGGAATTGTGTCAGGAGGATGCTTGTTTACTTACACTTGTTTAACGCCCGGCAGAGACAGAGCGAGAGATGAAGAGAGAGAGAGAGAGATTTCGAATGGACGAGCTCTTTGTTGCTTTCCCTGACGCGGAATTAGGAGCGTCTCGGGCGGCTCGGTCCGCGCCAACTCGTCCTGTTACTACTGCAGGGCGAGGATCGCCGCCGGCGGAGCCTTCGCGAGGGGAGGCGGAATTTTTCCGAGCGGCGATTACGAGCATTAGCATGAACGCGCGGACTTGAATAAAATCCATTTGCCCGTCAGCTCACGTTCCCCCAATTCGCGCGACTGCGAATTGACTATCCACGTGCGTGCGATAAACGCTGCAGAGCGACGTAGGAACGCTATAAAAATTCATTCATTCCGCGCGCATAGTCCGCGCGCACGTATATACGCGCCTTTGGGTTGCGCAGCGAACTACGCACGAGTCTCGCGTATCCCCCACCTCTTGCCCGCGGAACGGCTTATCGATGATACATTGCGCGTAAGGACACGAGGAAGTGTTCCGGCACCGTTGAACTCCTGTACACTTCTTTTCCCTCTCTTTGTCCGCGCATAGACGCGATGTAAGCTCGCGCAACTGCTGTGCGTGCGCATTGATTTGCTAAGCTCGCCAGCTGTGACGTACGAGAATGACGTATAACGTATAATGACTCGATTTCAGGACATCGGACACGCGCGCATCTCTGTGTATAGAAGCCGAATTCGAATATAGATCATACGCGATAGATGAAAAATGAAAATGGCTCGTCGCGTTGTCTTAAAATACGCTTTGATTTATTCAGCGCCGGTTAAGATGCTCTAGTGCCGGCGAATGCAGAGTATGCACACAGAGTCGAGGTGAGCAGATCGTCGACCCCGATTCTCTCTCTTTCTCTCTCTTTCTCTCTCTCTCTCTCTCTCTCTCTCTCTCGCTCTTGTTCTGGTATATTTTCGATCTGCGTTTAAAACGTTGCCGAGCGTCGCGTCAATACAATGGCTAATCACTGCGTTATCGATATGTGTCGCCGAGAATTCATCCATATAATAGTTACAGTCGAACTTTAATTTCCGGAGGTGCTCTAATGGGATTCCTAGATCCGTATACGTTTCCTTTGGGGCCAATGCGCATATTCTTCACATTGATATTCCTTTCGGCTGACGATCCTTTAACGACGAGACATCAACGAGAGAAGGACCTTTGAGCTCGTTACTATATTTTCGGAAGTCGACTTCAACTTTAGTTAGCATTAGTTTAACCGCGACTGATGAAGCGAGAGGCGAGCTTCTTTGCAGGCGATTTCCTCGTCGACGTCTAAAAATAAGCGAAGCACACGCTTCTTAAGACTAAATTAAATGCGCGCGCAGGGGAAGCCAGATGAGTCCGATTCCGGAGAGTCGAGACGGCATAAATAAACAATTAAATTACAAATGATGATCGGTTTTCCGACAGCTATCCAACATCGTCATTCAAAACACTTACCTCTGTACCTAGTTTGTAGTCATCACACACACACACACGCACACACACACCTGCAGTATAGTCTCTTCGGTATTCCCACGTTAAGTCGGAGATTATCTTAGCGACTGTATGTCTCGCTAGTGCATTGGCGGAATTCCCGAGATAAGGTCGCCTCAATTTCTCCAATCTGGCGTGCAGAGAACGTCGACCGCGAGAATCAATATCGTCGTGTAATACGCGTTATTTAAACGGCTATAGTCAATTCTGAGTATAATCGCGCTCGAAAATGCGCTTGCGATTTTATCTTTCTCCATCTCCTTATACCGTCTCTCTTCTATTTTCGGTGTTGTAAAGTGAAGTTACCGTATAGAGAGATTAATATAATTGCGTGTGCTTGAAGTTTCTCCGTCGGCTAAGAGGAAAACCGCAGCGCGATGCGCTCGGAGATTAAATAACAAAAAGTACGGGCTTATGCTGATGAGTCGTGCGCCGTTCGCGGAATACCAACAAGCGAGAGGGAGAGAGAGAGAGACGCTCCATAGACAAAGATATAGACCTGTTGATTTCGGTGAAAATATACTTGATTCGGATCAAAACACATTTATCTAGGAGGCGAGTTTCAAAGTTTCTATGGTACGTAGAAAAGAGAAAAGAGCTGAAGAAATATTTGGATTGGCCGAATCCCACGTCATCGCGGGAAAACGTTCAAAGACTATTGAATTTATTTTCGATCGGATTTGAATTTTCGACTTCTTCTTCGCGAACGTATCATATATTGCATGGACTATAAAAAGATTATACAGCGCCTACAAACTATTTACGAAAAACAGACACGCTCAACAAAATAATGATCGCGAATATCCTTGGAACAATCCGCCCCGCTGCGCGAGAAACAATATTTTCGACGCTTATACGCGCTCGCGAAATTCAATTTTTCGCAAGGCGCACTAAATCAAGCTTACGTTAACGCGCGTCACGCGATGCCGAAAAATACGTCTCGATACATCCGCTAAAATGTGATTTCGGCCTTGTGCGATCTTTTCAAAGCAAAGGCTAAATATCACATCATCGTTAACCCGAATCTATTTATACGCACACGACACATCGAGCAGATTCGCCGCAGACTCGTAATTTTCCAGGCGAGCTCTGGCGAAAAGCCGAAAACTGAGCGCTCGAAGCCGAGTCAATGAAATCATAATATTACCGCGAATGTACGAATCTCTCATGAGAATCTTGAGCGCGCGCCTACGCCTCTGTGTGATGCTCTAAAATAAAACGACGTGGGAGTGAGGCAACGCCGAGAAGAAAGGAGTACATAGGCGCTCGTCTCTCCCATCGATTCCTTCTCTCTCGTCAATCGCGATTCCCCCGAGGTCTCTCTTTCTCCATTCGCTCGTATATACACGCCTCGTGATCTCTTCTCTCTTTCTCTCTCTCTCGTTATCCTTGATTCGCAATGCGATACACAGGCGAGTAAGTCAGGCTCCTTTATTTTCCACGTCATCGTGCTCTCTCTCTCTCTCTCTCTTTTTCTCTCTGGACTATGTCTTATACGCTATAGCGCTTTGTGCGTCTTTCGCTTGTTCCTCTTCGTTTTTTTGTGGCGGAAGGGAGGGGGGCTTTTTCGATGGTTCGTTTTAATTGACGTTGGAAGAATTCGAGAGACAATGGGTTTTGTTCGCGCTCGAGCGTTTATTAGCGAGAGGAAACCGGGAATTATTTTCAAGATTCTTGAAACGCTTTTTTTTCTCCCGCAAGAGAATTACCGTACAGTCAATTGATTTTTGCTGCGGATTTCTATACCGTATGCAGCTATACCTATTTTAAAAAGAAACGCGATCAGAGCCGCCCTTTACAAGGTGATAGAATATGCAACGTCATAAAACGAACAATAAGTTCATTTCTTTCTTCTCTATATAGGCAGGTGTGTGTATTGCATGTAGAGTCGAGTAAAAAGAGATCCCTATACACGGGCTAGAGCCTTCCTCTCCCCCATGAACTATTCAATTTATCTTTACATTTCTCATACTACCGTCTTGTAGGAGATGTGATCAGTCACACTGCGAATATATGCAGCTATTCAAGCTACACGTGCGCTGTATTTCTTTTGATGCACATCTGTGAGCTACTCTTGCCTGCACTACTCTGTGAAACAAATGGAACAGCAGTAGCCAGACTGCAATTATTGTTACTCACGGCTTTTAATGTAAACTCGAAAGATGAATATCGCAGCGTCATCGCGATTGCGCGCAATAAATCGATTCATCCTTTTATCATTCTAAATCGTCCCCTATTCCGTTAATTCATTACACATTTATAGAATTCTTTTTGCTCTCAAGTGTGCGCGATTGTGTGGCACGTAATCATTCTATTCGCACAATAAGTCGTCGCTGCGCTCACGCATCAATCGCAACAAATCGATTGATCATATTATTATACGGTTACATCCTCCGCGAAGCTCTCTCTCTCTCTCTCTCTCTCTCTCTCTCTCTCTCTGATTTCTCGTCGATTACTGAAGAACTGATTTGAAAATACAATCTTTATTCAACGAAAGTCGAAGGCAATCCTTTTTAACGAACATAATTGCAGCTTTTTTTCTCTCTTCATCTGTCCCGGAGGCCCGAGTTTCGTCATATCGACGACGACACGTGACGGTAATCGTTCGCGAGAAAAAAACGTGCGCCTGCAGCATATGTATACGTACGCATTGATTTTAGAACAAGCTGTTAGGATACAAGGGTACGTGCGACTGTATTAGATACGAAATTCTCGGGAAAAGGTAATTTTTTCCCTCTGGCCCTAATGACACACGGGAGAAAGACAAAAGCTTTATTCTGCGACGATTAAAATCTTATACAATATTGACGTCGCGGCGCGTAATTGCAGGAGATTAATGCGCTCGGAGAAAAAAAAGCCACAGAGTGCTGGGAAGGATAGGAGAAGCGAGCAAGAGAGAGAGAGGTAATTTCGCGACAATCTCACTTTCTGCAGACATCGTGGGTATAAATCTGCTGCTGAAGAGAAACCGAGAGGATATTCGAGGTTGCAGTCGATTGGGATTCTCGAGAGAGACACGATAGATCGATGCGCACTTTCACGCGTTGTTGCGTTCAAATGGATGTTATGGAACGGTTGTTGGACTGCTTTCGGACGCTCGGGGATTACTGCTGTAGTATTGCTTAATTAATGCTATATTGATTATTGATAGGAGAGATTGGACTTTGGGATTAAAATATGAGTCTCGAAGTTGAAAGAAAATGAGATTGCAGTTAAAAACATAAATTTTGAGAAATCGTGAAAGTTGTAATTTTTGTGATGAAAACATTTGTCCTTTCTCTAAATGAATATAAGCAATATAATATACGTATCCAAGTTAGTACTAGAAATAGTGCAAAGCTCTTTCATTGAAGTCGGCCTTCCTCGGACTATACGTATGCTACAGTATACACAAGTATTACATAAGTCGACGTTCATTTTGTATATAAACAAGAACAATGATCTCTCTAGGACAGTGTCAACGGCAAAAGTCAATTGATCAAGTGTAACGTTTTTTCCTCCCGTTCAATTGCTCAATCTTGCGAACATTCATCTTCCAGAATGATAACGGAAGAAGAAAAAACGTGAAAATAATAAAAATCACACTTTAACATAATTTAAAGGACTCTAGAAAACTCAAGTGCAACAGTAGACCGTTGACGTCAGACTCCCGCAATTCTATTCTGTAATCTGTTCGTAATATTCGTCCGGCAATTTTATCACGAGCCGTGTCGTCGCAAAGTAGAGAGTATTTTCCAAAGGACGTGTCACCGGGAAAGTCAAGTTGAACGGCTTAGCCCGAGGGAAAGAGTGAAAAGTTTAGTTTCCTGTACTACTCTAATATTCTTTTTTTCGCCTTGCAACTTTGTAATGCGTTTTGACGTTGCGTGGATGTTACGTGAAGCAGCAAGTCTACGGAGGAGATTTGCCACGAATTTTTATTGTCGTCGTAGAAAATTAGAAACTACCGTTCAAGTCTTGCTTCTTAGTTACATAAAATTTGATTACATTTTATTACGTGCAGATTTTCACGCTAGATACACATGCGTATGCGTCATGTAACGACAGTCGTTATATCTTAAAAATTTGTGCGTATATTTTCTAATTCACGCACGATATATCTCCGGTATTTTTCGAACCGAGGAAAATCTCGCTGTGCACGTAAAAGAGAGCATAACCTCGTAAATAATAATCGCAAAGCCAGCTGGTTACGGAAAAATCGGGCTGTGCTTACGAAGAAAAGAAGTAAAACAGACGCCGACGATAAATATGAAATTTCAAACTATATCTCTCTTTCTTTCTCTCCGACGCATTTTACCGAATACATTTTCGCGCTTCCGCGAGAGCAGTAACCTGTCTTCGAGCTTGCTGAGTGTAAATGTATAAAGGCATATATACAGACACACGTAGGCTTAGACCATGGACTAAACCAGGCTTTTTCCCAAACCCGTTTTCAGCGATACGTGTGCGAGTGCACGTATACGCCAAGGCGTCGACGAACTTTCCTCTCTCGTCGTGGGCGCGAGTATAATATAAAACGAGATCTCGGAGTTTTGACGGTGCAGCGATCTTTTATATAGCTTCTTGACGATAGTTCGGGAATAAAGATGACCATGTCGGAGTCTCTTACTCTCTTTTCCTTTCCTTCCATTTCAAGCGATGAATCACGTATGCACCATTAGCGTCTTTATCTATTTAAGCTTCGCTGATTTTTGGCTCGTCTATATCGAGTCGTTCATTGTGAATTTATGCGAGCGCGACTAGAGTAATGAGCAATATATATCTGGTCGGAGAAAAGGACGAGCGGGTGTCCGTTGCAAATGAAGCTGTTTCGAAAAAAAATCAGTGGCAAAAAATGTCTGCAATAGAATGGCTTTGTTTTAAACTTGAAAACTGATTTGGCAAATTGACCAATCCACTTGAGAGCTGTATAGAGGAAGAGAGCTTTAGTTCTCAGCTGCAGCTCTCGTGAAATATAGCTTAGCTTTCAGTTTTACGTTTGTTCGCGGGAATAAGATTCGTTTTTGCTCGAGAATAATTGCGTAACTTAGACATTCGCGCGCACACGTTATTGGAAATTTGAATTTCCAGCTCTATGCATATATGTATTGGGATGAAAGTAAAGCATTTTCAGAGACCATTGAGTAATGATGTTAGATATATTCTCGTAGATGGATGAATGGTTGTAAGCTGTAATATATAATATATACGTAGTACCTAGGTTATATAGATCTTACCGCACGTCGAACTCATTCTAAGCTAATTGCGCGCACAGAAACTTCCTACGTTATTCAATCCGTAATTTTGCCTTTCGACTTTCTTCTCGAGATGCCAGAAATTCCAAAGATTTCCGATTGTCTACTGTACTGTACTGTAAAACCTGGAGCTTTGTGTAAAAATATGCATCAAATATCTCTATAAGTAATAACGTTATGTCAAATACCAAAATTCTTTCTTTCTAGGTATTTCCAAAACTTAAAAAGTACAAGGTGCTTTCCAAGCTGGTAAGAAAAAAAAAATAAATAAAAAAAAGTATGCGTCTCTGCACGTAACACAAACCCACTGTGTACTCATCATCTTTTATACTATAGCCGCACGTGAATACCTCATAGTATGAGCAATAATGTAGCTTTGTAAATTGTCTCAAAAAATGCCAGCCACGCGTACACACATATAAAATCAGAACATAGAATAGAAGCACTCGACAATTTCGATGCACGCGAGCAGTTTGTTGCAGCAGCGCACGCCAGGCATCAATACAGTTTCAGACTCACGTTCATTACTTTGAAGAGGAACGAAAAAGGACGCCAGCCACGGAGGCGAATACAAAAGAACGATGTCGAGCCTCAGCGAAAAAAAACGCACATATATATAAGCCAGTCCGGCTTTTCTACGTATATACGATTCCAAACAAAGAACTTCCGAATCGTCTTTTCTCTTATTCTCTCCCGTCTTCGGGCTTGAATCTCTCGAGGCTCGCCGTACTGTAATTATCCTGCGAAATTAGCTTCTCACATGAGAAATAGCTGTACGATACTGCGGTATCAGTTGGATTTGGTGGTGGATACGAATTTCGTAAATCGTGTATAACAACAACGGCATTATATACAATAATACACACGTTATACACACATGACCAATACGTATGCTCAACTTCTCCCAGGTGTAGCCCGCCGCTATAAGGTGGGAGTGGATGACCTTAGGAGATCCGTGACTGAAAAGCCAAGAGACCAGCTGCGTGTATACAGATATACTCTCGAGTTACGTGCGCAGGAAAGCCTCACAGCCGATTGTCTTTCGCTATGTACCACACGGGAAAGAGCGGGAGAGGGAGAGGGGGGGGGGGAGACAACGTTGTATTATACAGCGGAGCCCAGACACACTATGTAACGCCGGGTTTCCGCATTGCGCGGTACTCTTCTTCCGGATATGGCGACAATTTCCCCCCGTCGAGATAAGCGACTAGACCACCAAGTTGAGGGTGTGTGCGCACATAGCTACGCATGTATGTGCATACTTGTATGTATATACTAGATATATAGCGTAGTGCTGCTGCACTACTGCGGGTGCTGGGGTTATTGCTTGTATCTTGGGGTTGATCTGATGCTCGTGCCACTGGCCTCGTGGAGAGTTTTGATTGGATGGTTGCAAAAGGAGCTTCTCATTTTATCTTCAACAATGAAACTTTAACCTATGCTGTTAGTCTGATGGTTGCGAATCCGATTATTGATTTGTCTTTGTGCAGCGTTGTTTGCACTTGTCATCATTGTTTCCCTTGAATATACTAACATGTATATTGTATATACTGACGGTATACCGAGGATACCTATGAATAGTTTCAAACTGTTATAACCGTTATTTTTATGGAAACTTACGCGAGTCTCCAACTTGCAGTGTTTACATATACATGGCAGTCCGTTATAAATCTGACTAAAGCCGGATAAGCCTGGGGAAGAAGCACTGCACTATATATATTCGTACATTGTAAATAATTCGCTCGCGCTTGTTACGAAAAAATTAGCTAAAAAAATTTACTTTTGATAACATTGTATATGCGTCTTGGTAATCACTGTCACGCTAACAATTGGATTACAAATTCCAATCCTTCTTTTACTTCGTATATATATATATATATATATATATATACGTGCAAAAATTACGATTCAGCAGATAATCGCCTGTACCAAGCTGCGTTCAATGCAACTCTGCTAATTGAAGAACGTGCGTGAGGCGATTCTAAAGACGTGAGTCGCACAATCGAATATATATGTATTAAGTTCGCTCCGGAGAGCTTTCTTCTCATTGCCGCGGCTACTCATTATCACATCAATACGCCGCTGCTTCGTCGCGCTTGAAAAAAGTCTCTTTGAGAAAATTTCATCGTCCGAGACAATATTGTTATTTCTATTTTAAACTCCGCAAGATACGCAAACAAGCTTACAGACCTTTCTCACGATTTTCATAAGATCGAGAGTACTCTCCTAGCATATAAGTACTTGATTCTGTTTACGTTTTGGCGCGTGAACGCTAAGAAAATCGATACATTACATACGTGCAGAAAAAGCGATACATTTACGCGAATTGCGTGCGTTTCAAGCATAATAATGAAACTGCGCTGATTTTTTTTAATCGAAACAGCCAGTATAGAGGAAACAAAGCCCCGCGTAATGCATCGTCACGCGCACACGGGCTTGTTTGTGTACGTCCACTCTTTATAAAGAATAGATATACGTGTACGTAAAATTTTTTTCGGAGCTAATTTTAGAACTGCGCGCACAGAGAGGCACTCTCAACGGAAAAAGAGATGGATTAAGTGCGATTTACATAACGATTTTTCCGAATGAAAAAAAAAACAACTGTCGACGCGCGGACACACCGCGATGCTTCTGAATCGAGTGTGTATTATAAATTGCGAGATAATTATGACTCACGCGAGACTTTTCACCTGACGCGTACAGCGAGTCGTCATTCGGCTATGTTGACTGTTAATTAATCGGCACAGGATGAGAGCCTGCAGAGTATGTGCAATACGATAATTCCGTGTTTGCAAACTAAAGGTTATTCTTTTAGTCGTCACGAAGACGCGCAGCTTAAAGTAGTCGCAGAGACGATTATGCGACAGGTCATTTTTTGTCGCGACCAAGCGTATAATAACGCAAACACATACTCACACACACACGGCGCATATCGTGTGGTGATAAGTTAAAAATAGTGTTTGCCGCAAAATGGAGTTGCATAAACGAGTGCACATGGTGTGCTTTGTGTTATTCGAGATTAGAATTATTTTAAGAGAAATTTAATCCTCGCATAGAGAATGTCGAAAAATGTAAGCCGTGTTCCTTGTCCCTCTCAACGCTATACTCAAGAATCTTCTATTGCGAATGTGTTAGCTATGTATATTGTTACGGGGAAGTTTCATTCTGCCATTGATGCTCGAACTTAAGTTCAACGTCATCGGTGAAAATGATGCATTGTACGGAGTATGCAGGCGAAAAACTGCAGATTTTATGCGTTTTTTATGCGCGTATACATGTACGCATGGACTCTCTCGATACTCCTTGACACGCACAGCACAATTGACAGATCGTATATATTGCTCACGCGAATTTATTGCTCTATAACTATGCAAATCGCGATTGTAAATAAAAAAATTCTCTTTTCCCGCCGTGTATGCGAGTGAGACATTCGTCTATCGCATGAGTGCTTTTTACTCTCGAGCAATATTTCATTCTGAAACTCGTTAAAGCGTACACGTTTTTAATTTCGTCCAAGACAGGTGAATTCCTCGTAATTTTTTTCTTTTTAACGGCGCGCATTTTTTCTCTTATTTTTTATTTTATTTTATTTTATTTTTTTTTTTGTATAAAATACGTTATTTTCATCTGTGCACGGTCCGATATCACGATGACTTTTCCTCTTAGTAAAATCAACTTGAAACAATGACTCCTCGATTTCAATCTTTTTCATCCCATAACACATCACGTGGCTCGTACAAAAGCTTACATAAAACGCGACATCGGCACACATACCATTACGAATCGGCGCAAAAAGAAGAACGAGTGTGTGTATAGACGCGGGTCCTTGAAACTCTTCGAAGCGTAAATACCAATGAACCCACTTCTCTCTCTTCCTGCAAGTATCCGCATTCGTCTAGCGTCGTCTGGCTTGATGACGATAACCGAGCATATCCCGAAACAAAAACGCGGAAATCGCCTGAACTGATCTAGATTCCGCGTGAAATGACGCAAGTAGGCATGTACTTATTATACATTGTATGCAGCCGCGAGAATCAAGCAACGCGTCGCATATAAAATGAAAAGTCAATGAGCCCGCACGTCTTTGTTTCCTCTATAATACTATACATCTTGCGGTGGGATTTTTGCTAAGCTATACACATACACGAACGTCTCGACTGCTTAATGAGCGCTTTCTCGATGCGGTCCAGTCGCTCCAACGTACACATCTTTCACTCATTGCCTGCATAGGCTGTAGAGCTTGATATTCCTCGAAAGCGCAGGTACACTGGACATACGTATCTATCGTCATGCAAATATCGCTACACCCACTGTCTGTTATTGTGCAATTATGCCGACTGCAGAGAGCTTGTTGCTCACTAGTGTTTGGTCGAGATGAATTGATGGTTTTACTATAATATTTTGTACGGTGTTCCGGCATGAAAAGGATTCAAGTTTTCATGTCATCTGAACCCGTACCGAGATTGGCACTGATCTTTAACGATAAACGATCAAGAGATATTTACGGCAATCAAAAACTAATCGCGTTCAAGTGGGCTAATTAAACGTGAGTGTGAAAATTATTGGGACAACTATGTCAATCGGTGCTCATCTCAATATATAACGTCGATGATAATATAATGCCAATTGCGGATTATTAAGCTCGGATGGATTGTGCGTGCGACAGTCATAGATATGGGGCGCGCACGTGAGCGAGAGCTGCAGATTTATTGGACAATCGGCTGTTCTCGTGATATAAATCGATGTGGTGTCCACTACACTCTCGCGTAGGCTTCAGTTTTTATTGTTTATTGCTCGGACAGATAATTTAGTGGACGGAAAGGGGAGCTCGTATTAATTAATACGTCCAATTTATCGCACCTTTCGATTCAAAATGCAGTGACGCAAAGAGCAATAGATCAAGCGAAACAACTCCAAACTTCCGTTATCCATTAATCACCGCCGATGACTGTATCTGCATAGAGTTTCTAATTTACATGCAAGTACGTACATTACTTGTGCAAATAATTCTCTTATGCGATCGCCGTCTCCCGCACTGAGAGAAGAGAATATTTAACCGAAATGTGGCATGTTTAACCGAAACGTGGCATTGTAACTATTACAATGTACATTGTAATAGTTACAATGCCACTTTTCGGTTAAATTTCTCTTCTCTCAGTGCGTATATCATGTTGTTACGCTCGAATTTCCCGCGAACTTTTAAAACTCGTAATACGTCTACGTATAGCGAAGATATCTCTGTGCTATGCTTCCCCCGCGAGTTATTTCGCAAACTTTAAGAAGGTAGAAATTCAATTTATTTTGCGAATAAAGTAGATCAGAGCCACTTGAAATAGTCTTTTCCCCGCCAAGGCTGCAGACGCGATCGCGTTTCCAAATGTATTTGGCACAATTTTCCGGAATCAGCTCAATCGTCGGAGTAACCGCGTAAGTGCTTCTAATTGACTCAGTTCAATTACAAGCCGCATAGCAAGCACATCTCCACAAGAAAAAGTCACAGACGCGGAAACACGCGGCAATAAAATATTTTATTTCTGAGAGCTCTTTCGAAAACTAAATAGCGGAACAGCAATAAGAGCAACGAAACATTACCGCACAGGCAGATAAAAAACCGCTAGCAATTACAGATCTACTCTTCGCCTTCCTCAATAAAATATTGATTATCCAATTTTCGTAACGAAGGCCGAACGAGGTTCAAGCACGCTTGTTGTTGTACAGTGAATGTGTATATAGCTAAACCGAGTATATAGAGGAGGACGAGCGTGTCCAAGCGGCCTGTGTACTTTTTATCAATCGTTCCAGTCTAATTAAGTGTGATTAACAATGCAGTCACCAATCGTTTGTAATCTTGTACGTTTCGTTCAGCTTTCAATCAAAAAACTCATGAAAGCTCGCGACAACGCAGAAGATATACGACGCGGGGTTCACTGCTTTTCGAAACAAAACTTTATTTCGATTTTGATTAATTCATTATAACACTTATTTTATGAATATCAAGAACAAGATGCCGTGCACTTGGTTAGCTTTAGAGTGAAAATTAGACACAGACACGGAGAGCAAAAGCGATACACGTAGAGCATGCGGTATAACGCAACAACGCCGACCTACGCAAGCAAAGAAAGTTAAATAGCAAAACGCATGTAATTAAGAAAGAGAGAGTGGTGCCCAACTAAAAGCACAACGGAAGCCGAGCAGCGAAAGGCTCTGCTCATCGGCTCTTACGTATATGTACACATGCGCGTACGCGCCTACTTATCAGCATAATATCGAGTGTGTATAAGTGTACCGTACGCGCGCAAGCGACAAACGCGCCTCTAAACGCTCACACGTTAGAATGTGCGCGACGTCGGGGTATCCTTGAAGTATTGTACTCTGCTCACTCTCACGTTTTCCCGACAGTCATGTATTTATCACGGAAATACAATAACGAGCGCCGTTATAATGACGCGCGCGCACGAGAGAGCCCGTGATTAGCCCACTGAGGAAAAAAGTGAACGCTCGCGCCCTTGGAGGGACGCGCGCGGATTTTGAATTGCGGTACATTCGTCACGTGTGGCTGTACGGCGGGCACAGGTTTACATACGCGTGCCTTTTCTCTTCTGGCGCGAATTCGCGGGCTCGATCGTGCCGCGGTTCTGACCCTCGATTAAATGTGCACGTATACAGACGAGGCGATTCAAATTCTTTGTCATTATATGTACATCCTATTGTATTTGGCTCTTCTCCATCGTACATATCGTACTCGCGAGCGCACGCGTATACGCGCGTTATTAAACCTGACATAACGATTTTTATGAAATAGCTGAAGTAACGGCGCGGCGTACATTACGCAGTCAGCCTCGTATAATCGCTCGAAAAAGCACCGGTTTTTCATACGGAGATTCACGTATCTCTTCAAAAGCTGCGGCTATAATGAAAACATTTATGCGACGCATTCAGTTTTTAAAAAGGCGCACTGACTACAAGGCCAACGTCGTCATCGCGGTTAAATCGTGTCTGTTTGTGTGTGTGTATGTGTATACGCGCGCGTTCGCGCGTTTGTGGTGAACATATATATATATACATATGTTCAAGAGGAGAGATGTGAGCGACAAACAAAATATCGTGACTTATATTGTAAAAACCCGCGCGTGGATTACGTGCATTTTTGCACGACGATTGATCTTTGATGAGACTTTTTGTATTGCACGACTTGTGAGACTAGCGATCGACCTTATTTCATTACGTAGTAGATCGTACTCTGTATAGTCGAATAAGTGAAATCGATGTCTCAGAGCACCTTATATGTATATATTCAGCGCTAAATGGAACGATAATTTCGAAAGAATATTTTTTAGAATTTATAAAACAGGATGCCGTGTGTGCGCTTCAACTATCGAAAGCGACAAGTATTTAAAAAAAAATCTCACGTATAGAAGCGTTTAAAATTGTAATGACTTAATAATAAAGATTTTTAATGTTTATACTTAAGGAATTGGAATTGGATTTAGAAATTGAATTGATCCGAGTAGCTCTATATATTATTTTTTTCATTCATTAAATTAAAATTTTCTAAAGAAAATGTTATTCTAATTTTAGCATTCGAATAATACATTTCCACGCTGTTTCGATGTACAACACGTATCCGTTTATATTGAATGTCCATATTAAAACATTTATTCCATTTATACAATATGTTTATCTCATTTTCGTGTATTCCAGGTTTCCATGGAAGAGAACTCATTTAATATCCTGTGGATGGGCAACCATCCAAAGCCCGATGTTTTACGTAATTTACTGCCTTATCAACGAGTCAACCACTTTCCCAGGTATACGTTTGTTCAACATTTGCTTCGGCTAAAATTTTAGAATTGTTGGAATAATACTTAAATTACGCATACTTATTTGACAAGATAGTATCAAAGCATAAATACTTTGTTCGAAATACTCAACTTTACTTTAGTTAAGAGAAGATTTTATGATCGACATAAAAAAATTAATTACTTTACCTTTCATGCCGCGTTGAATAAATGAAAAGAATATATATAACAGTCGTAAAAGAAAATCAGGTAGGAACGTAATGTCTGTACGAATTTTTGCAATATCTTGGAACACAGTTAAAAAAATATTTCTTTATTTGAAAATTGGAATTCGTATATTAAATTCATGAAATTCCGTTTTATACACAATACTTGCGCTTCCGCTGTATTAGCTCGCTATGTCTATAATACACATAATAGAATACCGTGTATCGAGTAAAACACTTTCCGTATCAAACTCATTGTTAAAAGAATCTTCTGCTACATGCGCAAACTGTATAAAATTAAACTATATAAAGTGAGAGTCGAATACAACGAAAGAAATCGTCGTTTCCACGCTTCCATCTCCGCGACACCTCGAGCGACAAATATAAACTCAACTACCCGTCGTCGTGGTCGTCTGGTCCGTAGATCGTACGAGATAACACGCAAGGACCGGCTGTACAAGAACATCGAGACGATGCAGCGAAGCAGAGGTGTGCGCAATCTCGACTTCATACCGCAGACCTTCCTCCTTCCAAACGAGTCGCGCGAACTACAGACGGCGCATTTCAGGTACCGAGGACCCTGGATCGTCAAACCCAAGGCGAGCTCTCGTGGACGAGGCATCTACATCGTCAATAGTGTGGGTAGCAGTATTGTTAAATTTATGCGTTTTTCATCTTTCAGAATTTCGAATGGCTTCGAATGCTCGCCAATTGCATAGGTATATATTAATGCGATCTTTTGAAAAAGTGTAACTTACGCAATTGCTTGAATAACGCGCACCGACGACCTCGTCATTTCAGTAAATTTTGAAATATAGGGTTTCCATACGGTGTACTTCCGGAAAAAATAAAATACTTGTAATATATGTAATATATGCGCCTCATGAAAACAAACGCATATATTATGCAACCCGTTTATCTTTATTACCTACTTTTCAACTTTTCATTAACTTTAATTGAAGGTTTTTTCATTTACTGCGCCCGCAACGTATTGAATATTTCAAGTATTAAACGCTTAATTGTACAGCTCTAGAGCAGCAGTAATGAAAAAATTAATTGCATTGGATCCGCTTCCTCGATAATTTATTGATTTACACGCACTTTATTCGAAATTATGTATACATTGTATTATATATGCCGATGACGTCCATACATGTTGCTTTCACATCATAATTTTCTCGTAAAAATCGCAATTAAATTTTTAACTCGCAATATTTTTTCTCTGTACCAAAGTATACCGATGTACTTCCTTTAAATTTGCTTTGAAAGCATTCATAATAAACGATTGTCAACATCAACAGCCAGAAAAAATCGTTACGGAAGAGTCGGTCATCGTCGCCCAGTACATCAACAATCCCTTACTCGTGGATGAACACAAGTGTGATTTGCGCCTCTACGTCGTCGTAACGAGTTACGATCCGTTGATAATCTACTTGTACGAAGAAGGTTTGGTGAGATTCGCGACCGTTAAATACAACGGGGACAATCAATACATCTGGAACCCCTGTATGCATCTTTGCAACTACAGTATTAACAAATTCCACGTAGATTATGTGAAGTAAGCATTTGTTTATAAACTAATTTACAATGATTATTGTTAAATCTGTTGATTTTTAGATATTCGAAGTTTGATTTTTTTCTTAAAAAAGACTTAAAACACTCTTACTCAAAAACTAAACTTCTCGAAATTTTCCGATAAATTTACAAGAACTATTCATTTTTATCGTCATGATAACAGAGTTTCCTTGAGTTTCTGAAGTAAAAATCTTTATTAGTTTTTTGTTTGTACTACTACATCATGAATATACTGTGAAAATAGATTCATCAGAAATAAATTTTAAGCAAAAAAGAAGAATCATGCAATAAATTAATAATTCATTATCTAGAAGCGAAGATCCCGACGCAGAAGATGTCGGTCACAAGTGGACTCTGTCTGCTTTGCTAAGGCACCTTCGATCAATCGGCCAGGACACGGAGTTGCTGATGCAGCGGATCGAAGACATCATTATAAAATCAATCCTCGCTACAGCATCTGGAATAATAAGCGGCATCAAGCAGTTCGTTAAATATCCCGACACTTGCTTCGGTAACGCCTTTCTCTCCTCACCTACCACGAATACCTAATCATTTTGTGAATCACCCTATATTTATCGATGTGAAAAGGATATTTTTTTTTCTTTGGAGATTCCACTTATTACCGTAAATTTATACCACGTGTATTTGCACGTGTATCTAGTTTGTACTCTGCAACTAAATTTCCTATAAATATTTATAAGCGATGATTTTGCTTTTCGACAGAACTCTTTGGCTTCGACATTCTCATCGACGACACGTTGAAGCCTTGGTTGTTGGAAGTAAACCTAACACCGTCCCTTGGCTGTGATTCACCTTTAGACGTTAGAGTGAAGTCTGCCCTCATAGCCGATTTATTGACTCTCGTAGGCGTCCCAGCCGTCGATCCTATTCTCCGCCCTAAGACTTCGAACCCTCACAGATCTGTCAATCCCGCCAAGCGAATAACCGGTGTAAGTTTTTTTAATTTGGCACGCCTATAAAAGGTATGACGCGTGGATAAGGTTTAACGGTATGGACACTGTGAATCACTCATGATTCATGTGCTCTGCAAGGTTTTCACATGTGCGCGCGTCTGCACACGTGTGTAACGCATGTACGAATTTTATTTTTTATTCTTCAAAGGATCTGCAATTTATTTATCAGGCTTAGGAATTAACATGGCATCGTGAATGGCCTTTTTTGAAAATATACGTTAAGTTTAGAGCTTTCGAGTTGGCTGATAATTTTTTCGTGTTTAAAATAATCAGTGAGTGAAAATAAACTGTCACGCATTATATAGAACAAAATGGTATTATAATTATACTCAATTTTTAAATTAAGATGTTATTCTGAATCTGTGAATCTTTGATTTGAAATAAATAGTGGATTTTTTATTTTGAGATATTGCTCTTCCGCAAAAATAAAACACAGCTATTAAAATTTTAACGACCGAACAATTTTGCATTTCAGTGTCGAAGAGTCCACTCGGCGGAGACACTGAATCAGAAAAAGAAGACTGTCTCTAAAACCAGTATTAATAAATCCGGTCTCAGCTCTGAGCAGAATCGTATATTAGCATCGGCCAGAGCACAATTCGAACGCCGAGGCGGATTCGTTCTCATATTTCCTAGTCCAAAGTCGTGGGAGTTGTATTCTCAGTATTTAGGTACATTTTATTTTACTCTCACATTCACTTACATATACGATGCGTACTGATGTACTCAATATGTTTTTAATCGATATGCAGATCCGGTAACAGGCATTCCAGACGTAACGGATCCTGTCGGACCTGGAAGAGTTCAGCATTTGACTAGTACCAATCACAACTTGATGCTACATGAGCAACTATTTCCGGCAGCTAGTCGTACGCAGGGTTATATAATTCCTGAAGTCAAGCGGGATCGATTGTCGAGGTAATATACAATTGCTATCGGAGATGTTGCAAAATGTTTGATATATGTTTTATGGATTTTTTAGATTTGAAAGATATGAAAGAGCATTGGTTAAGGGTCACAAGCAGAGTTTGGATCGAAACGACAGTAAGGAAAATTTGGATATTGATATGCACAAGTACAAAGCTCAAGTCATGCAATTGATGCACGAAGGAAACAAATTGAGGTTGTTATATGCTCTATGAATGCGTTTGTATCAGATGATTAATAATAAAAAGAAATATCAATTTTCAGTCAGGAAGAAGCTAGAAAAGCATTCGGTTTATATTTAGGTCACATTCTACGAAAAATATCGTCACAAAATCCTGATCCTGTATGTTGCGATCTTGTGACCAAATTTCTTCAACAGTCAGCTAATAATTTAAGGACAACGTTTTTGTTCACAGTCCGTATTTTTTACCTTTCTATACAATGAATGCTTTTAAAAATATTAAAACAAAAAAAATGTATTCTAGTTGCCAAGTAGCAAATTAGGAGAGAAGGATAGAGCCGCAGTAACAGCCAAGCAATTATCCGACTTTTTATTTCTTTACAATAGAGAAACAGACCTTTATGCAGATTCAGTCGATAGACCAAGAACTGTACCGAATAGACTTTTTCAAAAATTCCTTTTATCTGCCAGGTAAATTTATACTGCTATACCATTACTCTTGTTACAGATTATTAACACAAATTTTATTCTAGCGAGGAAGATCTCGATAGCGTACTATTACTACAGACCAATCTTTACAACTGTGCCCACACGTTTTTGGGGCGAAGCAATTTTGTTAGCAGTCTTCGCGGGTCTAGTCTTTTGAGCTTGCTGCCACATATCACCTCGATGGTACATAATAATGCAAACATTGCGGAGCAATGCAAGTGCAACCAGTCAAATACCCGACAAAGAAAGGCGCCAAGAACATAGTTTAAGCTCTATCATATTATAGTTAATTTCTGAATTCCTCAATTTAGGCCAAATAACAAATTTTAACTTATTAATACAATAATTACGCAGTGAGCCAGATTAGTTTTTGTTGTTGAGCAACTTTATTGGTTCTTATGTCTCGAAGTACAATGGTACAAAGAGCTTAATCAAGAATAAGAAGGCTAAGAGCACTTCTTTTTAAATTTATTACTGCGTGACATACACATTTTTGTTCAAGAAAAATCGCCGTGTATGAATTTTTAAAATGAAAAATTTTGCGTAATAACTATTATCGCAAGTATTTTTTTAATCGTAGTATACATTTTTAGACAAATTTCATACATTTCAAAGAGGTGCTTGATTAAAATTATTTATATAAAATTTAATATGTACTTAAAAATGTATTTAAATTTCGTTATTTTTACATGTTTTTACTTTAGTTTAAACTAACATGCGACTTAAATTTATTCGTTACGTCATTTAATTAAGATTCTACTTAAAATCTTCTGCCGCTTAAACTTGATATATGTGAAATGAATCTTCTTGATATCACGTTTTATCAAATACTAAGACTTTGAAAGGTGTTTTACACTATAAAAATAACTCTTCTAAATATTTCATAAAATTTTGAAATTACTCTATAAAACATGTCAAAACTACGAAATGAAACTTTTTGAGTTACAGAAAGTGATATTAATGTAGAAAACAATTGATCTGGCTTAGATAAATTAATCGACCTTGTCGATTGTTGAACAAAGCATAAAGTAGAAAACAAGTGTTTTTAACTCATGAAGTCAAAGATTTAAATTGTAATATGAATAGCTTTTTACCAATATGCATAATTAGCACCGCCCCCCATGATTTTTTCATGCTTTTTAGCATAAGATGGGCGATAGAAAAAGACAATCTGTAAGCGTGCACTTTTTTTTTATGTGCAGTCCATGAAATCACGCACATCTGTAATTGCTAAATTGGCAGGTACCAATTCAGCTATGTCGGGATTCTGGAATTAAAATCACTTCCATCCATTTCATTCCGTCTAGATTTGCATGCATACACTATTGGTTGGAAATTCTAATCACCGCTGTTGATAGTTATTGAGAAAAAATTTGGTACTGCTGTATTAAAAAAATATTTTATTCTATTTTATGATAATTTTATTCACAAATTCGGTTGATATCGTGATTAGCTTTGCCAGTACTGAACAATATTTTCAAAATAGGAAAAAGTAATTGTTTACTGCATGATTTAACGAATGCTGACATACAACAGCATCTTACATATATTGCATTGCTTCTTATATCGCACTTCATTGAATTATCGCGTTCTGTGATATTAAATACGTCATTTAGCCGCACGTACATATGTAAGCTTGCGACTCAGCCAGTGAACGCTTAATTTCTTGTACAGCACGCGCCTGAGTTTTGTAATTTTAAATCTCTATTGTACAGTAATGAAGTATTTTGAGCACGAAACTTTCAAGACATCGATAATATCGCCGATCACTGTTATATCATAATTAGAGATAATGCCGTGAGGATAAAATATTATAATCTTGTACAACGAACATGCTTTAATATATAAATATCGAAATAATTGAGGAAAAGCGATGATTATTAAAAAAAATTATAATAATACAAATAAAAAATACAGTAAATTGGCGTGTATACTTTTATTTTATATGAAGTAATAAGTACTTAAATGGTAAAAAACTCTAAACTCTAAATGCTTCCAAGTTTTGATCTTGAAAACTGGAGAGAGACTTCTAAAATAAGAGAAGGCGCCGTATCAATTTTCAATAAAATATTTTACAATTAATAAACTAGTGGATTCGGCTTGATGTTTAGCTTGGTCTAGAAATCGCGCATGCACTCAAATATGCGTCTTATAGTATTTTTCACAAGTACCTCGCAATGGAGTGCAATAATTAAAATAAAATAGAAGACGTCAAAACTTTTAGACGGTTCGATGATAAAACGCTGTGAAAAAAGCCTAAATGCGTATATATACGTAACATACAATGTATGATGTGTATATGCTTGCGAATGCGTGTCCATTAAAAAGGCGAGAGTATGGAGAGATAGTTTTTCACGTGCATGTAAGGATTTTTGTAAAAATTGTGAGATCAATGAGCATTAATCATTGATCAAATATTATACCGGTCGATATTGTCACAAGCGCTTCGCTTGCATGTATTTTTTAATTCGAATGTATCTTTTTGTGTTTTCTATTTTTTAACCAATGTATCCAAGAGCGAGATTGTGACATCAATCACGTATAATTGTTGTACGATCGATGAAACTCGTTGTCGATATTTTATTTATTAATATGTCGAAGTAATATATGCGCTATGTTCGTTTCGTCGTCAGGCCACAAGATGTTTTTACATATTATTATTGTAATAATCTTTTGCTCACAGCACAATTGATTAATGCACAATAAATTCGTGTTACTAAACAAAAAGTAAAACTCAAAAAAGAAGAAGCCGAAGAGGTATATTAAGTTAATACGCACGGTTGAATTTAAAACTTTTACCAAGTACTCTATCGTCGATATAGAGGCTAAATCATTTTTTAAGAGAGACATCAAAAAAGTTTATTGGATTGAAAAACTGATTAGCGCTTCAATAAAGATGCTGTTTCTGTAAACTTTCAGCTCTCATTAACGTTTATATTAAACAATAATAATCTCTCTATGTAATATTGCATTTTGTCAATGAATTCTGTCTTCTCAGAATCTACTCTTCATGAAAGAAGAAAAATAATAAGACGATAAGATAGCCTCGAGAACTGCCTTTGTAAAACTAGCCGACATGCGAATATAAAATACTTCAATTGATTCGATTCAGAACTCAGTAAAAAACTTCATACCCTTCAAGTCATAAATTTAGGTGAGCCATAATTTCTCAGCTTAAGAAACAGACTCAATGTGTATTAAAAACTATCTATATATGTTGAGAAACAGTTTCAGCCAAATCTATGACTTAATGGTTGAAAGTATTTCTTGTCTTTAAATCTATTAGCAATATAATTGATCAATCAATTTATTAATTAGCTTGAATTTTATCGTCAATGAGAATAAAGACGAAAATTGACGGTCTAGTGCTCAATATATTCATATCAAAGCACGTTGAATTTCACTTGAATGGAAGTAATGGCGCATATAATTAAGATGAACGTTAAGATTTTAAAGGAGACAAAATGGTGCTGAATTTCAACAAGGCAAAGGTTGTCGTCGTAAACTGGAATGAAAAAAATGTGTAAGAAACACGCGATCTTGTGTATATTTAATATATATACCTCAGCAAATGCGGCCTATCAAAACGATGATTATTTCCATTTTACCTGTGATCTTTTAAAGATATATGAATAAAATGAAAATTTTTTGCTAGTCAGCATTAGAGAAATCTTGTATAGTCTTGCGAATGTCTTGTAAAAGATTTGCCAACTTTTATAGTTTACGAGTCACCAGTGGCAATCAGGGAACTTATCGTTTCAATTTAGACTACTCATTATTGAAGTTACATTATTACATTTTTTGGTACTTATCTACAGCGAAAAATCCAGCTATAACAATAATAATGAAAAACTATGATAAATTTAATTACATATTATTGTTTTTGCTTTTCAAAAATGAATTGTTTTTATACTGGATTTTTTGCTCAATGTCCTTAGACTCCAATATAAGTATTGATGGTCAGCGCCTCATATTAAAATATATTTTCCCAATGTAATATACATAACTCGTATCCATCATATTTTAAAAGATGAAAATAAAATTGAGTGAACTAATAACGCATAGAATTTGTATTCGATAAATGCATAAAAACCATGTTCTATACTCAAAAAAAAAGATAATAAATAGTACAGAAGCAACTTTCGTTTACAATCGTTTATTCATTTGTGCTTTCGTAGATCCATACAAACGTGTGATATTTTCTCGAATGTCGTTAGACTTATGACGCATAACATGTATTACACATTAGATCTAACGGACGCACTTTATAGCAAGTCTGAAATTATTTTACAGTCGACGTCCTTTATATCCTTTATTCTCGTGTGTACACGTACATATTTTTGCTATACATAATTTTTTTGTATCGTTTTTTTTGTCGTTTGGTATCGATTTCATACAAAATTACATTACTTGAAAAAGTGGTGTATTCGATACATACATACATATGCGTTTTTGTTTTTGCCATGATGATTTGTCTCGTGAACTTTATGCGTTCATTCTTAATATTGCTTGACACTTGCAACAAAAGAAAATATTTTATTTTTCGATGTTATCATAGCGTGTCATCCTTCTTTTTTCAATGCCATCGCCTTTTTCTAATGTGAATGTGCGATATATTATGCACCTCTATAATTGTATATTCGCCATATAAAACGAGATTTTTTTACTTTTTATAACTTTATGATTTTTTGTTTATTAACATATGCAAGTCCACGCTTATGTGTGTATAACTACATACACGAACACGAGAATTCTTTTTTGTATCTTTACGATATATATGTATGCATATTAAACTATCTTGCATATCATATGCTAATATCTGTGTATGTACGTAATTACAAGCGCGCAATCAGCGAACAATCACGACATTTACAGTTAGCTTTATTTATTAATATCGTCAATAGTATTATTATTTATTAGATCATAATATTTATAACTGTTACGATTTTTTTCTTCATTCGTTATTTCATATTCTTTAATGCGATTTTCATTTAGATATTTTACTCGTTAAACCCTAGATTATTTTACATTTACAGAGCTGCAGGTCATTGGTAACCTGTCACGCCATTTTTACTGATATTCTTTACCTCTCATTATAGATTTACAAGATATTTTCCATTAGAATTTACCCTCCTTTTGTTGAAAATTTGTTAATTGCTAAATAAAATGTCCCCGCGATTGTGTTGAGTACAGGCTGAACACGATATCAGTTCGTTTTCAATACATCGTATTTATTCATCGATCAGTTCACAAAGCTGTCCGTAATTGACATTGTATAGATTCAACTTTGTGTGTTACAAGTGAGTGAATGAGTGTAAGTGATGTGCTAAATCCGTACGGGCGACACGGCAAGAGTTGGGAACATTTTTCTTGGCATTAGCAAACTTTTCTTTCAGCTTAATTCGTTTTACGACGATCATAATATAAGTCTCTACATAAGTGTCATAGTATTTTCACATACTTATTAAACTATAAATTATAAAATTTTTAATTTCTATGCAACTTATTTGATATACTCTGTGTATCAGTGACGCATAACTCTTGAAAATAGAATCTTTCAGTAATCTTAATGCATAATACTTTACGAATTTATACTTCCTTTTTGTACAAATAAATTTATTTACATCATTTCCCCTTGATACAGTCCTGGTTTAAAGTTTTAAGCTCCGAACTTATTGGTTTGAATGCTTTGTAATAAATATTTATAATATTCATAATGTCCTGTTACTGCCAAAGTTTTTACCCACTAAATTGACTGTCTAATAAAAAAGTACTATTTTATAAGAAAGATTATTTCTCTTTGAAAGTCTGGCTAGTTTTTGTTGCATACTTTATTCTAAACTTAGTAACTGCAATGATAACGTTATAAAACATTGTATAGTATGTGTAACAACTAAAATCATATCATATTCATAACGAAATCAATCTAAACTTTATCAACAATTACAGTAGGTTCGAAAATTGATTAATGACGTTTTGCAAATCAATTCTTGCAACATCAGCTGTCAATAACAAGACAAAAAAAACTTACTCTCAAATATTCGTTTTGATAACGCAATATATGCACTAAAATTTTGGTAAAATCGAAAAATTTTGATAAATCGAGCTTATATGCAATCGAACGTGCAAAAATTTATTAGAATTGTTCGGTTTTAAATCAGCGAAGACTTCCGACGCTTCAAGCATCTCATGTTTTTAAACTTCGCAAGTCTTTCTTCTTAGCGCCATTAATTTTCTCAGCTTGTTATTTTCGTTGACAAATACACCGCTTCTCTCACATTTCAAAAAATTTGTTTGTTTTCATTCAATAAACGAGTGACATCCGCTTGTTATTATTGCGACTGTACATATAGCTTTATTCGATTATTCGGCGGCAATATAATCAGCTTCGTTTATGTTTCATGTGTCTTCTTAGATTATTATTTATTATTTTATTTGTTGTCGTCGGTTAAAAACTGCCGCAGTGCAGCGTTTGTGTGAGATTTTTTTTGTTTCTCTTTGCAGCCGCTGTCACTCGGATAACATACATTACTTGTGTAACACAATTTGTGCACAAGAATGAGAAGATGTATATATATACATATATATAATGCGGTTCATTCTCGCTGTCGCGACTGTCTACGGAAAAAAAATTATTATACGCTTTTGAATAGAAAAGCAAATGTTCAGGCAGCCAGTGATTGGTCTCAAGAGTATATGAGCCTGATGTGTTTGTATGTGTTTTTTTCTTATGTAGAAGCCTTTTTTGCAAATAATGTGGATTCTCATATTTTTGTTTCTTAATAGTACGATCACATATTGGTCATGCACACTCCCACGTGTATATTCATGGATATATTCATGGAAAATATTGACAAAACCTTTACTATTTACTTAACGGAGACAATAATGGTGCGCCATTCATATTTTTGCATAGCTGAATTTGGAAACGTTGGAAGAATTTCGAACCGGACAAGTTCGAGTAAAAAAGATCTGAGCACTGCAAAATTATAGAATTTCTATACGAATGTTATTCATGTTTGTATGCCTAACACAATCGATAGCGTTTATTTATACAAAAAAGCACATGCATTTCTTAGCAGCGCGCGTGTGTATGTGATTATCTATCATAAAGTAATTGGCTCTATGGCAGCGTCGAGGGTGAATCGCTGGATTCGAGTTTTATAGACATATGATGTCTGTTTGCTACTTTTATTAAATTTCATTCATATTTCATGTCCACCAACATGTATAAACGATTCGCTTTACTTGGTTAATTTGTTCATTTACGTATAACACATTATCTAGACAAGTGGAAGGACGTATGTGAGTCTTTCTATTATAATTACGCGAATCTAAGCTCGCGATTATTTTGTCTAATTGGCTGTAAAATTATTTCAACTATATATTTCAAATAAAATTAAAGTTAGAATTTCTCATTTTTATTATATCAGCTATATACTCATAACAAACCATTGAGATCATACGTGTTTAAATTAAACGTAATTTATATAAGATAGAAATTGTTTTAAAAAATTGCATTAACGAAGAAACAATAAGTCTTATATCCAATTGACTATCATTGCTGAAATGAGTACAAATAAAGTTCTTTTATTACAATTCCGATTGACAATTAGGTCACTGTATCTGCCTATTTCGCTTTTGATGTTCATTAAGTTACGGTTCAGTACAGCGGTTTCCAGGGTGACCATATACTTAACATTCAGTAAATTATTTGTCTTCTTTTCTTCTAGTCAAAGTAGCTTCGGTATTACTGACTAATACGAAACAAAATTAGAGTTGAGCGAATAAGCTGAAATACCAAAGCAGGAGTTTGAAAGCACAAATAAGTAACCGAAGAATGCTGTTAACAGGATTTTGATTTTGGCAAGTCGGAAAAATGAAAAGTGTGCAGAAAGCTTGTAAAATAAGTGGTAAATCATAAAGTGCAATAAAATGTAATTTATTGGATTAAACATAATGCCATATTTTCGTAATAATAATAATAAAATTAACTAAAGTGTGACATCTTGGTGTGAGTAAAAAATAAAATCTAAGGTTAACGACATCAGCGCTGTACGTACGTTACTTGTCCTAAAAAATGGCTCGCCTTAACGGTTAACTAAAGAGGTGCGCAAAATACATTGATAAAGAAAATAGGATTAAAAACGCTCTTGAGTTGCACAATCTCTGTATATCTTTAACGAATCGGATGAAGGTATAAACGATAAAGTACATCCCATTCGTACTACATAACGACACTATGCAGATGTACAAAATTCTGATGATGGCAAAGTGCAAGTTTCCTTCGTCCTGTTTAAGATTAAACTAAGCACACAAGTGCAAATTCATACGATTATCGAAATAAGATACGCTTCAGTCCTTGCTTGTAACAAAATTACGTAAATAAAATCACACATCACTCCTAAAAGTTCACTGTAACATTAACAGCACGTATACCTATATGTCGGAGCACCTATCGCAGCTTCTTTCTTTGTTTATATTGCTTTGCATAATCAACGCACGCACAGAATCGTTTTGTACATATATTCGCTCACTCATTCAATGAGAAATAATTATTCGCGCGACGATCCAATTTTATGTCGAACAGGACGAAGAAGCGCCTTGACATTATCACAAAACTTTGTTGTTCAAATGTAGCGTCTATACAAACACGCGCGAGTCGACGCGCATGCGACGATGAGGCTTTGACTCGGCTATACGCGTGCATATACATTTTTTTTTATTCAAGATTAAATTTATTCGTGTAATCGTAATAATATGTATACTTAAAATCATACATGTATAGCGTACCAATGTAGTAATTGTCCCCTTAACTACGGTATAAAAAACAATAAAGTATGCTTCGAATACATACAAGGTATCTCTAACCCTAACACACGCGTGTGAACGTGTGTGCATGTGTGAGCGTGTATGTGTACGCGTGTAATTGAGTATGTGAGGTGCACACGCGTGTAATATTTAGCGATAGTACCACAAAAACTAAGGCAACTTTACGCTACGATATACTTTCGAGTCGACGTGCAACATGCGTTACAATGATTTTTTTTTTTAATCTTTGTTCCGCTTTCTATTTCTTTCTCCTCCCGTCACAATCTCTTCTCCCCGGGTGTTCTATGTATATATAAAAACGCGCTGATACACGTGCTATGTAGTTTTGTTACATACGTCGACGAAGCGACTTGGAAACTAGCGTAAAAACTATCGGTATCGCGCGCGAGAATTGTTATAAGTATAATGTACATATATATGTATGTGTGTCAGAGTTTGCGAGTGTAAAATGTTTTCTATCAATCGTCACGTCCGAATGTTTTTATTATTACTTTGTCATTTTATACACTGTCGCGGTCGACTCGTACTTTTCTCTCGAGATCATAGTATTTCGTTATTTTAGTACAATTTTTTTTTTTATACGCGTCCCTAAGTAAAAAAAGATATTCGGGCCGCGGAGACAGCGCGAAATCCACTCGTCGGACATTCTATTAATAAATCACGCTTGAGCTATGATTTTCTGAACGAGCTCTATAATGCCAACAACGTTTTATTTGTTGTCTAGACAGTAACAATAATGTATTACTATACATTTCATTATAAAAGGAGGAAAATTATCCTAGAGGTATACAATGTAACATCCGTTCGAAAGAATGCGTGCGCTCGATGGATTACATGCGACAATGAGGCTGAAATTAATGATTAAAAAAGAAAAGCTAATCACGACGCTAGCTATTAGTCGTTGGCACTATACGTTATGCGCGTGCGCGCGCGAAAACGTTCGGCAGTACGTAAACAGGGAACAGCATGACCTTAGTATATATCTCTGTGCAACCGATTCAGCGCTGTCTCATCGCGCGCTCAAAAAGAGAGAGAGAGAGAGAGAGAGAGAGAGAGAGAGAAGAGAGAGAGAGAGAGAGAGAGATAGAGGGTTGATTCTCTTTTCTTTCTCAGCTCCGACATGATTATTGTCTATATGTATAAGTCGGTGTGCGGAGGCTGAAAATACGCGGCTGACGAAATTCGAGCTAAATTATTTATAATATACGCGGCTCTTTGGGGCATCGTTGTTTAACGCAGCGAGCGCAGCTTGAGCCTGAGCACAAAGTAGGCGACGATGCGCAGAGCTATGAGAAAGCCGATGAGGGCGACAGCGTCTATCCAATAGACGGCCTTGTCCATCGACATCTCGTTGAGGAACTTGCGCGGCGACTTGTACATGCAAAAGTCCTCGCTGCACTTGAGGGACTTGCGATTGTAGCCGTAGACAGTGATCATCGCGCCCTCGAAGCCGTAGCGAACGTAAGAGACGTACGAGAGGAAGCTCAGGTAGGCCGGCATTGCGTTGAAGTTGACGAAGAAGCCGGAGAACAGAACGATCGGCACCGACGTCACCGGACCTATGAACACGCCGGTCTGCCACGACCGCATGGGCCTTTCTTAGTTTTGCTTCTCGCGCTAGATAGTATAGTGATTCAGAGGAAATAATTGAGTCTCACCTCGACGCTCATCGCTGCTCCGATCAGCAAACCGATTGACTGGGCGACCAGTGATGTCAAAATGCAAATGTTGAGGTACATGAGAAACCTCTCGGTTTCCAGGGGTTGCGACGTCATAAAGTAAACTATTATGACATAAGCCACCGAATAGACGATCTGTACGAAACGGAGGAAAGTGCATTAGACTTTGTCGATTGATAATTCTGCTATATTATCCAAGAAGAATAAGATTTGAATGTCGAACTTACTTGAAATGGTATGTCAGCCAAGGTTCTCGCTAGATAAAAGGCCTTCAGAGAGTACCAGTAGTTGAGATGTTCCCGCACAAACACGGCCATTTCCACGGGAACTGCAGGAGAGAAGAGCAGCTATTAGAAAATTACGCCTTTGAATGACTTATAAGTGAGATCGATGTGACTTACAAGTGAGAATCGTAGGCATCATAGCGGTAAACATGATGAACATGACGGTAAAAAATACGCAACCCGCGTTGCTCATGGCCTTGGAGGCGTCGTTGCCAATGTCGTAGTAAATTGCACCAATGAGGAAACCCACTATAATGTGTGAAATCAGCCTTACCCTCGTTAACGTCTACAAACAGAAACATAATTTCGTGAGCATACGGATACTTGATTAATAAATGTCTTAGTCGAGCCGTCAACGCAACGAACAACATGTATAACAATATTTTCAACGGACCATATCTCGAATCTGGGAGAGAAACGTCCTCTTCAGCAGTATCCAGAACTGTATCCAACCGTTGGTGGGAAAGCCGACCTTCTGCTCGATACTCTCGGCGCTGTCGAGCAGGGAGGTCGTGCAGGAGACGGGCATGTTGAGAACGGTGGCGTTGCCGTTGCCGTTGCTGCTGCCGTTGCTCGTCGCGTTGCCGGCAGCGGCTGGCTTTGCCACACCGTTCGGCATGAGGCTCGCCATGTCGCCTTTACCACCGGCCTCGTGCTCCTGCGGCGGCGACTGCTTCGCAATGTCGTTCGAGACGGTCTGCGCCGCTTGAAGGGCTGCCTGGTGGTGCTGGTAATTGTTGCACTTGCCGTTGTTCACCGCGCACACGAGCTTGTGGACGCACTCGCCGTGCTCGCCGCAGGCCACCTCCATCACTGCGAAAGGAGAGGAGAGATCGATCGTTGCCGCATGTATGTACGCGCTTTCGAGGAAGATGTGCGCGATTTATAATGCATACCGTAGTCGGCAGGGTTGTGGTAGCCGGGACAGTCGAGGCACATCGAGGAGAGGAAGGGCACGAGTCCGCCCACGTTGCCTTGGTAGATACACTGGCCTTCCGCTAAAATATACAGGTGATCGAACATCTCGAACAGTCGCGCGCTTGGCTGATGGATTGTGCAGATGATTGTTCTTCCTAAGCGAGGGATGTTGATAAGGATTGTAAGATTAGTTGCCGAATACACGAGTCCACGTGGTATTGGCGCGAAGAAAATAATAACAAAGACGCACCTCCTCTGCTTAACGACTTGAGCAGGCTGAGGCATTGGAAGCAGGAAGAGCTGTCGAGGCCGGAAGTAGGCTCGTCGAAGAACATGACCGGGGGATTGTTCACCATCTCCAGTGCAATCGACAATCTCTTCCTCTGGCCACCGCTAAGACAATGGGTTTGCGTATTACTCGCGTCGCTTAGGCCGAGTGTTTCAATGATTTCTTCGATCTGCAATTGGAACGTGAAGATTAATTTTTGCTTTTTGTTCGCATTTTTCATACACCGGGGAGTTTCTGCATCCGCGCATGTCCACTTACCACAATTTTTTTCGCGTCAGCGCTTATGTCCTTGCCGAGCTTGAGATTCGCCGAGACCGTCATTGCCTCGTGGACGGTCAGGTGCGGCAAGAGCCGGTCGTCCTGCATAATATAACAGGACATCTTTCGAAACCTTCGGAGATTTCTGTCCTTTCCGTTTATCAGCACCGAGCCACTGAGATTCGAGGTTCTGAAAAGAGGACGTCGATATAAGTAATTCATTTTTTGAAATCCTATTTGCAGCCCTAGCGTATTTTGATAACTGCATAACAGAACCAATGTTTTGCCATCGTTTATACCAAATAAATAAACAACAAAAACATCAATTACAAATAGCCATTCCACGAAAAGTGGATTAGATCAACCAACCGGCTGTCCCGTTCATATAGAGGCGCTTCAATAATTCATAAAGCTCATCATTAATGGGCGCCTTTTGTCGAAGGGCTTCAGGATACGAAACTGGGCCGAAATCGAGAGTATCAAACAATCAGTATCCGCACAAGCTGCGCGTTGCACGTGTCGTTGAACTCGCTCTGTACGAATGGCGATGTGCGGTGGACTCGATAGATATATACATATGCGCGTTTGCAACACGTTCGTGAATGGGAGCTGCTATATAAAGAAGTCGTGAGTCGTTCCACAGTACTTTTTAGTGCACAATGTACGCCATAAAATAGCCGACACCGATCTGGGATATATATTTGGAAATGTCTACATTGATTCTCGAAGCTTGCAATATGGCCGCTTGTGAATACTCAGTTTTTGTGTGTTGAGGGATTTGAAAAATTAGATGAATTTGTAAAAAGAAAGTAATACCAGCAATGACCGATGAAAAAGTAAAGAGGAACCATTAGATCCGAAAGACGATTAAATATTTTTGTAAAACAAATAATATTTATGAAATTTGTATAGTTCATATTGGTGTGATATTTAATTTGTGAAATAATAGACATTTCATATAAAACGGCAGATCCAATGGAGAGCAATAAACTTGTCACTCTACCTTGCTTAACTGTAATGTTAGCAAATTCTGAATGAGAATTTTGAGATACTTTCGTTATGAAAGAGCAATATTTTTGAACGGTACACAAATGTATAAGTATTCAGACGACTATTAAGTCAAAGCTTGCGGGTAAGCATCCAATTGTCTTAAAGACACGCGCAGTGTCGCATTGCGGTTTTTCCTTATTATATGTACTCTACGACTTACGCGCGATGAGATTTTTCACATTTGTACGCACAGTATGCTTTCGATTTTTACTGACGTCTGTTTTTGACTTGACTTGCATGTGGAAGTTAATAATAGGCTATGAACGCTTTCGAGTGAAATTTGTTATTCCAAATGAAAGCGTACAGCTGAGTTTCATTTACAAAACTTACTCGAGTGCAAAGTTGCCTACTAATTCAAGTTTGTTCGACCGGAGCATTTATTACCTTAAGTGCTACACTTCAGAAAAGTTTCTATAATTGTCAGAAAGAGTATTCATAGAATGGCATTGAAAATTAAAGGAACAATAATAATAGTGAAATATAAAAAAAAGGGCATAATTACTTGTAGCCAGCGAGAACGTTCATGAGCGTGCTCTTCCCCGCGCCGGAAGGGCCCATTATGGCAGTTAGCTCTCCGGATCTGAATTTTCCTTGCACGCATTTCAGTATAGTCTTGTATCCTGCAACAGAACAAGAAAGTGTTGGTGGATTGCTTATTTATTCTCGCATATATCGATTCGCCAGTATTTTTAGGCTGATGAGAAAAGAGGAGAAAGAGAAGAGACACACGTTTAAAATAGGCGCCTTGGTCTAGGTCACTTGGCGGCAGTCTTCAATTAATTAAGCCACGATCTGTACGAAAATTCAATCGAACGCTGCCGTTCCGGTTGACAAACGCAAATTCAACTTTACGCTCGCGACCGCGCTCTTCGCGTATCCGGCTTTACGCTCCACTCGGTTTAATAACTGTGTATACACACTGCGGCAAAACTGTTATTATATACACGCGCATGCATGTGTGTCGCGTGCATTTCTCATTGAAAAGAGTTTACTCAGGATGAACTTTTCCATTGAACGGTGGAGTTCTTATGGGCGAAGTTGGAAACAAAGTGTAAAGAGTTTACTCGCTTTGAGAGTTTTCAGGAAAAATATTACAAAAGGCAATATTAATCTAAAAAAGTATAAAGAAAAACTAAGAGAATATATATGACTTGTTGGTCGCAGCGTGCTAATCAAGTGCCGGAATTTCCACAAAAATTGGATATCTAACTCAAAGTATATTTACATCATAATATTTTTTGAAACGCATCGTGTGTTTACTCCTTAAGGATCATAAAGTATAACTATTGCGCGACGTTTTGAAAGGCAAAAGAAGAGCTTCGTCCTCTTTTTTTTAATGCGATCTCGTTCCCCGAAAAGTTTCATCAAATCAGTGACCAGCTGGATACGTTCGTAAACTAATCGGGAAAGCTCCATTCAGCAAGTTGAGGACCCGGTTGAAAAGCAGACACGTACGTGTACCCCGTCGTAGGTGCAGATGCACCAAGATACCCGCGCAGGCGTCCTGGCAACGTCCGAGGCACCGCGTGCACCTATGTGTACGTACATTTGTATCGATCCCCAACCGAGGGCACATGCAGCGCACGAGGTCGTTCACTCGCACGAGGCAACGGCCAGTGCAACTATATATACGTGTACACTGTACACCTAGACTAACTCCTCCTGCATCCGGGACACCGAGGCTCGCGCACTATTTTTCGATTGCGCACTTTCGCTGCCAGGCTAATTGTCTTTCGCACTGTGTTGCCTTACCTCTTTGTCTGCCCTCGGAAACGCTGTAGGCGAGATTTTTGAATTCTATATCGACGGGCGGCCGTTTCGGCAGGTGGGTCAACGATACGGCGGGCTTCTTGTAAGGTTGGCCTGGGCTCGCGCCGCTGTGGTTCGGCACCTTCCGCGCCAGCACCCCACTGTTGCAGTTCGTCGCCGCCGTCCCGTTCGCCGCTCCGCCGTTACACGCGCACTGCAGGTTGTTCTGCGAGCCTCTGAAATCAGACGGAAAGGTAAATTGAGATATTGTTTTATCGCCGGGCGCGGAATGCCTGCGATATTCGAGCCGGAAGGATTCATTCGAGAATAGCGAGTTGACGATGCGAAACGCCTATGAAACACGAATCGGATCTATGTATTATACGGTCGAGTGCGGAAAGGACTTGGTTTACGCGAACTTGAACCGAGGCCAACGATCACTCGTTTTAATATCTCCGCGTCTTATCGGTATATATCCTGAAATAGAATTGCGCCTTAATTGAGACAATGTTGCCGATCAAAACGTGTTAGCGGTGCACGAACACCGCTAACTAAGAAAGTTTGATTTTCAGTGCTTATTGTGGCTCACGATACGTATATTATACAATAGAATTGCGAAAGCTTTTTTACTGTATATCGTGTGTGTGTGTGTGTGTGTGTGTGTGTGTATGTGTCTGTGTATGTACACGTATTTGTAATACACGGGCCCTGAAAATAGAGTAAGAAAGAAAGAGCATGAACTGGTGCTTTCTTTGAGTGCTGCAGTATTCCAGCAATCTTAGAGTAACTATTAATAGTGTGTGGTGCATTCTTTTTACGGAGAGAATATGTTAAGCAGTAATAGAGATCACAATTATGAACATTTTAGATGATAGTTCAAATTAAATTTTCAACTCTTAGGAAATTGGCTGAATAAATCATACTTAAATTAATATACCGATCCTTTGGACTGATTAGAATAGCTATGGAATTATTCAAATTTACGTTCATTGCTGAAAATTGAACATACCCCACCAGCTGTATAATCTAACTATAATCGACATACAGAATGTTCACGTCTCAGCGCTATTATAAAATAATTGCAACAGTGTTTTTCATAAGAGAAAATAGTGATACATATTGTATGTTGTCGAAAAGGTGCTAATTAATATTTTCTAAATTAAATACTTTTTTGAACTCGGAATTTTTTATTTTTTTGAATCTGTTTGTGCTGGAGCACGTGCCGCCGCAATCATAGCTCAGCTATGCAAAATAATAAGATCACCAAGAGTTCCAAATATACATGTACTTAATTTTGTGATTTTCATGCAGGAGGTTAACGAGCTTCTCGGGTGCTCATTTTTTTCTCTTCTCTGATTGGATAAACGTGTGCGTATCCACCTAGTCGTAGAAAACAGATGTCTAATTCGAAACATGTTTGCGCGAGTGCAATCCCAAACAAGTCGTGCAATGATGCAAGGAAAAAAATTTAATCTCGAGCTGGTGATCGATTTGTATACAAAGTTCAAGGGAGAAAAGGACGTCGATGATGACGTGTTTCCGAGTTACCACGCTTATATCGAAGTTGAATTTGAAATCAGCTAGCTTTGGAATACGATGCATTCTTGGAGAATTGTTAAAGAAACCTTCTAGAAAGTGGTTAATAAAATTATCCAGAATTTACGCTGTGGGCTGTCAATGACCGAAACCTTTGGCTGGCTTCCAAATATGGTAACGCGGAAACAACACTTCTTTATCGCGTAATCATTATGATTGAAGAACACTACTGGGAACTCATTGAAAGGTTTTTTACGAGAGTAAACCGTACAAGTCAATGTGTACTTGGAGCTTGGAAAAAAGGAAGAAATCGATTATTTTCGTAAAAACTGGAGAAGTTGATGATTTCTAATGTAAACACTTTTTTGCCCGTGTATCTATAAATTGAAAACCTTTTACTACATACAGTTATGTTGCTCTACGAAAATAGTATTTCTCTCGTATTCTACATGTCCTATATCCAACGGGTAGTTGTCAACAACAACAAAAATGAGCCTACAAATGTAGCACGAATATTTTTCCAAAGTTTTTGATTGATCCAAAAGTGCATATTAAATTTCGTGATTCTTCCATGTAGAAGCAAATGTATACAGCAAAGTATAAGTTATGACTCTGCGTTGAATAATAAATTGTAGCGTATGCGACTATAGGACAGTTAATACAAAATCGATACTACAAGAATCTTTGACACGCATCCAAAGAACTTTCAATAAATTGTATTCACTCTCTAATTTTAATAATTATTACTAGCCCGTCTGTATAACTGTTGATGGTTGATGAATTCATGCACGTCAACCATCACTTCAACAAGTGCACGAGCCAAGAGATGCAGAGCAAAGTTCTTAAGTGATATCCATCGTGCATATTCCGGAGTGATTCTGGCTTTTAGGCGCCGTCGCACTGCGGTGAAGGTCGTCCGGAAGCGATGATCAATTTGTACTCGAGTCAAGTTCCCGCTCTTGTCCTGTGATGCGCCCGCTCAACAAAGATCTTTCTCGACACACTCTGCATAGTGCGATTTTTTTTGTTCGCTCGACTTTTCTAGAATTTTCTAACTCTGGATCGATTGTCGAGGTAATACTCAAATTCAGTAGTGATACTATGGAAACTTATCGAAGTCATTCTTACTGTATAATACATTATACTTTTGGACTAGAGTAATATAGCTTGAATTTTTGATGAAAATTAAAATAGCTTTCCAAAACGACTACACAATCGAGCGGTCCACATCAGAAACAAGGTCGTTTTGCTCGCCTTGGAGTTCAATATCTACAGTTTCAGTATAGAAAAGTGCGCGCGACTGCAGATATTTCCCGACAGTTTCGCAAATTAATCCTCTGATGGTAGTGCGCGTGAGCAAACATGGAAGTTTCTTTTATAACTTCAGGAGCGATGAAATTCATTGATTTTGTGTGTTTGCGCGAAAGCAGGGGTATAAGTATTGCTTACTATTCAATTCTAAAAAAGCTTACGAATGGAAAGTATTGTCGGAGAGTCGTGAGTGAAGAATAGTATTTTGTACAATATATATATTTCATTTGTCGATATTTGCATTAATGCAACTCGTAAGCTTTCATAATTATATAATAAGGTTTGTATAGTATACTAGTCAGACGAAATTGTACCACTACATTAATGCAGCGAAGTCCAACTGAATTCAATTGAGGCGAGAAAAGACATTTTTTAAATTTTTGAACTCATTTTTCTATCATTGTAAGAAAACTCTAGGGGGCAAAAAAGTGTGCCTAGCAAACGACCGATGTAAACTCCACAAGCAATAAAATACTTGCTCCTAAAAATATCCTGACTATGATAGCTGTGATCTAAGCGACTTTACTATCAATGATTTGGCGAGAGGGAGAAGATAAACTATTCCCGTTTATAAATAAATCTTTCATTCTCTCTTTTTTCTCTCCCTCCGTACTTTACAATCAAGAGGGTAAATAAGCTGACCTTGTGCTTGTCTTATTCCTTCAATTACATTCAATCATAATTCATTATTGGAATTATGCACTGGTCTGAATGTTCCTAAGATAATACACGATGCTACAGTTTAAATTTTATGTTGTTAACAATCTATACCTGCTTAATGAATATGAACTTAGCTAATCATCCATAGTGAGAATAATTCGTAGATAAGATATGTGTGTATGTTATCTTGGATCAGGCTTAATTGGGCCTTGAACGTACGTGATTCAATTGCAAGTCGAAATCGTGACAGATTAAGAGATCACCATCGAGTACATTGTTTAAAATTGATGATTATTCTGTTGTAATTTATCTATCGCGTGCAAGTAATCATTTAGTTCAAGAGAATGGGAGGTAATGTGGAAAACGCATAAAAAAAAGCTATGAGCAGTGTTATATTAATGACATCTCGATGAGTTCAGCAATAATGCAACTTTGTGTTTTGAGTATCTGGAAATCACGAAATACAGATATCGGAGAGTCAAGGATCTTTCTTATCTGTAATAAACTACAGCTTTTATGGAGAAGTGAGACAGGCTAGCGGAAGTCGAGAAAAATGTTTATGTACTGAGAAATAACAATAATAAAATGCACTAATCACCAAAAATCAATGGATACGATATTCTCAAAGGCATTTTGTCACTTTCTAATTTTGCTGCTTCATAAACACGTATAATAAATTTAAATTATTACAAAAAACTATATTCATAGCTGAATGCATATACAAGCGCTCGAAAAAAAAACTGGTACACACCGGTCTCTGAAACAAAAGTTCTAGAATCAATAAAAAGTGTAATTACCCGAGGACCGCATTGTTGAGATTTTCGAGGTGAAGCGAGGGCGGCGGCGAGCGAATCGTCACTTGGTGACTTCCGCCCGGTATAAATTGAACCTGCTCGTCGCCATTATATCTCGAGCCCGTTCCGGTGCCGAGTGTCAAATTCTTCAAGTCCGCCATCCTCTAGCGCCGTGCCTTCCTGAAAACATTAAAAAAATTTACTTCATTTTATTGATAAACGATTAAACGTTTAAAGCGCGACTTTTTGAATTGTATTCGATTGAAAGTTTTTACAGCCCGACTATATATGTAGTCGCATTTTATACCATCTTACATAGACTGACTCACACGCACCGATTTTACCCGATATTCTTTACGTACTCTTTAAGTATATTTTTAGATTGACCAAAAGTATTTACGTATTTCTGTCGCCACAGAATCTACACCTAAACAACGTCTAATCTTCAACAATTATATAGACTTAATCTATTTGATGACGATTTAATCAATCATTTATTTGATGTATTGTGCAACATTATGTTGGGCGTTAAACAAAATTGCAATTATGCGTGAAATGTATTGGTGATAAAATATGATTGATGGGCGATATCTACGGCATATTTGGTTTCACAGAAACTATATAATACTAAAATTACATTAATAAAAAAGCGCTTAACCGCAGTATGCTTTCTAAGCTACACGCTAGATTTTCAATAAAAGAATAATGATTCGTTTTTCCTTAAATGCGCAGTAAATCTGACTTTTGAAATTCAATTAATTTATGGATATGATAAAGTTCACATTTGTGATGAAGATATAAACACGGGCCATCATTAATTTAAAACAATAATACGAGTACAATAGGTATATGTTCTGTATAAAGAAGCTTTCCCATGCCGACCCTGAGCTATTTTTACAGTGGCACGATAGTGTGCTGGCAGTATACTTACTGCCGCGATATGTATATCTCCGCGAACTTTACTTACAGCCAGAATATTTAGGAGAAAAGAGAGTGAACTATACCCTAGTGAAAATCTATTCCATGAAAGCACCAATTTAGTACTTTCAGTTTTAATGAAAATGCTAAAAAACTGCTTTGTCACTATTTTTTGTAAAAATGCGAAACATTTTTTTTCTACTTCAAATAATTACGATTATTGACTATTACTTAATCAATTTAACATTAACATAGTCAAGTTCACATAGGTTAACTGATGTGATCTAACCTAAAAAATAATTGTATAACAAACACGAATCATAACATTGTCATCGTTAATTAAAGCCACAATTATACCTATACCGGCTTTTCTATTTATTTTAGAAAGCAGTATCGCTTTCATCGAAAACTTTACCTCCTATAGATTTTTTATCAATCATTTAAAAATTTTATTTGATACGTATCTTACACTAATCATTTCTTGATTAGTGGTTTACTTTTGCGTCTGATGGGACTAAGTTCTTATTATATAAATTCCTGATCTGAAATATTTTTTTTAGAACGTTACTTTTCGAATATGACTCTTCGTTTCTATTATTTGCAAATTATGTACCTAATGACAATATGTTTTTATGTTAAGCTCACTTAAATTGATATTCTTAAAAATACAAAAAGTGTAATCGTGTTTTCTCTGTGCGAATGTTTTTCAAAAACCTCTAGTGGGTACGCCTACAAAGGAATAAGACACAGAGTACCAACTCAAAAAGAGAAAGGAAAAGTAATAACAACGTGCAGTGTATACACTTTTACGAGCTGAGTAAGGAGATGATAATAGTTTTTCATGTTCCCTTCATCGAAGTCGCCTTTTTTGTTTTAAACTCAGAAAAAATTAAAGAAAAGAAAAAGATGATGATCTATACCTAAAGAAGTGTATATTAAAGATATTGAACAGAAGTATATGTGGAATATTTTACGTAAAATTACTTTCAATTTGATGGTTTGCTTAATTCTATGCGTTTGAATATTAAAGGTTACCTGTACTATAAGTATTCAAATGATCACCGAAGGTATTGGATTAGCCGATGTAAATGAGAGTGTAAAGCCCGGGTTGTCACGGGCAGTGCGTTAATATACTTCCACAAAGAGAAGTAAACAGCTTATGTTTACAAACATTTTATGTTTACAAACTATTATTTTATTAAAACTATTATTTCCTATATACTTTCGATTTAATACGTTTAATTTATACGGTTGTGTGTTTTGGGAAAATTTTCTTATTGAGAAAAAAATGCAATTGAAAAAAAACCATTGGGAAACTTTTTGGGAAGACACCCATTCACGATTTAGTGTTACCCCACAAAGTAGATATTTTCCAGTTATTTATAAAAACTCTAAAGGGATGGATCTCTATAACCTTTATTTGTAGTGCACTTCAGTTATATTAAATAATTGATTAACTTCCGAACATTGGAAAATAAATTTCACAACTTAATTAGTTTGCATATTAGTACATAAGTATCGACAAAGGAAGGACTGTTCATTAGTAATTATTCGCGATGGACTTACGTGGACTATCTTCAACTATACCAAGCTCGGTCAGCATTTTTATGTGACTAACATAATAAAACAATAGCGATGAGCTGTCGCCTTCACTTCAACTTCAAAAAGTAAGCTTTCCGATGCGTTTCTACTATGTCATATTATCGACCTATTATCATTTCGCATTACAAATTGTTACGTCGCATTAACATCTAATCTGCGCCTTTAGTCATTTCAATATTAAGAAAGAGATTGACTTTGACAAAGAGAACTGATAAAGATAGCGATATTCTCGTACAAATCTTGGAGGAGTTTTCTCGATTTGACCTAGAAAGCATCAGAAGCATTTATTATAACCATTTCAGTAAATTGTGACCTACCGTAAGTGTAAGCCATCGCCACAATTCTATGCTTGCACATCATTTAATCGTAAACAGAACGCATTTGGGGCCATAACTAGGCGTCTAGAATCCCTATTAACGCGACACGTAGTAACTATCAAATTGAGCTCTGCACGTGTCGATTGTGGGAAAACAGTTATATATATATAACAGGAATATATATATATATACATATCAGTCAGTCCTCATATGAAGATCCACATTAACGTGCGGATCCAGTGTTCCGTGGCTTAATTATATTCGATGTACAAAGTATATAGGTTAGCTTAAAATTCAACATTTTTCGAAGCTGTTGAATGAAAAAAGTTGGAGCTGTAAATACCCGGAAATACTTGGACTTGAAAATAGATGGAAAGTTTAGTACTCGCTCGAGCTCTCTTACAATTTTAAAGTTTCACTTGTAAAATTACCTGGAATGGTGCGCTCTGGAGAGCAGCAGCTTCTTCATTTCACATTCAAATTTTTCAGGTAAAAAAAGCACATTCAGCTTTTGTGCATGGCTTACTAAAAATACAAACTCTGAGAGAAAAATCATCTAGATTAAAAAAAGAAAATCGAGTAGACTGAGTGGCGACTAAACGAAAGCTGCACTATAATATTGGCCAGTTGCCAATAGTGCGACACAGCCAATGCTTATTTTTTTTTCGCGCTGCTTCTACTCAATGACCCGCATTCGATATAACCAAGAGTAAATTCAAGGAATGCGTGCATGCTCTTTCGTTTTTTGGAGATATTCTAGCGATGAAAGATTTTTAATTGAAGTTATCAGTATATACTATAAGATATAAAAATTTCTAAACGATGACTTATTACCCTCGAAGAAATGTAATCGTTACTCCAGCTACTGTAAACATTAATCGACAATTGTGTTGTGCTCAAACAGATGACAAGAAACGTTTCTCGTAATACCCTTATCACAACGCAAGCACGTGTGTAGAATATCAGCGAATAATAACCAGAACAGTTCGTAAAAAAGTACGCAACAAAGTTGCCTTACCCGTCACAAAAACAAAGCTTACCCGAGATTATATTTTATGGATGTAAAATCCCAGTCCCATCGAAAATGCACATACCATTGCGTTCAATCTTTTCGCAAAATCCACTCATTCTCTCTCCCTCTCTTTATCGCTCGCTCGCTCGCTCTCTCACTTTATCTACACTGCCTTAGCCTGTATATCCTGTGCAGCATTTTATACCTCTCTCCCGACTATTATAAATATATGTGTACACGCACACACACCATCGTGATTTCTTCCTCGCGGCGCTCGAGCTTCTTTATTCGCTTTGTTGCGAATGCGGGGAACCGGATTTTTCGAAAAAAGGATGATTCTCCTTATTATGATGATTGCTTTAATTGGTGATGGATTCCTCAGTAATAACCTTAGAGTATAATAATTTCGCGGTTACGCGGAGTATCTTCCATATAGATGTATTAAATGCCATGTTGAAAAACAGCTGTTCTCCTGCAACTCTCTTCTATCTGAATATTCATAAATCTAAAAAGTTGGTTGCTTTATATTGAACAAGTGATACAAGAGATAATAAAGGAATTTCGAGAGTTTCGAAAACATATACGCATCGCATCGGTATACAATCGAGTTACAGGATAGACCGCGACACGTTGTGTGCACAATATACTGTATACACTAGAGGTCGAGAAGCATTGCCAAGGGATGATTATACAGCGAAAAAAATACAGACACACACGCGCGCACACATACACTAATTTGATGCAGCAGTGTTACGAGAGTAGAGTTCAGTCGCTCGCCTGCGCTGCTGACTAAACGCCGGAATCTTCCATTTGGGAGAAGAATGAAAAAGGACAACCGAAATCGTAGAGAGAAGAACAAAAAAAGGGGGAAACTCACCAGGCAAGAACGTAGCCGCGACCAGTCGAATCAGCAGCAGTAGCAGTAGAGTCTGGGTCGGTTTTTCGATCCTTACTCCGCATGCCCTGCTTCTCAGGGTCCAGCCAAGAGTCTTCCTGTTTTAACACTGCACACTGCACTCCAGTTCACCGCTGCACTTTCTTCGTACGGAATGGCAACTCTACTATTAGAACAGCCTCTACAACTGGCGCACACATGCAAGGGGTTTCGATTTTTCGCTGATCCCGCTCGCGCTATATCTGCCGTCCTCTATGTACAAGTACGCGACTGTGCTCCGAAAAGCACTCGTACTCTGCGCGCGCCTGTATACTGAATGTACAATATCCGACAATCGAATCATCGAATAAACGAAAGAGTATAGTGTACAAGAATTGACAGAGGGCGACGACACGACAGCGCGTTGTTGCCTGGCAGTATGAGTGTTGAGCTATGCACTTTGTGTAAAAACGGAGCAGCAGCAGCAGCAGCAGCAATGCGTCGATCGACGCTGCCTCTCGCGCACTGTCCGCCACCTCTTCTGCGTTTCACGTATATAGGTACACACAGAAGTGAGTCTCTTTCTCTCTCTCTCTCTCTCTCTCTCTCTCTCGCGTCTCGCGAGCGTGCGATACACGGACACGGGCGCGCGTCGAGAGGGAAAAAAGAGCGAGATAAGCGGACGAGGAGTGAATGAGCAAGAGAAAGAGAGAAGGCGCGGGCGCGCTACTCCCGTCAAAATCAGCTGTCCCGCTGCGCGCCCGTCGAAATAAACCGTGCCGACTGAGAGCGAGCTCTCCGCGGCGCTCGAGTCGCTCTTTCTCTGCGCGCACGATCTCCCCGGCCAGGAGCGTAGTGGCTCTGCGGGGAACAGCTGCGCGCTGCAGCCTCTGCGAGGACGTGCGCGGCTGCACCGATGCGGGACAAAGGAGGGATCAGGCGATCGGTTGCGTATACGCTGCAGAGAAACGGTTCGTGCACGAGGAAAATCACTATAAACAGGGGATTTGCTCCTTCAACAATTAACGTACTTAATTTTGAGATAAGGTCAAAATACGAGAAGTTCGTTGAAAACTAATGATTTTCAACGAAACTGTGTAACTGCTGTCAGTCGTGTCATACCAATCGTTCGTCCTCAAATTGACCGAGGAATGAAATAATCGCTGGCCCATCGATATCGGATTAAATAAAAAGAGAATTAGAACAATTTCTGCGATAGAAATTCTTTAATGTGGTATGCGTAGATACGGCTAAGATCAATGAGCAGATTTTGTATCACTTGAGATCAATAGACAATGTTTCGAGTGGATTTGACAAACACCTGCGACTTACTCGTAAACGCGTAATCAAGGAAGTCCATATAAAATATGTAGCTTATGTTGACATTCCAAAACACACGTGAGATATATTGCTATAGATTATCCGTAGAAGGAATACGATTGACTGTACGTAAGATCGATATCAGACAATGGATGGAAGATTCGCGCTTGCAAGCATACCGCAAAAGATTCGGTTGGACAGTTTTCTTGCTTCCTGAAGAACAAACTGAGGACAAATGAATCAACGAAGAAATTCGCGTCATTTTACAGTCTATGACGCGATCGAGACCTTAATTGTTTAATTCACTGCAGATATTTTTTTATAAGGAATGCACACAAGGCTAAAGACTGCATCAGTTGCAGTTTTCTGACGAACGCTATTTTTCTGGGATTTTTATGATTATACAGGAACGTTGAAAAGAATATTTTTGGACTGTCGTCAATGTTATTTTGTTCGTGGTAGGATAGCGAAAAACGATAAAATATATATACTTTGTTCAATAAGAAATTTTAGATCTTGTTTATTTTCACATATATACTCGAAAACGTCATGAGTAATTGATTAATATTGCGTTGAATTATCATTAGATAATTAATACACACGACATGACTCGCTCTCCCATTGAAGACGCAAGTTATTGATAAAATCGCATCGTAAAAACCGTACGTTCGTTGGAAAACATATTTTTGTTTTAGGAAATCTAGAAAATTATCTTTCTTGATACAATAGCAATGATATAAATCCTAACACAACAGATTTAAAATTGGCAAGTTTTTTATTTTTAGAATATAGTTTGATGCACTTTCCAGACATCACATAAATTTGTTTTTATAAACATAGAATTTTTGAGCTGTTCTTATCTATGGTAATAGGGACTTGGAATGGCTGTATTTTTTCGGCCAGTGAAACAAAAAATTAAATAAGTGAACAAAGAAACCTTTTTTTGTTGACTCATTCCGCTTAGTGGGCAAAAAACTTATAGTTCAGTTTTGCTAGTTGGAGCCTTACTCGATGGCAACTCGTACTGCAAAACCACAGTCGATATAAACGGACCCACTTTTTGCCCTAAAGGTGCGCAATATAGTATTTTACGAGCGACATAGATGACTTCAAAAAATTGCATCTTTCCTTGTAAAAAAAATTATCCGAGAATCTAACTGGATTGAAAATTGTAAAATTTACCATTAGAGTAATCATTCAGGATAGGAGAAAATTAATAAATAAAACATTGCGTACTTTACAGCGAGATGCAGACAATAATTTCTTCGAAAGGAAGTCGAGGTTTCGCAAGTTGTGAGCAATAATAGTCGATTACGAAATACAAGCAATCGTAGAACGAAATTTAATTCAGGATTAGACATTTCCACTCGGATTTCCATGAAGTTCTTTAAAACCTTTTTATTAAATCCTTCCTGACATAATCCAAAAACAACATGCATCCCACTATACAATCCCCAAAAGTAGTCATTGTGTACAAGCTGCACACCATGCACAACGAATCTGGATCAAGTCCAAGGTTTCCTCTATATGCACGAGGCTCACAGCTTCCCATACGTGATCTCTCCGAACTCACGTTTTCCCGAGAAAATCCACCTCGCTAGAGAGACACGCACACAGTCATCAACTTTCTCCAGAGGGAGTACTTTCAAATGCTCGCGCGAATTCGATCCTTATATTCCAGCGTGTACCGTTCATTGTCTCGCATGCGAGAGAACCGTAGGTAGGTGTGTGTGTGTGTATGTGTGTGTGTGTGACTATACAGAGAGAAAGGAGTGCGCGAGACGAATGTCGATATCTCAACCGCGATGGAAACTCTTGGAAAAGTGCCGCGGACCCGTAATTGCTGTGATCCAGCGGGACTATAATGATGCGGGAGAGGAATATTGCAGGGAATAGTTTTGTAATTTGTTGTTGAGCCGAGAAGCGATTTTCTATTATATGAGATGCGGACACTATTTTGGCGGAGGGCGAAATTGATTTTCCGATAGAGTAGATTTTCATATCCCTTCCGCAGAATCAGATCTATCTTTCATAGATATATGAGCGAGGAGGTATTTGCAGGAAATCCGTCGGATTTCAAGCTAGTCACGATTCACGTGCCGAGACATGCTCTTTGTGACCAATTTTTTTTTTTTTGTTCGGCAATTTTTGAAGCTGCGTAACACGTCACGCGCACCGTATATAATAAAATTACATGTTTTCGACTGATCCTCGATTTGCCGGATTAAAATGCAAAAAAAGAAGACAGCCGCGGCGATTCGGAAAAACACGATCTGACAAATATTATTCTATTGGATGAGACAAGCGATTAATCCTCTTCTGAAAAACTTGTTTGCAGGAAAAACTGTTGTTAGTGTTCTCGTTCGGCTTGTCCTCGGGAAAACCAATTTCCCGACGGAGCAACAATCTTGATTCAGAAAAGTTCGCTCTGCAGCCAGAAATGAAAATCCGCGCTAACCCAAAAACTCAAGGAACCGGCTCGCGTGTAAACATTTTTTTTTTCTCTCCCCGTAACTCCGGGCACCCCCGGCTCTACCTCCCGCACTGCAGCTCTCACCGCGCATGCGGCGCGCTACTGGTATTAGGTATACACAAAGGCCTCCATCGCGCAGAAGCTCGCTCCGACTTGGTTACTAGCAGCTCGGCAAGAAAGGAAGAGTAGGAGGCAGCGGATAGAGCGAGCGAGCAAGAGAGAGAGATAGAATTGTATATACAGCAGCGTGTATACACTGTCGGGTCGATACTCTAGCACCGAGGCTCGCGAGTGCACGCGCACTCGTCGCTGGTGCAGCTGCACTCGCCGGCGACTATCAAGCCAAGTGCATCCGTGAGGCGGGTGCATAGACTCCTATACACAACAGAGTTGAGGGAAAGGTACTCTGGGAGCGAGCCAGAAAGATGAAGAAGACGTCGATGTGCGGGACGCTGCAAGGGAGCTTCTGATCATGACAAATTGAATGAAAGAAAATGGGACTGCGCGTGAGCATCAACGGCTTCGTTTTGAGGGCTGTATGAATTTTGTGGGTATAATATACGTCGTTGCTAAATCGATCTCTACGCAAGTGCGTGCGTCGATTGTTTGAAACAGCGACGAAGCTACTTATGAATGACGGAATGATTGAACATTTTCTTTTTTTCGTTTTTGCACTTTAAAGCCGAACGGATCGCGTGCTCGTTCGCGTTTTATTCAGTTAGGAGTACGAACGAGCGGCTGATTTATATATTACAGAGATGCGGCCAAACAAAGTCATGATGTGCACAAAGCCAGATCCGCAAGTGCGTCAATGGAAGGTAATAAGTGTACATAGCGCGGCTGTTGCAGTGGCTACGGCTCGCTGCAAATATATGAGTCAGCAGCCGGTATGTATAGGAACGGCAGAAAAGTTCAAGAGTCCGTCTCTTAGTTCAAGTATGTCTTAAATCTTAAATATCGAATCTCGCATTTTTACTTACTTTGAGCTCGTGAAAAAGTTGCGCAGCGCGATTAAATATCCTCTAAGTATGTAGTCGCGCAGTTTTCGTGCGCGAAATTTTATCGAATGCGCAAATACAGCGGCACCCACACAGCTATATATACGAGCGATATCGAGTCCGCGCAAACAACCGCTCGCTAATCAATGCGTCAATGCAGCATCCGCGCGCGGCATAAGTACAAGAGAAAAATCAGTAGATATACGCACGCTCTTTCTCTTTTGCTACGAAAACGCAGTGGTCGCGCGCGCTCTCGGTGCAAGCGCACTCGCGAGAGGAGACAAAGAACGGAAGACGAGTTCTCGTGGCACAGCAGCGAGATGCGGATAATATTGTGACGTCACGCACGCACTCACTCTGCGTATCCTTTCGAGGGGCAAGGATCAAACGCTATGCTTGCTGCTTCGAAAAACCCACGTATGCCAGTGGATCGAGGAATCTCGACGAGATGATAATATAGTGCTGATTTCACTTTATGCGTATATACTGCGGAGGAGATTGATGCGACTTTTTTCTGGGCTCGAGAGGAGTGTATGGAAAAGTTCGTTGTCACGATGAAAGACTTTGAGCGTCTCCGTTAGCCCAATTCTTTCGTGATTTGTTCTTTTTTTTTAAGACACGAGGCGTGTCTTATATGCTCAACTTTTTCGTTGTTTAGAAGTCGCACTTTCTGCTGCTCCGCGTTAAAACGTTCGGCAAATGAAAATAATTGAACTTACAAAATTAAAATTACGATCAGTTGCGGCTCATTTTTCCAGCAACGCTTTGCTCCCGATTCGACTTTTTTTTTTTAGTTGACCTCTACGCGTAATGTCATTTTAATTGGCGCTGTTTTGAAGACCAATGACGGGTAACAAAGGCTGCCGTTACATGTGAAATATTTCTATGTGAAAGTGATTCTCGCTACGCGCTTTATATCAGAAGAGTCGACTAATTGTTTGAAATGATCAACTCTTTGTTTAAGTACAGCCGATGCGCACGTATAGTAGTGCTACTTTGAAAACTAGGTTTTTAATTTTTTTTTAATGAGACGATTGAATTTCATTATAGATAATTGATGATAAGAAAATACACAGTATTTTTTGGTTATCAATGAATACATAATATAATATCTTTTTGGTTATCAACGAAATAATTGAGAGACAAGATAGCAAAGATTAAGTAGGAGCTGTATATGGCGTATATGCTACCATACTTCAGCAAAGCAGAAGCATCTGCAAAGCTATTGCAACCCCCCGACAAAAAATCCATTCCATCGCTATCGAGCTATTCACCCATCAAAACAAATCCAAACTACAGATAAGCATTCTCATCTATAATAGGCGAGAAAGAAAATTCGCGTCATCGGGAACACATTTCCGGCGGAAACGCAGTGCAGACGCGGGTGCAGCCGCACTTTACTCGCGCGCACTTTACTGTTTACAACTGCGCGCATCACGCAAAGCAAGTATAAGTAACGTCGATACATACATGCATATCATGTGAGGCGCGTTAACCTTAAATTATGATGTCACGGATGCGACTGCGCAAGGCTTCGTCGGATAAATTGCTGCTATACATGTATGTGTGTATACGGCCTTTCCGCGAGGCGTTGGAATTAAACGAGTGCTCTTCCAGCTAAGCGCGAGGTTTTCAGCTCGAGTTATTGTTCTGTGCAAGCCGATTTTTTTTTTTACAGGAACGAGTCTCGAATGAATCACGCGCGACTCGCGGTGAAAGTAAGGTTGACTGCACTGAGACAGTGCAAATATTATATACCGCGTTTTCGTGGATGCACTGCGTGTATAGACGGACGTTTGCATAATATATTTATTGCTTCGTGCCTATTCCCAGTCATGTTTACTATATTTTTCCAGAATTATCTCACGCCTCGTGATTCACGTTTTTCAAACTAGCAGCTGTGATAATTGCGTGACGTATAGCTCGCAGCTGCATCTGTGAATTCAACTGCAAATCTGCATAATTTTTCAACAACAGTGAAATACGAAATCATCAATGGTTGTGGATGGAAGCGTACACTACGTATCTTAATTCAGAAAAATTTTAAAATAACCCGACCGATTGTACGTTCATCTCTCGTTGTATATATTTAAATTACAGAACCACTCTTGTAAGCCTACGAAGCGGACGTTAAAAGAAGTAAGCGATATATGTGTGCGCGTAACGCGCTCTCTTCCTCAAAATAAATCTCGTCTGCGCCGAGAGCTATATACTGTCCCGTTATTCATCAACTCTCAAGCGACGAAGCTTTGCCAGCGTCTTCTCTCGGAATTCTCGAAATGTCGTGACTCCTGGCAGTCGTTCTTATTCGCGCCACGTGAATTCAGATTGGTATATACCTTTAACGCAATTATAATTGCATAATCATATCTATTTTCGATATATAGCTACCGGTCAGTCCGGAAGAATTTCGAATGGCTATCGGTGTATACAATAAGTACGAATTCTAGCGCATGTATATACAAGGTGCGCCAATGAATCAGCGCTAGTTTATTTCGTGAGTCGACTGGAATGTTTTTACCAAATTTTTGAGTTTTCTCAAATTGTTATATTATAAGCTGAAGAGTTCGAAAGTCCCGAAAAAATTCGAGTTAATTTTAAATTATAATAAGAGTCAACTGAACTTTTTATTCAGACAAGCGTGGGTATAACGTATAGAACGTCTGATGCGTGACCGACGGATTCACGCGCCGGTCGGGGTAAATAGTTGGCAAGTTACGGAAAAAAATTCTTCCTTTAGATTCACGCTATAAGAAGCGTGACACACGCGCGCAGCATCTTTCCTCGCGCGCAGCTCGAGCCCGATGTACGAATGCCCCCGCGCGAACGCTCTGAGTGCACGTGCACTCGGAAAGCGTGTGCATTCGAAACTGGTTATACGCTGTTTTCCTTCAGAAAAACATGTGCATCGCGACAGAAGATTATTCAATGCCTCGTAATTTCTGGGCCTTTTTGCTGAATCTCGGGGGATTACTCACTTTTTGATGAATTTCGTTTTCTTTCAATTTTCGCGTCAAAACTGCGCAGTTTAACACGCCAACTTGTTCATCTAGTTTTAGAATTATTGCACTCATACGCGCTGCATGAGGGCAGCGTAACAATAACTGAGAAACGTGCAACAAGTGGATTTTTTCAAGATAGTTATCGTGTCATATGGTCTTTGTTGTGAATATGCTTAGCATATTGCCTTTCTTTCTTTATACTTCGTATACTCCAACGACTGGCACTGGTTACAAAAGAAATATATATCTATATAAAATTATGATACGTATGATAATTAAATTTATTTGCATAAAATCAATGTCGATCTTCGCAGTGGTCTTGCAACCGTAACATCCTCATTCCTTTTGCATGCAATGAATACAAACAAGAGTAAAAGCTTTAAATATAACGTTCGTGAAAAGAAGTCAGAAAATATCCCAGCTTTCTTTTCCATCGCCTTTCCATAAATATCGCATATAAATACGCAGGCTATAATCATTTTAGAAACCAGACAACGGCGTATCGATTGATTGTTGTTGCCTCCGAAGACATGCAAAATGCATCGGTGGTGTATACGCGCGCGTCTTATACGAGTCGAGAGAAAGAATGAGAAAAAGAAGGTGCAAAGGAACGACCTCGGCAAGAGCTGTAAACGGCCAGTGCCTTTCATCAATCATTACATGTATATATCTATACACGTATAGCCTCGCGTATAGCGGGATCCAAGTGTGCGGAGTTTATGCGTCAGAAAGACGTGTACACACCTGATGGTGTACGCAGGTATATACGTATGTAGTATGCACAATATGCACATACGTACAAAGTGTTTCGCTTCACTTTGGGATGGAGATGAGCTGATGTGCTCCGAAAGAGAAATCGAAGGTGACGACCTGCTTAGAATAATCGTGGTCTCTTCAAGCCACTTGATGAGACTTATACATTATTCGATACTGTTGTGTATAGATATAAAATGTCCGCAGAGAGCATTCCGGCGCGCGGTAGTGCAAAAAGTTTTTATGGTAGAAAGCGTGCTGAAGTTGTCAATTTTTTTATCGTTGTACACCCGGTAATTCGAGCGGATGCTTTTTATAACGCGCTTTTGGTCGAGACATTTATAAAGTTTTCACTTGTAAAAACTTTATTCTTTTCTATAATTCCCGTGTGCTGTATGTATATACTGTCGTAGTGTCTAGATTTTGGTGCGGGTAATAATTTTTAATTTTTTTTCTATACCTATATACCTGCGCTTCGCGAAATTTTCGTAAAAGACAGTGGCAAAATCGTTTTTTCGCATTAATTTAAATACATAGTAAAGTATTTATTTAATTGCGCTCTTGACATTTGCAAAGCGTTAAAATTTATTAACAAGTTCGTGTAGTGCTGTTGTTGTGAAATAAAAAATTGTAATTTTAAAATTTATGCATTTCCCGCTCGACGAGCATGCCCAGACGATTCTGCAATAACAGGAGCAGTAACAATACTTATATACTGTTATAAGGAAAAGCGAGCAGAGTAAATGAATAATTGGTGTATTACCTGTTCGGCTTTATTCTTTTCAAATGATGAAACAGCGTAACTGAAACGCACGTTTTCTCAGCAAAATGTCCGAGTTGCTGCTTCTATACGGTTTAAAAATATACAATCGGCGCAATTAAAGCTGCAGACTCGTTCTCTCTCCGTCGATTTCGATTTTAATGACTTCGAAAGCGCGTAAGTAGCAGGAACCCCCAAACGATGATCTAATTCGTTATCCTGTTATGCGTATGTCTGTCTCGATAACATAAATATCGAAAAGAAAGCAAATTTCACGAAAATAGGTACTGTATTGCAGTCAACTTTATAATATTCGTATTCGATAATATTTGTAAAAATCTATTATTCTTTATTGTGTGGAAAACCGAATGCGCAATATATGGCTTCGGATTGTTCTTGTAAATTTGCTTTGACTCGGGACAAATGTGACAAGGAGAAATAAGTGGGTTTTGATACGAAGATGCGCGTCTTATCTTACGTGAAATAATCAGTTATGTAAAAGTTACGGGTTACGGTGATGTATAGATAAATGCGTTTGGTTGAATAATAAATTGGATAGTCGGAAAGTCAGCATTAGAGAAAAGTGTAGTTTCCAATGATAAAGTAAGGTAAGTACGAATTTAGCTGTGATTTTCAAATTTCCAAGAATTTCGTCGCATATTCGTTGATGATAGTTTATGTAACACTTTAAAAGACAAAAAGATTGAGCAAAACCTTAAAAACACGTATATAGTTTTAAGAAGAAAATGACGGCAGTTCCGCACCAATTAAATCTTTTTTATACTATTAAAAAACATTTTATAAGTATGTGTTGGTGCAGAAAAAAATATTCATCTCTAAATATATCTGCCTTACGTTAGTGAAAAAAGAAGTAGTCTCGCTTGAACCATATAATACCTATATGCATCCAGGAACATGTAGACGCAAACAGCTCCAGTAGAGCGTCCGACTGTGTCGAGTAAAGCGCGGTGTCGACGTCCTCGCGAGAGGCGAGTCACATCACAGACTATTCGCTGAAATATCATTTTTCCTTTGCCATACAAATATTCATCGATTTTAAAAAAGTCAGCAACGACAAATTCATGAAAATTCAAATTCAAATTAAAACAGTCATCTATATCTGCTCTATACGTTTATTTCCAGCATCAGCGTATAGAAATCGCATCTGTTCGGTGCAATAGCACTAGATTCTCTCTCGCATAAACTCGCAAAAAGCCGAGTCTACAGTGTTCCGCCAAGCGTTACGGACAAAGAAAGCGAACTTTATTAGTCATTAACGCGAGCTCGCGGCTGTGCTCGCGTGCTATAGAGTCAAGGCACATATATAAGTTGCACAAGGCGATTATGTGCGCCTTTCGCGCGCGCGAGCTACATTTTCCCCCCTGCAGAGCAAGCTTTGGATCGGGTTTATTAGATATTTTTTCAAGAGATTTTTGCAACAAACAAAGGAATCCGACAAAATATTTTGTTAGAAGACTATCTGCGTAACTGTCGTCAGATAGTATGATCTGCTGACGTTACATCGTTGTGGATTTTGTGCTCAAAAAAAAAAGAAGTGTGACTTCTTGAGTAATGAGAATTAAGTACGTTGAATAACTGAGTCTTAGAGTCTTCTTCGGCGCTGCGTACTGTCGATCGATTTTATAAATAGCTGCAGCTCGTCGTGACAACTGAACAATCGAGTAAGTTATTTAACTTTCTGTTGAGCCGTTGACGATTTTTAAATGCGCGCGTCTAAAGTGGAACAAGTGCTCCTTGTCGCTTCTTGGAATATAATGTGCGAGATTAAGTGAATGAATGGGTGCAGCGGCCTACAGAAGGTATATAGGCGTCTTGCATATGAGTTTTTATGGTTCAATGATCCGAAACCACTTGCTCACATCCCATCCAGCGATTCATCGCACGTATACTGCACTTGATGAGCGTTGGATGAGGAGTTTATATTGGATTGACATATTTTTTATTTAATAAAGACTGATTGACCTGATAAGCAATCAATGGTATCATCATCTTTTTTTAACTTGCATGTGTTGAGTCATAATGTTGCTTCGCAAATTATTTGGAACAACATCGAGCGTTGATGGTATCAAGTATATATAGGCTGGACTAGATACGGGAGAAAATTTTAATAATACTCGAATTTGAAACTGGCGCCATCTAGCTATAACAGTTTCAGACGAAGGTTTCAGAAGCTTATTCTGCATTTACTTTACACGCATACTGAAGCTTTGACCAATGATAAGTTTATACTAACGGAAAGAGATGCATCTTTATTGGTTGAAATTTAAAATAACTATTGCACATACTCGACTGTGAAATCAGCTGTAAAGCTCATCAGCTGATTACTGTTCTTATATGTTTTTAGGTGTGATTCGTATATATACCTATATATCATCTGTCAGTATCAACATGGTATACGCTAGTATCTTTGATTTCTATTGATTACTATTTTTATATTTTAGTTGATATATATATAAAATTTTGCGTATTGTAGCTGCATATAGTAAGTATTTAATTATTTTTACAAAGAGATCTATTTAATCTTGCATTTGTGTGATTAATTGTTTATGTGAATAACTAGTATAAGGAAATGGCAACAACAAGTGAAACAAGGAAGGAAGAAATGCAAGCAGATCAATCCTCTACAGATACACAGGAAGTGGACTCAAACTTGCGATGTGAATCTCCAAAACGAGGAAATACTTTATCTACCAGTACAAGTAGTTTTGAGGCTTTGGATCCACATGATCCTAATCTTAGTCGACTTGCTAATACCATGTTTCTCAAAACTAGTGAATATTTGCAAGAAGAGCTCACCGCTACTCATGCAGACTACAGATTATTAGAGCGAATGAACAAAGAGACTATTGCAAAGTATGCTGAACTTAAAACCATATCATCAAATGTTTCTCAGTCATTAGACCAACTCAATCAAAAATATAAAAAGCTGCAGCCTGTCTTGGACAATATAAATCAAATAGATGATAGTGTAACAAAATTGGAACAAGCAGCTTACAAACTCTTAGCGTACTCAAATAGGCTAGAAGCCAAATTTAAGGACATTGAAAAAGAGGGTAAAAAGTAAAGATGCATTGCACTGATAGGACTATATTATTGTTAAGATTATGGAAAAAGCATACTAAATCATGTGAAGCTCAATTTTTTAGCTAATGCACTATTTTGAACAAAGTTTTGTGATTTTAATGAAACTAAGAAAAATTCGCATTTAATATACTCATAATCTAATTTAGATTTTATTGTGTAGAATATTAATATAATCTATTTATTTGAAATAAAAAATTGTAAACTTTATATTATTTAAATTCATTCAATTGATAATTTATTCTTTTCATAATTCTTGAATAATATACTAATCTAAATTATTTTTATTATAATCAACGACATGACTACTTTTTTTTATTATAATGTATAATGTAATTACTTGAACAGTATAGGAGATAAAATAAAAAGCATAAATATTTTTAAAGATTGATATTTATTATTGGCTGTTTAAATCATGTGGTATGAATTATTACCTTCAATATTTCATTGTCTATTTGTCTATAATTCAAGTAACAATAATTTAATACTTCAACAAAACGAGGCGTACAAAAAGTGTATTTAAAAATTATATAGCTTTTACACGAATCGCATTCCTAATCATTCTGACTACATTTTTTTTGCTAATTTATGGTAATACAATAGAAATTCCTTATAATGCTATAATTCAGACCTTTCATTCGTTTCACAATCCTAACATGTTATGTTATGTTTTTGTCATATAGCATTTTCAAGACACTGTATGGTATATGCATAAGTATCAGTTAATCAAGGAAACACAAAAGTTAAATATGACTAATCTGTCACTATTTTTCATTATTTCTCTAATAAGAAAATATGGATTAAGAACCTACAGTTGTTAAACAACAATAAAATACATAAATTGATAATAATTAGTTCTGCAAATAGATGCGTTAGTTAGTCATTTTGATGGCTTATATTTTGTTCCCCTATAAATAATTTTATCAAATATTTTAAGTTAAAAGAAAAGAGGTATGTATTCTAGTATTTTAAACTACTTGTAAAATGTATAGAAATACAATTTTGTTAATTTCAATCAAATATTTCAGTTGTCATAATCAATCACTTTTCTAAAACGAATTATTCTCAAACATAGTTAATTGGACAACGAATAATTTTTACAGACTTAACTTGAGGAACTTGTTACATAAATGTAAAAAATAAAATATATTTGCATTAAATTCTTGTTGAAATCAAAGTGGTGTCAGGTTCTCTTTCTTTAATGAAAAGAATTGCAGTTATTTTCAGTTTTAGTTACAACTGTTTTGAACGTGTACGTACAAAAGAGGTTTCATGTGTACATAATTAAAAATCATCTATACTTCTTTTAAAAATTTCTTTCTGAAAAATAAAAAAATTAACTTGCTATAAAAAATTTAAAACATTTTGTAACTAAACTGTTTAGTAAACCAATCTTATAAGTCACTAACAAATAGTTCAAAAGCAATTAATTTGATAAATTAATTTGGTCTCATAATTGTCAGAAGTGTTTGTAATTACCAAGTAATGTGTATCATATAATAATATGTGACATAGAGTTCTCATTTTTTCAGCAGATGGACACTTGGCAGTCTTATATTTTACTGCCTATCTAGAATTTAAGTTCTTACAATTGAACAGACTATAATCTCTCTTGGTTATCAATCTAAATATTTATGTAAAGTAGTCTATCAATAAAGTAAGAATTGAATTGTATCTATTTACGTCCATATTTTATCTGCAGTATAAGAGAAATTAATTAAACCTGAGTTTCACTTTGTGGTAAAAATTGGTTTATCACCAAGAGATACATATTCTTCTCATATAAAGTGAAGTGATAAATCCTGAGTAAACAATGCTTCCTTGCAGTGCTTTCATGTTCTGCTAAGCTTCCAAACAACATATTCATTGAAGTTTAACAATCCAAGAAATTTCCAGCCATCAACAATTCCAGAGCGATTTCTGGAGCAATGGGAAATTCTGGAATCTCTGTGCTACTGTTTGTGTATCTTACTTTGTACGTAAAGTACATGCAAACTTTTTGAAGAACATGTGATCTATTAACATAATATTGTTGTATTATAATTGTGCTTAGTTAAATAAAAATATATTTGGTTACATTTACTTGATATTTCATACATAATCTTAGAATTTAATAATACTCACGGTATTTCTCTAAAGTTAACCTCATTAGCTTCGTTCTCAGCAAACTGACCAGGACCACTCAACATAGCCTTTATAGTACCACTTGTTAAAGCATGCTCTCTTTTAACAATAAATTCATGACCATCACTGCTAACCAATTTCACATACATAGCATCAGGTCCTTCGCATCCACCGTATACTGGTCCAGTTTCCTGTTAAATGTACTTTTATATACAAAAGACTATTATTTTATTAAAAGCAATCATTAAATAGAAGCATACCCTTTCTCCTTGCATGTTCACGTCTCCAGACATTTTGTCTTGTTTGTATTCTGTTTAATTTAAAAAATAATAGATTATATAAAAATGAATATTTTGATGTGACATTGCTAGATTTTAATATTAAAACATATTCTTAATATGCAAGCAAATATGAATCTAGTTAACAATACAACTAGAGATTCAAGAAAAAAGAGTTATCGATATCTTTCCAAAGTATAATTTTTCAACTATTTTCAACAAATGTAGTCTCCAAAGTTAATAATACATTTGCTAATATCTAAATATGTTTTTAGGATTATTTGCATTTACTCAAATTACAAGATATTATTGGAGATTCTCTCAAATATGCAAAAATTCATGAAAAATACTTGCCTAATAGAATGACCAGTTGCAAAAAATTGGGGTTTCTTCTAACTCCAATGCCAATGATAATGTTAATTTTCAAGGATAAATAAGTATGACCAGCAATAACAGCAATGGAGTTTCAGTCACTGACGAGTACACTCATGGTCATGAAGTTTGCAATAATTATCTGCGAGATTCGATGTGCCTGAAGCTCCCCCTACCGTGAAAAATCGAAGTTATCGAAGTTTTGGTCATCAAAAACGCGCGAAAGCAGAAAACCATCAGAATAAAGTTTTTATTCTGTTATATTGTTGTAAATTATAAATTTTTTTGTTGAGATTCTTATTTCATTTTTACTATACATTAAACATCTATATATGAAAGTTCTAATTAAATATAACATTGTTTAAAACCGTTTGTTATATAGATAACCTATATATTATACATTATGGATAAAGAAAACGAAAATGAACTTTTTTTAAACATAAGCAACGAAAGTGATTCGGGAATGTAAATAAAAATAATAGAAACAATATTTCAAATTTTAATAAGTGTAATTTAAAAAATTTAATTTTTTTTCAGACAAACATTGAATCCAGCAGAAATAGAAGAATTATTTAAATTGGCTAACATTGAGAGCTTAGAAGTAAATCCAATAGTACAAAGTCTGTTTTCTTCAGTACCTGTTGATATAGAAACTAGTGAGTATAAAGCATTGGAGCTGGATGAACATTTATTGGAGGCTTTGAAAATTGGAGATACGTAAGAGCTTCTATTGTTACACAATTTTTTTTTAGTGTAATAATTTATAGTAACAGAAATTGACTTTCATTTAACTATTTATATAGCCTTACCTTTAGAGGAGAAAAAGATGAACCTGTTGTTTTGTGTAGTAGTACAAGGACATATGAACTTAAGGAAGCTGAAACATCGAATACATGTCTGTTAGTTCCAAATTTAAAGTGCTCAACTGAGACAATAGTTGAGGGAATAGAAGGACATGTATGTGAGCAGGTTGAAGTAAAAGGTGTATTTAGCAAATATCTTGAAGTAAGTTTTCAAGCATCTTAAAAAAACTTTGTGAGGCTTCTATTTAAAAAATTTAAATTACTTTAACAAATTTTAATATCTATAGGTCAGAGAAATAAGTCCTAAATTAAGTAAACTTCAGACATTATTAGAACCATCATCATTCAGAGGGTTGGAGTATGAGAAACTAATAGATAGTTCAAGTTTTTATGACTGGGAGAGAATACAAAATAATATTCAAGCTAGCGATGGAGAAATATTGAAAGCACTACCAGAATTTTTAATAGCTCAAATAGATGGTACCTTATTTAATCAATGTAATTTGTTTTGATGTATAACTGATTACTTTCATTTATTTTTCATTTATTTTTGTTTCAGGTTATTATCGTCTTATTTCATTTGAGTTTGAAGCTAAAGCTGTACCACTTATGCTAGATTTAATGGAAGAAAACTCATGGGAAATTGATGAAATAAACAAAGATATTTCATATGAATCTTTGAGTGAAATTATTCCAGAGTCAGTTTTTGAGTTACTTTTCAAGAAATATACAGATCCAAGCACAAAAACAACAGAAGATGGAACACAATTGTACAAGTACAATGAAGCAAAGTCAAGTAGACTCTTGGCACAAATACTATTGACTGCTTGTCCATCAAATAGTTATAATGATTTTATGGAAGCTTGGAAAATTGGAAGCCCTGACAACATACAACCAAAAGAAGAATATCTCTATGGTGTAGCTATTGTTATTCACAATAGCCAAGCCATGAGAAAGGAAATTATATTGTATCCTGAGTCAAATTTGCCTGATAATATTCATAAAAGGTTGAGTGAACTTTTCAAAATAAAGGAAAAGTGGACAGTACAAGAAATCACTCCTTATATATCGTAAGTCTCTGAGATAATTTTAATTTTTGTAGAAAAAAAAACAATAAATAATCTATCCGTAATTATTTTTCACGACAGGAAATTTGCTACAAGAAAGCAAGATGTAAATGCTATTTTGACTAAATATGCAAGACCATCTACAGTAAATGGTGTTAAGTATTATTGTTCAAAGCATGGTAAATAATCAAAAGTTACATAGTCATAGGAAAAAATATGTATATTTGTATAAATAAAACAGTTTGATATCTTCTTAATTAGTAACTGCATTATTTCATTTGCTAAAACAAAATTCTGTGATTTTAAATTAAGCATAAATTATTTTTAATTATTATGTTTCATTGTTAAAAATGACTGAAAAATCGAACTTAAAATCAGAAGTGTAATTTATTTACTGAAATATAATAGTTAATAATTGTTATAATCATACATCATTACATTTACACAAATTTACAAATACCGTTAAACGAGATGACAATTTTTTAGTTTCTCTATCACGATTAATAAAATGAGTATTAAATTTTAAATTTTATAAATGCATTCACTTGTACAATCACATTATGAGAAACTGAAATTATACAAAATCTATGCTAGCATATGTCAATTAATATATGTATGTATATAAGACGTTTATTAATTAACAGTGCTTGACTTTGAATAGTTTGTTTCAATGCAATTTATTGTGCTTATTCGTGTGTACTAATACAGTTAAGCGATGAGTTATACTTCGCGTATTTTTTTCTTTTTCTAAATTTTGTCTCTCGTTCTTGGCAGAAAATATTGCTTTGTATAATTCATCGATGACAAAGCACCTTAATATATCATATATGAGCTAATTAGATGATGCTATTCCGTCGCAAAGGGATGATAAATTGTAAAATGTGTGCCTTGATAGGAACTGATGCATACTGCCAAAAATGACTGTTCATATCTGTTTCTGTTTTTTTATTCCCTGAATTTTATATAAAACATCCCGTATAAACGTCACAAGCCAGTACGAATTGCTAATTGATTACTTAAGTAGAAATAGAACATTCAGTCACACTCTATACATCATGTATATAATCGATTTTGCACAGCGCATATTTAATAATTTTTTTCTATACGTCTATGCAATATTTGTGTGCGTATCATCACACGTTGTTAGGAAATAGACTATCGAATTATGAACTGGATTAAAAAAAAACCACTGTAAAGTTATCGATTCTACAATATTTATGACGAACTAAATTGTGATCGCACTATCGTAATCGCAAACGTCTCGTTTTTCGTTTTAAATATACAAATGCAGATTTATACAATATAACTTCGTACATATAATAATATTCAACTGACTATCAACGACAGGTGACGCGAGGTAACAAATGACCGCGACTTAAAGTCAATCAAATACGTAATACATATTATAGCGAATATTGCATCTATCGGCATATCAACGTTTTTCATGATTATAATTTTATATTTGCGTCTAGAATAAAAAATAAAAAAGAGAATTATAAAAAATAAACACGTTCGAACAACATTTTGTACGTCACCTAATAATTGATGTCGTTATGTATATAATTTATATAACAAATATCGCAACGGTAATTCTAAAGCTTTGGAGTCGCGATTTCAATATAGTATCCGTGACTTAAATTATCTTTATCGATTTAATTATCGCTAATGAATACTGTCCTATGTATAAGTACGTTTTTCCTTTTTGTTTTAAAGATAGAGAGATAAAATTTTGTCCGATCGACAAATGAAACAAATCGTGATCAATGTTTAGATGACTGGAGAGCAAATGTAAGCGTCAAGGAGCGTGTACTCTTTGCAAAAAAGACGATCGGTAACTTTTCGCCCAGTTTATAATATTTACAATATATATTGCTTTGAACGAAATCAAAAAAATCTCGAAGCACTTTGCAAAAATACATTAGAATAACAAAAGAGAAAATGAAAAAGAATGAAAACGAAAAGTTTTACGGTGTATATTTAAGACTGAAATTTAGCAATTGAGTAAATTTCCAACATTAATCTAATGTATTTTTCTTTGATTCCGAAACATGGAGTTCGATTGACAAATTTGTCAATATTCATGTCCATCATTTAAGCGCGATGATTTTCCTGAAAAAACAAGGCCTCATCGTTAGCTATCATTCGTCTGGAGTTCTTTGCCTAGTTTATTATTAAAGACGGAGGATTGGCTGATGTCAGTTGCCATTGAAGTTTGATGTTGGTGAATAATTGGCGTCTTTGTTTGAACAATGCTGCAGGTGACCGGAACAACAGGTGGAAGATTCATCGAGTTCCCGGTATTGCAAGATAGTGACGGTCGCTTTCTCTCGAGACTGTTAGTTGCCATTTGTCGTCTTGTCGTTGAATTACGCTCTAGGCTATTAACCATATGATGTCGTCGCTCCAAGCTTGACATCGTGCTACCATCCGGCTGAACACCCTGCGAGTCAAAATTTTTAAGTTAAAAAAAAATTTGATTAGATAAACAGGGAATTACGTAAAACTAAAATTACTTGAGTGCCTCGATCTACGGATTGTCCCATTCTATGTAAAAGATCTCCGCTCTGACTTTGTCTGAACGCAGGATTCTGCTGTCTTTCGCTAGATTGACTTCTTCTAAGCAATTGCTCGCCTGATTGACTCGAGCGCATGCGGCACTCTTGTCCAGAGTTTCTAGAATTGGACATTTCATTATGCCTCTGGCAAATTTGGCTATCCACATAGGGGAACCGAATCCGAATTGAGTCTATTACGTCTAGCAAATTTTTAGCATCCATTGCTAAGATATGAGCGGCTGACAGCATACCCCTATAAAAAATACACATTTGGTGATCTGTATAGATATTAGCAGGTCAACGGATCATACAAGTCATGGTTACATACTTGCGATATTCAGCATCAAGTGTCGTGGCGCTATAGTTTTGTGCCAGCTTCATAGCTGTAACGAGCTCGCCCATATCCTTGCTCAGTACCTTGTGAGCCATCTCGACTTCTCGATGGGCGGTCACAGGAAGTATTTCAACGAGAGCATCGACGGAAGAAAGAAGTGCCCGCAACTCAATACCAACTCGTCTGACGAGCTCTAGGTACTGGTCAGCTCGGCTCTGCTGCACACCCTGTGATAAGGACATCACAGCTCTAACAACGCTGGTGGTACAATCGTAGACCCGGTCGTTTGTTCTGTCTAAGTCTGCGGTTGGCGTTGGTTCCATTTTCTATAAAATATATACGAAATGAATCAGGATTTTTTACTGATTGCAAATGTGTAATATCACACTCGATTCACCTTGACTACAATAACTTTATCGGAGCCTTTATCAGAGCCAAGAGATCCTGTATTCGTGGTATGAAGTTCGTGATTAGGTGATTGTGTGACAGACCGTGGAACAGGTGGACTTGCACTCTCATCACCACTCGTTGCAATCGAAAGACGTTTCTTCAAAAAAAAAAAAAAAATATTGATTATTTTAATTTTGTAAAGAATATAGAGTGCATTGAATTAATATAAGGAAATGTTAAAAAGATTGATTACCTCCTCTCTTGCAAGCCACCGGCTATCTTCTTCGGACTGACGTTGTTGCTCTAGCAAACGTTTTTCCAAAAACTGTTGCTCGTCTTCGACACGTGGATTAAAATCGCCTGAGCTCTCAAACATTTGAGACTGTGCATTTCTCTGTAATAAAAAGAAAAACAGATTAAAACACATTCAACAAAATTATTTAAGAGCTAAGTTTGCAATAAATCTAATTAAAACTAAAATGTTATTTACGATAAACTTTACAATGTACATGGAAACTTAAATTAGGATTAAATGTCGTATATGTATGTATTTACATAGTTTAAAAAAAAATTAAAGAGATGCTCCACTTCTTGCAAACCATTTAATCTTATTCATGCAGGTGTATAAACATCTTATGCAAACCTATTGCAAATTCTAAATAAAATAGTGCTACTGAAATAATTATTTTGTAAAGTAATAATAAATCTTGCAATTCTACTATTAAATTATAAAAGGAATCGTTAGTACATGATTGTATATAAATAACGAAAATAAATTCCTTAAGGAAATTTGAATGGTTATGAAAATTTAAATAGACAAAATATGAAAATATTTTTTAAAGTATGTAAGCATTACAATATTTGTATTTTAAAATAAATAAATAATAATAATCACGATTCATTTGGACTATATTTATATGATTTGCGCCAATCTCCAAATCTCCTTATAAAACGAAAAAGTGAAAAAAATCAGAAAGTATATGTGAATGGAACAAAAAAATCAATAAGCAAATTGAACAACCTCAGTACTCAAGTGTTAAGAAAGATAATTAATAAAAGATGAACCAAGACCAAACTCAAGAAAAAAAGGGAATGTGCTGCCAGAAGGCAAAAACAAAATCACCACTAAGAAAACTAAAACAAAAAAGAATAAAACGGCAACCCGGTCAGAGTGCAATTCTACAATACAGTTCTTGCATGTATCCTGATCTGGAAATCCAATTTCCACCAATTCAGCAAAATTGTCTTCAACCAAGGTAGCATAAAAACCAACGACATCAAAAAAACAATCGCAACTATTGACTACACAACAATTTTCATTCCCGAAACTCATGGTCATTCCAAACTGACAAACAGAGAAGAGCCACTGCAAACCTGCTGCTGCTCATGTTGCTGCTGTACGTCCTCGATCGCTCCCTCGCCAAACCCATTGCTATCCTTCCCGTTCTCCGCAGTAGAACAACCTTGAGAGTTTACACTAATAGCTGTGGCGTTGGATACGAATACCTTGCCCACTTGAGGCATGGCTGACTGTCTCGTTTGCGCAGCGTAGTGTGTCTGTACAACTGGATGGTGAGCGTAACTCGTGCATTGTTGTTGCTGTTGCTGCAGCTTCTGAGCTTGGACTACGGAAGTTGGAGTCGCATGAACCGTGTAAATTGGGGCAGATGAATTCTGCCGCTGATAGTTCTGTGAGAACTGCGAGTACTGAGAGACATTCGAGTAGATTTGCTGCTGCTGCTGCTGGTAGTTCTGGGGATACATGGCCTGCGACTGGTAGGCAGGAGCCACGGTGTTATTCATATAATTAACGCCTCGAGTGTTCTGCATATAGCTACCACTTTGCTCGGAGGCCACAGCAGATTGTGTACGAAATTTCATTACAGGCCCGTATAGGTTCTCTGGGGTGGCAGCGGTTGTGCAAGAGGAGGAAGAGGAGATGGCAGTTGCAGAACTGCTGCTGGGGCAAGAAGATTGACCGAGTTCAAGACTTGACGGACCAAAATTTTGCTCAGGTGGACAAGCTTCGGCAAAGTTGCCTGCCAGGCTTGGGCTTTGGCTGAGATTACCCACGATGACCGAGCTTTGACTGAAGTTCGCCACGGGGCCATATATCTCGACACCAGCAGCTTGCGCAGCACAAGACGAAGCTACCGAGAATTTCTGCACAGGCGAGTATAAGTCGCCCGTGACGCTACCGACAGTTGCTTTCTGATTTGGGTATAAGCCGCTCTGTTGTAGCTCTTTGATTTGCTGATTAGACTGTGACTGTTTACGTGCAACATTAGGACTCTGGCTCTGAACTGACTCGGATATGCTGAGATTCGATAGGAAGGAGGAAATGGTATCGGAAGATTCAATTGAGTCAAGGTTTGATTCAGAAAGAGTAGCTGAGTGCTCGGAGGTATGAGAAGTCTGAACTTCGGAGGTGGGTAAAAGAGCCTCAGCAAAGGGCAGATCGGAGACGATGGCCGTGGTCAGGACCTTATCTTCATCCTGAAACTGCACGGCCAGCGAATTGAAGGGAGTCGCGGGGGTCGTGTACACCGAGGGACATACCCCTCGTGCCTGGCTTTCCTTCATCAGCTGGGCAAGCACCTCCGGACTCTGAGCGACGATATACGTGGATACCGGAGCAGATAAATCCGATTGATCCGGTGTTGTGCTAGATCCCTGTCGACTCAAACCCGCCGGTTTCACTCCTGTTGGCTGGACTTCATCACCTCCCACTGAAATATTTTTCCTATCATTCAAAATTCCAAGATAATTTGTATAGCAACAGAGAAAATATTCTTACCCCATGACATAGCTTGCACTCTTCGAGTTTCTCTACGAACGCTCTCTTGTTGTTGATGTCGTTCTTCGATGAGAATTTCACTGAAAAGACAAAATGATATCGTAACGAACACCATTGCAAAAGTAAAGTGAAGTTGAAACAATGAAATACTCACTGTAAATTTTCTCGAATATCTTTGAAAGTCGGCCTCTTACTTGGTTCGTAGCTCCAACACTGGGACATAAGCGAGTATAGTCTTGGGGGGCAATGACTTGGCAAAGCTAATCTCTCTCCGTTCTCCAATTTACCGATAACTTCGTTGTTCTTCACCCCTTGGAAGGGCTTAACTCCGAACATCAATATTTCCCACATACAAACACCTGCCAAAAATGTCGACAAGGAAATCAATAAATGAAGCTCAATAACTACTCTAAATAAAAAAATGAAAATAACAATAGAAGAAGGGCAAAGAAAGAAATGATTTCAAACTCACCAAACATCCATACGTCGGAGGAAGTGGTGAATCTACGAAAATTTATGCTCTCCGGTGCCATCCACTTAATGGGAAGCTTACATTTGCTAGCGGTATAATAGCTTTGGTCTTCGACCCAGCGACTGAGACCAAAATCGGCGAGCTTGACACAGTTATGTGCAGAGACGAGGACGTTACGTGCAGCGATGTCCCGGTGGACAAACTTCTTGCTTTCGAGATATGATAGAGCAGTGCTTAGTTGGAACGTGTAGAGAAGAAGAGTAGCAAGATCGAGTCGGTGTTTATTGGACTGAAGGTAGGCACGCATCTCGCCAAGCTTTGCAAGCTCCATTACTAACCATATTGGAGCTTCTGAGCAGACGCCGATCAAGCGAATTATATGTGGATGCTCAAACTGTTGCATTATGTCTGAAAAAAGAATAGAATATTTTGGAGCAATTCGTCAATAATATTATTTTTTTGCAATCGATCAAAAACATGAAAATACTCACAAGCTTCTTCAAGAAACTTTTCAGAAGTTGCCAGATCTGCATCAACTTTACAAGTTTTAACAGCCACTGGTATAGTTTGACCATCCCGTCCCTTATAAGAACCTTTATGAACATTTCCAAATTGTCCCTCACCAATTATTTCTCCCAATTCAACTTGATTCCTAACGATTTCATAATCACGAGCTGGAAATAAACAAAAGATATGAATTAAAATACACCCGAAAATGGTTATGATTTACATCTGGATTAGTATAAAAATCAGAATGCTTACTAGCTGGTGTAGAGTAGTCTCCCTCTTCATCGACTATTTCTGCATAATCTTCAGATAATATTGTTCCAGTCTTTCCAGCATTCTTTTCTGGACTTTCAGTACCTTCTTGTCTATACTTTGGTGGATGAGCATCTAAAAGAATATCGAAAACCAATAAGTAAAACATTTTAAGATGAAATTTGATGGAATCAAAATTAAGAAAACTACAAACCTTTGCAAGGGCAGGGATAGTTTTTCCAAGAAGCAGCTTAAAGCGTAAATAATTGGACTTAGTAGTGTTAAATTATCATTAGATTTTGAAATAATGAAACATTAAAATTTATTTTTAGTAGGTTTAGTATTGTCTTCATAATCAAAATTATATAATACGAATTCATTCGCGTATTATACCCATACTTTAGTCTGTACGATTAATGTAAAGTTATTAGAAGAAAAAGTTATTGTAGTTAGATATCCCTCGCCAAATTATTAAGTAATCACCTTTTCTATTCCATAGCGAAGTATTGCTTCCCGTCATCAATCTGCAGTAACCGTCAATCAAATCAGCAAGGCTCTCAGCCTGATCAAGACTCGAACAAATAATACTGAGGGTTTCGGAGGCACCGGCCACTCTGAGTTTGATGCACGCCTTTGCGTGTTCTTTGCAGTCAGAGACGAGGGTCTGAATCGACTGAATTTTCGTAAACTCTGCCATCCTCGTTGGCTGTCGAAAATGATATTCAAAAGATCGTGGAAGATGCACATGGTTAATTGTTATTTCTAGCGCTGTTTTTAAAAATAATGGTGTCATACTTACAACCGAGCCACCGCGATGAGCCATACACGATATACCGAGATCTGGACCAATGACTAGTTCTACAGGAATAGACCAACTCGTCTGAAAACAACGTACAAGAGCTTAGCGATTACTCTTATATTCTTATGTATGCTACATTTAACAGCAGAAAAATCCAGTCGACTTACTCCCAAGGCGCAGATAAACCTTTCCTGATCGAACCTGTAATGGGCTCGGAGAAGCTCGAAAAACTTGTACATGCACTCGAGCTCCGATAGTGCGGCTACTTTTTTGAAATGCTGCTGTATGAGCTTCCGTAAAGCTTTCGGCTTCATGCCATTCAGTACGGAGCGTGGCAAGAATTTGTGCAGTCCCACCTGTAAATCAAGTGGTTGTAGATAAGTCAATTGTCTTCGCGAATCGAAGTATCTGAATGCCTCTTCATTGACTTTGTGTATTACGTACCTCTCGTTCCAAATACTCCAAATTGCTCTTCTTGTCGAGAGCTATCTGCGGCATGTCTTTGAAGAAGTATCGAATTTCCAAGCAGCATAGCTGAACTGCAACCTCCTGGTCCAGTGTAGCATGATTCGCGGTCAAGTAGTCATTTCGCACCTAGAATGAAGCGTTTCGTAAGAACACAGTAGACTTTTCATTGCGCTTTCAAATCTCAAGGTCGTTGAATCACCTGATCATAATAGTAGTAGAACGTCACTTTGTCTTTCTCGTAGAGATCGTTTAAGTTCTGTGGTAGGTATCGCACTCTTAATTCATACCTCCACTCGCTGTGCGGATGCTTCTTCTCATATTTTTCTTGCACCTGTAATCATTAAACAAACAATGAATAAATATAGCCAAACGATAATGAAAAAAATAAATAAATAATTCGTATACACATGCCTGGTACATAGTCGTGTCCTGGTGTAACCAGTAACTCTCACCGGAGCCCGGATGATGTAACCTCATGGCGTAGAGGTTCCTGTAGTGTCTCGTTCCGGCCGCCAGTCTACTGGTGACCAGCGATATGATTCCCTTGACGTCAATGGCGTCGCCGAATTTGACCACGTTGAAGCCGCCTGTGATGAAAAATCCATCAATCGTATACATAATAAAACAATTATAATTAAAAATTTATTTAGAAAAGTGCAATATTGTTTTATTGACATTTACGCAGCCACACATTTACGCACATCGAATTATCATGAGGTATTATAAGTGAGTCTGATTGATTATAAAGCAGCTGTTACGAGGTTACATTTACTTTGAAACCTTCCTCGACTGTTACACTCGAGGTATAGGCAATTGAAAACCGATAAATTAACACAGACTCATACATCATACGCTATTAATAATATTTATTCATGCATAGTTCAGAAGTTATTATGTGTGCATTTAAATAACGTAACAATGAATCCTATATAGTCTACTTTTCATTCATCCATTCATTCGGCCACAACAAAAGAATCTATAACCACGATCCAAGATCAACGCCCCACTTTTTTTCAATGAAGCTCGAGAGACTGTCCTAAATAATAAAAATTAATTCCCATGCATACGCGACTTAATCTCAACCATCATGAATTCTATTAGTTTATTCAAGTCCCCCCTTGGCGTTAAGAAGGGAATCAGGTCCTAATGCATCAGATTTAACGAGAGAATATAATGCAATAGAATATATACCATTGGGAAGGTGAACTTTGAGGGTCGCTTTGTCCATGGGGGTGGGCGATCCATGGGGAGGTGTATTTCTGCCACCCTGTACCCCACCGAGACCGCCACCTCCGCCGCCGCTGCCATCGCCTCCAGCGCTCATCCCCTCATGGCTGAAAAAAATATTACTTCTTTAAGATAATTATATTTATTATAGTTATAGTTTATATTTCATCATTATATTATAGTCTTATAATATAGAATAATATGCCATTTAAAAATAATCTCTGAATGACAAATCGAAATTGCAAGCCCACGTAGACGTACTATAAAATAAAGGGACAGTGCATCTCCGCATCAGTGACGTCGATTATTCATCGCATGTGTATGCGCGCATATAATAAACACAACGCTTCGACGTCCACCATAAAATTCTTTTGTTCGATGAGGAAACGCTGCAGAAAAAGAGCGTGGAGAGAAATGCCCTCGAATTATTACCGACGAAAAAAAAATCGCTGTATAGCGACGGCGATGACTCGTCGCGCACTGCTGCAGCAATCTCGCGAAGGACAATGCGTGCGAGTGTACCCTGACGTCAGAGCTGATGATCTAACGGCTGTGCTGTATGTGACGCTCAAAATCTCCTTACTGTTCTGCTGTCTATATAGATTCGGTTTGTAGGTGTGAGAGCTTTTTTTATGCGGAAATACACAATCTAATTTGATTCTAGGTTTTTCTTCTTGGCGTAATGCGAATCTAACGATTTTTTTTGCGCTTCTTACGGTTTTAATCGCAAGATTGAATGGCGATGTCAGTTTACATTGTGTTATAATTACGAGAATTTTACTGGGAATTTAATGAGTTGAAATAGAGAAACAGTGTAATAATAATATGAAATTTGAATACAATGATGTTAATCGTTGATTGCACAAAGCTGACAAAAAACAATAACTATTGTTTAAGGGGAATTTAGATTGATTAAAAAAATTATTAAAAGAATCATCTGCAGACTACGTGTTATTCATAAATTTTTAAACATTGCTACGGTATGCATATTTGCAGATAATCTATAATGTCAAACATTCAAGATTTTGTAATTAATTTGAAAATTTACGAACTTATGATAAGCAGCATAAGTACTTAACAAAATAATTGAAAGCTGGTTCGACTGAGTCTCAATAGTTGGCAAACGATGACACATCGAGGGCATACTTAAGTCGCGGTTATCGAACCTATATGTATTACTCACTGGTGCACACTGTGTGCAATTAACCACTTATATATATTTATTCCTTCACAAACTAATTTTGTGCTTAATGAGCTTGCATAAATTTACGCATATATAATTATTTAATAGCATAAACATACATTCGCGTAGAACTAAACAAATTAAACTCCGGACAAATAAACATATTTATACCTCAACGAAAATTATGTAAGTAAAGGACGGAAAATCACTTGAGAACGAGTCCACAGTTATTCTACGAAATTCAAAGCACAAACGACATGTTCCTCTCGAAAAGCGACAGAAAATATACGCGGCGAGCTTCTCGTTGTGGAAAACGCGAGCAAAGGTAACGCGACACTTTGTACACACATTCGCGTCATTAGCGAGAGACGCGAACGCCTCCTCGCCGCGGGAAAAGCTGCGCTCTCCAGCACACCTGCCGCGCAAGCGCAATTACGCGGCAGCTGTGGATTATTTACGTATATGTATACACGAGCGTACATATATAAAAGTTTACTTATAATAGAACGTTGCGTACTGGTTATAATTTTTAACAATTTTTCAAATTGCGCGTATATTCAGTCTTAGAGGATGTGTGAAAGAATTCGTTAAAAAAAACCTAAGTTTAACGTTCCAATTTGTCTGTTCATTAAACTCTATTTTTGGATTCTTGAGCAATTATATATTTTTAATTGTCCTTGACATTTTACTAAATAAATCTTTTATGTGCCGTCACAGACAAGACAAAACAGAAAATCTCGCAAGTTTTCCAAAATCCAGTTTAATAAGGACGCAGCTCCGCTCACAGAGTCGTAAAAAAGAATGCACAGAAAGCGCCTGCATATCCGGACAAGAGCAGCTATATACATACAATATGCAGGCTGTATTTATGAAATTACAATGCGCGGCTGGGCCGTTGCACTGCAGCGATGCAGATGGAACACCGGCAGCGTGACGCGATATCTTTATGCGGTTTTGCGCACTCGCCTGCGTATACTTACAAACCATCAGGATACGCGGGCTTTTCTTCTTTCTTTGCAATGCTGATGGACACTTTGTGCGTTTTACATTTTTCGGATTTACTGCAAATCGCTTGTATCTCATGTACATTATCAATACACGCAATTTTGACAGATTCACTAAAAAGCCGCTTGACTCATAAACATCCCAACGGTTGCTTTCCAGGTCAATGTCTCGAACAATCACCGAGGCACTTTAAGTCTGATGACTTGCTGCGCTATACTGTGCGCTAACTCCGCTTTACAATATACCACTGCAGACTCTCTCATTCTCGCGCTCGAACGATATACATATATCACGTCAACGTCTTTCACTTGGTTTCGTCAAAATCGAGCACTTATTTACGTATTTCTCATTCTGGAATCACGAGAGAACGTCCTTCACACATGAATGTGCATATAGGAGGAAAAGTTCACGATGCGAGACCGCAGATAAAATTGTAATGCTGGCGATACCTCGAGAACTGACCAACGCAAAACAATTCTCTGTGAGAAAACTAAAGTCGAGCCTACTTTCGATCAGTCGAAGCTAAGAAACAAAACAAAAAGGAAACTATTAAAAATATCTACACTTATGAAAAAGTTGTTTGTTTTGTCCCTCGTGGAATCGTACAAACGCAGACTTGAGAGACGCTCGGTCGCTAACTGTTCGCCTTACAATGCGCACTCGTCATGTGTTCCGAAGGCTGCGCGAAAAAAGCTTCTCATTGACAATTGATGCCAGCAGAGAAAACTAAGTAGCGCAATTGTCGACGCCGTAGCTGTCGGCGACGTGTGATTTCTTTTTAGCTCTTCCGAGCGCCGCGCGAGAAGCACTGCAATATATTATGTCCGTGAGTAAATAGAACATCTCTTTCACTCGTGCAGCGAATTGAATGCCTTTATTACTCTGAGAAGAAAACGAGGAACTCAAGCAGAGATTTAACGGCGCTTCTCTGCAAATAACAGCGTTCCGAGCGTTCGATTGAAAATTAAGCGAAATGATCGCTCAGCCGGAAAATTGCGCGAAAGCATATGCGGGCTTATTACTATGATAATGAGCGAAAAGCTCGTGTCGAGTAAGTAGGTAATGAAATTTACTATAAATCTACGTACGTTGCTTATCTATTATCAATGTATATATACGGGCTTGACATATGCCTGCAGTAATTTACAGGAGGGGGGGGGGGGAAAGTCGAAATTTTTGTCGCGAATAATTCCAAAAAGAAGATAACAACAACCCGAGCAATATATGCCTTAACTCGAATTAAGAGCGAGAGGCGACAGTGGCATTTGTCGCGACAGTCTATACGCACGTTCGGTGTCTCGTCGAAGCTGATGCAGCTGATGTCATGAATATCCTTGCCTCTGAAGCCTCTTGTATATAAGTATTATTATGGCAGTAATCGATCCACACACGCGACATTTGATCTGCGCATCGCTGCGAAAATCTCGAGTACGTGTGTGACATCGAATTCGTACGTGCGAATATCAGCTATAGCTTTTTTTACGCTGCGAGGCTTTTTCGCCTCTCTTTTGAAAAAAAAGGCTACGTGTGAGAGACGAGACGAGGCTGCTATATCGGAAATTGTGGTGAGCTTTGTGTGGTGCCCATTGACGGAGTTGGTGAAAAAAGTGGAAGTAATGCATTGTTCTGTATATTGCGAAAACAAATTTTTTGTCAAATAAAAAAACCTGTATGTATAGACGTAATTCAAGACTATACCTAAGTTGAACGAAATTTTTTGTTCAGCGTGTATCTACACTCTATATATATAAATTACATTCGTGGCGTTTATTTCGCAACTACTTCAGGTCTCTCAAATGTATCACCTGCAGCGAAATCCTATCTTTCCGGAGAATTATTTACTGTTTCTGTTCTAATGGCGTAGTTCTTCGTTTCCATTATGTAGATGGAATTACACTCTGTACAGTAGTGCTGCAAACGTAACGTTACACCAAAATATATTGCGATACAATTTTTATCGTTAGAATCTTGCAATTATGCTAATATGTAATGACCTGGTGTGCACCACGAGGTTCTTATAGCAAACTTTACACATTTGTAAAAATACGCATACCATGCTAAACTCAAAAATAACTAATTGAGAGTCAAATCAGATTAGGCATAGCCGAATTTGTAATTTGGTTTAGCACCTTCGTATAAATGGGTATTAAAGAAACTGGCTACAATAAGTGCAATAATTAGGATCTATCACAGATTCATAGTTTGGTCAATTCTTGATGGTATATCGAATGTGTTCACCTCGCAATTGGTCGTGAATTGTACGTGAGTGGCTGATCAAACTTGCATAATTCTGTATATGCACATAGTGTCATCTTATTCCTCAACAAGAGTTTAAAAATAACAATGTACATTCAGCTTATACTATCGTTTGATTATCTTTGGGAAAAGCCCGTTATACACCCTCCGAATAATAATCCACGAAGTAAGCCCGCGCTTAAAAAGCTCCGCTACACGTCTGCACTCAGTGACCAATTAGCGGTGCCGCGTCGATTTAACGAGCTCGTGATGCCGCAGCAACTCTGTATATTCAGCCGATCGTGTCGAAAGCAGAGTTTCCCGGCACAAAGACGTGACCGGCTACGATCCGTCTAGTTAGAGACGCTATCTGGTCTACACAAGCAGGTGCACTACTGCGCCCACGCCTTATTTCCCTTTCACCGAGAGACTTTCTCCATCACAAGAGAGATACTCATTGTACCGGCACGTTCTCTCTCTCTCTCTCTCTCTTTCTCTCCGATAATCTCCGCAAATCGTTGAACAAATAGATGTACCGGCTACCGAGAGGTTTTCTGTTCTTCTTCTTATCACGACTATCGTGTGTGCATACTCTTTTTTCAAGGAGCTTCAAGTGCCATTCGAAACTGTAGAGTCTCGAGCTGACTCATCGTGAATACTCCATTTCGGATACATATATAGAGACAGCAGGAAGAAGAGTGTACATAATAACGACCCACCTCTGCCATCAGTACAACATCGCTGTCGTGCAATTGCACAAATTGAACAGCCACTGATGGTATACAGTAATGAGTTGATGTACGCATGTCTCTGTATTCCAAAGTATGATTAGCGTTAATCCGCGTGTGCCGCTAAACAAGAGCCCTCTAGCCATTCTCGCGTGTAAATAAATTACCTGGCGCGCGATACGCGATGAAACTTCCAGGTGCCAAGTGTATCGGGAGTGTGGTAGTCTTCGCAGCCACCGAGAGAGCACAGCAGGCCTCTGCTACTTCTCACCCATTGCTGCTCGGCTCCTCCTCTCTTTTGCCCTACGGGCTTTCTTCTCGCGAGCGGTGGCGGCAGCGGCGGCGGCGGCTGCTCCTTACCGAATTTGTTATTATCCTTATTACTTTGCGGAGTAGCCCTGGGCCACAAAATTCCGCCGGCCTTGCGCTCGACGAGCTCTAGCATCTCCTCTTCTTTCCGTTTTTTGTTCCTGATATAATGCGGCGGTCATCTGCTTTCTCTCCCTCACGATCTCGGCATGTTGCACTCTGTCGAGATTTTTTTCTCAGCTTTTCGGACAGTTTCGCGATGCGGCGCGATGGTGTGACCACTTTGCCAGGGGATAATTGAATGAAGAGAAACGATGATCGCTCGGCTTTTCTCGGAATACGTCAGCGATTTGATTGCATCTCGCGTTGCCGCGTAAAAATTATTTAATTTATCCGTGGAAATTGTGCAGTGGACATTGCGTTCGTCAATGACAATAAAATTATATCGCGAGCCACGCGCGTCTGTATATCGTGATTTCCAACGAAAGGCCGACCACCCTCGAGAACAAGCGAGTCCCTATGATAAGCACATTCTCGGAAGAAAGAAGCCCTCTTGACGGATTAATTATTCACGCAGCTCTTCGCTTGGGCTTTAGTGAAGTTTCGACTTGGCGTTCTTGGGGTCGGCGAGACGCGGCTCTTTTCGGATATATATACACGATCAAGTACTCGGTCTCAAGTGGAAGATTACATTGATGCAGAGACGATATGAATTCGGAGAGGAGGAAGATTTGAGTTTTGGGTTTTTAAGAATCACGATGATTGATTATCATCTAGAGTTTCGCTGATGCTTATTCGAAGACGCAGCTACGTGCGATGCGCATCTCATTGACTATTGTCGATTTGAAACGAATGTTTGCTGATTTTTCGTGCGGTTTTAACACCGTAAAAATTATCACATAATGACTCCATTCACCGACCCGCCGTGTAAGATTGAAGAAAATGAAAAATCTACAGTGCCAACCTCCTCGAGTAATCAATCATAAAGTTTACAGTGACAGGCCCAAAAGTGAATCCGCTATATTTAACCGCGCACTAAATCACCGCATTACCCGCCAAATTTACGATACACTGTAAACTCCGGTATGTATTCAAGTGCGCAAGTGAAGCTTTACTATGTGCACCGCGACTTTCTTGAGTAAATAAATTCGAACCCGATTCGGATAAACAGGAGCGACATAAACGCGCTTTCCCACAAATAATTCGCGCAAGCGTCATTTGAATTCACATGCCTTTTGAAAAAATTGAAATTCAAACGTCGCATCGAAAAGAAGATACAGACCGTGTCCGAGGCATTGACATTCCCGAAACAAACGACTGACGCATTTCTTACACATCGCGACCGGGAAGATCCTCGCATAAATCGAGCCCCGCGAAACGTAAATGTCGCCATATGCAAATGTCACGGGAGGATTACAGTCGGCGAATAAAGGAAAAAAAAACGAAGTCTCGCTCTGTGATTCGCGCGTAAATTCGAAATTTTTTCGGATTAAGCTAGCGTTCTCTCGTTCACATTTTTTTTCTTCTCCAAACGAGACTTCGCATGCTAACGAAAACAATGAAATTATTCATGCATTGCAAATCGGAAATGTATCTTATCATCCGCCTATCCATTACGTACCAGCTTCGGAATAAATTTCAAGCTTATAGTTCAAAGCCCAACGTTAAGTATAGTCATGAGTGATTTTGAATATAATTCTTTATTGTTATGCATTTGAAATTATAATTGTCCGTTATGAGGCACATAATAGGCCAAGGAGTAGATAGACGTATACACATAAATATAGTCTAAGCCATAGCAAACAATCCAACCGTTTATATATTTCTTGTGCGTACGAAAAAAAAGACAATCCAGCGTTTTATATCTTTCCCTTGTAACGCGATGTGATTTACGGACGCGAGTTCGCGAGATAAGAAGTTCACATTAGTTACACGGGAGACATTTGCTGTGTGAAAAAGTCCCATTGTTTTGAGCTTTACTTCGATAACAGTGCAGTAAACACTCTCGCATAATGAGTTTCCTCGCGCAGTTCGGATTGCAACAAATCAACTTAACAATGCCTTCAAAATACTTCGATCATCGCTCCCTATCGGTTCAATTTTCCCCTCACCAATTGGTCAATGATTTTCATCACAAAAAGAACAGCAACCACGACACAAAATATATTAATATATACAACACTCGGAAAAGCTTTTTTCGGATCACAGAACACTGCAGAGAAGAAGAGATAGAGAAAGAGAGAGAGAGAGGTCGACTCGCCGGTCCGCTCGACGGACAACCTGCGACTGTTATATTCTCGCATACTCACTCGGGAGAGGCGCGCTTCTCTCCGCCGTGGCGTTTCGCCGCACTTGCTATGCTTGAGTGTGCACAAGTGGTGGTGGCGGCTGATGCCGAGGATTTCGCGAGTGCGAGCACTGTATACACAGCCGCGGTTGTAACTCGGTGTAATTAGGTTTTTTTTTTTGTTGGAGGCTAAATTTTTCGGTTGTATAACCGAAATACGCGCGTAATTTCCAGGAAAGCAAATTGTGCCCAGCTAGAAACTTGATATCTCCACCGTACGCAGCTGCGCACAGCTTTCCTGACTAATCACGCTGACGAATCTCCGGAGCTCGTAAATTTGATCGAAAATGAGCCGCTGCCAAAACCGCATCGTCGCGGCATAATGCACACACTCTCTCTCTCTATCTATCTATCTCTCTCTCTCTCTCTCTCTCTCTATAACGCACAAGCAAATTGAGACGCCGCGAGAGTGTGGAAATTGGTGTGTTACGTAATCAAGTGTACATACAGTGTACTTCTTGCCACTCGTTTAATAATGACATCGAGTCAGCATACAACCGTGCGAACGGCATCCCATGCGTATCTATTATACGTTATAGATATGTCGATATGCAAAAGGTTTTTTTTCGTAGATACATGACTATCGTAAGCACGATGAGAAAAAAAGTATGCAGGGCACTAGCTGACTGTGCTTGCTGTTGTATAAAGTAGTTAAAAGATGATTTACATTTATCGGAGAATCGCGCGAGGATAACACGTTTATATTTTGTGATAGTATGTAAAGGTGGCTATCGAGCAGGGTTGAGAAATCAATTATTATTCATGAACTTCTATCAAGACGCTCATTGCTTCGGCGGTTTTATTTATGTACGCGTATCGTTTTTACATCAAGACAAAAATAGAACGCTGCGTGATTCACGTACAGCCTAAAGTTATAAGTTGTAAAGCTATATAGGAACCTTGGAACTGACACAGACCAGAGAGCGATCGAGAAAAAAAATCCTCAAACAATGCCTATCTCTTAAAAAGTGAAGCTCTAGATACATAACTCTTAAAAATATCGTACGCAGTCGATCGGTATAAAAAGTACACGCCTATGCGCAATCAGCTCTCCAACACTTCCTCAAAGGCCGGCTAATAGCGCTATCAAAGCGCTTTTCAGTGTGCGCAGCTCTCGATCGCGCTAGCGATAAAAGCCTTTAAGCAGCGCAAACCGATCAGTTTGCTCGGCTTCCTTCGCTACAAGCGCTGGAGCACGCGAAAGGAGAAAGAGAATAATACAGGAAAAGGAAGACAGAGAAAGATTCCGAGACGGTTTAATAGTTCCGACGTCGGCGAAGATGATGACGACGATGTCGACGGCGAGGCTACTGTGTGCTATCGCTACGATTTGGCTCACGTACGACCGCGTGGCGGGTTTGTCGATGAAGAGGAACGACGGCATACGTGGATTTTGGATAACCATGGGCGGCCCGATTCGCAAAGAGCTGCTCGATGTACAGGCGATCATCGTTAAGGACGAGGAAATCGTCGCTGGAACCGCCGAGTGCGGCCCCAATAACACCGACGCTCGTTACTCGTAAGCGGGAAATCTTTTTGTTTGTTTTTTTTTTTCAAAAGCTTTGTTTCCGGAGTGTAACGAGTGTAAAATTGAATTTGATTTCATGCGGAGTTTTTTGAAAACTCATAGTTTACTAGCATCGTTGCGATATTAATTAATGGAGCTGTTTGATATTCTTATACATCATTAAGAAATAAATTGATCATGCCCATTTTTCTTTATTCAACGAGTATAAAATGTTATTATAAACTCAGATTAAGTCTCAACCACCTTCATTGATCATGTCGTTGCATTTCAATGATACTTTGTGTAAAAAGAGAGGTTCGACCGCGAACGACACAAGAGCTATTAGGTTATACAATGATATAACGTCAAATTTTCATTCTGTTTGCTCATGTACACACATCGACAGAGACAAGAGATACCTTATGTGCGCCGGCTCGATACTGACCAGCCGCCACATCTTGACTTCCGCTTCCTGCATACACGAAGCCACGTACGTCAGGTGGGTTCACTGGAAATTGCGTAACGCACCGTGTCGCATTCAATTTCCACACTATTATAGTGTGCCAATTTTGTCCAAAGAACGCACGCTTTGATGAGATACTTTTTTCTCGGATTCTCATTCAATTTGTACAATGAATTTTATAGTACCTTTATTGCTTATCGTCCAGGCACAATATAAGAGCAACTTTGGCAGCGATGGTTGCGCCCTTTTCGGAAACGTCTCAGGTTCTCAGAATTTCCGAGTACAATGTTCATCCATCTCATCAAGTAGATCCTCGCAAGGACGATCACGCGCTGCACAATGTCGCCATAGTTAAATTGGCTTGCAGGTATACAAACATGCATGATTGTGTGAAAGAAATAATTGCCATCGCAATTATTTCTACGAAAATGCCCATCTAAAATTGTCACGATTGAATGTACCCCAGAAATTCACGATTGCGTTATACACAAAATAATGATCATGTCAGAGTTAATTTTAAGAACAATTTTTACTAAAATAATCAGATGTAAATTATCTTGTCACTCTGTCAGACGTATGACAGAGCTGTAAGTACAGAGTCTGACCTTACGTCATGAACGCATGCATAGTATTATAGTGCTTACATTTTTCTAGAATTTTAAAGACTAATTCGAAGAAAGTTCTAATGCCAAAACAACCCACATTTGACTATTGCGAGGAAGACAACTGCTTTGTTACGATTATCAAAAAAACGAGCAAGGTAAGTTTTAAGAATTTGTTCTCTACTGCTTTATTGACCAATATATTATTTTTAGGTATCATACTCAATGATCGAGAGTGAAGCAAAGAATATTGTAGATAAAAGAGACAAGCGAGAACTTTCTCAAGCCACAGATGAAATTCAAGAAAGTTCAGACCAAGTTCCTCTCGATGAGATTAGAAAGATTCTTGACACTAATAGTAATACAAAATCTGCAAATCCACAAGTTAGAAGTAAATTAACTAGTTTTAATTGCAAAACATCATAAATTTTTTAAACACTTTTAGATACTCAAAATATCTCTGTTTCTAATTTGCAGAAATAAGGGGCACTGGCGATAAAAATCGTAAAAGTTTTTCGACAAACTTCACTTCAAAGTTTAAAAAATTATTTGTCCGAACGACCCACGAGGCACAAGGCTGTCCACAAAGTGGATCTGCGGTAATGAGCGGTAAAATTCAAGTATGATTGTAGTACATTGCAAGAAGAATATGTCAAACTGACCATGCCATTAAAGTTTTCAAAATAATTTCAGACAAGTCTTTTAGTCGCCTCCTGCGATGAAAGACAGTTAGAATCTACGTGGCAATACACCGATCTCTTTGACAACATTGACTGGATACAGGAGATGATGGGAAGATGGAAACCAAGCAAATCGGCGAAACCAAGAGACTGCCAGATGTGTACTTACAATTTTTTCTTCAATTATAACTTTAAAGACAAGATCATGTGTCGCAAGGAAGGACAGGAAAATAACCAAGATGAAGCGAATATAGCTAGCATTAATTTACCTGTGTGCCCAGAGAACTATACCGTTGGTAATGAACAAAAAAGCAGCATCGACAGTACGAGACGGTCCTCTAAGAAAGAATCGAAAAAAGGTTCGCTGTCTTTAAATCTGGCCTATTACAATGCAGTTAACAACATGTACACGAATACACACTTCAGAGCTAACGTCTCTACAGAAAATAATGTGGGACCAACGTCATCCGCATTTCTAGAATCGAGTTCGGAACCTGCACTAAGGAAATCGATCCCTATGCCATGGGAGATTACACCACCGTTTATTTTGAAAGAATCTACTAATTTAATGATTAAAAATTATTCAAGCAATCTTGACACAAATCACCGAAATCCGGATATTAGTACAAAACAATATTTAGACAATAATAATAATAGTAAATCTCGGAAACCTCAAATGGACACTGAAACATTGGAAAGAAAATTTCAAGAACTGCTAAAAAGTATTGGTGAATAAATTAATCACGATTGCAGTAAATATATGGGTATTTGTAAAAATAAAAACAACATCAAGAGCATAGTAACTTAATAATTTACGATAATGTAAATTTTATTTTCGATGCATTAAATAAATAGTTTCATAATTTGAATTTACTTGATACCTCGTTACGGAACGTTACTGCCTATTCAAATCGAAGTTATCAACAACAATGCTATAGCAATACGTCAAAACATAGATGAATCACGCATATTTTGATTCTCATTGTTAGTCACGCGTTCGGCAATACCAACGAATCGCTAAAAAAATGCAGTGAAAAGTCAAACTCTCTGCAGTTCGTGCATACTCGCACACAAAGGAAATCAAAGCTTCAGCGAGCACAGAGCTTGGTTTAACGATCGGCCGATTAGCCGATCTTAATTGAGCGTAGCGATACTAAAGGGGGAGCAGAGCGCGCAAGGCAAAATTCAGACTCGAAGAAGTCGTGCACTGTACGTCAGCTCTTAGCGATGCAGCACCGCGGCTGCTGCTACTCCCTGCGGGGTCTTTGACTCTTTCCAGACGACTATTAAAAGCCCATCGTCATGCGAGTGAAAATAATGCTGCAGCTTCTCTGGCTGCTCGGTTACGGCGTTGCTGATACGATTGTCAGCTCGGAAAGGGGTTCAAGGTCGTCATCGTCGACTGCAGCAAAAGCCGCGCCCGCGAGCTCAAGAAGCCACGGACAGCAAGCTTCCGCCAGGGAACGTGACTTCCGGCCGTCTTCGCCTTGGCCAGATCCTACATCTGTTTACAAGTCGCTCGATATCGGCGACGAGCATTTAATTGGAGGACGCGTAACCTTCTTCACGCCCGATGGCTTTATAAGGAAGAGTGGAAACGCGACGCAAAGGGAGAAGTGGACGGAGGAAGCGAGGGATCTAAAGGAAAAGACGACGAAAACACGGAACAGAAAATCGGGTGATCAGGTATCGAGGTACAAGAGGTCGGAAGCCGATTGGATTGTTGGGGACCTCGATAGAGATGAGAATTTTCTAAAAATGCACGCTTTCATCGTGAGAGACGAGGATGTCCCTGAATGTGGTGAAGTCGCTGACAAAGTTACGTAAGTCGTCATGTGATTAATAAGCTAGAAATGCTTAATGGAGGAGATGATGGTTTTACTTATCGTACCCGCGGGCTTAATGATTGCGTATATAGTGTCTCGCTTTCTTTAAATCACGAACAAGAGGTTTCACGTTCAAAGAACTGCTACGTATAAGATAAATTGTCGACTACCGCTCTGTTAAGAATATTCTATTTTTAAGATTGAATATTGTACTTAGCCTTGAAATTATAATTTGCATTGCATGTGGCAACGCCAATTGGAATTTTTGAAATGGCCAGTGTTTCATTAAAATCAAATGTAGAATATTTCCAAGCATAACTAATATATTACAACATTCACAGGAAAGCAAGGTATTTCATGTGCAGCGGAATCATTTTAAACGAGAAGCACGTTTTAACATCGGCCTCGTGCATGAATCGCGCTGAAATCTACAAGTGAGTAATCGAAGTTACTTTTTTTCTTTCAGAAACCTTTCTTTCTTTACTGGGGTGCGATATTTTTTTTACTTGACTTGTTACATCAGTAACTTGATATTCCTTTCCTTCGTAGACATCACATTGACGCAGAACTTTCTGTACTGATTGGAGCATTAGAGGAGAATAGTTACGTTATCAAGATTGCGCATTATGAGATTCATCCGAAATACGTACCCGATCCTAGTTCAATTCATCATGCGACCAATAATGTTGCTATTTTAACCCTGTCTTGCTCGTAAGCTTAACTTTTAAACGTAGTTAAAAATTATCTTCATATACAACATTAAGCCTAATATTTTCTTAACTAATTTATTTTCTACAGAATTCCTTTTAAATCGGTGATAACGCCCATGTTACCTTCTAACCCTTTTGACAACGTGGCTCACATGTGCTGTCCAGATAGATGCAAGCTTGCGACAGTAATAGAGACTATAAATGTATTGTATAGTGCTATATAGTATATTTTTTCTTTATACGTTGCATTTCATATTAACGTAATTTAACGTTATTTAACAGAATCAGCATACTATTAAAACTTTACAAGTAAAATACGTACCATCACCTAGACACGGAGATCATGATGAAAGAAAAAATGTTTTTGTAACGAGATCAAAGGAAAAAAATCACAAAAATAGAAAAAGTTCCCTAAGATTAAGGACTAACAAACGAATAAATACAAAGAAGAGAGAATTGGAGAATACTACTCCTACAAATTTGAATCAAAACAAAGAAGAAAATTTGGGTACTAAAAACATAAGTAAAAATGTATCCGATAAACATTCATCAGGTAATTTTTATACTCTAACTTATTTACAGGATGACAACAATTTTTTTAAATATTTTATTTGCCAATGCTTGTAAAAAGCGATGGTTAAGTCTGTTTAATATGTAATGTAAATGTATAATCGATAAATCTGACATTTTTATTAACATTTTTTAGAGGCTAAGATTGACTGGCTATTAATTAGAAATGAAATTATAGAAAATAACGTTCAAAAAGATAATAAAGAAAAGCTAACGAATTTCTTGAAAGATTCGATGTCGGAGATTATAACGAAAACTTTAGAATCTATGACACGTTATGTGGCTCGTGTAGACAATACATTTTCCGATTTCAAAGATATTCTGGAAAGTAGTATGCCATTAACAGGTAACCAATTAAACCAACGGATATCAGATTTCATGGGTAAAAAAATATTAAAATTGACTTTGAAAGAGCTTTCTATCATACCTGATTATGATACGAAAATTGGCAAAGAGGGATCAAAAGTAACCGATGTAGAAAGAACTACTCAAAAAGATATAACAGCAATGACTACTAACAAACATAAAGTAAAAACTAATATTTTACAACGAGACACTACTGATTCTAAAACTGCTATAAAAATAGAACCAGAGGAAAATATTGATTTAAATGAAAATGTTAAGCAAGAGCCAATATTGGACAATGTTTACTGTCCCCCGTTGGGATCACCAATAATATTTAATAATATGTTGGTAAGCAAACAACGAGTTATTGCGTAACAAAAATTTTTCATCAATTGGGTGATACATTTGGGTGATCAATTCTATAAATGTGTATTTCAGGTGGCCCTGATTGCATATACGTGTGACGATGCGCAAAGCTGGGTTGAATGGAAATACGTGGACGTTGTCGACAGTATCAAATGGATTCGTTCAGAAATGACAAAAGAGTACAACGACTGACAGTATCTATACAAAATCGACAGTTATGCAATTATAGAATTTCATAGTTATGAAATAAACTTCTTTGTCATACATTAATTTCTCTGTAGTCTCGTCCCTTGTTTTTCTGAGAATTTCTAAAAAATGCGTAAACAAACTTCGTTCACGCATACAGTATAAACCGATCAGAATCCGATGGTCTACGCCATGGTGGACGACATTTCTCCATGGAAACGCAAGGGCTGCCGCGCATTATCGACGAAACACGCGCCAGTGAAATTTGCATATTCGATCTGTTGATAAGTGCAGAGTTGCGGGTTCGCTTGCTATACAATACACCGAAGATAGCGCATTTTATGAGGGTTGGGTTACCAGTCGGAATTCGGAAGCGCAGGTGTGCGATGTAGGTATATGTACTTACTCGGTTTCGAGGTACTGGAAGACCCTGTAGACCGGCCGGCGGTACATAAAGAGGTGACCCTCGACGCGCTCCACCATCATCCTAAATAGCACTTCATTCGCGTGTGAGCACTAAGCACTGGGAAAGGAAGTCATTATCGTGATAAACCGTTATTTATAAAGCTTGAAAAACATAAGAGAAAAACTTTGCAAGACATTTCTCAGTTTGTCTTAAAACGTCATTCATTCGAGTTGAACTTTCAAAAGTAATAATGTACGATGACAGAATTAGCAAACAAACGTAAAACAATGATTTATCACAATAATGACTACCTCTTTATTCACCAATCACCGTTTCTTCTTCGCAGAGCCGTCACATCGAAGGGTTTCTTATTCTCTTTTGTACCTATTTTCAATGTTGCTTCGTCAAGCCGTGAAAAATCTTCGGCAAGCGTTGCCGACGCCGTTGGCAAAAATAAATTTCTCGTCGTCACCTCGGCTCGTCGCAGGATTTCTTGGCTCTCTTCCTTCGAGCGCTGCACGGTCACTGCATTAGGCTTTATTTACAGTCGTCAGAGGGAAGGATCGATTGGGCGGCTGCCGGCGAAAATCCAGTTGGAGCTCCCCTCTTTCCGTGGTTGTTCTGGAAAAACAGCAGCGGCGGGAGGGAGATATGTGCTATATTTATTTCGCGATCCTGCAGCCCCGACTACGGTAGTCCGCCATTTTTGTCGATGGGTATCACCGTTACTGCCGGTGTCTACGTGTATCTCTCGTGTATGTATCAATATCTAGACGATCTTCTTTCGAGCAGCAGTTTCAATGCTTTCTGTCGTTCGCTTCAGCTTCATTACTCGTCCAATCTATAAGGTGAAGCAATATGCTATAGGCATTACATTCAAGTGTGCCAGTGATTCGCCATCACCAATATTCGTGGAATTCAAAGTGTGGATTTCGCAACGCACTCTACATAGCAGCAAGAGTTAACAGCGAATCAAAATATTCCGAGCACTTTACATTTAAATAAAAGCTCGAGCACTTGTTTCGACGACTTCTCGGCTCTGCTTTTCCAGCCGGCGGCGGCGGCGCCGACGCTACGTGTATACTACGTACCTTTCATCCCTTTCCGTTCACTTTCTCTCGCACTCTCTCGCCCTTCGCAGCCTTGAAAGCTCGAGTGCCGACCTGGTCGAGCTTTCCCCCCTTCCGCTCGAGCTTTTGGCTTTAAAAAAGAAGCCTGCAGCAGTATAGACGGAATGAAAGGAAGGAGGTAACCAGCTCTCGAGAGCTCAGCGAAGTGTCGAGGTTTCAACGCGAGTATATCGCAATTAAAGTCCGACTATTTAACGTATATCTAGGTACTCATCCACAATGCTGGCTTGTACGACGAGTGTCGAGTGGGAGCTTGCAAGGTCATCGGCAAGGTCGCAAGCTTTTTTGGCTCGGAAACGAATCGAGGCGCAGGAGATTTGCCAGAACAAGGTTCTTCCTAGAAGACGGCCGTCGAGAGATATAGCGCCGCGAAACGACGTGGACGGACTGGAGCCGGCCGGCGGCGGTGCTGTCCGGCAGCACCTGGCAACACCGTCGTCAGAGCGCCGACGCGAGAGAGAGAGAGAGAGAGAGAGAGAGAGAGAGAGAGAGTTGAAACACACAGCTCTCGAGAGCAACGCCTGCGCTGGGTGCGGCAGCAGCGCCAGCGTCCCCTTCGATCTACCCCCATACCACCCTCTTGGCTCTGTCTCTCTCTTGCGACAGCGACGCTCTCTCGCGCTCTATGGTGTTTGCGCGAAACCAAAGGGTTATTGGCCTGGGTATGTTTAGAGTTATATATTTTGATCGATTTTTGGAATTTCATCGACTGCGAAATTTTGTGGAAGTCGGCTAGTTTACGTGGTTTATAATGAATTAGTGTTTGGAATGTGGGAATTTTGTAGTAAAACGCAATTGTTGAATAAAATTTTTTTCTAATGAACTTATATTTCAGACGAAATTTTTCGCAGACATATATCCTGAAAGAGGTAAATTTATACTCGGACAAGGATTTTCTACCTGCCCCGACAGACGCGATCTCCGCTTAATTTGAAAACGAAGTTTCTGTCACGGCATGCAGCGTTTAATACTCATTGTTGGAAAAGGCTTTATACCTTTCATAAAACTCCGAGATTAACTCGCTTTTAATACAAAATATTCGCAGAAAATTACGAGCAGTTTTACATAGCTTTGCAATATGAATTTAAATTTATTCCATTCTTTCTACGATGCAATCCATTTAAAAAAGTCTCTTGAATAGAAGCGAAACTTTCCAAACTATATACGTAAAAATAAAATTCATGTGATAGCAAAGCCGCTATGTTTTTAGTGGTCGAAAATCTCAAGTATAATGACCTACATGACATCCATCCCTCACACGATTCACCCTATATCAAGAACAAAGAGGTTATGTATTGGGTGAACGTATACCATGTGGCAGCGAGGGTCGCAGTCAGAAACTAGTTTCTAACGCTCTACAGTAGAAGAGTAGGAACGAAATTTTAATCGAGGGAGATGAGCACAAAAGCGTAGATACCGGGCTACCGGGCGACACGAAGCTATAGGGTGAGAAGACAATGGCGACTAGGGGTTTGCACTGTACGATAACGAAAGCAGCAGACCGTCGAGTGTATTTAATAAAGAAAAGCTGTACTGGAAATTTTTCCTGTCTGATAAACCCACGAGAAGAATCGGAGACCCAATGAGCTGCGATCTGCATGATTGATGAGCGCTTGCTCAGAGCCGAGTTATACAATGAGTATTCGCAGTAGTTCGTACTTTACTTTTTACTTGTGCCTTTGAGTGATGAATGTAAAATCGAGCTCTTTTATCTGCAGCGCTGCGCGTTCTTATCGGCAATTCAGTATCATACTACTGGATCGAAATATAACTGCGCATTGTTGTGGTGCTATATTATTTCGCGCTAAAAAAAAATAGTGTGCACAGCAAAGAGGTATCATAGCATAACAAAGAAAACTCGAGTACATTGACCATTCGCCCTTTTCTCTCCTGCGCGCGTTCCGCGTCTTGCGTCCCGTTTTTTTTCCCCCTGTTGCATTGCTATGCACTGCATGACCGATGCGATGCAGCCGCTTGCACTTCCGGCCCTCGCGTGCGTAGCATTATGTGCGTGCACGACTTTTAATTGAGTGCTTGCGGACGACTAATGCTTGTTGCGTTCGATGATTTTCAATTTTCTCGACACCTTTGAATAATATACATTTGTAAGCTTAGGATAGTGTTTAGCTGTTATTATTTTTTTTTTTTCGACAACACACGGAAAAGGTGTTTAGCAGCCGAATGGAGGTGGTGAAGGATTGTGAAAGAAGCATTTGTCTCGAATTTAGGATTTCGATAAAACTGTCAGTGGTCAAAGGAGAGAGAATTCAAGTGATATAATTAAATTAAACACTTAAAAAGGAAGATTAACAGTGATGTGCGTGTGTACTGAGTATTGTGTATATATTACTTGGAAGAAAAGCATAACTGTATAATTTAACCTGTTAATCATATTCATAAGATATCCTCGTAACGGCTCAAGCGCACGCGATGAGCTATCTAATCAGACTCGCATATACGCGCTTTGAAAACATAAACTTTTAACCACAATTACCGCGTGTTATACAGAAATGTAATTGAAATAAAAAGTGTCGCGCTTGAATTCGAAAAATGAAAAATTACATAGGGGACAGCAGTGTCCTTTGTCGTTGTTGAAGTATACGTATGATTGATGCGCTGAGAGTACTTATTCAGACTACTCGCTGTGTAAAGGTACGCGTTTAGTCACGATACAGGCAGGACATCCTTCCTGCTGTGTGCAGTCGCGTGACATTGCTACGGAACATGTATATATGTATACGCGACTCGGATTCTCTATTCACCGACTTGTTTCGGCAGAAAAGGAAATTGTGTGTGTGCTTTTTATGTAGGAGTAGCTTTTACTGTAGAAAGATTTCGGACTGATAGTGGGCGCTAAGGACAAAGGAAACTCGAGTACATAGTCGAGCGTTGTAAATCAAGTGGGTTGAATGGCCCTCGTATTTTTGGAATACGCTGCAGCTGCCCAGACATTTCGTCAAAACAATCTTATTACACTGCCGTTCGGCCTGTCTATTAATTCCAACGATTCACCGAAGCAAAGAGAAGGAGGGAGGAAGGGAGAGAGAGGGCTAATAGTCGACAATACGCCTCTTTGTTATATATACCATGGTTAATGAAACCTCGACTCTCTTGAGCATCGACTTAATAGTTTAACAGTACACTCTGTGGCCGACAATAAAATTCCGTTCTATTTCAATTTTTTCAGAGGCCAGCACATAATGGAAAGCTTCTTCTTCTCTCTCTCTCTCTCTCTCTCTCTCTCTCTCTCTCTCTCTCTCTCTCTCTCTCTCTCGCTCAAATAAAGTTTTCATTACCGCAAATTACTTTCGAGCTGTTATTTTATAATATATTTCCTCTGCAGAGAGAAGCTTTATATCGCGGAAGCATCTCGCGCCGTTAACGGTTACTCGTTAACCGGCTTACCCCTCGATGCAATTTTTTTTTATTCAGCCGTAGGCTTAGCTAAATTGAAAGGTGTGAAAACATAATTTAGCGGCTCTCAGCTCTCTTCCGGAATCAATTTCCACCTAGATATACACGCTACGCGTTGTCGGGGGTGATGCTTGATGCGCAGGTGTCAAAATGCGCGCACAGCATGCGCAAAAGAGTTAATTCACGCTGAAGTCTCGTATAAATGTACGGAAAATCGTGATAGAACACGACCACCACAGGCACAAGTCTACATGCGAGTGAGGGTCTCGTGCAGAAGAAAAGTATATAAAAAGGTGATGCAGAACACAAAGTCGATGAAAGGCGCTGTGTCTCTGCAGTGTGTGTACACAGAGCCCTTTTACCGGTTGCGCATGTCTAGTATATATATCGTATATACCAGAGACCAGTTTCCACGATGAAAACTGGTTTATATCGAGCTCAGGGAATATTCAGCGAGGCTAATTATGCGGAAGAGTCGAGACGGCCGTAGCGACTCTGGCTGTGCGGCGAGAAGCATCCCCGGCGTTATCGACCATTTTCCTCCCTCTTCGCGTCGTCGCGCCTTTTCCGCAATATTCCAACGAGGGGTTATAGTGTCTCTCGTATTTTTGCTCTCTTTGCTTATCGCGCCCCTTTGATTCGTCGACGCGGCGTCGCTGAATATAAGACCCGCAGGCAGCTAGCTGACAACGTTTTTTATATTCATACTTTTCGCGAGAGGTGTATTATATATATATATGGTCTCACCCCTCCCCCCTCTCTCTCTCTTATTCTATCACACGATGGTTATTAGCGACTATCTGATAATGGCTAGAGTGTTTCCGGGTTTTAGATAAGCTTTTTCCTTTTGAGTAACTTTTCCTGCTACTAGAGTCTTCCCGCGCATTATATATAGCATAGCTATATGAATTATTACGCACATACGCAGATGTAGTCTAGAAAATCGATTTCAACACCTATGATACGGGGCACACGTATATAATTATACATTTCTCGTAATGTGTGCGAGATATCAACGTTGAAGTTGCAGCGTAATTTAATAGCCATCGCGTCCGAACACCTGCACCAATTAGATATTCCGCAGCGATCGGTTAAGCGATCAATTAAGCGCTAACGTATTCAAGCTTGATAAATCTTTGGAGCCGGCATAAAGTTAACATAGCAATATCGATCTCGCACTAAACTCTCCCGAGCGTTGAATCACTATTATACACCCTCCACGACAATCCATTGTCTCTGTCCTTTCTTTATCCTCTCCTTTCCTCTCGTTCTCTATAGTTTTAACCGTGTATACAGACACTATACGCAGCTGAGAAATACAGTAGCGTATAATTCCGCTAACGAGCAACCATGCCGTCTATTTACAATATACCGAATTGGATTGCAACACGCGACGCCGCCGCGGAGATTCACTTTTCGTTGGCGTATGAAGCTAATTTTCCCGTATAGCTTCCAGACAGCGTCAACGCGGCGAGCACGGCTATAAGTATTATTTTTGCTCGGCGAGAGCGCACGTGCCTGCGCAGCGGCGCTGCACCGAAATGAATTGTAAATTCAAGACAAGAATGGCCTTCTAATGGCCGGTTGAACTGGCTTGATTAGTTCTGCCGTTATTACCGTGACTTCTGTTTCAATCGACGGGGGGGAAAAAATCCAACGCTTTTTTAGCGTCGGGTCAAAGCCAATCAATTGGCCGACAATGCGCTTATCCAGAAAACAACCCGGAAAAGGCAGGGCGGCCAGGGTCGCGCCGTCTCCCGAGAGTGCGGGCAAAAGAAAAGCCTCCCGAGGCTTGGGAAAAAGCCTTGGAGTAAAGACACTTCCTGCGAGCGAGTTTTTGCCGCCCGAGCTTTGCCCTCGTAATTCAATCGGGCGTGTACAGCCTTTGCTACGTAGCCGAGGAACTGCAGCTCGCGCTGGGAAGTCGCGATCGCGCGCGCGCGGATGTTGAGAGCAAAATGACGAGCGAAGTAAAAAGTCACGAGTAGTTTTGGATTTTTGTGGTTCCGTGGGCAGACAGCGACGTATTAACGGGAATTCATGCGTGGAAACATCATGAAATCGAGGACGAATTTTTTTGTGTCGTTATACATTTTGTTAAATTTAGATTGAATTCTTTTTTAGAGGGAACAAGTCTTTAGATGCACTGATCCTATAATTATATATGGACAGTTATGTGGGATTAATATGGCTCTATACATATAATGACATGGGTACAAGCGGAAGATAATTTCGGGGTTCAAGCCAATATTCGAGAAGCAATACAGGATCAGACCTAGATGATGTAATTTAGATTTAACAGATAGACACAGTGCAGTTAGGAAAGATAAGAATAATGCACTATACGCAGAAGTAAATAAAATACATAATCAGCGCAGTGTAAAAATAATGCGAGACTAATCGTTTTTAAATTCTGTATACGAATTTGCCAAAGTTCGTAATTTATCAGCACCTTCGACGATCGAGCCAACATTTTTCGTTACGATCTAACTGCTTCGTTCTCGCGCGGTCATAAAAAGCGTCGATGGATCGACACCAGAAACAATTCTTATCTTCACGAGTGTCTTTTACATTCATTTCACTCTCCTAAAGGACACTACGACGATCAAGCCATGCGTCAGCCGCAGCGTGTATTAGGGGACAGCTCGAAAAAGTAAATGCGGACTAGTCACGCGATTCCCGTGGCTTTTCTAGCTCTAGTCACAGTCGAGGAGATGTCAAAGTCGAAGTCGAGCCACGGCTTTTGGCTCTTGCGAAATAGATTTTTTTTATCTCTCCACGGAATTCTAGATTCTAAATAAAATTTCGTATGATGGATATTCAACAATAACACGTACTCAAAAATACTACGTAACGAGCTACGACGGATATATGTATAATTGTGTAACTTTAATTATATTTTGACTGACCGCAGAGAGCGTCGGCGAGAAAGAGGCGTAAATTTATATAGAAAATCCAGAGCCCGAGCTGTATTTAGTCGAGAAAAAATAATAAGAAAAAACAGTAGAGGCTGTAGAGCTGTGTATCGATATGCCTTACTCCTGAGCTTTATTATCCCAAGGGAATTATAGACTGCGAATGGGACGAGGCTTTTGCGCGCTTATACTGTCTTTGTCTCGGTCTTTGGGCTTCCATGTAGTCTTACACACTGGCCAGAGCTATCACGAAAAAGAGGAGGCGGTGTGAAGCTTCACAAGAAATTTTACGATTCCGAGCGTAGCTATTTTGTCCCTTCTTTTTGCTGTATAATAAAAGCCGAGCGTTTTTTTTCGAGAGAGAGAAAAAGAGGACGGATACGATTAACGAACTATAGCAATATAAGTGAGTGTTCGACTTCTCGTAAATTACCGTCGATATCGCTAAGGCGCTTTTTGTACAAAAGACTTCGATTTGCTTTCATCGGCAGTAACCCCCTAAGCGGAATGACTCTCCTATTCGCAATAATTGTAGCGAGAAAACGTACGTCACTGTAGTCGATAAATTCAACGATTCAAAGCTATATATTTGCCAGAGCGCATTTGCGTGATAAGAGAGTTTTCTCATGCGCCTGTGCAAAGGAGGAACAAAAGTCCCTCTCGCATTCTTTCTCGAAGCTTCCGCTTCTCATTGTCAATTTTGCCGGGACTCGTGGGACGCGCGAAATTACGAAATTACCCGAGTTGAATGACACGAGCTCTGCGCATAAAGTGTGTGTATCTAGTGCGGCCGCAGCTACCGCGCGGTGACGATAACGAAGCGAGAACATTTTATCGAGTTAATAAGGGGGAACTATCTCTCTCTCTCTCTCTCTCTCTCTCTCTCTCTCTCTCTCTCTCTCTCTCTCTCTCTCTCTCTCTCTCTCTCTCTCTCCGGCAGATTTTTTAACGAGTATCAATGAGCTTGTTGACAGAATTATACCACTGTTTCTGACGCTTTTTCCGTTTGACGATGCTAATAATGGACGGCGTATATAATTATATCCGTGAAAATGATGTGCTCGCGAAGAATATAATGATCCCTGTCAAAACACTCGCTCGCATCACCCAAAAAGCTCTTACGTAAAGTCGAAATAATATAAACTCGCGAGTTACATCCAGGGTAAACAATAGCTACGTAGACAGCATTAACTACACGACTGAGGGGGCTATTCTTTCGCAGCTGCGAGATATTATCGCTACTCCTGGCCTGTCGAAGGGAGATCGCGAATAAGGAAAATGGCGACGCGCGTCTCACCTGCGCGTATCGTCCACTTGGTATGCCACTCTGGCCTCGTGAGAATGGAAAGCCCGATATGGCGTAGCCGGCGGACCATACGATTCGTCGGGGGATAATTTCCACGTGAGCGAGACGTACGGGAATTCAATTGCTCCTCTCGTCGGTTACAGTCGAGTCTTTCGATTTCACATATGCGACACTGCTTGGTGCAATAAGTTTTTTAATTCGATACAGTTCCTTGTCGACCGGAAAGTAAGAGCATATTAGTTATTTATAACATTTCGCGTATTATATGCCACGAATATGATATTTATAGGTATATGCAACGGTTATATATTCAATGCGAAGATATAATCTTGTCTATGCAGTTCATTTGAGTTAAATGATCCGCATTGAATGCAACTGATCCAGATTTCATGCAAACTTGTAATCGGGTAAAGCATATATAGTACGGCTTATGTATGCAATGCATAGAAAGAAATGAATCGATAAAAGAAAATATGAGGAATTACGGTTTCAGTTCCTCAAAGAGATATCTGTAGTCTGTGACTTTTATGTTTTAAAAGGCAGTACGTGCATTATTCATGCGTGCACTATTAATACATTTATTTTCATTAAATGCTATAGACTGTATCATACGAATCACATGTCTGATACAATATCGTCCGTGCGAATATCGTAGCGTAATTTGTTTTGTTAAAACGACGTTTTCACAGTGAACCAAGAAAGAAATCAACGAGACAGCATAATTTCAGAAAAACAACCAACTCGAAGAAAAATACACTCTCGCATAATCGAGAAAGCAGATGGAAATAAAAGAGCGAGACGACGCGACGATGCTCTTTCCAGATGTTTTATTTTCAGCGCGAATTCACGAGAGGAAGCAGATCAAAGAACGGAAAAGACAGGGTAAAATTGAGGCGCGATAACTTGCTCTCTTCTTTCAGATGTCAAAAAATCCTGTCAGTTATGGTAGATAAAATACCGTAATTTTTCGCTTTATCGCAACACTGCGTCTGGCCTACATACTTACATTTATCATTTTTGACTCTATAACGAATTGATTACACTTTTTCCACGCGTAAACATTCACGAAACGTGACCTTAATTTCTGCTGTACACAATTAATCAATTTTTTTTTTATTGGAAAATAACTCTTTGCATCATATATATTATACAGTACGAGATGTATATCAGTGCAGCTTCTGACTGCACACTGCATTGCATCTCTTAAATTAGCGATCTCGGCTCCAGAATAAGGGAGTTTATTACTTGTTTTGCTACTGATTTAGAACGAGTGTTACGACTAAAAGACAGAGACGAGATTTATACTGGCTCTGGCCAGTTCCGCCTTAGTAGAAGCAAAGAAGAAGACTGCAGGAGAAAGCAGGGGTTGACGAAACGAAATGGCTGCACGCCTTTACTCGTGCTTAGAGAGAAGCCGAAATCGTGGCTGCATATTAAGCTTGCACGGGCGTCTAGAAAATTTTGTCGAATCGTTCACCATTGCTTTTTACAAAATTATTTCGGGCTTACACACTTTACGAATTTCGACGGGAAATCTTGGCGGAATGGCTTCTCGCACAGACACAATGTTCAAGTCAACGAAGAGCAGAAGCGCACAATTAAAAGCGGATTCCCTCGGCTCTGCTTCAGCTGTGCGCCGCTAAGACTTACGGCGAAAACGCACGCGGCGATTATAAATAGACGCGCGCAGACGCTGCTGTAGGGTCGACGAACAAGTTAAAGAGATGAGAGCGAAGCGTGAGAACGGCAGACGAGGATTCATTTACCTGCGTCGATCAAAACAATTCGCAATTCGAAACATTTCAGAGAGCCGCGTGTGCGAGCGAAGAAAAAGTTGGCTCCGATGTTTTTTTCTATCTGAAGACCAGAATGTTTGGATGCTTTTTCCGTCGCTGGCTTCATCCGTCGTTATTTTTTTTTTTTTTTTTTTTGTTTTGTTTTTATTAATAGACAAGCTGTGAGAAAATATCGACAAAATCTCGATTTCATCATGAAATTGTCACAAAGTTCATTTCTTCAGATGTTAGATTATTTTCGGACTATCGTTATGGATCGTCGACGTGTATTACATCACGTGTACATACCATGAAACTGACTTCTTCGAAATTTTTTAACGAGGCTCCCGGCGTAGTCTTCCTATTTTATTTCAACGAAGCCGTATTATAAAATCCCTACAGTGCGCAGACTTTGCATACAAACATGGTATGGCTATACAAGACCGCAATACAAGCAATAAACTGCAACTACACCTCGAAACCCATTGCACAAGTGTATGTAGAGGCCCGAGCCAAAAAGAAAAGAAGTAAGCTCAAGGTGCCCGTGGCCTTCGTGACAAAATCATCGGCAGCACATCAATAAGTATCCCGGAGAGGCTCTTCGGAATCGACGGCCGTGCCATCCGGTCATACCTCGGATTCCCGTTAGTCGTCGTCGCGTTAGTCAATGAGCGGCTTCTCTTTCTTCGCCCGTAATTATATCGGCCTACCGGTATATACACCGGCAGCTCTTCTCCACGATTATTCTATTCTACTTTCTTCCCGTTCCGACGATCATTCTCGTCGAGCTCTTTGAATCGAAACGGCCCGTTCGCGCGGCACAAACTCGGTTTGTCACTTCGGAAAGATCGCGATGAAACCGGCTTCCCGTAGTTAATGTGATTTTCCGACCGACTTTCTTTTTCTGCTCCGGCAGCGCTTACGAGAACGTGTTATCCGCGGATATTACTTGTAAACGAGGAGTATGAGCTAACCTTTTTGGCGTACCTTTTAATCCGCATCGGACAAATTATACCGTTTATCCGGCTTCCTACAAATTGCTTATCGGCGAATATTATGTTTTCGTTTTGGTGCTGAGGTCTACACGGGCGACGGCTTTACGGAATTACAAATCCACGCGGATCACGTCAAGGATGCGTGAGCTATTAGATGACTTGGCGCGATATATATATCAACGCGTAATGTTATATATATATATGTGTGTGTGTGTGTGTGTGTGTGTGTGTGTATGTGTATGTATACAAACACACGTATGAAAAGCCTACGTGGACCACTACAGGTGTGGGCGGTGTATATAGCATCTCCGCGATGTGTAAACGTTTATTTTCGCGTGTGACTGGATAATTATTTTTGATGAGGAATCGCACGATTGATGGAATTTATTGAGAAACCAATGGAGATAAACAATATATCCATGGACAGTTTTAGCGACAGCTTTCTAACTGCGTACATTTTCCATCACTATCATACCTCTATGCAGAGCATAAAAGAGCTAAACCTGCACATCTCCCGCAATCGCCTCGCGAGACGAATATTGTATGTGTACAAGTACAGTGTACATGGGTATACGTATGTGTGCGTTTGTGTGTTTATAGACAGATACGCGCAGATATAGGTACATAGAGACAGCGTCCAGGAAAGTTGCTGGTAAGTGTGAGACGATAAGGTCTGGCGGACATGTCGCCGCGCGGACTACTGCTCTTGTATAGGAAGTCGCGGTCCGGCGCTTATCGGCCAAGTTTGCGGAAACCACGTGGACTCTCGCCTGGCTGCTATACTTTCTGATTACGTATACGCACACATATATACACATACTCTCGAGCTTTTTATCGTAATCCCATAGTAACAATATATAACATATATATCCCATAGTAATAATATACGCAGTAATCGCGATGCGCTTGTATATGCATACATCGCCGTGAATTCCATTTATGAAAAAATCAAGGTGTTCGCCAAAAACGTAACGAAGCCAGGCGTTGTAAAAATGCTAATGAGATCCCATTGGCCAACATGGCAATAAGATGCGGGAAGCCTAAGGTCGAGTCGCATATGAAATGCGTGTATAAATATATATATATATTTATAAAACATACGCGATATCCCTACGGTCGAATTTGGAGAGGACGAGAGAGGCGATTGAAAAAGAGACACATACCCAAGCGCTGCGCAATATAACCTGCTGCTGCTGCTGCTGCTGCAGGAGCCGGCTTTCACGCGGCGATCATTTCCATATTCCAATATCGGCGCGCGCGCGCTCGAGAGCGCGTAGGTATTAACCTTATGTCATAGCCGCGCCGCCGAGTATCGGCCCACGTTTGTTTCCGGGCGTAGATTATCCGCGGCGACGCGAATTATTACGAAAATGTATCCACGTAAGATGCTACTCTCGAGCCGAACGTATAAATTCTCAACGAACATCGCGAATCGACACGCAAATACGAGCTCCAATTTTCCAGACGAAGATTCGCGAGGACATAGCAGGGCTGCGCGTCTCGGCATGTGTGTGCGCGCGAAGCCGGCGTATATAAGAGTAATGTTTTTCGTGAAGGTAAAAATACACACGGGGTATTTTCGGAGACTGCCGAGAGCGAGAGAGTGCATACGCGGTGCAACGGCACGTCGAGTCTCCGTATCTCTCTCTCTTTCTATTTTCCACACTTTGAATTCCATTTTTAGCGGGCAGTCGCTGTTTTTTCGCCATCGGCGAGCTGTTGCGATTTCATTTCTCTCGGAATCCCCTCTCTCGAGGGCTATACAGCTGTGTGTGCATATGTTTTTGTGAGCTTTTCGAAAAATGGATATCGTTGCATGCGTGATTCACTTGCAGTTTCATGTACGACATACTCCGAGAAAACGTGCTTCTACTGGAAAAATGGAGGAAAAGAAAAAACACAAGGGGCACAACAAGAGGACACATCGCAATAGCTCCCGTGTAATACACATTATAAATACATACGTAGCTCTCGGGACGCACCTCCTGCCGAGAAGATCGGCGGCAGCGGAGCTCAGTCCGCAGTAATCCACCGAACAAGCCACTTTGACCAACTTGCACCACCGGAGACACACTCGCGCGATCCGGGGGAGTGTCTCAGAGGGTAAAGCGAAAAGCAAGAGAAGCCCGCGGAGCATCGAGTGTCCGCGCGTATACACAGGACATGTAAGAGTGAGCGGAGCCTCGGCACGACGCAAACGTGCTTGCTGCGAGGCAGCGACTAAACTGTGAGGGAAGAGCCGCACGCACAGCCGACTGACGTCTAGCGCGCTCCTTTCCCCTCTACACACGATTCTTTTCTCGATGTGTAGTTGTTCCCCTCTCTCTCTCTCTATACACTTATAGCGCGCGAGGAGCGCGCGTTTGATCATCTAGTTTCGCTGGGGATTCCGGCGCTTTAATGCGGGAGGACGATGCGTCACTACTTTACGCGCACGGTTATGTCGCGCGAGCTATCGTCGGCTCTCTTCTTTCGCGATGCCTTCCTTTCGTGTTTGGAAAGAAAATAAACAGTGGAGTTTTTAAAGCCTTCGGTGTTTTTTTTTTCCCCGAGTGCAAGCGAGGCGCCGAGTCGACCAATGGATTTGCATTGCCGCTGATTCTCTCTGGAATTCGATGCATCGACCGATTAATTAATTACGCGTAAGCGCAAGAACGAAGAGTCATATAAAACCGTTGGATCGTTGTTTGGAGGAGAAATGTTCGCGATGATTTAATTAGAGTGAATTTATGTACGAGGTGTCCGGCGAAGCAATGTATTCGAGTTGTATGCGTTATCTTCTGGTTTGAGGATGTAAAAACGTTTTACGACTATTCCATCGGCTTATGTATATACATATACAAGTCGTTTATGCGTTTCATTACCATTAAACTGTATACATACACGCAGGGATATCAAATTCCCATGTATGTCGGATTCGGAATACAAGCATTTCCGAAACCTTCATCGCTCGACCCTGCCTTTAATCGCGAAACTTACGCAAGCTAACGCCTTGGACGCACTTAGCGCAGCGAAAATAACGATATGCATAATCGCAGAAACGATGAATGAATTGTCACGGCGATAAGGCTAGAACCGCAGCTGCGTATATTATACGTTATAACACGCCATGCTTCGAGAGACAAAGGAGCCTCTCAAAGACCCTCGTCGGGGAATCGACGGGGGTAACGACCATTTAGCCGCTTATCACGTTACAGATTCAAAACAAAAAGAAAATCGCATTAAATCACCCGCCTCCCTTCGCCTGCTCGTCTGTGTACGTGTAAGACAGAGAGAAAGACCGGCTAAGCGGTTATCTACGCTTGACCCCCGAGAGCAAAGAGCGACTTTTGCGATGTCTTCATCAGAGGCGTCGCATCCTTTTTAGAGAGAAAGTGTACCGAAGTACCGTGTGAAATCGCGAGACGAGTTTGCTGCACTTGCGAGCATGTGCGAGCATTATGCTGTGCAGCGAGAGATATTTTTTTAATTCGCTCGCTCTACAACGACTTGTTTTTCCTATTTCCGCTGTAGGTTTACTCGTCCTTTTTGACGCGAAGATGCATATACCCGCTAATTATTTTAGACGTATAAGCTATACCACTTGAAGAGCAAAATGTGCGCACTGTTTTCAGCTGCAAAAAGTTTACTGAAAAAAAATTTTTGTTTTTGCAAGATGTTTTTTTTTATAGACGATTCCGCTGGATGAATTATAGCAAAAATGAAAAAAGATGTCATTAGCCATGTACACATTAGCTGCTCTCTCGGTTTTTCTTCGTCTTCGTGGGTGTCGGCTTGTACATGTTTATAAATATGACTCAGGCAACGAGTACAGTCGCACACGTATATACATATATGTATAGAAAGAGAGAGAGAGAGAGAAAGAGAGAGCAGTCAAGAGGGTGATTCCGAGCACGTACTAGCTCTGTGCACGCGGAGACGAGGCACATGCTAGTATGAGAACGGTCTCGGTGACAATTAGATGAAAGAGCTCGACTCGAATTATTGTGGTAGTCGAGCTCTTGGATATGTGATTCAATTATGGCCCATTATCGTTTCTTATGATCCTTTTTTTTCGCTGCACACATACATGTGAGCGACGTAGGGATGGGGTTTTTTTTACAATTAAAAATAGCCTCGGGATGCAGACGGTACAGTACCTTCCGAAACTTAGCACCAGTATGTGGAAGTTGTGGATAATAAAACTTACATATATCTCGATTTAGTGCTAACTGTCATGTCAAACTCACCTGTAACAAAAAGAAACAAAGAATTAGTTCATGCTCGAACACGGAAGACGTACGCATGAGAAAATGTCTGAAAAATACTAGCAGAGTGAACTGCATTTAATTTGCAAATGATTATTAATTTAATAGCTATATCTTGTTTTGATTGCAAATCCTTGTCAGATCGGTATCTTTAATGAGAACGCGATATGACGTTAGTAGCGTGGCGCGAGCTTGTTTCGCATAAAATTACTGAATCGCGCGTACTTGAGTAGTGTTACTTAAGTAGCCATAGGATTCTTTCGTCAAAATGTAAATTGTTCACCTACGGATGTCTTTTATAAAAATCCATGCGGAGAATAAGCCAGGGTTACTAATAAGCTGAACTATTAAAACGTATACCAATGCATCCAATGCACTCACGTACCAAAACGTGATTATAAATACTATGTTAGGTACACCATGCATATCCTGGCATAATTATCCACTTGCAGTGAGCAAAAAAACTGTGCCACACACCGATCGTTATCAGAGCAACGGCACTGCTACTATACCCAACTACCCAACGGTCGACTCGGCACCAGTCAACAGCAGCAAAATTCGTTTATATGTGCGTTTACCCTTGCGTGGCACAAGTATAACCTACTTCTCATATACGCAGCCCTGATACATATAAACATAAAAACTCCTGGCCATCGAAACCAGCCACGCAAGCAACTCCACATCCACGTTACACTTTACATTAGAAGAATGGACATATTAGGCGCGGCGTTTACATCGCGTGCAGAGCCCTGGTATACTGGTTATACGGCCTTGGCTTCGTGCTCATTTGTGAACGCATACGCGCGAAACTTAATCAAGCTTTTAACTTTGATCCCTCTTATTAACGCACCGTATGCAGCCCGTCTTTTTATCGATCAGCATACACGGGGGTATATAAGCTCGTTATGCGCCCTTTGAGTGAACATTGTGTGTAGTTGTATGGGAGACGTTATTTTTAGATTTTTTCCTCTCACTGTCTGCGATACTTCAAACTGCAGAGAAATATTATTGGCGCATCTGCTTGTTCTCAAATGTTTAGTAAAACGTTAAATTTCTTATAAGTTGATTTATGTTTTTTACTCTAAAAAATTGAATACGGATGAACTGATGAAGAACTAATCAGTAGCTTGTAAGAAATACACTGAGGAATAGAAAAACACAAAGTTGTGAGTCACCTGGAGGATCCTCCCCGTCCTTTGAATGAAATCAATCAATTTTCACACCAGTGAATAATCCTGTTAAAGCAATCGACGTCGACGGCCTTACGAGCATTACACAATTCAGCCTCACAAAAGGGCAAGGAGAGCTATTTGTGAGAAACAAGTTTCTGTGAGAAAAGTGCCCTTATAATGCTGACTCCTCTTTGCATTCGTGTCCATGTACTGCGGGTGTTAAAAAGAAAAAAAACCAGTATATTTACAGTTTTATTTCGCGTTGATCGACAAATAAAGAATTCAAGGAGCCATCAGAATGGAAACAAACAATGGATCAACAATTGTAAAATTATTTACATCCCGAGAAAATGATCTTGAAATATTTTGTAACAGTGTCACTAAACTCCAGATTCCAGCGCGCATATAATTATTTCTAAAAATCCAATTTACACTTTTTCCCCTAATCAGAGCCTTCCGCATGACAAAGCCCTCGCAAGAAGCATAAAAAGCAGAACAACCAGACCAAGAAACGAAGGGCAAAGAAAAAACCATATCCCGCAGCATAGCAGCGTGCATACAACTATACTCTTCCCCAACTACCTCCTTACACATAAGCGCCCGCGTAGAACATAATAAGCGTCTTGGCTCCAGCAGAGCGAGAGAGGGAGAGAGAAAGAGGGAGGGGGGGAGAGCCGTGAATAGACTCTGCAGGCCTCTTCTGTTTTCTCGCTCGTTTTTCCTTCGTGTTAAGCCGTACGGAAAAGGCGAGAAAAGAATGTGCAAGGCAAAAGAGACTACGACCGAGCACAATGAAAATGAAGGTGGGCTGCCACGTCTACTCGAGTCGTCTTTTGCTCTTTGGGGTTACGAGGGCAAAATGCGATGAGACGATTTTCACTTCGCATCGTTATGCCGTCGAAGGAAAGACGCGGTGAAAAAACGACGCCTTAGTCAACGAAGTTTGCAGCTCTTGAAGTACAATTTCTCTCGACGATTTTGAATCACGGTCCGACCTGCAGCTTATAACGCTTAGTTTATTTGGTTCCTGATGACTGCATGAACAGTGCGTGGTAATTTTTTTTTTTTTTTTGTAATATCGATGCTCGTTGTAAGCGCATGAATATTGATATTGTACAAAGCTGTACTACGGCATTTCCTTCCCGATAATCATCGAGATAATTCATCACATCACGAGCTAAAACTAGGTTTCGAAGTTCTATTACTGTACAAACGTGTAATCACTATCAAAGATAATATCTCGCTATTGCCATTAGAGAGCTCATTAAAAGTATTGAAGTTGAAAAACTAGATCGGCAAATAATCTAAACACGCCTATGATTTTTTTTAATCCTCGCATTATTGAAATCGGGTTTCCTTCTTCGGGCAAAAAATACCAGGAATTTATTCACTTTCCGACTGTCTGCTAATCCAGTATATTTATCTCCGATAAACACATGCTCGCAAATCTTGATCGAGCGCAAGAAAAATTCCCTCCCTCAATGTCGTTATTTTTCTTCCTGTATATACCAATCTCTATAACATACACTGTACGTTCCATAACTGTAAATCTCAATCACCGAAAGTGCGACTGCCCGTCAATAAATATAAATCGCACGCATGACGAGAAATTAATTAACGATGTTCAGCGAGGTCGATATCAATCGTATACAGACCCGTTCCCTCACCACGTCTATACTGCACTTATAATAACGTCCGGCTCGCGCTGCACGTGCTCAAGAAAGAGGGGGGGGGGGGTAGTATGAGAGAGACAGAAAGAGCTTGGCGACACATTCCTGTAAGATTTACGATAACAATAAAGTTACAAGAATTACGAGGATCTATAAGCCAGAAGCCCAGCTGACAATTTGTCCCCAGCCAGAACCACTTACGCTCGGAAGTAATTGCGACCGATCGTGCTGGGATCTCTTTCTACGACAGACTCCGCTTTTTCGTCTCTATTTAGGATCTCATCCTGATAACGCGACACAGGCTGTATACTTGTCAATATACGAGGGTTTGGGGATAAGAAGAAAATTGTTTAGAGCTTCATGCGCACATAACGTCGGAGAGAAAAAAGGGAAAGTCGAGTTTTCGAGGCAAGTACGACCGTATAGACATTTGATACGCTCTTATCTTCTTGATCGGCCATGTCAGCGTTGGCACTTTGTTAAATCCTTTCACCGAGACATTCTTACATCTTTCATAGTGTTTGTGCATTAAGTACACGCATTCTAAACGTATATACTTCACTCTCACTCTTCACTCTCGTAGTAAAGGTACACACACACTCACTGTTTGTATATAAACCACCATAAATCCATGAGAGACTCCGTAAACTAAAGAACATTTCTCGTATAAAACCAAATAAGTGAATGCACGTACAGTAGCGATCACTGGACGTTATTTAGCAAGCTCGATACCTCGCGCAAGATAAAACCCAACGCTCTATTTGCTCAGTGCAATGTTTTCAAGATATACGGGCTTCTAAGTGAAAATCCTTTCGAAGCGAGCTGGAAAAGCTTCGCTCGCCTTTTCGGCGCGCACGAGAAGAGCATTTTTGAACAGCGTGGATAATGCAAAGAGTTTTACTACGTGCGCGGGCTTTTATTACCGCAATCGACTCAACGATTTACGAGCCGATATTTCGCGCTAATGATTCGGGGGTGTTGCGCACATAGAGAGTGATATAAATGCCGTCGAAAACAAGGTTTTGAGATTTCGAAAGGTAAGAGTGTAGTTTTTAACCCCCAACCTACTGTAGCGTACATTTTGCTCGTCGCAGTTCGCAGCCGTTATGCACACCCGCTGCCGCATAAATAAACATTTATTTATAGTCTTGTGTATAATGGAAGAACTTTCTGAATGATGGATAAATCGGCAATATACACGAGGCAGCATCTGTCTCGTAGGAATGAATGTATATCTTTTATGAATGCGAAGAAACAATAAACCACGTGTGCTCTCTTTTTTCGATCCACTGTCGGAAAGGCGCATAAACTGAATTTTCCATCTCCTGCAAGAAAGAACCTTTTGCATATTAAAACTGAGCTCACGCTTAACACTCCCTCTTTTGTTTTGAGCGCGTTGAAAACGGTGCGATACTCATCACCGACGCAGCAGTAGACAAACAAAATTTGCATACGAAAATTATGAATCCAGACGCGCACCTGTTATAAAAGCTCGCGGACTGAATATTATTCATCGAGCCAAGCTCACTCTCTTTATACTCTACGGCAATTAGGCTCATTTCTGTCTCACGAGTTGTGGAGGTTCTTAGACTTTAATTGCCGTGGTAAAATCACTGATATCATCGTCCCTCTAAGCGGAGAGAGAGGGAGAGAAAGAGAGCGAGTGTCGTACTTTTTTTCGCGCGAATCCGCGTCACTTCCACCGGAAGAGTACCGATATTGCACACATATATTATATATACCAGTATGAACTTGGATTGCGATTTAAAGAACAGAAATTCCATGAAGTGACAGATGGCGAGGAAAATTTAGTGCAGAATTTTTCTCTGCGAATCGGATTTTTCAAAGTTGACTTCGTGCGGCACATATATTTTTTATTTCGCTACTGCGTACAGGTACTGTTACAGTGAGATGAATGAACTCAGGAACTCGCGAAGCGCGAGTAATCATTAAGTTATTATTTTATGAGAATGTTATGCGGAATTCTTTCAGCAGTGCGTGTCTGTGATTCTACAATTATAGTGGATGACCGATTTTTATACATACGAATGACAACGTGCAGTACAGAAAATTACATTGTATACGCAATGTGAATGAATGAAGCAGAGTATATTATATTTTTGAATTCCGACAAATCGATTAGACAAAGAAGAGTTTTTCTGTGGAATATTCGGACAATATCCAATCCAAACCATTTGGTCTCGATAAAAAGCGATAAAGCAAACGATGCAAGTGTACAGTACACGCATAACGTGTGTGCTGACTCGTTATACAGCGTGATTAATTAATACATCAAATCCAATAAACAACCAAGCTAATTCATTATCCAATCAAATTACTTAGCTAAGTGAGAACGGCAAATTCACATCCGTGAGCCTTTACTCTCATGAGAATAAAGAATTATCGCGAACCATAAGGCAATGAAAAAAATCTTCGCGACATGAGGAAAAGATTAATGTACACGCTTATGCAAAAATAATCAAAAAACAATTTATTACCTATTATCCTATCCGACTTTACAGGGAAGTCACTTTGAAAGTATTAAGCATATAATAATCTAATGTGATATATCGCTCCAGTCGTCGGTTGAAAGCAATACCATCAGAGCCCCCGGGGCAGTCTCTTAGCTAATTTGCATTGTCAAACGGTATATCCCTAGAAATAACTGTTCGACGAGCTGTATTCACGCGACTGCTATACATATTTAAGAGAAATTTCCTCTTTTTTCATATATAATATGTAATATGTATACTGTGCATGTTCAGTCAGTTTGATTTTCGTGAGCGTAATAGACTCGTTATATAGGCGTACTTAGAGATTACACAAAAATTTTCATTTCTATTACTGCGCATAAGGAATTATTGAGAAGTTGTATTAGATGGAAATTCGTAAAAGAATATATGACAAAACCGAGAGAGAGAGAGAGAGAGAGAGAGAGAGAGAGAGAGAGAGAGTTTAAAAATAAATTGCAATGCTAATTTAAAGACCTGTCAGCTTGATGGGCCGAAAGAATTTTGAAAAATTTAAATTACGTTTATTGGTTCATGATCATTTGTAAACCAATTGTCAATTCTAAATTCAAGTACATGAGCTCGAGCATCACCTATACATGTTTTATGAATGTGTGTGTGTGTGTGCGTGCCTGTGATTTTTCATTCAGTACATTAATCTGTCCCAGTCAATTGAATCACGTCATAGCAGTACAGTCTTATCGCTTTATTTGCTAAAGATGATAATGAACCAGAAGCGTCAGGAAGAAGAAATCGTTGATTACGTGATCATTATTTGTTGACTACTAAAAAACCCGAGCGTCATGATTTCCCTTGTAGACTATCTCCTGGGAAATGCTTTTAAAGTTAATTTACAATGATTATACTTTTGCTCGAAAATTAAACCAGCTGCTGCGATTCGTGCTAAAACAGTTATTTCACAAGATTTCTAAATCTTAAATGTTGGGCACAGTCATAAAAACGAGCAAAGGCTGCGCTGATTTTGGGGCGTTTTTAATATGTTGCACCCGGGAAAAGCGATAAGATAAAGACCTATCACCCGAGAGCAAACTATTCAGCCTCGCCGTCGTCTACTACGTGCCTGCCTCTGCACTCGAAACACCGTATATGTATGCAGGAGGGCTTTTGTTCGTTATTTGCTTTTTTTCTTTTTTGTCAGAACATAAGTGTGCAAATATCACTTAACAAAAGATACTTTTAAGATTATGCACATGTGCAGTGGTGGACTTCTATTGTTATGGGTGCGAAATAGCGTTTCGATTCGTGGTACTCAAATTATGGATATGTTATGCATACGAATGAGCTTCGAAAAAATGTATTATTTAAATCATGTGTCGCTATTAGTTTAAAATTTTTCATTACATTAATTATTTGAAAATGTCTGTTCCAAATAATTTAGTCAGCTCTCTAAAGTATACAAACTCATAAAGACCTACGTTGTAACTCACAACTCGTCTCTACAAGTTTCCAATGGTTTTCTGTCTTTATAGCCTCGCGCCCGCGAAAACGACACTTAATTAAAGTGAGTTTACAATCGCGTGACCGGAAGTAAGTACCGAGAAAAAAAGATAAAAAAAGTATACGGCAACAGTTGCTTTTCGAAATATGGAGAAATTTTATTCCGAATATACTCTCTATGCATATTCATGTATACAGAAGCTGTGCAAGATAAAATAAATTTTTGAAGATGTTTAAATACATTTTGTATTATTAAATAATAAATTCTTTGTTCATCTAAATGTATTTTAGTATATAGTAATAAAAGACTTACACATCATAGCAGAGAATTTGTATGGCTTCGAAGTACTTATTCCTTTTGATCTTTTGTGATAACTGTTCGCAAGGTTTAAGAGTGAAAAATGCTCATTCAAGTCCCTAATTCGATCCGAGACGTAAGGCTACTTATTTAATTGAAGTGGGGATTAAGATTAAGAAGTCCAACGTATCGAAGAGGAAAGAAGCCAGCCGTCGCGTCGGCCATTGGCGGACTCTCGTGAGTCACTTTATTATTATTATTTTTTTTTTATTATACAATAAACGGATGCATGCACTCGCTGTATGCAAAATCAACGAAAATAATTAATGCTTCCAGATCTTCTGTCCAAATATGGTGAACTTGTGATTGGTTCCCTGATTTTGCACTATTAACGAATCGTGAATTTTTTTGAGCAGCAAAAGTATACCTTATTAAATACATAAAGAGTTACGGTTTTCTTGATAAAATTAAATTGAAAAAGAAAAGAAAAATAAAAACTTACATAATGTTGGATAATGTAATCCAAGAACGTGCACATTTCGCCTTTCAGATTCAGAAAGGTAAATATTTGTTTTTAGAATCGACAACGAGCAAATAAGTTGATATACAATGCACGTGTACTTCATATTCGCACTTGTCGCCTACTTTTGACTTAACGCACGCGTCATGAAAGAAAAACGCCGAGTGTCGCGCGTTGCACTTTTTTATCCTCGCAAGAATTTCATTACCTCGACAAAAATCCAGATTCGCGTGTCTGATTCAAAATGGAGCTGTCGGAGCTTGATTTTGTTTCGTAGAAGTGTATTATTACTTAATTCACAAAAACGAACCAAACGCTGAAAATTTAAATAAAAAAATTACACATGCTTCGTGAAAAGAAAACCTTTAAAATTATTCAACAAATAAACAATTCATCCCTCTCAACACTTATGAAGCTCGTCGTATAATTAGTCGACGCTATACATGTATGAGGGGAACAAAGGACTCTCGAGCTGCATGTACAGTCACCCCGACTGCATCGCTGCCTAGATTGCATCCCCTCGAAATACCCCACGAACTAAAGTTTTGTTTTTTAGCATCCTAGCTTTTATTCTTTTCGAGGGTACTGCTGCTGCTCTTGGAGTATATGGAAAACTATTTACATCGAAATATACAAAATCGATTTGGCTTTTTCAAATTTGTGAGAACTTTAGTTTTTTCGCGTCCTTTGAGCCTTATGGCAAAATAAAAAAATTGTTTTAAATTTTGAGACCCCAAAGACCAATTTGATTTTATGAATTTTCTGATACGTGCACATGAAAGAGAAGAGCTTCGCGAGATGCTATCGATTGCTCCATTCCGGATTCCGGACCCTGTTTTTGAATCAATCAGCACAGCATGTCTTTTGCACTATCTTTCCGTGAGATGTCGCCGGGTATAATATGGCTGGGCGCTCAGTGGATACCTACTTCCCCATATATAACTGCAGCATCGATCGACAGCAGACAAGACTCCAGGAATAATTAGTTCTGATTAATATGCGGTAGATATCGATTACCGTATGATAGGAGAGTGATACGAGCCCAACGCGAGGCTTTATCTTCTATAAAGAAGAGGATTCCATTGTGTGTAGAGAGATAAACTTATCAGGTTTTATAACCCTAGAATAACCAGGCCCTCGCGACAATGACCCTGAAACTAAATTTCGGATCGATATGTTCCGCGGATATTGAAATTTCTTTGTTGCAGCAAATCGTGAAGAGGAATCAAAGACGATGTATTTACGAGTACGGGTGTTAGACACTTATTAATATTCATTCGGACACTTGGGCGCAGCGTGACTCTACTCACGTCATAGCTATAAATACGTTAATTTAAAAAAAAAACTTTAAAAAAAAAACAACACATACGTGTAAGTACCCTCTCTCACGACTCACGTTTCTGTACATGAATTTGGAACCTCACTCAAATTCCCGGGCGTTTCGCAAGAGCGATATATAAGCCATACTACACGGAATCAGGTCAACCCGTCCAAGAATAATATCACTCTCCAGTCGAATAATTTGGCCGTAATATTACAGTACAAAAAAACTTATGAGCATCTGGAAAAAAGAGGGAGGTGCATAGCTGGGAAATCGACCGACTTTTCCCCGCAAACGCTCCGGATTTCTCCCTCGTCCAGTGCTATATATACACGCTGTACACAGGCACGTTCAACTCCCACAGGGATCACTACTTTCTTACACACAATGTTGGCAGCTGTACGTATACTTATGCACATACAAACCACGAGCAGCAGTAGCGCGTGGCTCGTTTCTTGTACGTATACAGGTTTTACAGCGAAAAGAGAACAAGTGCAAGATGCATAAGCGGTGCGTCCTCAGATAAAGATGTGTAAGTAAATGTGCGAGAGACGAAGAGTGAGTATCTCTTGTGCCAGCGAAAAAAGTGTGTTTGAAAAATTGCCAGATGATGGAAAATCGAAGCGCACAATTCGATGAATGGAGAGTACAGAGGCCAGCAGAAGGACCGCCTATCGCGCATAGCCTGACTACACGAGAAACCGTTTTATGTAATCCGAGCCTCGTGCAATCGCCTGGCTGTCTCTCCCGCGCGCATACTTTTCTTCTCTCAATACTTACATTATCTCTCTCTCTCGCTCTTTCCACACGCATACTCGTCTGTATCAATAAGTGCCGGCACATAGACTTTCGCTCTCATTTTCTCCCCGGCCAGCAACATAGATGACACGCGAGCGTCTGTCCCTCTCTCGCACTCTTGTTCTCTAATACATACAAGTGCTCCGGAACAATCTCGAAGGCGCAGTACAATATACTCACGTTTTCGGAAGGATCCGAGAGCTTCACGGCAGCTTACGACTCGGTGCGTTGCACGGCAGATAACGCGCGCGTACAGGCACTACTAGCACGCGCACTCGGACGATGATCTTCCGGCGCTGTTCCTGCGTTATCCTTTTTTTCGCGCTGCACTGGAAAAGCACGACTCGGCCGCTGGCCTTACTGGCTGTGCGCGAGTCGCGGAGCTGAATTTTGTAGACGGGAAACTGCATGCGCGCACCAGTATTTTCGCAACGCGGGTCACAGCGACGGGGGAAACGAACGAGTCGGCTGACTCTCCACGAAGTCGCGGCCCGATGATCGGACGAGCTATCAGTTGTCGTAAACACTGGGCGCCATGCTGCTCGCGGAACACGGCACCTGTCAATAGGGCCGACCCGCCGCAATGCTGTCGACACCTGGTGGACTGGCTGACGAAGTTGAGATCAATGGACGGCCAGCTGGCGACATCTTGCGGCGATAATGGTCGGTAAATTAGGGAGCGCGATGTACTGCACTGGACAAATTATCGGCGGAGTGAAGCGTCGCAGTTTAAAAATCGAATTGCATGTAGATGGGTAATGCAATCAATGGAGAACGTAAAAAGCAACCGTGCGGTCACGATATTGAAAAACGAATGTTGATCGAACTTTTGAATGACCATCAGAAACGAAATCGAGAAATTACAAATTAATTTTTTAATTTATTGAAAAAATATTTTTTAAAAATTTTATAAGACTTCAATATTTAATTTTTTCAACTTGTATAAATTAAATAAACTAAATATCATTCTTTCGTTGTATTTCATAAATCTGTATACTATTTAAATTATAAAAATTATCAAACTAGCAGTAACTGGGGTTTAATTGGTTACTTAATGATTATTTTGAATTGTTCAGAATCACATGTAGCATAATAAAAATAAACTTGAATTAATTTTTAAATATCTAAAAATAATTTCAATTCTCAATGCTAATTCTGTAATCAACTTTGTAGATTAAGTAAAAAGGTTCTACATATCATGCCCATATCAGCGAATAAATGGTATAATGTACGTATACTTCGAAAATTGCGATACGATACGACAGTCTCAAAGCTATATAATAGAGGCGAATGGACAGCAAGAGTTCTTATGAGAATACATTAATTTCAAAACCATTTCAAAGAAGATAATTAAAGTTTTAGTTCTAGAAACTACAATTATAAAAATAAAAGTAAATAGCCAAGAAAAATTACTTATAATAAGCCTGCGGATTCGTTGAAAGTAAAATATATAATAGCGCATGATTTTAATTAGAGACTGTACGCAACGCCTTTGCGTTTACGGTGCCTGACTCTGCATGACTTTACATTAACTTTTTTTTATTACTTTTTAATATATATGACGTTTTACGTACAATAATACTACTGTATCTGATGCTACTAAAAATAAGTACTTTAAAAGGATTTAATTTATTTGACAGATATTGACAGGTGAAAATGATTTATTTTCAAGCAAGCAGGTATAAAATATAAGTTTATTAATATCATATATGAGCGTGTACAATATATTATATATTAGTCTTACACTGAAACGATGCTCATAATACATATGTCGAGTTGCTGACAATAAATTAACGATATGAGATGAGAGATAGAATTATTAGAATTATCTTTTCGTTCACAATAAAAAATAAAAATATTACAAATAATATGCATGTAATAAATCAAGGTTTTCATAATGAACACACATCACAATATTAATGTTGTAAGGGACAAAAAATAATGTATGATTAGGATTTCCATTCCTTCGTACAATAGAAAAAAATAACAGTAATGACATTGGGTGCTTCATATAAAAATCTACAATAAATAATTAATCGTATACCGCTACACAATAATTAAAGCGCTAACCGGCCGAACTGTGCCAGCCTTTTATGCGTGCGCTTGCGCTCATGTATCATAAATTTCGCATAATCTTGGCACTTCGTGATTGTCCATCGCGCACGATGCCATGTCACTCTCATGAACGCCGCATCGATGATGGTCTCCCCTACAATTTTTTCTGTAGTTCTCGTATAATATAAATTAAATTTTACAATACTCTATATATGTAAAATAAATTAAAAAAAAAACACGATAACCAAAGTCGCAAGCTCCTCGAGGGATCGCTCGATTTGATTTTTCCCCATAGCGTCGCGCTAATGTAATATCAGACTTCAGTCAACGCAACGGCCGCCTCGGAGCCGGGGGCTCGAAATTTTCTTCAATTTAAAGCGTCGAATTTTCCATGCACGTGAAAAAATTCGCAATTGGCATTCCTAATTCTTGCTGATCTAGATGCACCCTCTAGTCGCGGCCTCGCACAGATCAGTAGAGATAATTCTTAGGCTCTTCGGTGGGCTGCCCGCAGATTCCGTGGTATTTTTTCGTGACGTGGTTTCGCGTGCGGCAGTTCTCGATCTCGAGGAAGCACTCGTTGCTGTAGGTCATGCTGTCGGTGCCGCAGACTGGATCGTAATACGGTGGGCAGATCTTCTGGCAGCCCCGGAACATGAAGCCCTGTACGCACCGTTTCATCGGCACCACGTACACGTGTTTGCTGCCGAGAGGAGAGGGCAATTAGTGCATTTTTTTTTAATCGCGCTCTCCTGGATCGCGCTGCAGATGCCCTTATTATCAATTATAACGTCTAATTATACGAATTACACGCTTGTTAGAGGCAGCGGCTGAGCCGTGATTTTCTTTGAGATACGCGAGCGTAATTGTAATTATACGCATAAAAAGGAAATTCCTGAATGAAAGTAGGCTCACCCGCAGTTGTCCCTCTTCATCTCGCACTCGTTTCGGTAGAGCTTGTTGTCGGATCCGCAGACGAATTGCCTCTCGCCGCTGCAGATCTGGTTGCACAGGGCAGTCGTGCGGCAGTGCTGCGCCGGCACCTGGACCACTCGTTGCCCGCACGTCTCCTTCTGGAGCTGGCACAGCGATCTAAAAAAATTCGTCATCTCGTCAGACACGCAGCGTCGAAGCGCGCACATTTTACGAGAGAATACGCAACGCGCATAATACAGACCGATAGACGTTGCCATCGCTGCCGCAAACTGGTTCCTCGGGCGCGTCGTTGCAGTCCTCCGGGCAGTGTTCTGTCTCCTTCAAGGTCGTGCACTCGCCCACATGAGCCAGCTGGATGCCTTTCCTGGAAAACAAAACGAACGGAAGTGAGCGGCTTATGCTTGTGTGGGAGTATAATGCGCGGAATCGGCAGCTTCCTTGGGGATATAAGAGGCTATAAGTGCAAGTGTGTGTACTTAAGACGATAACGCAGCAGCTGCAGCCGCTACGGCTTGTTGTGCTGTCAGAAATGTTATGGGGATGACTCGGCTTGTCTATTACTGCTTGTGCTCTCCGACATTTTTTTTCGTCTTCCCCCAGCTGCATTAATGTTAACGTCGGTTCAGACAACCGCGCAGCATACGAGCGATAAATTGAAATTACAGTAGATCGACCAGTTTCGAGTTGAGGTTTATAGCGCATTTTTATACACGCCCACGAACAAGGAAAACTGATTAGACTTACAAGCAAATAGCAACATTCAAGTGACACTGATTCGGATAGGTGTTGGCGTCGCTGCCGCAAACTGGATCGACTTCGGTACCGCAGTGCTGCTGCTGTTTCACGCACTTCGACAGGCGGTTTCGGCACTTCTCAAAGTCCACGGCTGCCACTTTTCTCCTCGTGTTTCTACGACAATAGACCTCATTGTAGACGTCCCAATTCATCTGAACAAAAGCTCGACTTAACGGAACCATCATCCAAACTCACCCGCAATTAAGCATTTGCATTTCGCACTCGCTTCGGTAAATACTTCCGTCGGAGCCGCAAACTGCGATTTCCGGCTCGTTCTTGCAGTCCAGGGGACAGGCCGTGGCCGCACTGCCGGAAGTCCTCTCGCGGGACACGCAGAAGGACATCGGTACCTCGAACACGTGCTTCCTGCAAAAGAACAGGATTATACTTTTTTCAAGAGATGGATCGTATACTTTGACGCCCGGCCGCGGCTTCGTTTGAAATTCCCTGAATGCGAATTTCACTGCGCAAGACAAAAAGCTCGAAAAGAAAAATTTCCAAAGGAAAACGATAGATCTGCTACGGGACTTCAGTGAATAGCTGCAACCTACCCACAATTCTTCGCTCGCATTTTGCAGGTGTTCGCGTAGAGGATACCGTCGCTTCCACAGGCTGGCTTGGCTCCGCGCCAACAGGACTCCCGGCAGTGTCTCGTCGTCTGGCAGTGCTTCTTGTTCGTCCTCACCACGCCCTGCCTGAAATTTCGCCAAAATTCGCAGGCTGTAATCACGCATTGCACTAGTTTTTCCGCAAATGTGCGCGCGGTTATAAATTAAGCCGACGACGACGCGAGCGCGAGATTCGAGTTGCGCATCAGCGAACGCGGCTGTTCAGTAAGATGTAAGTCGAGAAACAGTATATATCGTGCGTCGGTGCCAGCGAATTAATTCTGAATAACAACTCACCCACAGGTCAGCAGTTTCATCTGACAGGTCGACTTGTAGACGTTGCCGTCGCTGCCGCACACGGGCCCGTCAAGCGGGGCATAATCACAGGAGACTGGACAGTTCTCTCGATGAGCCGAGATGTTATTGCAAGGCCCAAGGTGTGAAAGCTCGATGCCCACTCGGCATACCTCTACCCTGAGCATACACTTGTTGAGGTAGGTGCGACCATCGGTTCCGCAGACCGGGTCCTGGTCACCGGGACAGCGGTGCTCGCATTTGCTACTAGAGGATCGGAGGCAGGCCGTCTTTTCCGCCGCCACGCTTACACCTGCGATTTTTCGTTACATTGGTTCGACGAGAATTTTCACCTCAATAATCGTGCAGACGGAAAACAAGCCGAGCTTTTATGTTTATCGCTGAGTAAATTGCGCAGCGAAGTAGTGCGAGCCATCCTCTTACGTACACGCTGCATCTTCGTTAAGCTTTACAATCGTATACCCGAAATCCACGCGAATTTCAAGCAAATTAGACGCGGAGACTAATTAAAGTAAATACTTGATGGCTCAATGCAGTGTACATTTTATTACGGTTCGCTCTTCTCACTCGGCGCGCAACTCCTCTCATCCTCGTTACCGCGGGGCTCTCGCTCTTCGTTCGCGTTACACTTTTGAATTAGCCTCTCGCGGCATTGCGCGCGTACTCACCTTTACCGCAGGTCTTCTTCCGCATTTCGCACGAGGACGCGTAAATGACACCATCGCTGCCGCATACCGGTTCGCCGCTCGTCGGACAAATGCGCGGACACGAGCTGCTCTCGTACTCTGTAACAGGGAGAGAAAAAAAAGCACCTGCGTGAGAATACCTAAGCTTAACTGCCACGCTGGGTGGCTTTTATATCGGCGTATGGGCTGTGCTTTTTTCCTTTCATCCTTTTATTTTAGGACGGAGCAGTAAAAGTGCACACGAGGGGGATTAACAGCGCAGCTATGCATGCGCGCGCGCGATTCACCGCGCAGGCAACAGTTAGGATCATTAGCGTGTCCCCCGTCTAATTAAAGACGGACAATGAACGCTGCGCGGCGCGGCGCGAAATTAACATGGTTTCGTCACGAAATCGGAATATCGCGTGCTCGACGCTGCTTTTGCCGGAGCCCGATTTCCCGCGATACTTTTGCTGCGGCTGCACTGTGATGTAAGTGCGCGCGCTCGCGTCGTGATCGAAGCGAGCGCTGGCGCGCTTATATATAGATAGCGTGGAGGCCGAATTTTTGAGAACGCTGCCGAAAAAAATTTTTCCGCGATGGGCGAAACACGCCGCAACGGTTGCGGCGCGTATAATCCCAGCGGCTCATTGTTGCGCAGGGCGGAGTAAATTCCCGTAGCGCGAGTCTCGGCTCTCGTTTTCGCGGTTCTCCAGTGTGTCGAAACTACATTATAATCACTTCCGGCTGCTGACCGTCTGCGGATTCTCTACGTGCATGTGCGCGGGCACACTGTGTACGTGTACACAGACACGTATAGGCACACGTATAGCTGCTACCGTGCGAGAGCTACCTAGCGGTAGCGGTATAGAAAAGCGCGCGTCTCGGTCCAGCGAGTATCCCTATAGGATCAGTGCAGCACTTTGAATTTAGCAGCGGCTTCCGCGCGCATAATAAATAGCGAATAATAAAATCGTTGAGCGCAGAGTGTGTATGTGTGTTATCTGCTCGCCTACAACACGGTTAACTGGTCGCGGAATTAATCAGCAGTCCTGCTGTATGAGTGTATCTCTTGCGTGGGTGAATTCACTGTATATAGTGCACATCCAAGCACTCAAGTGATGGTCGAGATAGAATGTATTGCATAATTATATGCTACTCGATATTCGAAAAAAGAAAACTGTTTTATGTACGACTTAATAATTGCATCCATTGGACTGTTTTTGTATGTACTACCCGCCCAGTAGCTCAGTAGCGTTCTACCGACTGTATTGTCAGGGAAGCGCGTAGACGAAGAAGACGAAGAAAGAAGAAGAACGCCGACGACGAAAAAAAAGAAGAGAAAGATTCTGTATAGGAAGGAGGTGTTCGTCACTCCCACGGACTTCATTTAAGTGAATCAATTATGCCAACGAGCGCTGCTCCGCACCGAACAATGCAAATCGAATTATGCCCGTGGAATATATCTTCCCTACATGCATTCCTCTCTCTCTCTCTTCTTCTCTCTCTCTCTCTCTCTTTCTTTCGCTCTCTTTCCTGTATGCATTCGTATAACGTCAAACCGAGCGACGAATCGGCGTGATTTTTATTTCTCGATGGATCCGCGCACAAAAGAGAGCGCTGCTGAATGGATCGTTCGAAATTGAGTTTCATCGAGCACTCGACGTGAAACAAAGAGAAAAATAATGGAATCTCCGCGGGCACAATGCTCTCTCGAGCGATGTGGATTTTTCTATTTTCCAGGCTAAATTTCCTCCGTCGCTTTGTTCCTTGCAGCGCGTGCGTATACACACACGCGCGCACACGTTCGCACAGACGCGCGCGCGCGGAAATCCAAAGTATACAGGGGAAATTGGCTCGAACTATCACGCGGCTACGATCTATACGTGATGCAGCTCTTAGCTATAAATGTACATATTCGAAAGAGTATAAGAGACCTGTGCAATAATGGCTTCCGAAAAGTAGCAGGATTAGGCCTCTTCCCCGACACGTCGTCGGCTCTCTATCGCCTCCGCAGCATCTGGTTTTCCTCGTATAGTCCGGCAGCCATATCCCGCTATACGGGTACCGTAGCGTATATATAGTAGCCTCCGCGTGCGCGCTCTGTGTGTATATACGCCGTCTGTAGCTAGGCATGATTTATGCTCGTTATCGCGCGCGCGCACACCGCACGTGACAAGTCTCCTAGTCCAATTATCGTAATTGAAGCGAATTATGACGATCTACTCTCCGGCTGATCGAATCTTCGCGATTTAATAAAGTCTTTAAGGGAGGGACGTTTTATGTGCGAGAACATCGAGCGCCCGACGCCCGAGCCAACGAGTTTTCGTATATGCGCGAGTAAATTGCAAATCTATCCTCGGAATGCTCGTAAATTCTTCGGGCGCTATCGCGCCTGTCTAAGTAGACTACTGGGCCGAACAACTACCTCCAGCTGAGGACTCCAAGTCATTTTTTTCCCCCCCTCGCTCGTTCTTTCCCCCGGCCGCGCAGCTTTTTCTTCGTCACATATATATAGATCAGGCGACTCATCTCGTAAACGGTTCAACGCGCGACTGGCTCTTCCGCGAGGTCGTTCCACATTTACATTTGTTTCGATATCGCAATTATATTTCGATGTCTCTCTCGCGCGCTTTTAATTGTCCTTTTTTTGCGTACGCGTCCCGCGTGAGGTTTCTGACAAGGTGATAAAATAAAATTTCAGAGCACGGCGTATCCCGGGTGCGTAGATGCATCGAAACTCAGTGTTGTCGCTTTTTCCTTCTCTCCATCGCGTAGTGATATCGCAGGCGCTTGATTTTCCCACGAAACTGACATCGCATCGGCTTTCGCTTATGTTTATCGGACGACGGTTAGACTTAGGACGCGAGCGTGGCTTTTCAAGTTTACAGTTACGTGTCATCGGAATAATTCATAAATCCATTCTGCGCGCGCGCGCGCGTATAAATCGATAAAGTACCTCGATCAATCAAACCTACTTCGGGAGCGCAAAAAAGGTCATACAGAAAATCAAGCTTTAATCTCGGCTCCTCTGACATGCTGATTACGAGTAATTAAAAGCCGTTGCAGTCTAAAATAAAAACAAATCATTCACAATTCAAGAGATATTTCGGGACCAACGTATGTAATGTATGAGAGAATACAGTTATAGTCCATGATTTACGGTTCCTATACATATACACACGCCGCTCGTGCGGATTTATTGCGCGCCGCTCGGCTATATAACGCACACGAATGAGTCTGACGAATTTTCGCGCTCTCGCGTCTCTAGGAATTCCGATCGCGAGCACAAACGGCGCATCGTATCTCCCGGGAATATTAATGATCTCTGCTATCTGGATCGATTTTTTTTCACCTCGCCGTTCCCGATATAGAGGCATATTTTTAGATGTACCGTTTCCGATCCACGCAGGTATAGATGTGCACAATATGAGCGAACAATCATTGATTTATCACGATACAATGAGCGAGATGCGGTGCGCGCACGAGCGAAACATTTTTCTGTCAAATGCTCAACGGCCGTAAGTCGGATAGTCACTGTTAGGCCAATAGACGATGCGCAGAGTGTTTACATTCTCGGCAGGCCGTAAATCGAAATACAATTCAATAGCGATTCGTCGAGGCGCAAAAACTAGTTATATGTATTTTGACTGAAAACAGACGAGGCTCGATCTTTCGAATCAACGAGCGTAAATCAGTTATCCTAACAAGGAATCACTCGAGTGTAATTGCATGCGATAGAGCGAGAGAGAGAGAGAGAGAGAGAGAGAGAGAGAGAGAGAGAGAAAGCGCAATGGCAAACATAGTCGGACTTGACGGATTATCGACAGGCCAGATGCTTGCACTATCCATTAAGCGCTCGTTTGCTCTTCCTTCTCTCGCCGATGACGACTCGAATGTGTGCAGTTGAGCCAAGGGCCGGCGAGGCTGCGCGTATTGATCCAGTGCACTTTTCACGAATGATGGAAGCCGATGATGCCCGTTTATTGATATTGCATGGACTACTGACAGTCTGACACGCGTTCATTCCGCGGAAGTGCGTACGCGTACACTGATAAAAGAATTCGATTGAATCAAATGCAGAATTTGGTTATAATTTATATGGGTAAAGTTGAGTTCATTCGGTATTAGTATGCATAAAAGGTTAAATATTTTGCGCGAATTAAAAAAATGTTACAGATTTATATTGCTCTTCCGTATGAAAATTACGTGTTCAACAATTCCCATATACTTTCAATTTAAATGTGTTGTACCTGTGAACATGTGAATTTATCGAGACTCATAAAATTGTACTTTCTATTAGCACACTTTACACTTATTATAACCTTACTAGATCTATTATATCATAAAGATTGTAAGGAGTACCGACATGCAAATACAGGTGATTGAAAAGACAGGTTTTTGACGATTCTTTAAATTAAATTTAAATCTATGCTTTTTCATGCACGGAGACTAATTTATACATAGATGCAGAAATGCCAAGTATTTTCTAAAAATCTACTAAGCTTTTGAAAACTTACGGTTTTCTTGTATAAAAATATTAACCAAGCATCAGTTGCTATCAAATCCCTTATTACAAACGATTTTATTTGTAATCTTGACCGCTTCTTTATCCACGAAGTATCACTCTACCATTGACAATCTCGATATAAAATACATTGAATTTGAATGTGCGATAGAAGCTTTTAAAGCCGATCTCTGCATAAACGCGTACTTACTCCCTCCAAACCAGTTTCCAGAAAGGAAAGAAACGAATCGCTATAGTGGAGGGGGACACTACTTAAGATACATGCAGTCAGCTGTTCGAAAACTTGCACATATATACATGCGGCCGCGCCCGTTCGCGTTCTAGGAAGCAAAAGTAATCGCAGCACGACTAGCAAAGAGAGAAAGCTCCATGTATTCAGTTGCAGGCGCCGCGATAACAAGCTTTACTCTTGAGAGTAGTCGCGTACATACAGAGAGACACGTTATATTATACATGTATCGGTTTGAAGTTACACTTTCACGTCGAAGCGAAAAATTAAATGGGGTGTAGCACACCACGGATGTATATTATACGCTTATGGCGAGAAGCAGTCTCACACACACGCGTGACCTCGACCTCGGCCTGCGAGCCTCCATACCTACTTACCCAGAGCTACGGGGCAAACTCTTACCTCGTCCGATAGAGATAGTCAGTCTGCTAATTCGTTGGACACTCGCCACCTGAGCTTTTTCTTTTAGCAGCGCATCTATTAAAGACTCGTCGCGTACTACCTATAGCCACTCCGGCCGTCGAGGGAAAATTTACGACGGTATAGATTGCCTGCAGAGCCACTTCAAAATCCACAGCTTGCGCAGTGCGAATAGCCCTATCGAGAGCATTACACGGCAGTCTCGCGTGCATCTCTCGGCTTCTTATCCTCACGTCATATATAGCGCCCCAACGACTTATATACCGTCTTTCACGTTCGCGTAATAAAGAGGGATAAACGCGCGGCAGTCGTTCAATTTCACGCGCACGTTCCACTGATGAGCCTCTCTCTCTTTCTCTTCCTCTCGTTTCCTGTCGGCCCTTTTTCCCACTCCACAGTCATCTAGACCTTTACCTAGTCGAGCTACTGCGGCTTTGGTTTGTATTTTTTTCGAATCGTACGCGCTATTAAGATCGATAGCTGGAATATGTCAACTTTTTATTACTGCAGACTAATTTTTTTTTTTTATGTTCTAGAGAACTGAATTCTACGCCTCCGAAACAAACTTAGATAACGTCAGAGAAGAGCGATACTTTGTTGTTTAATAAATTAAATGTACACATTTGCACGGATAAAGCATAGGTATAGTGCATTTTCTATTAAGAACTTTATTTCGTGATTTCAAGACTTCCGTATTGTTATAATTGTGGTTTATTATTATACTTTATATTATATTCTATATTTTTATTTTTATTTTGTGTGCAACATAACGTAAAAAGTTTTTCAGGCAAAATTCTCCAAAATTCAGGCTAAGTTTTCCAACTTTTCAAGAAAAACGAATTTATTTTAACTTTTGCCTGTGCGTGAATTCACATCGCTGAATTCACATGGCGTTCATAACGAGAGCATAACAATCGCCTCATATCCGGGCTGAAAAATATGCAGTTAACTAGAAATCGTCGAAAATCATTATTGCCGTAATGAGGGTAAAAACTCGGACACGCGTCGCGGCCTTGAAAATACATAAACACGATATAGATGCTCGCTACCACGTATAATTAAAGAGGAGTATAAATAAAGGAGAAATCGAGCGATTTACTTTGGAGACTATGGCATTCCCCGAAGACTCGTAAAGTTCTAATGCCCCGAGTAGCCAATGTGTTGATACGAGGTTGCGCGCGATGATTGCCAGGCTTGTCTCTCCCGGTTATATGGGCGGAACTTGAGGAGATGCCGATGAAAAGACTTGATTGATGCTTTCGCTCCACGGAATCTGAACTATTGCTTTACTTGCACCGGTTTTTTTTTTATCATTATGATGGTACCCGTCGGATAGGTTCATTGTTCGCAAATGGTGAGAGCAGCCATAACTCGGGGGAAAAAATGCTTCGCAGTGACGTCAAAGCGTCTTCGGCTGGGACGTGACACGATTTACAAACTACTGGAACATATCGTCGTAATATGATACTCGTCTTACGAGTCGTTTCTTCAAAGTACATGGTACCTTCCACGGTTACGTTCTCACACGAATGTCAAGATCAGTATACACTCGCACGGATTTCATTATCAAGTCTTGTTTTATAGTCGGAGAAGAAAAACTTGCGGCGTCCAAGTGTGCCGTATATATACTTTCTAAAGATCGATTCAGACGCTTCTCATAGCGTCTCTTCGGAATTTCGAATAACAGGATGGTATTATGCATATGTCGTCAGATATCCTACGAAGACATAACGTGTTTGCTTCAAATCTATAAGGTGTATTTTAAATTATGTTAAATTTAAAAGATTATTTACGAGCCATTTAGAGAAGCTGAAGAAACTGTAGTATAACATTTTCCAATCTATATAAATTATAAGCACGCGCGCGATTATAGATGATTATGATGATCGGTCTGAGCACGTGCGGAATACAAGCATTATCCCATCCGGCTCGTCCTACATTCGAAAAATATATGCGCTCTTAAAATCTGCGCTAATTTCTTTGCTCACTTTTTGCACAAAATCACTGGATCGTCTATGCGGACATGCACACTCCTATTCTTCCCAAGACTATATAAATCTACTCCCGAGAAAATGAACTCTTGCTACAGGACAGGTATACAAAGAATCTATTCAGTGAGCGTAAAAAAGGCTCATACACTTAAAATTCAGTAGCTTGCACTCATCCTCACTGGGTCTCGAGGTCAGCGAAGTAAGTCATCGACGATTAACCGCAGTCGCGCAAGAAAAGGATGTTGCTTTTTCGGCGGATTCGAGCAGTATACTATACGTTAACACCTCATAATCGATTATCTGTACACGTGTATCGCATTAACAACCCGAATGATCACTCGATAGAGCGATACCTCTGCATATGCTATAGCCGTCGCATTTAACATTCGAATATACAGCTTGAACTCCCTTGGCAGCGTTTTGCCACCTGTGATTACCATAACACGTTCTGCAAGCACGCATAAGTTGGTCAGACGAATCTCGCTTCGAGTCTTTTCAATATTCATCAGCGACAGTCCCGCGACGCGGCACTAATTGCCTAAAAAGCTCTTTCCTTAAAAATACGATGTTTTTGCGGTGCGCGTCGAGCTTACTTTTTCTTATTCGGGAAGTGGGCGTTTCAAATGCGAACGATTGCGGAATCGCGGGATCATGTACTCGCGGAATATAATGTAGAGTAGTAGAGTCGTACGACATTTCGTGTACAAAGAGACTGCAATAGTGTGTATAAGTTGATTTCGACTAATTATTAATTATTCGATCTGGCTAATCAGAGGCAGGTAAAGCGCATGTGCACTTACAAGTGCACACTCGTACGCTAAACCGTATCGTCTGTGAACCCAGGCGAAGCGCTATTACGGATAATTGCTCTATTGAGGTCTCGGGCATGTGCTACGCCTCGACTAATTAAGCAATTGTCGGGAATTTTCTCTCGGCTGACACGGTTTCGAGAACGCGACTTACTTCTCTTGCTTTTTTTCTTGGACCATCAATGCCAAGGTTGGCGCGTTGCGTACGAGCTCGGAATATTCTGCGTAGCATTAGAGCTGTCGCGTCGATTGATCGTCGTTGGAGTTGTGCGCCTTGAAAATCGATTCGACGTTGCGTCGGGGAGGAGGTGACGATTAGCGCGATTTACGAACGCGATTACACCGAACGAAGATGACGTAAATTAGCTTGGCGAATGGTTATTAAGCTACATTATGAGACAGGAGCTTTCACGCAGTAAAGGTTCATAAAGACGCTCGAGTGACGCTGCAGTTCTGCTTTGAAAATCCCGATGACCTGCATGTATATATATACGCACAGCTTGAAAGAGCCGGAGATTTCGCTTTCCTTTTCCGTGTCCTCCCGTCGAAGAAAGTGCTCGTGAGCGTTCCCATATCACGTGGCATATCTGATCATCATTGCCCGGGCACACATAAAATCTTTTAGCAGCAGATGAGCCCCACTTTTGTTTGCGACGCATTAACGCCGAAATTGGCTTTCGGTTGTCGTTGACGGCACACGGGAACTTATTGTACGTATAATACAGTCGTGCGTTCTTACTGTACCTGACACAGTTTTCGCGCTATAAAGCAAGCCGAGCGTGATTTACACGGGATAATGGACCGATAACTTATTTGTACAGTAGAATAATCGGCGATTCGCGAAACAATGTCAATCCATCATTATATACGCTCAAATCGATCGCAGGGAGGAATCGCGAGAGAACAGGATCAGTGGACCATCCGTCACAGGCCAGCGGATGGCAGAGATTTCGATGAGAGATATAGAGGACGTCTCGCGGTGCGAGAGACCTGTGTGTGTATGCCTGTACTTAACGGACCCCTTTTCTTGCTCGCAAGAGTGTGTCGTCGTCGCGTCGTTTACCATTAGCGAAAAACAATTACTCGATGTGCATTCATTCGATTGAGTAGAAACGGTCCAGATACGGCGAGACTCTGTAGACGTGAAAAGAAATTAAAAGTGAACGAAGCGTAGCGATTCAGCTTGGAAGAAAGGTAGCCGCAGTACAGTAACTATTATTGATAATTCTCCAATAGATAAGCCATTATATTCATAACTCACCATATTTTTATTTAATTTTAACCTGATTTATCTTTTCTGCTAGGAATTCGCTCATAAATTGCAAGTATATTTACAACGAGAGAGTGAGGGAGAGAGAAAGTTAAGAAGCGGCGGTGAGCCGTGTATTCAATGTAAATAATTGAAACTGAAAACGCAATTGCACCGCCAGGAAATTAAATGTGAAAAATACGCGGCGAGTATAGAGCGAAAGACTTTATTCTGATAAGAATTCAGCGCGTTGATTGGACAATGAGTCGCGCTAATAGAATAATTGCTTATTTGCACAGCGCTGTGAATCATTCAAAAGAGTACATATGCGACAACGCAGCGTTATTAGGTTACAAGCTCGCCACATTCGCTTGCGCGTACCCGTCTACCATGGCACATACTGCAAGCGAGTGAAACAAGGAGCTTTTCTCAAAGAAAACGCATCTCCATATCGGCTCGCTCTACAATTTTCAGCGTAACACATTAGCCGCGAGTAGGATGAGTTATGCTCACCTTCGCAACTGATGATTCGTGATTTATTAGCAAGCGATCCATCTTTATTAACCGCACAGAGGGAAACCAGTTCCCGCTAGTTTGCATCTATATATGAGTATATGCAAATCCTATATAAATCAATGAGATCCATGGATGCATCGGAACGACATAATAAAGACGATGATTCTTTTTTCTACAGTTTCATATTTTCTGTTATCACGTGTGCACGCAGCATTTGATTAATTTACGGCACTATCCGAAATGTAAATCGCGAATGAATTGTTGTATTGAATAGTGTTATATATATGGAAATACTGTTTAGCGTGATAACATCTTTGATTATGCTCAGCTGAGCTTGAATGACTCTTCTATAAAATGATAATGTCGATTAAAGCACAACACAGTATTGTCTGTTTATCGATAGATCTGGTATGTTGATACCAAAAGCCATACCAAAAGCCATACTCTCCAAAATGTTTTTAAATTTCAAACTTAAAAAGGAAGTATAATATACTGGTGCCTGGTATGTAGGAAAAGTGTTTCGTTAAAATACTTTTTCTACAGTAGTATACGTAAAATACATTGCAGAAATAGGTAATAAATTCATTGTTTTTCCTGATTTTCTATCCTTTACTCCTTGTGCATATACAAACAGCTGCTTCTCCATCTCTCAAGTTGTGGCGAGAAATTTGAACCTTTCCCTATCAATACTTTTAATCGTACCCGCATTAATTGCAATTTTCCTTGCATACTTCAGCAGACATCGCAAGACGAAGTTATGTGCGGGAGGATGATAAACGCCCTTCCCTCGAGAGAGTGGCTACGTGCCCGATCTGAATTCTGAAAATCTCTCTCTCTCTCTCTCTCTCTCTCTCTCTCTCAGCCGGTCATACATGAGTGCATTACCCGATTCATCTGGTGACGCGCGATGAATAATTTACGATTTTCAAGCCGCGTGTATGCAGATAGTACATACACGTACACACCCGCACACACATACACATATGCATACGAATACGACTCTCGTACACAAGCGCACACATATTGGCGGTAGAACTATTTCGATACTATCTACTCTGTAGTATGGACTCTTCTTCGCTATACATATATATCGCAAGAGTTTGCGTGCATCTCAGCGCTGCTCTGTATGCGTGTACTCCTTTTTGCCGAGGCTCGCTCTCCCTATTTCTCTATCTATCTCTCGTGATGTTTCTCTTCGCTATATATACATTTTGTTATCTGCGCGTATTCATTTCTCTTCTACCTTACTTGGATTATTATGTGCAATGCCAGATTAGAAGGTCCGACGAATATTTCACTACGTATATACATCTGCGCGATCGAGCCGAGTAGAGGATTTATGCAACGATTTTAGGTATACAGAATAAATCTGTCTCGATTCTTAATCCTTATTTAATTATCTTTTTCTCTAACGTCTGTCCACTCGCACGCGCACATAAGCGAAGTAAGTATAGTATCGCTTTATATGTACCGTGCGACAACTGTGTGATGCCGCTGATGCGAGAGTTCTCTGTATACGAGAATGTACCGCGGTCGCAGTACTCGCTCGGACACAGTGCAGATAAAATCATCGCGCGTTTTCCCTCTATATATATGTACATACACACTGTATCGCACTCGACGACTTTTACAGCGAATTACTTTGCTCCGCAGATTCTAACAGTTGTTTCCAGGGAATTTCTCTTCATATATTTCCGGCGATTTTCACGAGCAGCGATGTGCGAATTCCCCCGCTACGAGATGCATACACTAATTTTTACCGTTGCGGCGAATTTTCAAAGAAAATCCGCGCGGCTCGCGTCTCAGCCAGCCGAGTCCCCGTGTCCCGCCGAATTAATTAATACGCATCACCCTGGAAATGAATTATCGTTTTGTCCAGATGAATCGCGGCGCGTTATATATACGAGGAGCAACTTCGGCCTGTCGCTCCTGATGCGCAGCCTCTTCGCATATGCATTAGGTACGAGAAAGTGAAATGAAACGATACATCTCAGCTGTGAAAAACGAGCGGCAGCTGTATATTTCAAACGAATGAGAAGCTCGTGACGCGCCGTGGCTAAACGGCTTCGAGTGCGGCTTGTATACGGGCGCTTCCTCCGTAGTAGAATATAGCGGCCGTTAAAACTCGCGAGCAGCTATATGTAATATATATATGCTCGTATAACGCGTGCGCTCGCGAGCTAAAGAGTCTTGAGAGAGAGAGAGGGACACGCGGGAAAAGCAATGATCGAAGATCCAGAGCTAACGAGAAAGTGCTGTCCAAACCGAGCGTAACTCGAACTCTGCGTAAAACATTCCGACCTGTACCAAGCCGTACTCTATTATCGGCTTATTTTTTCAGTTTCTTCTCAGTTCATAATTTTGCAATTTTCGCACGACACATATAAAGAAGTATGCGCACCGTTACGAGATTACGCGCCAGCTCGATAATTATCGCGGGTTATGCGCTACCGCGGAAAATCTCTCTTTCCGTGGTTAGAACAATGGGACTGTTCTGATGCGAGCTGCTTAACAACGTCGCGGATGATTTAGCCTACCCGCATGCGCTGAATGCACGGCGCAAGCATGATTTTCGTTAGGAACGCGTGAAATACGTATACGCATTTCCAACGCAAGTGGAACACAGCATGGATTCTCTTTCGCACCGCGGCGCGGACAAAGGACGAGGAGAAAGTCACGTTGGCAAATTCGCGCCTATACACTCCGCGCGCATACGCACATCACACTCGACTGTAATTACGCGACCCTTGTATGCGTTCGCTTTCGAATATCAAAGACCTTTTTTACGACGCGTCCGTCACGCCGTACACTCGATCGAAAGCCGTTTTGTTGTTTTCGATACGCTGCAACGACGAAGTAGAGCGACGAAATATGCCGAAGCTTTGTTGTGCGCGTCTTCACTCGCTCCCCGACCGTCAGATTTTTCGGAATGCTCGAATTGCGAGTCATTGAACTTGGCGAATTCATGCAAGTTTAAAGAAGTTTATATATGTACCACAAGCGATTCGCGATTACCGGGAAATTGTCCTTCGGCGAGGAATGTGCTGGCATTAACTTTTGTAATCGCGCGAGACGAAGAATTATGGGGGAAAAGAGCTAAATTGTCTTCCTGTCGTCGTGGCCGCTACTGCAGCGTCGCGATTTTAGGGATTAATTGCAGTTATGTGCGTGGATGCTACTCTCGCAAAGCAACGTTGACCCACTTACATACTTCACTGCAGACGGAGCTTTATAATGGTTCTGTCTAATTGAGCCAAATCACACGTGGTGACTTTCCGTCTTCGCATACATAATCGATATACCGATTGATAACGATTTTTCGGATGCATGCGTATTACTATCTTAGTTTTTCCCAGTGTTAATAGTTATTTCATGAATACTATAAATAAACACCGGTCGAGTTATGCGTCCGCTAGTGGCATTAAGTTCCAAGTTTACAAGCAAATAGATTACGTGACGACAGAAAGTGCGCAGAGCTCGCGCGAGAAGTAGCACATTATTCGCCCGGTTATCTTCCTTTGCCGTCTCTCGAGTATAGCTCGCCAAGACAGAGAAGAGAGACGTGAGGGGGGAGGGGGGGGGGGAGAAGGAGAGCACGTGTGTGTATTTTTCGAACGATAAAGACACTGTAGGTTCTCGTTTGCATCGGTTATACGCGCAATTAACGAATCGAGCTACTGACCATTCAAAATTTACCGGTTTAACGGCTGCACTCTCTATGCTGCCGGTCGTTACACGCTTTATGCATCCACGTGTCCATTAAAGCCTCGCGAATCCATCGAGCCGATCGAACGATCCGCACTGTGTTGCGGGAGATATACAAAGTGCGCACCTCTCTTGCAAAAAAAAAAAAATCCGATCCCAGGCGCAATGGCGCGGGCTCTTGGAATACATGCGGCGAATAAAAGCCGGGAAACTAGCGACTATGGGCTTCCCCTCGTTGCGCGCATTCAGGCGTGACCTTGTATTCCGGCGTATGTGGACCATAAAGATTGGCGAAAAATTGGCAGAGAATGAGTTCTATTATCGGCTGGTACATATAAGCATACGATTATACACACGAGATTATAATCAGTGCCTTCGCGTTGTAAAACCGCAGAAGATCTTTGGAGCGGAAATTGCGGCCTAATTCAATTAAATGTACGTGAGAGTGAGTGAGAAGGAAAGAGATAGACAATGAGCGATGGTTTGATTTAACGGCGACGGTGTGCGGCGCTCGTTAAACGATCCGCGCACTCGACTTATCACCTCTGCACTTGCGCTCTAGCCATTGTCTCGACTCCTCGCAAATCTTGCGGAGTAACTGACTTTTAGCTGCAATTCAGCTGATGCAGACTTCAGCGAGAGAGAGAGAAGAGAGAGAGAGGGAGAGAGAGAGAGAGAGAGAGAGAGAGAGAGAGAGAGTTTGCAACCGCTCCGGGTGTGTACAGTCGAGGCTCAGAGTTTGTCGTGTGGATATGTGTACAGAGTTAATACAGGATAACGGGGCTTGGCTTGTTTAAAATGAGGCTCGAGGTTTTAAGATGATTTGAATACGGTATATGTTTTGTTTAATGATGAGATATGTGAAACTATGTATTCCAATACTCATACAATGTTCTGCATTATTTAGAATGATGAATTCATTCTTCGTTACTTGTATTTTAAAATATAGTGGTTTACGACACGACGAACTGCACCTGCTTTGTTTCCCACGCGTTATATGTACACAGTCGCTATTCGACGCGGGATTTTTAAAAGAAGAACACGCTCAAAGCCGTTAGTAACCCCCATTGCAGATGTTTAAATCACAGCTCTCACCACTCGCCAAGGCATCGATTTCATTGCTTTTTCTTTCTCGAGAGCCTGTCGCGTTACGCGTATAAATTTTTTAAAATTACCGAGGGAGTAATTCCCGGGAGTGAATTTGTCTTGAACGCGTCCACTCATTCTCTCTCAACTAGATCGATTAAGTACTCGATGTGGGAAGGATCGAAGTACAGCGTGACAAAGGGCTGAAGGGCGTAATTAAATATTTATTCATCTGGCCGCTCACGTACACGACTATGAGGGATATACGGGCGCTTCATCAAGACAAACGCAGCGATCTCCGACCCCTCGTATACATACAACAATCGCACATCTCACGTGAAGAGAGCTTCGCTGCAACGATGCGATAATAGCTCTAGCGCTAAGTAACGACGCGCAGTTTTCGCTCCTCTAAACTTTCGCTAAATCTCCTCTCCGCGCAGTAAATGAATTCGAGTTAGTGTACATTTCGTCACGATGCTAATCAGATGTGCTATGAATTTAAACTTTTTTCTGCGTGTTTCGCACGTTCTGCTTATAAACTGAGTGATAACATTTTTCGTTGATTATTTTTGGTTACGAATTCCAATGATCGATTTTTTTAAAATGAGAAGAAAATTGAAGCGCAACCATTATATTCAGGCAATTTTGATCGGCTTTTGAGCTGTTAATATAACATTTGTGAATTGAGTAACTTTGAAAAATGTGCACTCTAAAAACCTTTCAATGGTGCAGTTCTACTTTTAAAAGATAGAGTTATAAAAAAAATTTTAACAAACTGTACTAATCAGAGCTTGAAATAAAAAATCAACATTGTGCAATAATGAAAAAAGTTTAGCTCTTGAAGCAATTCCCAAATCCTTTTTTTGGAATTATAGAATCGACTTAAAAATTCATTTTTTTTCCAAAGAAGCTGAGCGTCACTAAGCGTAATAATCGTCATTACAACACTCTTACGTACGTCAAAATCACAGGCACTTCGCGTTAAAACCAGTTTGCACGTGCATTTTATGATTGACGGAATAAATGTAATTTACCGGTAACGAGCAAGAGTTTTTTTTTTACAAGAGCAAGAGAAAAAGTGTAAACGGAAAAGATAGTGTAGAAGGCATTTGTGTGTATGGACGTATGTGCAAGTAGAAAAAGGGGCGCGCCACATGAACTGCACACAGAAAATAACCTGACGTACACGCGATTAAAGACGCATTATGCGCGCGAACGCGCAGCGAAAGGGAGTCTCGCTACATATCCCCGAAGAGCGTAATGTCTGAGTTAAATCGCAGCGAAAGTCTTCCTCGGTGATTCTTCGGCGTCCGAGTTGCTCGTTCTTTTTCTCTCGCTTTCCTTTCGAGCACGTCGCTCGGCTGACACAGTTTTTTCGACGTAATAACCGAGCCGATGCCCAGTCCCACCGGCGCAGTTTTGCATCTCGTCCCCCAGAAGCCGAAACGTCAAGCTGCGCGAGTCGAGAAAGCACAATGAATCTTGGACAAAAAAAAAAAGAAGAACTCACCTCGTATGCAGCACAGCAGCACCGATGCCGACGACGAAGTAGCAGTTCCGCATCCTGCCTCAACTTCCGAATTCTCACCAACTGATCGAAACGATAAAAAAAAAGAATAATAATAAATAGATGAAACAGCGGCTTTATGTGCGTCCAGTCTCCGTCGAGATCACAGAACGGAAGCGGCCGATTCGTCGCACGAACGAACGGTCAGTGTGGCGTGGCCAGTCGGATATCGTCGACTGAGCTGCCGCGAGCGAGCGCAGCAGCACAAGTGAAAGAGCCGAAGCGAACTAGTGAAAGAGAGAGATAGCGAGAAGGAGAAAGAAAGAGAAAGAGGGAGGAAGAGATAGAGAGAGAGCCCGCCGAGAGAGTGCACCGAAAGGTCGAGAGAGCGGAGGAGGAAGTCTGTGCCCTCTTCGCCGACCTCTTTCGTCCTTCGAGGTCCACGAACGACTGAGACCGTCGGGCTGCCGGCGCGTCGGCTATAGCCTCCCCTTCCTACTTTCTATGGGCCGTGCTCTCATTTCCACTCTGCACGCCGTGTCGGTCTGCCTGTGTTGTACCTATACGAGCAGCTACTGCTCTCTCGCCTCTCTCGCACACGCTCCGCGCTCGTGTATATAGCGACGCTCCTGCGCTGATACTGCGCGCGGGTGGAGGGGCTTAGCCGCGCAGCACTGCGAGCTTTGACAAACTGCGCGCAAGACCGTTTGCAGAGAGAGAGAGAGAGAGAGAGAGAGAGAGAGAGAAGAAAGCACGGCGCGCGGACCGAAGCCGCGAGTTTCAACTAACGCGCGAATTTCACCGTGATTACCGATGTACAGGTAGAGCATATAGACTGTATTATAAGCGCGGCAGCGTGTGCGCCGATGCCATTATTACGACAACTTTCCGCGAAACTAGGCCAGACGAAGACGTCCACTTGTTGCCTGCCTGCGCGCTTCGCTTTAACATACTCCCGCGCGCTCGCGAGCCGTACTTAATATGCTGGTTTCACGCATGAGTCGCCGATCGTATCGCACACGTCCGAGAGATCGAACCGATTTTTCTCTATATCTACTCGCGCGTTCTATTTCCGATGGCTGCGGGAGGAGAAAGAAAGAGAAAGGGATTTGTAGAGTAGTTCTTGGCTAGATCGCGCGTTGATTTAGAGCCGTGTAGTGCACGCGTCCTGCGGACGTGCCATGTCTTTTTATGTATACATCGGGCAATGTAAGTACACGCGCGCGTGCCTGTTCAACTATATATATATACGCGCGGACCCACCGATCGGTATACGCATTAAAAATGTCGTGCTCGTAAGCTCTCCCCCCGGAGAGGATGTGGGGGTATAATGGAGCTTGATATACGCCGTTCGCGCGCAGCCGAGATTTAATTGCGGATATATTCTGATGCTGAATTTGAATTATTCGCGGTGTTCGATTTTTATGCGACGGTTGGCAACGAGCTTTATATATATAAAAGCGAGACGAAGATCGATGAAAATTTATGTTATCTCGTCTCCGGGCAGACTTTCCTCGTACACACACATACACTGCACATTGGCAGAGCCAGTCGCACGGTGTCTAATCATAAATTACAAGCTCTATAATTGTATAAAAGCTTGATTGAACGAAGCATCGGAAATACCTGCTAATAGATGGATACCCATAAACATTTATATAATTCGAACTGGAAATGCGTAAGGAGCTTAGTAGGGGACACACTATTTATGGCGGTGGTTAATACATACCACACACATATATATATATACGTTTGCGCATCGATGAGAAATACCTGTTCTATCACGTGATTAATTAAAGACTGTGCGCGGGGTTGAGGATCTTGGCTAAAGCTAAGCAAGAAAACTACTTTTTGCCCATTCCCTTCGCCGCTCTGTGTGACTCTCGCTGCAGCAATTATTTGTGAGAGAAATTTCAATTAAATGCGCTTAGCTTGCGCTAGATTCTTCGAACGACCGATATATCGCTCGTTTACAAATGCTTCTCGTTCACACGTCCGACGATCGGCAGCAAAAACTCGCTACTAAGTACGAAGTTTCTACGTCGTTGTCAAAAATTTATTTGTGAAAGCGGCGCAAGAGAGCGCACGCCGCAAAAAAGCCTCGTTTTTGATGTGTGAATTAGAAGTGCCGAGAATTTTCAATTAAGCAAGCAGCCCGATTTACCCATGAGATAAGATAACGTGTGCCGTGATTCTGATATTATGGATAGCCAACACCTCCGCCTATATTTTCCAACAAAATTAACATAACCAGAACTTATAATATCGTCCGTATTCCGTACGAAAATGCAGTTAATCAAAGTTATGCATATTATAGCAGCTGTAAGGCATGTTAATAATGCTTATACCTAATATTGTATAATTCAAATATAGATCCACATTCCCCAATCAAATATCTTATCTCAGCGCCTGCGATGGATCTCTGTCGTTGACAAGAGCACGAGAAAATAGTCTGAAAAACAGTTTACACTGCAGATGAGAAGCCAATTCTACGGAGCTCAATCGCGTCTGCCGTCTAATGAGCCGTAGTGTGCGACCTTGCCTCTCAATAACTGTGGCATGACGAATGACCAAGACAGACCGCCATACGTATGTATAAGTGCAGCACAAAGCGCGCAGGTCGTTATTTAATATGTGCGGGTTGGATTCGGCGAGATCTATACGGGCGATGCGCATTCTCGCTCGAGACGAAAAAAAAAGAAGTCGCTGTAGCGTCTGCGATGGGACATAGAGACCCTTCAATGTCAATTATACGCTGGTTAAGTGCATAGCAACTACTTTTTCTTTTGCTCAACTGCGCGAGCTTACCACGGGGATTTAGACGCGTATAGAGAAAAATCGTATGCGCACTTTACCCGTCAGCTCGTTTGAAAGACATTCGCTCGTGACATCGTCTCGGAGCGATTTCAGGCTGAAGACAATAAACCGAATCTCACTCTCTCCTTCGCGGGAACGTATATCACTCTCCGGCGAGCTCGTTTACGGAAATTTCATATGCAAATGGCACGGCACGGACCACACCGCAGCGCACGTTCAATCGAGCTCACGCATGTACGCGTGCACAGGCACACACGTATACACTTATAAATATAGACACGCAAACTGTGTGTTTACTTACATGTAAAACGATCGAGTCTCTCGCAAGTGGGTTAATGGCGAGCCTCCCGCGGGCTCTCGGTCTTGACGAGCTCTGCAGCGGCGCGCACAGATGATCGAGGCGAAAGGGGTTCAATCGGGGGCGACTACATCACCTGCATCCGATTGCGGGTCGCACTTTCTAAGCATTTTTCGTAGTCTTAGACCGGAGAAAGGAGATTTTCCCCGAGAGCCATTGGAAATCGAGAAGAAGGATGCAGTCGCCACAGGTTTCTCAGTTTTCTGTGTGTCTCAATTGGCTGCGTGTTAGGCAAGACTCGTAAAAAAAAAACAATACTGGACTCGGTGCACAAATTTTTTCTTTTTTGCAGAACTCGGATGAAATACATTTTTATTCCGAAGATTAAAGCTTTTTCTCGAGAACCTGAGTACGTGAAAATGGGGATACTTTCATGCAATATTTTGAAATTTACTTTCTATTTTCATCATAATATTATTGTGTCAAATTATGATTAAAACGATTTTTGAAAATTTTAAATTAAATTACTTTAAAAAAGTACTCTCAGTAGTGTTACAAATACATTTGGTATTTGAAAGTACTAAGTACAAATCATTTGCTTAATAATAACTATGAGAATTGCCTTGTCGCATATTCAAATTGTGGTTATATCCTAATGCACAAAAAATTTTTTATTCGTAGAAACGAATTTTTCAAGACTAATAGAGCCAGTTTTAATGATGAGAACGTTTGTGGTTTCAATGTGGCAATTTAAGTATAGAATCTTCTGATAATTCTCTCTCTGTCTCGAGATCACGATCGAATAGCCGTTACTCTGATAATTGGTCTCCACTTTTTAAAAAGATAAATAAAGAAAATGATATAGAACACCACGATCAGCTAAACTACTCTCTTTCCCAGCTTTTTCTCTAATGTAAACACTCATTAAGTTCCGTCATGTGCAGCAGTGTATAATTTTGCGACTGCTGTTGTGTCGTTTCGAAATGTATATGTGCAGTGTGATTGTCTGAAAGATCAGCTGTGCAATAAATTTGTTCGCTGGTGTATTTGCAGTGCATTTGTGAATGTCAGTTTTATTAGAGTATTTAAAATACCCTAATATTTTAACGAAATCAGCTTAAATTATTTATTTTAAGCTTAAAATACACTTTCGTATAAATATAGACATATCTGCTGTACTGAGCTGCAAGAGTGCTTTTAATACACGAATTTTTGAGTATAGATGAAAGAAACCAAATCTGAAGAAAATTTGATTTTGACGTCTCTGACTTCTGAGATTGTTGCAGTAAGTGCTATTTACGACCAATCAGTAGAAAACTGTATATCTATGTGTAGCCCCTTTCCAAATAATTAGCGACGTCGTTACATCGTGTTATATACTATACTATACATACAGAGCTAGTAAAGGCGTGGAGAAAAGTAGAGCAGTTCGCTTCGTATGAAATTTAAGTGTAAACGACGAAAAAGCCTTCGAGCGGCAATCGAAACTAATGAAGAATGGCAAAGAGCACAAAGCGAAAGCCAGAGAGAGTTTTCTGCATGAATCTAATTAAGCTTATGCAAATCGAGTGCGCATGTGTACGGAGCCAAGAATTAGATCGGCCGCGCAGAGCCCCCAGTATAATGTTCGAGCTTATTGCCGAGTAATGGGGAAAGCGCGATCGAGTGCACTCGGCCGCATATGTGTGTATATATATGTAGTAAATATATCTTGTACATACAGCGTACACACACACTCATCGTCGTTATTATGAAATTATACGAGCAGTGTTCGGTCGTGTACCGTTTTCGCCCGTGTTCTACATGGGCTTGCACGCACTTTGAGAACTCACGGCATATGCGGGCGGGTAATTGCCGAATTAAGCCTTGGAATTTCCGTGTACAAGCTCATTCGTATACGCGAGCGGACAGGTATTTCACACGTCGGCTGTAGGCTTTGGTCGGAAAAAATCGAGCAAAACCTATCGAGAGAAAAAGCAGTTTTTCTCTCTATCTATCTCTCTCTCTCTCGTTGAGGCGAATTTAGCGCAAACCACTCACAATTATCCACGTGTCCGCAGTAATGCGCCCGCCTACGTATATATACGAGCCTTAATGAAAGTTCGATTTTTACAAGCTTGGGAGAAAATTTATTTCGCCATCTCTGATGCTTTCAGCGCGAACGACGTGCAAGTAACTGGCTTTGCACACACTCACGGGCATACGCTCGCATGTGTATAATATACATTATACACCTATACGTATACGCATGTAGTCTAACCACAAAAGTTAATTGAAATTTCGAAAAATCGTTTTATCATCCTCTCGTGCATAAATCTGCGCGGACGAGGTTGAGTGTTTGAGCATCGCCGCTCGCAGTCCGCGACGGACGCGTGAGGAGAGAAAATCCGGCTTGATGTAATTAAACTTTATCTTAATAGAGTTAGCAGTAAAAGCTGTCTAATCACGATGAAATAGAAATTAGCTTCTGCGTCATGAATCGATACCAAGTATCAAGTGAAAATTGATGAGTTCATGCGGAAGCGAGAATTACGAACTACTTTCCGCAGCGAAAACTTATGTTCACGTCTATATGTTCTTGGCATACCTATACGGCATTACGACTCGAACGACTGTTAATTTCGAATAATACAGTTATTGCGGATTAGCGCGCCAAGTGCCTACAGCCCGCAGTGTATATGTTGATGTACTAATCCCTAATGGATAAAGTGTTTGGAGAATATGCCATATCCAATTATATGGCGCAACGATTTACATAATGCATTTCATATCGTGTAACGGAAATGTTTAGTGTAACCATTTCTAGCTGATTTACAATAATGTTGTGTGCTGTAGCTGCATAAAAGAATTTTATCGAGATAATAATTGACATAAATGGAGCCGATGACATTTCAGAATTCAGTATCCTGTTTCGCGATATGGAAGCTATATGATTATATATATTTGCACTGCAAGAGAAGTGTGCCTTATAAGCATAATGAATTGGATCATCCGCTAAACTTTTTTTAAAGCAATTGATGTAGTTGCACTAACAAGAAGAACAGTGAGTGAAACTACTGTAATGGACTGTAATAAACGTCTTGGCATTATTTTTTATTCAATGTGAAATGAACCGAATTCTATACACAAAACCTTACAAGAGATCCAAAGAAAACCTGTTCAATTAGAATAAAATCGTGTACTGCGTATAATACAAATGTCTGGCTTCGTATTAAAAGCGTAAATGCGTTAATTTCCGCATGCAAAAATACCAAAATTTATTTTACACATACAGCCGCAGGAAATGCTAATTGAATTAAATGGTTTAGCAGGCAAGGACAACTGTATACCAGCAATTACGCAGGCAACACTGAAATTTAATTGCACAAAAATATCTTTCTAAAAATATAACATGCATCTGATAGAAATTTATAACCGTTTTTGCTTAATGTCTATTAATAAATTGAAATAATTCCATTCCAAATTAATATTAAATATGCTTGTCATCTGCATGTAAAAATTTTCCTTTTTTTTTCAAGAACATACTCTGTACAAAAAGCTTTATCAGAATGTATTTGATTAATCAATCAGCTTTCAAATCACTTAACAATGAACGCAAACTATAATTAGAAATAATTTCCGTAAATTCAAAATAAATACAGTCAATAATAATTTGAACGTATACTTAACAATTTAATCCTGCAAAATTTAATTTAAATATAATGCTATTAGTATCTATATTTTTGATATTTTAATTTTTAAACAAAATCTTCAGCTCGAAATACATGATTGTATAACATTTTCTAATTAAGTTATTTCAAAATAATCATGAATATTTGAATAAATATATAAGAGATTTTGAGTAAGAGTTTGTTATACGCTCGACTGATTTTATGTTAGGAAACTGTAACATATTTATGTATGGATTTTTTATTGAGGATGCGTATACGTCATCATTATTGCGGTCGAGAACGTGTAGATGGTTTTGCTTTACTGATTATCATCTATTGATTTTTGCGTGATTGATTCATCATTAATTGATAAAACATTATTAATTTTTCCTATGCTTTTAGAAAATCAACTATATTCGAATTTGTCAATGTCACTGTATCGTTGATCTTTTGAGAAGCTTTAAAGTTAGTATTTGTACTTTAAATTTTAAATGATTTTTACTGATTATATGTGTGCATAGTAAAAGTCGGTTGCATCTCTGGGATGAACTGCGCTGCCGAGAGGAATGAAAATTCGTCACGTCGATTCGCCCCAGTAGTGATAATTCGCCATCCGTTGACCACAACCTCAATGACATGTTGTTTTATCGATACTTCCTGCTCACCTGCCGTTGACTGTCTGTCTCGTTATACTACCCTCTTTTCTTTATGTCGTTTTTGAAACAACCGCAGATCGGTTCTTCTTCACGCCAACCGACTTATTCACATACCCAACTCTCGACTCAATTCTTGCACTCGGTGTATCAATAAATGATCCATTATTGACAATTAAATGCTTCCTATGCAACTATAAAATTAAAACATCACTGTCAGTGTAGAAAATTTTTAATTTCAAAGTTATATAGTAATCGACCAATATGTGATATTTGACTGCCTGCGACAAGGCTTATAATTTTTCGATTCGAATATAAAGAAGTCTCCATAATACTGATAAACTGCATGCATCAAAAAAATATTAAAAATTCGAATTCTATTCCATCCGCAGCGTCGATGGTTTAATAACAAAGTCACGAGCGATTATTTCTCTCCAATTAAAAGCTAAACTAATTACTTCGTCCCTCAATAATTTAAACGGCAGTCGCAGAATCAACGAATCTTTCTCTCACGTGTTAATTTGGTATATGTAGCTTCAGCATCGGTGCGTAAATCTCCGTGGCGCTCCTTGAGCTCGCGTGCGATTATCGACTCGCGACTATACGCGTTCGCGGCTAATTTTTTCATGCAGCGCAGGAGCCAACGACCCCTGCGCGCAGCCGATGCTATCGTCCCTCGGTATCATTACGCGAAAGCTTCACCGTGAGAAGCCGTGTCCGTACGCTCGTAGTGCGGATGCCGACTTGTTTCTTTAAGGAACTTAGTCGCGCGAGTCGGGGATTAAGGATCGGAGAGTTATCACTTCTTTTGTTAGGAAGTTGACGGCTGCATTCGGTCTTGGAGGTCCGATCCAGAGTTAAGAGCGATTTATGGGACGGCTTTGTTTCGACGAATTCACCGGGAATGATTTGTTATGCTAAAGGAAATTGTTGATGGGAATAAATACTGTCGATTATACCGATCTTTGTTGCGGGGAGCGGAGGGGGGGGGCGCTTAGTTGCGGATTATTTGCTCAGGTGGTTTTGAATTATGTAGGGATATTGGTATGTTGAGATGCGCTTTCGCTGGGTTTGAGACGTCTCTATTCTGTATAGGCATAAGACGTATTCCGCGGACAAATTAAAAATTGCTAATTTTCTTTTTAGACATTTTTTTCGATGTTTAATCATTGTCATAATTTATCACAAAGTTTCAAAAGTTTTCAGTATATCGTAACATTCGTTTAAATTATGGTAATGCATCATCAAGAGCCCAGAAGCTCGTTAAAGTTGAAATTGAATTCGAATGTGCGCAGACATGTGAAGGACTACTTATCGTTAACACGCATAAATAGCCTTGTTTTTATATCCTTCTTTATTGTTAATAAACGTTATTATATACTAATTTCTGTATCTCTACAGCCTAGTGTACCCGTCTCGCTGGAATGCTCGCACGTAATAGCATAAGTACGTGTGTAAATTTGTATTTAATATACAGCAGTTAGGCTGTTGATAAGACGGTGGAGCCTGAGTCGGAGCCAAGTATATGTTTTTCTAAAAGATTTGCCATTACGTACTTTATAGTACGACTTGGCCGATTGTGTCTGCTCGCACTACCAGGTAAAATCATTTACGTATTCAAAATCAAATTCGCGCTATATAAACAGTTGAATTGGAGCTGTATACCAGCCAATTTTTTTCTGCAAAAATCTCACGAACGGTTTCATCTTGAATCTTCCTTAAAAATCATTCGTCTCAGGAGTGACTTTAAAGCGCGATCCATTCGAAATGGAGCAATAAACGCAAAAGTTATATATGAGCCTATCCAGCAGCGCGAACTTTATCACTTCGCGTAAGTGCAACGTCTACCGTACAGCTCGAGAAAAAGCAAACAAATCGCATTGATCCAGCGTGTAATTTAAGAGCCTATCGAGCAGTAGTATAGAGCCGACCGTTGGAAGATGCTACAACAGCAAGCCAGCTAGCATAGCTGTAGAAGTCGTGGGACGACTGTACATACAGCCGCGCAGTCGGAAGTAGGTGACTTGTGTGTGGTAATCCCGTTTACTCGCGAGGCGCACGCACACGCGGGCCTTTATATTTGAGAAGACGCGCGATCTCTGATCTCTCTCTCTCTCTCTCTCTCTCTCTCGATATAAAAGCAATTTTAAAAGAAACCGCTTCCTCGCAGCAGTCGATAAGTTGCTGCCGTTCAGCGCAGTAGTTGCATTCAATGTATAAAGATGAATTTTTATTATACTCGCGCGCAGCAACACCACCGCGCACGAGACGACGTTTTTGCAGTTACATCTTTATGCTTCTCTCTCTCTCTCTATCTCCCTCTCTCTCTCGCACTCGAAGCCGTGCGGAGGCTGCTACTCTCGTTTTATTGGCGAGAGTGTTCTCCTTTTAGCCGAAGAGAAGCCGATACGGCTTTTGAACACGAAAAGACGGTGCGCGCCGCTGCAGCGCACGAGACGCGCGCACGAGCCCCGGTGTGTAAAAGTGTTACGGCTGTAACAACGTTGCAATTTTAAAAGTGGTACGATTTGATTTAACGCCACGCCACACGGCGTGCTTAACTCGTGACTTTCGTTTAATCAACCTGACGCGCTTCCGACAGCGAAAATACACGCGCCAATATTAGACGCTGCTCTTGCGAATGTAATGCAATCGCGCGGAAAAAAAAACGTTAGTTCATTTTATCTTCATCGAGCTGAGATTAGTCGTCCTGTATACTGCTCAAAATTTTTGCTTTAACATTCGCGCAACTGCTACTGGCCAGGTATTTCACGTTTATATCTTTGTATATAAATCTATTTGTAAATATTCCATTATAATTACACAATATTTGATATGCGAACGTAATTTATTACGAATTTCGCAATACTTAGCATCGTTAAATCAGAATCCAAAGTTTACTTAAAAAGTGCATTGAAACTTAATTAAACAAACAAAAAACGATCTTAAATGTACCTCTCATTAAATTATTTCAGTGTAATAGGCCGTGAAGCTTGAGTAACGCAGCGTAACAATACAGCTCGTGCCCCATCGTTTAAGCTGCCTGGCAAGCGTTATATATCGATTTATTTCCCGCGGAAAATCGACCTGAATGTAATCGACGCGCGGCAGAATCCCGCGAAACGTTATAGCCTAGATATACACTGCGCGCAGCGCGCATGCAGAGAGCGACGGGCGAGCCGAGCGATGCAGCGTGCAAGCGCCGGCGATGAAAAATTAGTACACATCCGAGGCAGAGCAGCCCCGCCGCACACACTGTATATGTACGCACAGCCCGCCGCAGCCGCAGTAGATTATCACAGCAATAGCCGCGCGCGCATATAACCAGCTCGAACAGCCGCAGCGCGAACGAGATAATAGGTGGAACGTGGCTGAGTATATATACGACACGGAATGGCGATCGCGGAAGTCGCTCCGCGCGCTCCTATACACGTCTCTGCGCTGTACGCACAAATGTAGATGGAGAACGCGGGGAATTTCGAGCGGCCGGCGCGGCGCGGCTGGAAAACGGGAAAAGGCGGAGAGGATGGAAAAGAGAGCCGCTCTTAATCTGATTGACACCTCGTCGCGAGCGCGAGCGCGCGCGCGCGCGCGGGAGAGAAACGCGAGTAGCTGCGCGGGCACGACGGGATGTTTTATACAGGTGCCGATGACTCGACATTCCAGAATGACGAGAAAATTACCGGCGTGTACAACCAGTCGTTTCTCCGACTCTCGGGATGCGCTCGGCTCTTTATTGTCGCAATTGCCTTATTGATACTTCTTGCGGCTAGCGGTATATCGTCGCCACCTCGACGTGAGCGCACTATCGCCAAAACTATGCGTAATGCGCGTCGTTCAATTTCACTTTATCGGGATATGAGTATAGGTACACTCGCGAGATTCGCGAAAGTATATACAGCGCTCGACGCGATCGCTGTGCAACGGTGTTGAAAATAGACGACGGGCCGCGCAGGAGCACGTACGTCGCTGTGGGCGAAGAAAAGCTCTTGACCTACGCGCGTTTAATGAATGCCTATATATATGTGTCTTTATTCACTTGGAGCGCGGAGCGCGCGCGCGCGCGCGTTGGCGAATGAGCTGCGGAGACGACTCTCGAGGCGATTCGTCAAGCTCCTCATAGAAAGGAGAGAAAACGTCGTCGCGTTGTGGCGTCGCCTAAATATCCCTGGATAGACATTATGTGTCAATCGTGTGCATCAGCCGCTCATTGTGTGTATATATATCTTTCTCTCTTGTATATATATCTCTCTCTCTCGCGCGCGGCCAACATAATTACGGTTAGGCTTCCCGGGCGCATTTCTCTTTCTTCTCTCTTTCTCGCTTCGGCGTTTCTCAGAAATTTTATTGCGCCGTGAAAATCTCATCCGCGCGCTACTTGAAAAAGCCGTGTCATATAATTTTAGAAAGTATTGCACCGTGCGCGCGACGTCGACGACGTTCCTGTCCTCGTGGATCTCTCGCCCATTGACACACATCAATTTGTCGGCGTGGATTAAACGCCAACCTGTCCGTGAAAAGCAGAAAACTTTTTCTCGCGGCGCGGTATACACGCAGGCTCTGCTGTATAGCCGTCTCTGAAAAAGCTTTTCGATTTAATCGAGCCACATCACCGATCGCAGCACACTTTGTCGCAACCTCTTTCGCTGCGACTCATTCTCTCTTCATCTCGTATACGCTTGCAGTATATGGGTAAATTTTTTTAAAATCAACGCATAAAGGCGCCTCGATAAACATTTGATTTTCAAAAAATACGCGCATCTTTCGGACTCGTTCTATTTTGTAAGCACAGCTAAAGGAGAAAGAAAAATTGCCTTGTTGAGAAACGTTTGAAAAGTGTACAAACGTTACTGAAAATTTAAACAATTTTTTATTCTATTCACTACGATTGTTTTTTCTTGTATTTATCGTTTGGTCGCGTGAAATTAGCTTACCAGTGCGTAGAACACAGTGACCATACATCTGAAAAGATATTTTGAAAGTTGTGCTCCCTCTTAGAAAATCGAGCAGTTATCGAGCCCTTTGGGAATCAATTTTAAAAAGATTTACCCATACGCGATTCGTGCATGTGCAGGGTGTATACATCAGAGTGCAAGCACCTCGGAGGGAAAGAAGTGACCTTGAGAAATGACTATGACAAAAATGTGGCTTTTTGCGGTATATCAAGTGCACACCATGCAAATTGATTCGAGGCCGAGCCTATATATTACAAGATCATTAAAACAGCGCGTGCGTGCACGCGAGACGGGTATTGGCAAAAAAGTCGTACGCGCGGGCGTGACCTTGGGGCCCGCGAGTAAAACACTAATTACTCCGCGAGGATATGAGCGAGAGGGAGAAAACGACGAGGAGAACTTTTCGCTGAGCAAAGCTCTATCGTCGTGTTATTGTCTGTTAAACGGCTATTACACACTCTCGCGCGTACACACACTACACACGTGCACTCGCATCGAGTGAACTAATATCGTAAAAATACTTTCGGAATTGCCGCGAAACTGTGGCGCACAGCGCAAAGCGCCGCGACGACGTGTATAGTTGCGCGTGAGTTCTCGTGCACAAAATAGAGGAAAATCCGAGTTGAAAGCCTCGGGCAATAAATTATAACTATTGCAGCACAGCGGGAGCACAGCGAATCCGTGCTAACAGATCTATCAACCAATCGGCTCGAGTTTGAAATAGACGTTGCTTGTCACGGAGGGAGTTAATCGTATAGTTTCTCGTTCGCTTCGATTCTTTCGGTTCTCGCTGGTCTCTCTCTCTCTCTCCCTCTCTCTCTCTCTCTCTCTCTCTCTCTCTCTCTCTCTCTCTCTCTCTTTCTGATAGGTGAGCTCCTGTATACAGGTCTGGTGTACACGTGTGTACGTGGATATATAAAGACCATGTACGGTGGATCGAAATCTCGGTCGCACATTTCGCATTGGCAGGACGTCGCCGCAGCTGTGACTGGCTAGTCGAGCTCGCTCTTTCTCTCTCTTTCTCTCTATGTGTGTGGCGCAGTGGCAGCTCGAGAGACCGACTATATTGGTTCCGATGCCGCGGGGACCGTTAATGCAGCCTCCTTCGCGAAACCTATGTATTTCTTATACTCTCTCGTTCTATTCGTCGTTTCTGCCAAGCGATCTGTTGGTGCGCGAGTGTGCGCGTTATTCGTCATTCGTGATGCAGCTATTTTTCTCATTCTAATTTATCCTAATGGTGGTGCATAATAATATGTAATTTGACGTTTCACACTGCTCAAGGTCTTATCTCGTTCTGTACACAATTTACGCAAATTTGCATATCGGAGAAATGGCGATCGATCAGTACTTTAATCTTGCACCACTGTGGGTCTTCTTTGATCTACATTAAGTATATAATATTCATATAATTCCCCTTCTTTCTTCTGTCCACCCTCAACTGTATTGCGCATGATAAGCGTTGTACAGAGAAAAAAACGGACGAAACGGTCTCGGCCAATCTTCATTATTCACCCGCCGCTAATTTACGGCTTCGTTTCGCGTCTCTTATTTCGCCGCTGTTGCCGCGCGAAAGTCGCCACCGAGCTGAACGATGTTCCCGATTGTAACGGTACACATGTTCTCCATTTTTTTTCTTTTGTATTCTCAAGCTGGTGCAATGAGGTGAAATATTCGATTCATGGTATTATTCTTTAATTTCGTTTGTTTTGACTGACGCTGAGCCGGATATACTTGACGATTGCTTTGATCCACTAATTCTGGGGATATGTTTCTATTATTCTTTTGCTGAGATTTCAACTCACTCTGATTAGAGGTTTGTCACTCGATTAAAACAGTAAAGGTGGGATTTTACACGTAATCGAAGCTGACTTGTTCTACTGATTCGATTAATCAGCACATCTAATATACAAAGTTTTTTAATGCAAACTCTATGCAATTTGAGTATTTTCAAATACGATTCTTGCGTGCATGTTACGTGAAAATTGTAATGGGAAAATACATTTTAAAACATTTTTTCCAAAACTCACGCATTATACTCGGCGAATCTACATTATCGATCGTACCGATTTGGCGCTCAAACCTGCGGTTTCAAAAATTTCCACTCTCAACTGCAAAACTAGGACGTTGACGCCCTCTGTGGTCGCACACTCAACTAACTATTGCTTGTACACATCGTCACGTTGGCTCGTTCGGTCGAAACGAATCGCGCGCGGCGCAGCCATGCACTGCGCATCTCGCCAAGTTCCTTTCCACCCACACCTACAACTATAGGTATACTTTACGTATACTTACAGCTTTCTGCTAATCGCGTGGGACCGCTTCGCGTGCAGTGCAGGTCGTTAGAGACACGTCATATCGGGAAAAATGTTACCTCGATCTTCGCCTACTTTTCTAGTTCCAGAACATTTTCCCTAGACTGGACCGGCAGACTGGCCTAGTTTTTGCAATTGACAGCTGCGAGTAGGTAATGCAACGTCAAGCTCTCTGCTGCAGTGGTTATAGCGAATCACAATGTGATGCTCGACCGAATTCATTGGCGATGACGCGCCACTGACATCTTCTGAGGCCAAAAATGTGGTAAAGAACTCATTGCAGATTCTAATCAGTATCAGCATGATTGGCTTTGTTTACGTTTTACTCACATAACCTTTGAGGGACGGTCTAACCTAACCTTCGAGGATGCTTTTTGACGTCATGCTCCTACTGTCAAAAGTTTTTGTACGATTTCTTCGTGATACTTACTTATTTATAATAATATTATAATGGAAGGTTCTGATACGAGGTGACATCAAGTTTCGTCTGCTCATTGTTATTGCTTTTGTCAATCGCACGCTAATAATTTGTGAATAATTATTTATGACGTTTGATGGAGTGAACTGAATAAAAGAAAACTTTATGAATTTTATTTTTGTTTAACATTAATTCTTGTTTCACGAAAACTGATTGTGACATTCTTGTAAAAAAAATGAGTGATGTTAAATTTTTATTTCATATTTTGAATTACAAACTAATAGTATGTTATATGTACTCCACAGACAACAAAATGTTTCGATGGTCGACAGTGCTATCGGGGGCCTTTTTGGCCCTCTCGATGGTCCTGTCCTTCAGCAAACTTGTGATGCTGGCATCTGGAAATGCAAGTAATGGAGATGTCACAGAAGCTGATCAATGGTTGACTGAAATTGGATTAAAACAATATCGATCTTTATTCAAACAAAAAGGTACTTATAATCATTGTTGCTTATTTTTTAATTTAAGAAAAAACAATCTAAATATTTAGTAGAGAATATGAAACAGACTATCGTATGCAACTGTCGGTTCAAACACATGTTGAATATACTTGTTTTCGATCCAAACTTTTATAAGAATCTACAACCTCAAGACTATATCTTTCCTATTCATGATAAATTTATGAGTTAAATCTTTGCTAAGAGTGACTTACTGATATTGCATTTTAAGCATTTTCCGTGGTTTCAATTAAATTCCAATAAACCGACACAAAGATGCATTAGTTGGCTTAAGTCCAAATTCCTGTAAAGGAAAGAACTTATTGATTTTTCTAAAGTTATGTACATATGTGTTTATCTTTTTTTCTATTGTGAAAATAATGAAGTTATAAATTACGAACAGTTTATAAATATAAGACTTCATTTCTTATGCTTACACTTCTACTTAACATTAATTTATCAATTATTGAACATATTTAGTTAAAAATATTAAAATATTTTCTTTTGTTTTTGCGTTCTTGTGTAGTTGCGTTTGTTTATAAATAATATGACTTATTGACAATCACTCTCTTAATTAAAAAAGTGACAAGTTTCTATTTATAAGTTTTACCTATAAGAGAAAAGATTTCTTTCTTTCATACATTTTATTGACTCTCTTGTTCTTGGATGTATACATTATCATAATATTCTTATTTAAATTTTTTTTGGTGTGATATAAAAAGGAGTTTTAACATGGTACCATATTAAAGTTGTGTAAAGAAGATACAAAATTGATGCTTCTTCTCAAATTTTTTCTTAACAGTTGCAAGCATTTCAGCTTTGTGCTCATTATCTCTAATTTTTTTCTTGTTTCATACACCATTGTGACAAATAATTGTAAATGTACTATTGTACCTACAAAATGACTTTTGACAAACCCAACAACTTGAATTGTTCTGAAAACAATACAATTGCGCTTCTAATTTTTATTGTCTATAAAAAAGTAAGCAACCCGCGTGCATTTAGTGCTTTTTTCGCACACTCAGGATAGACTTACCTTGGCCATAAACAACTTTATTATTGTTTACGATGATCAATCTCGAGATTACACACAAGGTAAACGTATGTATGTATTTAGTATAACTCAGAAATGAAGTATAATATTTAGTACAGCAAAAAGTATGTCTCAAATGTTCATTTGCGAGTTTTGCTATTGGATATATCAGCGCTCAGATTGACGACGAACTAATACATCTAGTATCTCCGTATACATAATATAATATAAACCTAAAAATTTATTTTTGTAAAGTAAATAACGAAATTTGATTACTATTTCTTACACAAATTGATACATTGTAAAAGAGAGAATATTTTCTACAAAACAAGGTCTTTTTTCAAAATATGAATATTCAGGTTTCTGACAGTATAAACCCGAGAAATTGTAGGAGTTGTCTTCTAGAAATCGGTAGAACAATTACAATTTACTTTAGATCAATAATGTAAATAAAACTGCAGTAAATCGCAAAAAACTTACTCATAGGTATTTCATCCATAAATATTACCAAATTTGATTAGCATGATTTTTTAAATATTGTGACTCCCAATTTGAATTCTTAATTAATTACGATTTTCCCTTAATATTTTTTCGACAATTACATGCCTTTTTCGAGTGAATTCAATATAAATTGGAGTGTATACGAAAACAATAAATTTTCCACCAAAGAAATAATCTGAACGTACACATATGACAGTGACACAGTGATATTTACTGAACCCATATAAAGCTTTGCAATAATAAAAACATTTAAAAACATTCGCGAGCAACTCACGGAGCGTACCTCAACCCGACTCTAAATTGACGATATAATAAAGATGCTTATTTGGTTGCATACACAAGTCTCGAGGACTGCGTGGTTATTGGCGGCCTCGGGAATTGTATATGCGTCGGTTGCGACAGTTTGTGTTACTCTGACTCTAATGTCTTTCTCCATACACGTACAAGGATAGGCGAAGCTATTATCCGCAGTAAGCTCGAGATTGAAAATTTTAATCTCTCTTTCTTTCTATTGGCCGATGAGTTGTAACTATAATGCTTATGCATGTTTGTTAATTTTTTTTTCTATGTGCAGCAAAGCAACAAAAATTTTTATATTTTTATTTTTCTCAATTAATACAAGCATTTATGTAAAATATCTAATATAGTTTACTTTGACATATACAATATACATGCATGCTATGATACTTATTAAATCTAGACCGCCGCGCTGTTTGGTTATTCTATACGCAAACTTTTCATTAACGAAAATTTCGTTTTAGCGGCAGTAAAGTGCCTGTAAAATGTCCCCTATATATACACGCATTCAAAAACGGGCTAACGGCTTAGCTATACGTGTATCGCACATAGGCCAACTGACCAATAAACGCGCAGCGTGTAATAGCTCGACCGCGCTCCCCCGAGATTAAATAATGAATGCGAGCAGCCCCGGCGCCAGAGGCTTTTCACAATCGTCCGATATATTTCTTCCGAAACATTGCAATGCCTATATGTGTGCACGTGCGCAGTTCCTTCGATCCTCGTGTATTTTTAAAGTAAAAATGTACCTTGAAATAAAATTTACGTAAATTTAGATATAGGTGATCTCTATAATGTATAATAACAAGCTTTTAGTCACTGAGCTAATTTGATATGAACTCGTTAAGATATTGTTATAAAACTAGTAAGAATATATTATCATTTTTAATTCATTCATTTTTTTAGCGCAACATTAATCAGATAGGTCTTTTACAAATGCAAACTATAACTTTGTATTTACATATTTATATGGTTTGTATATGACATGGCTGCGAAAGTAAATAAATTATAAACAGATACAAGAACTACCTCCGCATTCGGAAGATGAACTTTTTCTTGACAGACTTTAATGAAAACACTCGTAATGTTGCGCAGTCATCAGCCGCGCGAGAGATTAATTAACGAAAAAACAGCACGTTGCATAGTTCGGCAGTACAGTCAGCTCTAAATGAGAATAAAAATAAAGATAAAATAAAGCCTCGATTGCACGTATACGCGCGTATCAACTCTAAAACAGCGTACAAAGCACACCGTACGCGGCTGCAGAGAACAGTCGAGGTGGAAGGCTGCTCCGCTTAGTACTCTCTAAAAGAAACAATTTGAACGAATTATTTGGACTAACATCCGAGCTAGAGGAACCAGGTCAGAGAGCGAGAAATTGAAATCCCCCGGCGCGAAAACACGCGTCTGGGCGAGTAACGCTTACGAATGTACCCGACCACTGAATGGCATTTATTGCATTATCGTTTGGCAAAGGACCATCCCTCCGTGCGAGCTTTTTAATTTTCTCTCTTGATTCTGATTTCTACAGATATTAACCATTCTGACGAAATTAAGTTAGTCGTCGTAAAAATTCTAATCCACCGCTAATGAAGCCGATTAACATTCGGCTACGTATTTATGGAGGGTATTAAAGGCTCGAAATGTATGTAGCCTGCGATGTATAATAGAGGCTTAATTTACAAGAGCTTCCAATTAATTTCCAGTGAGTTTGCATAAGCATGAGGGAAAAATCAGGGAGGATATGAAATAAAAAAAATCTTTTTCTTAATACACACACCGGAAAGTCTCTGGTCACTGTCTGAAAACTCGAACAAAGTCTGGTTTCTCTAGCGTTGACATGCATCAATAATTTTCGCCCTGTTATAGCAGGACCCTACTCCTGAACAGATTGACGTCCAGACATATGCAATTTTAAAAAATTAAAAAAATTCTAAATATTTTGTAATATTTTTGAAAATTTTATTATAATTTTTATTATAATAGATTTAGTGTCGAAAAACTCTCGTTTACCTGCATATAATAAAGATCTTATTTCGATGCACTAATTACGAAAAGCACAGTAAATATAACAAAGGGCGAATGACCTTTTTAATCATCATGCTCACTTGAAAAAGTAAACTTTTGTCCCTGGCATGGGTACGTAATATACTATTCCTATAACTTCTTTTATTGCTGCAATTCTTATTCTGCGATGTTAAAGTTTTAAACCATATAATACCGGAAAATTGTCTGCTTTGTTAACTACGGAAATTTCGGAAATGTATATAGGACTCACTCTTTTTCTCTCTTGGATGCAGAGAAAAAAAAAAACAACGTCGAGAGCTCTCGTTAGCCGCGCGCGACTTGAATGGAAGAAAACCTCGGCGTATTGTTTTCCAGCCGCTGACGTACGATGCATTTTGGTAACAAAAAAACCTTTCTTTGATCTTGTTTCATGGAAGCGCATTCTGACGGTTATATGCACTCGCTCCAGCTATTTTCCTCGTTATATCCGTTTCCTACCGGAATATGGGTATGTAAGTGTATATACGATTTCCGAAAAGTAAAATTAAAACAACCTCGTAAAACTCGGGAAATAACGTCTCGCGGCTTTTACGTCCCAGCCGGATTCTCCCCGCAGTAAACTCAAGTGCAGTAGAGTCGACGCTATGAATGCGAGTCTGTGTATGTGCAGTATATATCGGGAAAGGAATGCATCTCCATAAAGCGGGAATCGCCTGCTAATAAAATTGCTGCGCTCGATCAGCTCGGAGAAATCATCCGAGAAAGAGCTTCTCCCACGCGCTGGAATAATAAACGTATATATATATATACGTAGTGTGTGTGTGTGTGTGTGTGTCGCATGAAAAATCGATTAACTGGCCTAGCCACTGCAGAGGCTGTTAGAGAGAGAGAGAGAGAGAGACAGTGCGAAAGTTCGAAAGATATGAAAGCTGCCCAAAGTTTTTTAATCGTTTACATTGTTTTGTTACGTCAAGCTCTGGTTCGCCTATTGTAGGTATAATAATTAATTGGATAACTTTCCATGGCCGTAGTTCCGTACGAAGTACATTTCCTCCAAAGTGTACCGACAAAAATACGTGCACGGACTAGAATCTGGAGCGAATTGCAATTCGATCGGGGGGGTTTATGGAAAATTGCGCAATTAAACGAGACGGAATTAACGCCGTATAGTTCCGCGCAATTGCTCAACTCAGCCTCGCTATACGCACCATTTCAATTCCCTCTGCAATGTCATAAACCAATGTACACGTCGAAAACATCTCCCAGGTGAACAAACCCTTGAAGTTACACATATAGTCAGGTATATATAGCCAGTCGGTCGAGAGCAGAGCCTCTTTTTTCGCGCCTGCATCGAGGCCAGAGCAAGCGTGAGAGGGTGAGAGAGGGAGAGAGAGAGAGAGAGAGAGATACTGCAGTCCTGGGGGTTGCGCGGCTTATACCGAGAGGGAGAGAAGGGGGAATCTGCGCGCGCAAGCACAAGCGAACGTTCCGCGCGAGGCGCACGCTATAAGTGTTGCACGCAGTCGACTGCCGAGAGCCAAAGACGCCGGACCAGAGCGCGCCTGCATCTACTGGCGCCGCGGCGCGCGACTCCTTTACATTCTCCCCTTTTCGTTTCCTCGGTTGTTATAAGTATCTCTCTTGTACGCACTCTGTCTCTCATCGAAACTCTTTCCGCCCGTATAAGCGCGATAATTTTAGTTGCTCGCGTCGCGCCTTTCGGTCCCGAGGAATTGAGCAATGTGCAGGATACACGAGGTGGCCGGTCGATGAGGAGCTTGGCCAGGTGGATTTTGCTCAACATTTTCGGCGGGACGCAGACAGGGTTCACGTATATATATATCCATGTGTATAGGCGACGATCGCTGTGCGATGTAGAAACCCCTTTCGCCATATCGAGAGGAGTAATTTCACGTGTCATATCATTCGTTTGCATTTACATGCGCGAGCGGACACTTTCGAATGTGGTGCAAAGGGGAAGTCGCGTCAGCACCGCTTCGATATATGATTGTTTGTGGAAAAGCTGTCAAAAGATAAAAGCGACTTTTTTTTATACAGAGGAGCAGGTATGTGGCTGATGGATTGCGAGAGAGTGTGCATGTATGAAAGCCATGTGATTATGCTTTACCACTCACGTATATAGCCAAAGGCTTGATATACGAATGATATAAGTCCTTATTTTTCTCGCTTTTCGCTAAATTCACCGATGAAAATCATGGTATTAATCCCGTTGTGTTTCGCATTATTACGAATATTTTTGTTTTGTTTGATGGTGCAATTTAAAACATTTTTCCAATTTTTATACTTGACATGTGTCTGGAGTAATTTTATCGAATCAAGCTCGCACTTCTGGGTTGAGTTATCGCAGACTCATTAAGCAAACATGATCAGCGTGCTGGTAATTGAGGTGAAAACGATGGCAATTATACTGCAGTGGGAGTTACGGAGCCATTTATTTAAATTAACTTATCGATGCTCGTGTAGCTTGAAATATTTAATACAGTCTAGATATAATTTCGACTAATGAAAATTTATTCAAGTATTCACCTACCATTATATATCGGTATTAAGCACATCGTTATATATACCACTTAAAAGTTTTCTCGATTATCCCAATGTCCTTTTACGTACTCACTCATAGTGCGTGTAAGTACAAAATAAATAAGAAAAAATTCATCATGTCGTTGAGGTAAGCTTAGTCAAATAAACTCAAATGCCCAAGCGATCGCGCATGAGCCGGCCATCAGCTGACGATGTAGTATCTACACACATGAGCTTGTGGTTCTGATAGAAACAACCTCGATAAGGGGCGTGAAATGAGGGTACAGACAAGTTAGATCACTTGACCACGCGACACCCTTATAAAAGTTTATCAGCTAGAAAACCAGCTTCTCAAATTGCTTATGAATCCTAAAAATCACCCATTTCTCTCTCTCTCTCTCTCTCTCTCTCTCTCTCTCTCTCTCTCTTTCTCTCTCTCTCTACTCTGTACTGTTATGCAATAAAACTCGAGTACATGAACGAAATCTGTTGTGAAGAGAAACGTCTGAAAAAATCCTTTCAACGAGACAGAGCAGTAACATACGCGAGGGGTAGACGGCTGCAACGCCATTCTATAGCCTCGACTTTTGTTCCGAATTCGTGGAGCATTAAATCCCTCAATACACAGCTACTCATCCTAATCCTCAGCCGCCCTCGCATGAAAGCTAACCCACTTCTTTCTCTTTCGCACTTGCTCGTTGGGTGCGCAGAACAAGCGTTAGTCTTCGTCGTTGTCGTGACAGTAAAGGTTGCTCTTAATTAGCATTCACAACGATAAAAAAAGAGGAAAGAGTACAATTTTTCGTCAGCACTTTTTTTATTCTTCCCGATACGTGTGATTGCTGTCAATTATTCCGGTAAGGACTGACGATAGACGTAGGTGTACAGGATAAAGAGTTAATCGACGGAGTGATACCCGCGCCGAGAATTTCGCGTGATTAGAAGGAGCCGAAAAGTCGCGTGAAAGGTTGGAATATAAAGCCGGATTGACGTCAGTTCAGACGAGGCTAGCGTGTGTACGTATAAGTTATTATCGATAAGATTCAAAGTGATAGGGCGCGAATGCTCGGGTTATGAATTTTCCGAATGAGGCGCGGCTCTGTTTTAAGAAAGAGCTGTAGCTCGAATTTATTTATGAAAACATATATGCATAATTTTATAAAGAGAAGTAATTTTAAAAATTATATATATGCAAATGCATCGATCGCAGTATATCGAGACCTTCTGTAAAAAAAAATGTAAGTCACAGTTTATAAATAAACGGCCGGTAGAAGATTCTAATACAACGTGAAGTTATAGTACACATTTTTTTCAACGCTCTTATGTGTATAATATTTATATAAAATAAATTCAAATACTACTACTCAAGATTTCCATTTTCCAAATTGCAAGTCGTATATGTTTGAATGGAGTATGTATAAAATTTGAAATGACATGCAGTAAATAAGCAATATACTTTATATGCAAATTCACTGGTCCCTGCGCAAGGTATTAAATTTCAGAGGCTTTCAAGCATCACGCCCCCAATTTTAAAAAAAATTTATCATGAACTGCGTGTAAGAGACTAAGAGTAGAGACTCAAGTTCAGTAGTAGTAGCAGAGAGAGAAAGAGAGAAAGCTCAGCTTTCTTCATTCGATGGTAACTACAATTTTCACGATGATAATAAGAGGCGCAAATCGATTCGAATCTTGGAAAAAGTTCGACAGCCTTATCTCTATGTGCCTACAACTTTTTTAGTAGGACTTCTATCTCATAATTGCGTGTAAAATTTTCGAGAAAGGTCAAATAAGGTGCGTAGTTAACATAACGTGGTGCAGTGCAAAAAAATTAAACAATCCTCCAATTAAATATTTAATAAGTTGGCGTGTCCGTATACATGCATGTAGTCACATCAAGGTACGACTATAAATATAAATGAAATTTTAACGAAGCCCGCATTAGAAATTCACGCGCAACTCGGATATACGCTCTAATGGATCGGGGTCGCTCGTTTAAAAATGACGTATCGTTTCTCTTCGATATACCACACTCGCTCCTTTTCATCACGGCAAATTAACTTGATTGTAAAAACGTAAAATCAGAGTAAACTTCAGTGGACAAAATGTGTAAGACTCGAACATCGATACACGCAAACTGTCCCGGAAATCAATGAAGCCCTATAAATAGGTCCGCCGATAAAATCATCGATCCATAGCTTCTCATTGATCCTTGTACGTAGAGCTCGGGAAGTTTTAACGGAAAAACCTATATACGCTTATTTCGCGCGCGCTAATGAAATTCTACCCAAAAAAGAAGGAACGATCGGCGCGGTAATTTCGTAGCTCTGACCCGGTTCCGTGTCGCGGTAAATTGAAATGCCTCTACCGTGTCTCGGAGATCGATTTTTCGCCCAAGTCCATAAAGCAGTCCCAGCGCTGCTACTCTGTCGCGAATCTATTCCCCTCTTCACTGCGTATAGGTGTGAGCATCGCGTGTACCGCACCCGGATTCGCGTAGATAATCGGTAGACATGTTATTGGTATGACGTGTACTTGCGGCTCTACCCTTCGATTGTTCTATTCAATGTTTTTTAATTGTTCTTCGGAGCGACTGTGCACATTTTTCTTATGTTTAATTATTTTTTATAATTTAATCAGCAAAATGTTATATATATGGATGGAGATAAAAATAATTAATTGATGCAAAAAAAGAATTAAATCGATAATAATTTATTTTATATACATTAAAATAAAAGAACTTAAAATAAAATATCTGCTAATTTATTATTGTTTTGTATAATTATTATCTTTTCTATTATAAAGAACAATTTTTATACAAACGTATTTATAATGTACTGACACTTGTTACATTTTCTATTAGATTTAGATTATTTTGTATAGATTCTTTGTTTTGTATTTTAATTGCACCAGTCATAAATGAAGTATTACTTTCAATTACTATATTTATTAATACTAAATTTTTCACAAACTGAATCAACAAGCTTATACAATAATGAATCTTTACCAATTTGATTTTTGATGGTATGAAATTAATATTAAGCAAACAATGAAAAATACAGTTTAGCTACATCTCCTTAATTTGATAAACTCCCATTATTTTTATATGTATTGCACTATACACGAATGAGCGCGGAGATGAGATTTACACCACATCATCCTTGGAACCACATCTTTTTTTTTTGAATCTAAAGAAGACTAGATAGCTCAATCTTTTTGTGCTCACTGTCTACGTGGACCCGTAAAAAGCATTTCCGCGTTTCTCTCTCTATTCTTTTCTTCTTTCTCACTCAGCAAAGTTTTCTTTACCAAACATATACACTTAAAAACTCACCTATACCGACTGATGTAAATGGCATAGACAACAATTGATTCGCTAGCCTTGATTTGCACGCACATCACCTCCCAAAACAATCAATTTTCGATTTATTTTTTAATGTGCATCGCACGAGATTTTTCGTTCAATTTGCTTTTTTCTCTCTTACGTATGTGCACATTCCGAAAATCGATATCCCTCGGAAAATTTTACACCCCACACGCCAGCCTACTCGCGTTTTACTTTCCGATTTCGCGGCGTTAACTAGTTTGCCGAGTGGAAGATCTCGCGTGATTATAACGGGGAGCAAAGCTCGAGGTCTACTGCGCCTACTTTATATGCCGGTTCACTTATTATATGGGAACAAGCGAGATCGACGAGGGATATAGGCAGATTAGACGGCAAAGCCAAGCTCGTTTTTATTTCTTCGCGGTGTGTGCCGCCAAACTATACATGTGAACGTTTTCTTGATGAGATAACGTCGTTCTCGTGCTTTTTTGACCTGATTTCAAGCAGGGGTGGAAGCTTTGTTTGATTTGATGATGAAATATGGAAAGGTGGCCTTAGCAGGAATGAAAGTTTTAATGCAAGAGAAAGATAGAAAAGACTGATTTTCTTTGTTTGAACTTTACTTTGATTTGTGCGCAGAGATTCTGATGAAAAATCTCGGCGACAAAATTAAAAAGTAGCTGTTGTATGTCTAGCATAATTAGTCCTCGCAGGGGACGAGTCAATTTTTTTTTAATGTTATATAGTCTATAGCAAAGGTCTAGTTTAATTTGAATATTTTCGATATTTATTATGAAACGTTTAATATTAATTATAGTCTCGTCATATTACATCGAGATCTTATTGAATTTTCTCGCGCATAAAGTCGCTGACCCAATTACTTAGACATATAATGCGAAAGTGAGTGAGTGAGTGAGTGAGAGAGAGAAAGAGAGAGCCGATAATATTTACGAAAGAACGTGTTTCCTGAATGCAGTGCTTCCGTTCCAACAAGTAATAATTAAACGTGTATACATATACCTATTCAACCTTTGAACACTCTAAGCTTTCGCGTCGATATAATAAGGAAAATCCAGGTTCAAATTCATTTGAAATTTCCAGACCAAAGCTGCACGTGAAAGCAATCGACGAACACTAATGTCTTCGTTAAAATTTGCATTTTTCTCTGGCTTTTACCGCCTAAAAACGAATCTCAACGATTAACATTTTAATTGTTGTGAAAAAACTCCATAAATCTATAATTATCGCTATATTACCATCAACTTTCTAACGAGGCAATCTGATCCGAAATTCCTCAATCCCAGGTATAACTTTCCGTATAACAAAGCTTCGAGGCTGGAATGATTCTCCTTGTACCAACACTCACTGAAATTAGACGCCAGTGCGAAAAGTGGGTTACTGAATTTCAAACGCAAATTGGCCCCATCCACGGTGCACGTCCAGCGCGGAAGATATAAAATATAAAAGAAAGAGGATCGATGATTTGGTATCTTGCGAGAAAATTCAGAACACATCTAAGCAATAAGTGCGCAAAAGTGTTTGGCCAAGATCTCGAGGTAGCCAAAAAAAAATCATTAGTATATACTATACATACGTAATAGTTACAATAATAAACAGCCGCGAGACGTGCGGTAGAGAATAATGAAAAGGTCAAGAGTACACCCGAGGTCGTAGTCGTTTTAACCCTTGCCATCGTTGGCTTTGCCGACCGGTCTTTTCGACGCGCTCTTCAAACTTTCAGCCCACCCTCGCCTTCTAATTTATCTTCGCGCCGGCCGTTCTTTTCCTTGCAGTCTCTCTGCTTTGAATCTATGTTAAGTGCATGAAAGCGAAATCGCGCACTTGTTTCTCCTTCCTTTTTTTATACGTTCTGCAATTCTCAAGGATTCTTCATCTCTCCGTTGCATATTGTGAGGTGAGTGTAACGCTAACTGACACCGTTACGAATCTCCTGCAACAACAATCTTGTAACCTCTGATAAATTTTTTTACGTTTGTATCATTCGTTGATATAAGTTGAGTGTTATTAAGATGTTTTTGAAATACATGAATACAGATTGCTTATATTAAAAAAAATGATACGATTGTATCAGGTAAATTTGGTTTTTCTATTAAATTTTTATATAAATAGTAGTATTATGTATATGGTAGAGTATATAAAGATGCTTTCTGGCATATTTTAGATACATAGGGCCACCCATGTTGTTAAACAACTAGAGGCACAAAATCAGCGACATGTTTCTTGAAAGTTCTTGATTTTACAGTATACAGCTTCAACGTTCGTCCACTTGGCGCAAACTATCCGTCGGGCTGTATTGATTGTTTCACCGCCCGAAATCGCCTAAGCAAATGTTTGCTTAATGAGATTTGAGGAAAACAAAGAGCCAAGCATTCCCGAAAGGATCGTACGTTTTTTTTTCGCAAATTACGAAATTTATCAAACCTAACCTGTCGGAGACTCTCACATGATTTTTGGACCTTGGAAACTTTTCATTTCATCGCGTTCTATTTACGAAAGTGCCTTATATTTTTCGCAAAATTATCCTGCGCACACAAATCTTCTCTCAATATCATACGCATCTGACCTAAATCTCGTATGTACGTGAAATAAAAGAGAAAATTGCCCTGCAGACCAAAATCATATTGTGCAATATAAAGCCTTGGATCGCAAGGATAATCGCGATTCTGTGCTTCAATTATCCAAAGGGACAATTCTTGTTCAGCTGTTTTATCACACATTACGATCGGCATAAGGGTAAACACTTGCTTGCGGCGAAAGTTTTTACCGAGTATATATATGTTTGCGCGTGTTGCTCTGGCTCTCAAAAGAAATACTTGGCACGAAACCCGATGGCTCTACTGTAACGCCGGAGGAGAGAGCAGTACGACTATCGAGGACTCGACTTCCTCGCGACCTTAGCTGGACTCTTGACCTAGTGCAATTACCATGAATTATAACCGTGCAATGGGTCTGTCCAGTAAACACAACAAATCGATGAGGCGATGTTTTTTTTTTTTTTTGCAACGAGTACAGTGCCATTTGCGGCTCTTATTTCATGCATGACAACCCTGTGTATATAAGTGTATAGTAGACGTATGCACAAACTCGTAAGAGCAAACGACTTTAGGAAAGATATCGAGTGCACATTTATGTGACAAAAATGAATAAACCAATACTGATTCAGTGTTTCGAACTCTCCCGCTGCTTATTGACAGAGCTAAATATTCGCGAAACTCGATCGGCTTTCGTTGGCTGAACGCTTTTGAAGGATAATAACGCGATTTCTGTGACACTGCTCTCGCATTTCAATTTATACAGGACATACATTTTTATTTTCTCTGCTTTTCGGAAGCATAAATAAAAAGTCGCATTGGGATAAATATATCTATATATATATATGTGTGTGTGTGTGTGTGTGTGTGTGTGTGTGTGTGTGTGTGTGTGTAAAAAGCAAGTTATACGCGTATAAAGGATTTATTCTTCTACATGAAGAATAAATACTCATTGTAGTAAGTTTGAAAGATATTGTGCGAATGAGAGTATTATACGCATTCTGCGGACGATAATAAGCTTTTGACAGCTATTCGCATGAATATTACCGAAACAATAACAATCCGACGCACTCATTAAGGTCATTTCAACAGGCTTCTTGTTTTGTCCAATTACCCCCGTAAAGCTCCTCTAATTTTCCGGATCGAAGACAGATAACTCAAAGTAAGCATGACTGCGTTATAACGAGTAGTTGACAACGACGCTATATAACGACCGACTCATTATGCCTGACAAAACTTCTGGAAACCGATATGGACCAAGAGAGAACGATTTCTTTTCCGAGGAAATTTCTTCCATTGGCATGTCGGTCCGGCCAAGCGGTAGCGCCTCGTCTGGTAAGTCATTAACCCGAATCGATGCTAATCTCTGTGCTTCCATAACTATATGTCGGTGTGTCGACTATATTTTTTTACCATTCGGCCTTTGTGTCAACTGTGCTGCTAATCGACCAGTATAGGCTCGCGTGATACCAGTAGAAATTTACGAGACCGCAAGCCAGTGGCAAATCCGTTTACAGCAAACGCTCGAAATCTTCGGCGATCTAGGAATATATTTCCAAAATTCATCCTGATTTGGTCTCTAAAGATATCGCCATCAAATATCGAACGACCGAAACAATTTTTCTCGTCGAGCATCGCACACACATGGAGTACGTAGATGTTATCCAATTGCGATAAAATCAAGCGTCTAAACCAGCTGCAGGCACCGGATGCGAATGGATGGATGTAATGCTACGGCAGCGAATAATATGAACTGCGCACCAGTCCGGAAACAACAAACTGAAAATTCACGACATAAGTTTCCCCTTCGGATACTTATAAAATTTGAAACTTTGTGCGCAATGCAACAGCTGTAACATCATTCATAAGAACTCTTGTGCACATATTAATACGCATTAACGAATTGACCGACTTTCCGATTGTTTGATTTCAGGTATTTCGAGCTTGGCGAGCTGTGGTGAGGTCGAGGCGCTGCCCGAGCTGCCGCCCCAGGACGAGGAACGACTGCAACGAGCCGCGAGGCTACTGCAGCAGCGACTCGTTCTGCGCCAGTGGCTCGCAGACCATGGACTGCACAATTACTATCAGAGGTATGCATTCGTTGTTCTCCAATCCGTGGAAGGCCTTTTCGGTTCTTATCTCAGTCGCGGCTTTCGTTAGCGCGAGGGATTGGCTTTGCTTCCATCGATTTTACGATTACAAAGCGCAACGAGGAGATAAGTCTGCGACGCGCGTATATTGCTTTATGAATATACAGGGTATACCATTCGTAATAAAAATCCTGCGACAAGTATTTATGGTCGCGATGGATCATAATCAAGTTCGCGCGCTCGATTTATATGTACCTCTGCTTCGAAGAAGAAGAGCCTCGGAGCGCGCGCGAAATTCGCATATACATATAATGTACATGTATGCATAAATCTGACGTGTTTGAAGATTGATGCAAATGGAGGTGGTCTCTCTGGAGGACGTCTACTGGGTAGAGGACAACGCGGCTAGGGCTGCATTAGGCAAAGACCTGCCCCGATGGATTCAAGCCCGGCAAACTCTGCCGACCTCGAAGGAGGACCTGGATGTGCTGAAAGCCGACCTCTGGAGTTCAGTCGTCAAGAACAGTCAACACCAAGACGCTTGGACTTGGGGTGAGTGTTGCAAGGCCGCGTGAAAAATGATTGAATCTGCTATCCCGAGTAGCAGTAGGCTTCCGTTCGTTGACTCGTATCTCATGCTGAGCTATGTAATGAATCTTTTACTCAGCGGGTATGCGATTGATTGATCGCGGCAGTCGTCGCGCGCTAATTGAAATTTTAAAAATGAATTGATTTACTTATAAACGTTGGGGAACGCGGGTGATGTGTAATTTAAGCCGGCCTACTTGATTGCGCTCATTGTGAGGGGGGGAGGGGATGGAGGAGGAAAGTAAGCGGCTTGCAATTATTGCGCTTTTCCGCGGCTCCTCGCATAACGATAAGCTTGCTTCAATTTACCGGAGCTTGCGGAATTACCAATTCCCAACTCATTCAGTCCACCTGTAATGGAGCGCGCAGCTATCAACAGAAGTACTTTCGACTCTTTTCTTATCTGTAAAGAACAGTGGGTAATCAAACAAGTACGCGCATATTTGTCATTCTGTAATGTCAGTGTCTTATCAGCATGACCTAACGCGCATATGATAATTCCGACAGAACGTTTCGTGCCTCCTTTTTTCACTTGTCCTCGCAGTTATTGTTTACCCACTCGGCGAGCACAGTCGCACGATCCCGATTCAGTGTCATTATACTCGAGTGAAAAAAATGTCCGTGTAGTTCTAATCGACGCGAACGTAACATGGATGCGATGCAGTTGAAGGATTCGAGTATGAAGCTTTCTTTCCTCAATTCTCTGTAAAAAACAACGTTGCGATAACGTCAACGAATTTTCTTGGTCCACTGACGTTTTGCCGTGCTACCGCGTGTGGAATTTTACAATGAATAAAAACAGAAAATAAATGTATAAATAAATAATAAAATAAAGAAAAAAATATTTACTTTCAGGCGGTATGCTGGTGGTGTCTGTGTCAGTAGCGGGCCTCGTCACCCTCGCGGCTATGACGCAACCAGCCCTGGCGCCTGAGGCGAAACACTCGCTTCTACAGTACGTCACCGGCAAGTACCTTCTGCCCAGTAATTGTCGAGTACATTTCGAGTGGGACGAGCCTCAACTCGTTGGCGAGACTATGACTTTTAATGTTAAGGTATTGGAGAGAATTATTTATTACTTTTAATTTGTTGCTCTTTGTAATAGTTAGTTTAACCTATTATTATTATTGTTGTTGTTGTTATTATTATTATGGTGATATGATTAAATAACAATCATATTTTCTTTCAGTTTTATCAGAGAAACGGTCAACCATATCCAATCTGCGACAAGGATAATCTAATCGTCGAAGTGACTGAAGGCACCCGTAGAGTGGCGACTTTTATAGAATTAGGTGGTACCGACCCCCTGGCGGCGAATACAGCGGTTGTCAAATTCACGGTGCGACACGCTGGACAATACAGAATTGCCGTGCTCATTGGATCCTGTCACGTTCACGGAAGCCCATTTTTAAAAAATTTCCTTCCTGGTAGGAAAATTTGTATCTCACTCATTTAGAACCCGAGTGATCTGCTCATTTTATGATTTTAATTTTTTTTTTTATTTTTCAGGACCTCCTGATCCAAATAAAACGGTCTTTGTGCGGCATAGTTCTACCGTTGTTTGTACAGTAGGAATCGCTCACTCCATGACGATTGAACCGCGCGACGAATACGACAATCTCTGCGTTTTCGGCATTAATGATAAGCCAGTCGAGGGCTACCATGTAAATATAACTCAGGTTAGAAGTTTACTTATTACCTTTCGATAATATAATCAGACAATAACGAGAGAATGTTTAATAACGTTTTCTTTTTTGTTACAGATTGGTAGTTCAACAGGGGACTCAATAGCGGTGGCCTGTTTCGTTCAATTAGGTTACGATACTCCTAACCAGCGAATCCGGTTAAAAGTCAACTTTCCGAAGGGCGGCTGCTATCACGCTACTGTTAGCCTGTCCGGCTTGCAGCTCCATAATGGAGACTTTGATATTATAGTCTTAGAAAGTAAGGATAATTGTAAACTATCTGTTGAAGGACACTTTTTCTATATTTCGTTGTGTTCTTAAGTGTCGAGAATCAAGACAACTTAATGGTTTTGGATTGTAAGAACATTCTTAATTATAGGCGCAGTCGCTAGAGCTGTTCATAATAATGTCGCTTCGAAGGATCCCGATATCTGTTACGCAGCGAAGCTTCTAGGTATGCAAGGCGAAAAGTTCTCTAACCCCAAGAAAGTATTTTGTTTCATCTCACCGAAGCAGCTTACGATCAAGGAATACTGGTTGAAATTTATTCCAAAGAGATTAGTTACTTTTAGACTGTGCCCATCAACTAAAGTAAGTTTTAACAAAATCTTCGGATATTTTTCCTAGGAGTATTACATAAATTGCTTTATTTTTATTTTTTCAGTTCCACTTTGATAGCCCAAATAATCAACATGAAGGTTACGACTCTTTCACAATCGACGATGGATGCCAACCCCCTGTTGAATTGATTTCACATTACCGCGACATTATCGCAGCGACTTTTACGTTATTCCTCCTGAAAAATATTGGCGGGAGCGAAACTTTCGCTGACAAGCAGGACTTTTTCTATCATGAAGTTAGAAAACATCATCAAAAACATTATCACGAAAAGCTTTCTATGAAAGTTCAACGTGATAAATTGTTAGAATCGGTAAGAGAAATATAACTTTGTTAATTCGAGTTTATTGTTCACGAAAATTTAATTTACGGGATCAATTCAATATTCCAGTCGATGAAAGCTACAAAAGGATTTTCGGTGAGTGATTGGTGTCGAAACTTCGAGATAACATTTCAGGGAGAGCAAGGTAAAATAAACAACCTTTACACATCGATGGGGCAATGAACTAATCTATTCAGATAATAAACTTTCTTGTAAATAGGTGTCGATTGGGGTGGAGTGCGTCGAGAATGGTTTGAACTAATCTGTGCTGCTCTTTTCGACCCTGGTAATGGGCTCTTTGAATCCTTTGGAGAATCTCAACAAGCCCTTGTGCATCCTAATAGTAAGCGACCTCCTCAGTTAAAGTTAAAGCATTTTGAATTTGCCGGAAGGATAGTCGGAAAGTGTCTGTATGAATCTGCATTGGGAGGTTCATATCGACAACTAGTACGAGCAAGGTTTACACGGTCCTTCTTAGCTCAAATCATCGGCCTTAGAGTACACTATAAATACTTCGAGCAAGATGACCCTGACTTGTACTTGAGTAAGGTTAAATACATTCTCGAAAATGATGTTGAAGAGATGGAATTATTCTTCGTTGAGGAAGAATATGATAAAGATGGTCAATTAATAAAAGTAAGTTGGTAACTTGTTTTAAAAAATTTTAAATAAGTGGATTTACTAATTTTCTTTTCCAAAAAATTAGCTGGCCGAACTAATCCCAGGGGGTAGCAAAGTTCGCGTAACAAACGACATAAAGCTTCAATACTTAGATGCCTTAGCTCAACACAGGCTAGCTAGTTCCATTCGTAGTGAGGTTGATCACTTTTTGCGAGGATTGAACGAACTCATTCCAGACAATCTTCTTGGAATTTTTGATGAAAATGAATTAGAAGTAAGTTTTTTAAACTACACTATTTTTATAATTATAGTATCAAATACTGTTAGAAATCGATGTATAAGAAGATATTTAACTTTTGTGACTTTTCTCACTTGCTTTGCTTGTGTAAAAAAGTTACATAAGCTAAATAACAACCATCCGCATCCGTACCGAATGTGCTTTAATGCATTTAGCAACAGAATACATAAAAAGATCCAATTCTTGCAGTTACTCCTCTGCGGAACAGGAGAGTATAGCGTTACTGATCTTCGAGCTCATCATATCGCGAATGGTAGCTCCCCTGAGTTCCTGAGAGTGCTTGACTGGTTTTGGACAGCAGTCAGCAATTTCACACAAGAGGAAATGGCACGCCTACTTCAATTCACCACAGGTTGTTCGCAACTTCCTCCAGGAGGTTTTCAACAGTTGAGCCCCCGCTTTCAAATAACTGCTGCACCCACTTTTGAAAACCTTCCAACGGCACACACATGGTGTGTACACATTAATGTTTTGAGAGCTCTCTTTAGTAAAGTTATGTACATACACGTATTCTAATTTAATTAATTTTCAGCTTCAATCAACTCTGCTTACCCGACTACGAGTGCTACGATCACTTTGAAAAGGCACTACTCCTGGCTATCAGTGAAGGGACCGAAGGTTTTGGAATGATTTAAAAAAAATATCAATAATAAAATCAATAATATCTTCTAGTCAAAACTACTAGTTCAGATGTTGCAGACGTCTATTGATGACTGTTTTTCTTCACTCACTATACACTTGAATACGAATTACTGGCCCTTGGCATCTAGAAGTTCTGATAGGAAAAACTGCAGAAATATAGATCCTAATCCTTTTTTATACGGCAAATAACAGTATCTGTTTTTGATAACGATATAAAGATTGGATTCGCAAAGTGTTATTAGATTTTATTTAAAGACTCGAGGGCTGGTAATATATACTCGTATTATTAACAAAATAGCAATCAGTGACTAACGTACAATTTGTAAATAATTTTTTTATATAGCATGAGTTGAAGTAATATGATTTGTCGAAAAATGCTTGGATTTCAAGCGATTCAGTTTTGTAGCACTAGCGCATATTTTAGTGAATTAATTCAACATCGCATCGCAAGGTTGTAAGATTTTTTAAACAGGAACACCAGCCCTTTTATGACAAATAATGAGAATCTAACTTTATTTTTTATTAAATCGCTTTACAAGATTGTATTTGTAAATTTCAAAAACTATTGTAGGCTAGATAAATACTGTTAGATGTTGACAAAACTGTGAATGTATTATATCCTTTTTTATATTTATTACGCTCCTGTCGCTTTAAGATTGAGGAAAATTGTAGCTCATACATTGAAAGCGCAAATAATACGTGAGCAACGTAGTCGCGTGATTGATAAAAGACAATTGTAGACAGCATACGTAGAAGAACGTTGTGCACTTGTGCATACTGAATTTAGACCGATGTGTTTGAGTACGACGTGATATATGTATAAATAAATTTGAATAGTTGTGAAAGGGGGCAGAAAGAGATAAAAAACGATTGGGCATAATCAAAATTAGAGTTGTTTTTTATTATTTCGTGATGTAGATATAGATAAAATAATGTATATTTAATCATCGATCATTTCTTTGCATTGCGCTCGACTCTATCACTAAATGTGTCTCATAGATCTCTAAATTGAAGTCATCAAATGACTCGTTATATAGATGAAGTAAAAAAATATATCAAAATAAACTTTATATAATAATAATCTCAAATCTCATTGATTCACTTTTTGATTTCAAGTCGTACGGGGCACTTGCTTGCATGCTTTCACCTATACTAGAACAGCATCACGCATTCACGGCCTTCGTCTTAAAATACCCTCCTCCGGCGGAATCGAGTCCATTGCAACGCCATGGTAAATCTCATGATCATTATGGATCGAGTCCACCTCAGTATAAACTGCAAGCGTTATTCAATTCAATTTGTAAAGGTACGATTCTAATCACGAACTTTTCACTTTTAACTTACTTGATTACAAAATGACTGGTACCGCAGTCGAAAAAAAATACAACGTTCGCAGAATTACTCGAGGTGCTCGTACAAAGCTCCCAGCCAGCTGTAGAACTTTGCTGCTCCAATGACTCTCCTGGGACTGTCGAACTAATTGTTCCTGCAGCTCATTTGCCTCGGTTCTATCAATAACCGTTTTATAAAAATTTTCCGTTCTCCCGTACGATTAATAGCTACTAATACCTATACGTATGTACTCAAGGGGGTAGCTTACTTTATGGTGGCATACGCAGCGAACATGCGTTTAACATTCGACTCCTGGTTAAGGAGCTCATTCTCGAGCTCTGCGGCCTGCAATCGCAACGCTCTCCCTGTGTCCTCGCTCTTTCTCAAATTCTCCTCCAGTTTCGCCTTATCCTCCTCCATTTTTCTCAATTCTTCCTTCAGCTCGCTCTTCTCGATTTCTTTCTGCTCCGTCAAGCTTAATTTCGATTTTTCAAATTATCACTGTTCCAATTAAAAAAAAAAAAAAAGTACTTCCGCGCGCAGAGACAACGAAGGTGTGCGTACGGCGTATAAAAAGCTTCGCAAGCTCTGCGCCCCTTTAATTGCACGTCCACCCACAGAGCGATGACTAAGCGAAAACAAAAACTTTCCGTACAGGCCTTGCTGCGCGGTGTGTGTATATACTCACTTGGAGACACGCGTGAGCTCCTCCTGCAGGGAGTCGGCGAGTGCGATTCGCTCGGCGAGCTGCGTTTCCGCGTCCTCGAGCAGAAGCTCTGCCTTGTTCGCTCGCGCGACCAGAGCTTCGTTCACCGAAACCTGAAGTGCGCGGTAAGAGAAACAAGAGTTAATTTTAAACAGCGACTTCAGAGCAGGGGGGTAATTATCTCGAAGCCCTTCCGACGCGAATAATTTACGAGTGTATATAGCGGGGAGAGTTTCGAGCTGCCGTTTGATGGGGATAAGCGAGTGTGCCCGCAAGTCATACGTCATGCGCACTCTCGCTTTTTCGGCGAAAATTTTAAGCTAAAAATATTGCGGTATCGCAATACCGCTGAGGCAAAGAGGCCAAAGAATGCGAGCTCTACAGGTTCCCGCTCGAATACGCGCTTCGATAATTCAACAAAAAAAAAAGCTCTCATATCCGAATAATCGATCCGGACGGCACGCGCGACTGATGAAACGCGCATCCAATACACTATGAGAACAGCTATGTGCATAATATAGAGACGAAGTCCAAGCTGTATACGATAGCGGAGTCTGAGTGCCGCGGTAATATCGATCTAGTTTCCCAGTACACGAGCTATTATGTGACATTGAGTCAGCGCGGAATATATATCAGAAGCTCTCTCCCTCCCTCACTCTCTGTCTTTCTTTCGCGGCTGAGTCAGCCCCTGCTCGCGGGAGCGTTGACTCTACGTCTTATTTACGCGGTACGGAGGGATCTCCCCCCCCCCCCCCGCGAAGATACGTGGTGTCTTTGTGCGAGCCGTTCTCGATTCCAAATCTGAGCTTTAGTCTTGTTGCGCTAGTTTACGCGGAGGAGAGCTTGCGACCGGCACATGTGCGACTGTTGCGCTTTAGCTGTCGGAGAGTTATGATGCCCCTGCGCGCAATGTATGGACGTACACGTGTAAATATAGGATGCAGGAGATGCCAGCTTGCACTTTCGGTCGGCGATCGGAATGCGCGAGAAGAATCGCCGGGTTACTTTCTGTATTTACAGGACGCGAATCACGACGAGGACTCAGCTATAGATTATAAAAGGAATTGTATATAAATGATACATTTTTCCCTACTTTTTGTATTGATGAAATATTCGGTGAGAAGCGCGCAGCGTTTGCGCGAGCGTAATTCAAAGATGATATGTCAAATACCGAGAAAACAGTGTATAGGGATGCCCTCTCCCGAAAACTATTGGGGCAATCTTCCTCCTCCTCCTCCTCCTTCTTCGTATCGATTCGCCCACCCACCCCGCAGACTCGTATAAGCTGAATCACCGATTTTCCAGGAAACTCCGAGCACGCGCCAGCGAAATCTCCCTCTCACTTGCGATTTCGGCCCGTCCAACACACCTCATATGCCATACAATATATACACACACACACACACACACACACATATATATATATATATATATATGTATACGCATATACATAGGTATATTAGCAGCGAAGTGGCTCGACCTCGTTTACCCTTCCGCAACTGACTCATCCTCCTCTAGATTATAGTTGCTTGGGGTGTGGGGGTAGCTAACCTATCGGACGTAGTCCGCGTAAACGTTGCGCATTGCAGTGATGTGTACTGCAACGGCAGTGGCGGATTAACACCCCCTCGTGCATGCATATATATGCGCGTAGCGCTGCATCGAGAGAGATTCGCACTGGATCGATACGTATACATAGGGATGTTGATTCGAAAGGATAACGCATACTTCCGCGTCGATTGAGCTTATAATTGATCTACACAAAAGCGCAAACGCATTTGTATATACCTTGTCGAGCAGTAGCTTCTTGTCCTCTCTCAGTTTGAGCAGCTTCTCGCGGTCTTTGGCCATCTGCTTGTCGAGCGCGTCGAGCTGGTCCCTGACGCTGCGCAATTCATTCCGCAGATTTTCCTCGCTCACTAGTCGGCCTTCGGCGATCTCGAGCTGCTTCTGGGCCTCCGACTCCGCCGTCTCTTTCTCCTTGAAAGTCGAGAGAGAGAGAGAGAGGGAGAGAGGGATTTATTTCAGGATCAGCCCTTTTTGCGCGAGCCTCTTTCTGTGATGTCACCCTTCGCGCGCTTTTCTCAAGACTCTTTATGTGCGCTTGCACGGGAGAGTGCGCGGCGTGCGTCTAATTTCGGCGTGCGTATAATGAAAGTAACGCGGATTTATATATACTTCGATGGGGTTTGCGACTCTTTGCCCTATTTGTCGAGGGACGAGCGTGTGCGCGCTGTGTCACGCCTAAAATTGTCGCTCGGAGCGCGTGGAAAGTATTTTCCTCTCGAAAACGAGACACTTGCCGTATCGAAGTGTAGCTCGAAAGATAATGTAGTATATAGTTTTGTATAGAACGAGTACAGTAAAATTACAATTTTAAGCGAATCACGTTCTTTGGCAAGCTCGTCGTTTTGAGACTTGGCCTTGTGCAGCTCCCCGACCAAACTGACGACCCTCGCGCTCTCGTTGTCCAGCAGTCGTCTCAGAACGAAGATTTGGGACTGTATGAGATCGAGTTGCTGCGCGTAGTCGGCCTTTAATTTCGTGTTCTCGTCGCGCTTGCAACGCCAGGCATTGATGGCCATAGCGCGACAGATGATACTCGCCGCCCTGGACTCGCGAGTGTCCCGGAGCTGAAGCCGATGACGACTCGACAGAGACCAGGTCAACAGGGTGCAGCCGTCGACACTTAAGGTTTCCTCTGTGCGGCGACCGCTCGAATTGTCCTCCATACGCGCAGAGTTCGATTCACTGTCCGAGCTGCATGCAATCGATCGCAATACTGTATCCTTTCGCCTCATAAAATTTCAGTACTCTTATAGTCTCAACCGTAAAAGCTCACCGGAAATCTCCAGACTCGAAGTCCGCGAGGCCGACATTGCAACCGGGGGTGAGGTCGCTCATCGATAGGCTTTTCCTGGCCGCTGGCGAACCAGAGGGTGCCGTAGCCGCAGCCAGAAATTTCGCAGTGATGACGGCATCGCCGGTCTTCTCAGCTGCCCTGGCTTTCGACGTGAACTTCCTCAGCGAGCTTGCAAGCTTGCTCTGGTGGTGCGATTGACTCGAGATCGAGCGCTTGGAAGAGCTGCGCACCGGCAGCTGGGTGTTGTACTGGAGACGACGTCGGGCACTTTGAACGAGATGCGTCGGACTCTGCCGATCGCTAGCAGCGAAGGGGGTCGATCGTGGTAGAGACGCTGGAGTTCCAAGCTTTCTCGGCATCGTTGGATAATTCGTTTCTTTGACCGAGGCGATACAGAGCTTTCGAGCGGATCGCTGACTCTGGTCGGCTTGACAGGCTGGCCAATGGTTATACCAGCTCGGTACGGATAGGTTTTTGTTTTTCGCCGTTACGCTCTTCTTTTTCAAGTTTAGGTTATCCTTAGATCGGTAAAAGCTCGTTAATTAAATTTTTCCACGAAAATAACGAATGATTTAAGTGTATATAGGCTCAATTGGATGGAAGAAGCCGTTGAATACGTTATAGATTTGGTAATGAATGTGTCGAAATGAAAGACGATGGGGTCTGGAAAGACGCCGCTGCCAAAACTAATGAATCTAGTCCCTGTCGTAACCTATAATTTTTATGACAAGTGAGCATATTAATTTACGAGCAGCGGCGTTAACTCTTGTTCTCTATATATAAAAGCAACTCATTTTCTTTGATAAGAAGGCCATTCCAACTGTCTTTGTAAAAATATTGAAGAGTCATCAAATTTTCTATCGCTGTTACTTTATCTGGTGAAAAGTCAGAGTGTATGTCTATGATGCGTTTTTGAATTCGATTCTTTATTTCTTTGTTGGCAAAGAACATGCGAGCAATTCGCATAATGCTATAAAGTATTTACCGATTGTATAAAAATCCAGTGTTCCCGCTCAATTATTTTTTACATTCTCTACGTTATCAATCATTTCGAGCATAGAACCTCATGGAAATGTTTCCTTCAGATAATACGCATATATTTACTATGAATTAATCTGTGAGTGTCTGAATGATCGCAAGCAATTAAATCCATTGCATCACAGCTTCATATATACATATATATGTATATGCATGTATACTTATACACACACATTTATATATATATATACATATACATATACATATTTCCTAAGCGCAAAACAAAAGTCTTTGTCGCGCCGTCTCGATACAACCGCGCACGATGAGAACGGATTCGGAAGTTAATGCGCATCTTTTGAAAGTAACCTCGACTTGTGTATAGACGCTCGCTCGTTTGTACGTTATAATTGACGAGAAGAGGAATGAGTCAAGGTCAAGGTTGGTGTTCAGATCTGAAGCTTTCCCAACCGCTCAGGAGCCTGTCAGCATAATCCTCCTTAAGCATAAACGCACTCAATATTTCCTTCCTGGAGTGCACACTCCCCGACTGCAGCGATTTCCAATTTTCCTTGAAAACCGAGGAGACAAAATTGTAGAGTGCTCCAAGCGTCGCATATCAAATCTAATTATCAGAAAGATCTCACGGGCTCCATAGCGCTATCCGTACGTCCCTGACTGAAAAATCCGTCACGTGGCCGATGGCCCCCTCCACCGTTGCCCAATCCGACCTGTTACTCTCTCACTCCTCTATAATACTTGTACATAAGTAAGTATATATACATATACAATGAGAATAATAACCAAGGAATAGCAGAAGGCCGCGCATATAACGCACCGAGAGAACTATGTGCACTAAGCGTCGAGGAGTAAGTACTGCATCTCTCGCGCGTTTATGCGTATTTTCGCGCGACAAAGAGCGCTTGTGTGCTTGTATAAGTATAGCACTTGTTCCTGCACTTGCCCGAAATAAATTCTGCACGGCGAGAGAGAGAGAGAGAGAGAGAGAGAGAGAGAGAGAGAGAGAGAGAGAGAGAGAGAGAGAGAGACAGAGACAGAGACAGAGAGAATATCCCCTCCTTGTTTTGGAGACTTTTTTACACGTGTAGCGCTGCTCGTTTTTCTCGTATCACCAGGATAAGAGTTGCGAGCGGTGTTGCTATAATAGTTGCGCCGCGATAGAACGTAAACAAATCAAGATGAGATGCTTGAATTAATATATTTTAGTATACTTACGCTGTACCAAGAGATTATTTAATAAGTATGTGTATATAAGTTTGAATAGCTTCGTTTTGCTCACAGCGTTTTTCCAAGTAGAATAAATATATCTCTTTAATTATTATAATATGTGAACTCACATAAAAATAAAAATAACGGCTTTTGAAACTTCTTGATTTCAAATTTATCATTATATTAAATCCAGCTATCTACTCGCATTATGGTTTTCTTTGCTCCGAAATGTAAGCTTTCCGCTAATCGACTAATTTTCTCGCAGATACTTAAACTAGTCTCACCCCGAAACTATAAATAAACCCAAGTCAATCATACGTCCTGCCATTGCGATTTCGCATGCATAGATTACGCATGATTATGCATGCATATATTAGCAAATATATGTATATATAGCGCGAGCCTCCTACTCCAGCTAAAAGTATACTGCTACATACGAAGGTAGTATATATATATACACAACATACAGCTGCGCAGACGCGCACGCGCCTATACAAAAGCAAAAGATGCTACTCCTCACTCCACGCGTAAGCCGTACCCGCGTTATAGCGACTCCTCTATATTCACGTCTCTCTCTCTCTCTCTCTCTCTCTCTCTCTCTCTCTCTCTCTCTCTCTCTCTCTTCATTGCTTTTGGCGTCCGAGAGCGCGCGCTCCGCGGCACTCGGTTCAGTGTGCCGTGAAAGCAGCGGAGGTACGGACTGGTTGTGCGAGTGACTCCTCCCGAGCGTACGCATATATATATATATATATAAATTACACACTTACATTCTCGACGTATATCTATATATATATACGCACACACACACATACACGCACACATTGCGACTAGAGAGAGAGAGAGAGAGAGACAGCTGCAAGCGGCGCAAGTAGTAACAGCCGCAAGCGGTTCTGTTGTGCTCCGAAACTACTTCTTTTTATACTGTTCGTCAATACTTTTTCTACTGGTGCGCGTGCCGTCCACGTCGACGGAGAAAGTCGCGACACCGGAAGTACGTCGCCTTCTTCGTCTACTCTTCGTGGCGACGCTCGACTCCGTTATAACACGGCGACGACGCAGTTTTTCCATTGCGGCGCTACTGCTGCTGCTGCTGCTGCTGCTACTGCTACTGTGCTTTTTTTTGTGTGTGACCGATGATTTTCCGAGGGAACGGCATTACATTAACGTGCGCCGAATCGAGTTTGTGTAGCCTCTGGTCTAGCTGCTGGTCTATAATGCATTCACGTTGGGAAGCTCGTGCGTCAACGGGAGTGAAAGTCGCGGTTCCGTATGTTTTCTAGGGAAGGTGGGGAGCGGTACACAGAAATTCGGAAAAGCGGATCTTGCAATCTATGTCTAGTGACTTTGTGATAGTGTGAGTGGAGGGACTTTTATGTGGAATTAATACGTGGCGCGGTCTGCTGGTAAAGTCAAGCACTCTCGCGTTCTATGTGTGTGTGTGCATTGTCTAGGTGTTTGATCTGTGTATATATATAGCTATATGCACGTGTGTAAAAGTTTTCTCTACCTTTTTTTATCGATATAGATACGAGATGCAAGTGATCTCGCTGCTTGGCAGATTCGCTGACATCTTCTAAAGATCTTGTATGCCGCTGTAGTTTGTAAAAAAGATTTGTTTATAGAGCTGTGGCGGAGGAGCAGACCCGTTGTCGAGTCAGCTGATCGACCGGCGAACGGAGCAAGTTATTCAGTCATTGAGCTGCTTTGAAAATTACGTTTTCGTTGAATATAAATTTTAATTATACTGATCGCAAGGCTTTTTCGCTCGTACGCTTTTTATGATTTCATTGGACATCGATGGTAGTTGTTAAACTGGTTATGATAAAAGTTATGATTGTCTATAGTTTATTTACGGATCAATCCGATCACACAATTATCAGCGCTGACGCGATTAAACAAACATTCGTGTGTGCACATGCACAGCGTACATAAAAAGATATAAAAGAAAAAAAAAGAATGTTCACCAGTCGCTCGAGTGTAGCAGAAATTCTCGCTAAAATAAAAATATTCCGTGTCACCGCGAACTAGATCATCGTTGCGGAAATTTGAGCAAGAGTATGTAAATAGCGCGGACGGCAGTGAGTAAGTGCGAAAGGCGTGTAGTGCACGTGCTATGCGTACCACCCACAGCTTTGGACTATATAGCATAAGCACATGAACATTAAATAGCTCCTTCGAATCTCGTGCCGAATGCGATCACCCCGGCATTATCTCAATTATTTAAGCGTCGCGGCTGCATAACGGCAAAGATATATAATATGAAAATCTCGCGAAGGCAGGAATGCGCTTCTAAACTCGTCGCGATTTCGGGATATAAGACCAGCGCGAGCTATGCAGTCCTATACGTCTATTTTGCAGAGTGCGAGAGTGCCATAGGGTTAATAATAGCCAGACCCGTCGCCCAGGAGCTCCCTCCCAAAATAATGATCGGATCAGCCGCCACAAAGTCCAGAGGCTCTTTCTCGCGAACTTTCGCGCGCATTTCGTCTCTCGCTGCTTTTTCTGTAGTATACAAAGAGCTCTCGGGCGACAGTTGACTTTTAGTTTCTTTTCTTCTTCTTCTATTCTTCTTCTTCTTCTTCTTCTACTGTCGGCCGCGAATTCACGTTTTTAGGCTTTGAGGCATGCGTGCGTTTCTCTGTTGAGTTGGGAGTATATATATATATATACAGACGTGGACAGTTGGTGTGTATTTTTGCTGCCAAGTTGAAATGAATTATATCGAAGCAATGTGTAGACAAATTTTGGCTTCGTCTTTGAATTCTCGAAGGATGATCGAGTCGAACTTGTGGTTCCGTTTCAGATGAATTTTCACATCAAACTACTAATTTACACCCGCGAGAATTAAAGGTCGTTTCATAATAGATATTATAACTGCGATCAAAAATAGTGTAGATGGCTGATCGTTAAATTTAATCGTTCACCGTGATTGACGATCAGACGCGATCGTAAATTAGAAGATATCGCACAGGTGCGTCGAATTTCTACATATAAGCCCGAACGTATAAGTTAAGAATAAACGATGCAGCAAAGACTCCCATCAAATGTCCAAACAAAATTCTCATGTGTCCGACAGCAAACGGCAAATCTGATATTAATTTTAACAATTTTTTTTCTCTTTTCTAGCGTGACTGATGCCATGGTAAACCCCAACACCGGCATTAGCAACAAGTGAGAAGCATGGAGCGCTTTCCCACTATGAGCGATGGAAACATTAATATAAGCGATGTCTGTAAGTGAATACATGCACATATTAATAATATACGAGCAAATTGACTGATGGAAAAAAACCGCGTTTTTTCGAAATTCGATTAGATTCGCGGAATTCAATAAAGTGCGTATCTGATCAATTTTCGCGCGAAATGCTTTACACGCATTGGTGTAATGTTATGTATTTTTCAACTAAAACGTTGTGTTATACTCCATTATACAAACTAATATATTTTTGTAGGTCATATTTTTGTTTGAACCTGCGAGGCGCTTTAACCCCGACAAGTAGTCTCGAACTTAAAAAAATCGCAAGCTTCGCACCACATTCCCACCACACTTATACCTACATGACAAAATACTCAAAGCAGGGCATTGCTTAGCAAGAGTATCGAGCGCGTTTCAGGTAGATTATTGAGCAAACAGCATTATCAAAATTATTAACCGACGCATCTGTACATCCTCGCCGCACTTAACAAACGTGATCAGTCGCTGACCAACAACAACGCACATATAATTCACATTGTACATCACGACAACGACTGCATCTACCCGCCGCTTCAAGAATAATTGTTTTATTCTTTTTATTTCCCCACAGTGGACGCGATCGAGACGGCTGATCCGAGTTTCGGGGAGAGAAATCACGGGGACGTCGAGATGATGCAAACAACGGGATGCAGTCGCGTCGACACGCGCTCAAGAACTGGACCTTCTGTCGAGATCGTCGAACAACCGGCCAGTAAAGCACTGAGATTCAGGTATGAGTGCGAAGGCAGGTCAGCTGGTAGCATACCTGGGGTTAACAGTTCACCGGAGAACAAGACTTTTCCCACTATTCGCGTGAGTATCAAATGATAAGATTGCAGTTTTTTGAAGCAAGTGGTGACGCATGTGTATGCATACAGGCTAACGAGAAATTTCGAATTTTTGCAGATTGTGGGATACAAGGGTCGAGCTATCGTCGTGGTGTCGTGCGTAACGAAAGACTTTCCGTACCGGCCTCACCCGCACAACCTCGTAGGTAAAGAAGTCTGTAGACGGGGTGTTTGCACGGTTGAAGTTCCCTCGGAAAATATGACTGTTTCTTTTGACAAGCTCGGCATACAGTGCGTCAAGAGGAAAGACATCGAGGAGGCTCTCAAGCTCAGAGAAGAGAACAGGGTCGATCCCTTTCGAAGTGAGACTCTTCAGTTTCTTCTGTTATAATGATTGATAGAGTATTGACACGTATTATGTCATTGCATTTTTTCAGCTGGTTTCGATCATAAACGCCAACCGACGAGTATCGATCTCAATGCTGTGAGACTGTGTTTCCAAGTATTTGTCGAAGGACAGGAGAAAGGAAAGTTCACGGTACCGCTGCAGCCCGTTGTCTCGGAACCTATTTATGACAAAAGTAAGCGTATCAATTTTATTGTAACAAAAAGCATTATATTAATAGTATACTACATATAAAAAAGCAACGATGTTATATTTTTTTATACTTGGTGAAAAAAAACTTAGTTTGAAAACATTTAAAACTCTACAGAGGCAATGTCCGATCTTGTGATATGCAAGCTCAGTCATTGTAGCGCTTCGGTTGCCGGTGGCACGGAGATGGTGCTACTGTGTGAAAAAGTCGCCAAAGAGGATATCGAAGTGAGATTTTTCGAGGAGCGAGATGGACAAACATGCTGGGAAGGAAGAGGCGATTTCCAACCTACACACGTTCACAAACAGGTAATTTTTAAATCCACATATCGCGGGTAGTACGGCGAATCATTTGAGTTCGACGACAATTCTGATCGTATATTTACGTGCCAAGAAAGATCTGCTTGTAATATTTTTAAAATAACGGTGACACAGGAATGCTGCAGTCGATACAGTGCAGGCGTATCCGCTAAAATTCATAAACAACATTCCATTTCTATTTAAATGTTTTCATAGTATTGTTATAAGTTATTCAAGATAGGATGATGGTCGAAGTGACATAAGTAAATGGTATTCGACACAAAATCGCATTGTCAATGTTCATAATCAATTCGTAGGTTGCGATATCTTTCCGGACGCCGAGCTACAAGACGCATCAGGTGGACCAGCCAGTTCAAGCGTACATCCAACTGCGACGACCATCGGACGGTGCTGTGAGTGACGCGCTGCCTTTCCAGTTGCTGCCCTTGGGATTAGGTAGGAGCGAGCGTATCTGGTCGTTGCGTAAATCTTTGGCCTTGACTCATAGCATCCATAGCATTAATCAAAGCGCGAACTTTAACGGTAATATTAAAAAGGCCAGCGACCCGAGCGACATAACAGCAACTCTCAATCGCGTAATCGCATATGAACAACAGTTGGCGGCTTCGAGACCACGGTTACTCGACGAGTTCAACAATAACTACAATGAACAAAACACCGAGGACGTCAAACGCGCGTACAACAAACTCTCAGCCCTCCGGGCGCTTAACGACATTTATAATGTTAGAAAAAACTCGAGCGAGAACGATGAATCCCCTGTCAGAGATGTTGAAAATGCAAACGAATTTGTCAACATCAACGACGATGACAAGACCATCGTTCCCGAAAAGAGTGTTACGATTGTTCCGGATGTACAGCACAACGGCTCAGTTACCGGTGAATTTGGAGCCAAAGACAAAACTGACTGGTATGACTATACCGAGGTAGGAAAATGGGTGGAGAAGAGCCAAGAGGTTGACAAGGAGATGGACGTGCAACAGCAGCAACAGCCCGTTGAATTGGTCATGGACACGGCCCAGAGCAATGATGACAAGTCGCTGGATGAGTTGCTTGATAAGATTTACGAGGATACTCACGCGAAACTTATTCACGAGCAACAATTACAGCAACAGCAATCACAGATTATAGAGGAAAACGGAATCAGTAAGGTGCGAGAACCGGATGTACCAGACAACATGACGTATACAAGTATGCAGATGGCCATGAAGAATCCGGTTTGGGTGCGAGTAGTCCGTCGACCGCAAACTGAGAAGCAAGTTGCTTCTACTACAGATACACCCTTAACAGAATCATTGCCTGGTACTACAGTACCAAGTCCCATAATAGCAATCTCCAATAACAATTTATCAGCAGAAGATGTGCCACCTCCCAGACCTCCACCTCCAGTGGCTCGCATCAAACGCGATATTTCTTTAGGCCCCGAAGGACCATTGCCTCCTCTGCCGCCAAAGCGCATACGAAAAACTCCATCTATGCCGGTCCTACCTCGAGCTTCTAGTCAAATCATCACCGATGAACGAACTCGATCAGCTGCTCCTCAGAAGAATTTACCTACTCCGCCAAACAAATTCGGCAGTTTGCCAAAGCAGAACAAGCCCGGAATCTTTTCCAAGCTGTTCTCGAAGAAGCCTAAAAAGGAAAATGTGATTACCTCGACGACTAGCCTGCCAGGTTTGGTAAGAGCACCGCTTGCTGTTAGTGCCAAAAGTATGGAGGCAGGTCTAGAATTGCAGGTAGAGTCTGGACAAGTAACACCACCTTATGGAGCTGAGCTGACCGAAGCAGAGCATTATGCCCTGTACACGGCCATGGCACCAAGAGCTACAGTATCAGAGTTTGATGAAATGTCGTTTTATTACAGCCCTGTGGAGGGCGGAAAAATTATGGAAAAAGCTTAGAGAGTTGCACACTTGCAATTTATTTAAAATTGTATGGATTCGTCAATGCTGAGCAGTCTGCTCGTGTGTGAAGAAAATGTATTGCCTATAACTTGGTCAGTTTGAGACGTAAGCAAGATTGGTCACCACACGTAATAATTTTCAACGAATTCAGTATAATGACTCACTTACAAAAGCAAGATCTAACCGAGTTATTTCTCATACTGCTTTACATTAGTCTGACTTTTTTAAACTGTATATTTAATACAAAATCATGATTGAAAAATTACGTTAAGGTGAAAATACTTATGCAGGTTTGAAGTGACTTTAGTCTTACTGCCATATTAATAATAATATAAAAGAAGAGCTTCCGAATTTAAGCCTTAAACTCGGACATTTTGTTATAATAAGAAAACTGAAGTGCTCTTGTATGCCTATGTATTTAGAAATCGTGATTAACCGATTTGTTCCTTGAATACTTTATAGGCTTTTATTCTTTTGCGTAAGAGTTTTTTATATACTCTGTTTACCAAAAATTATCTGACCCTTGAGGTTGAAGCTTTAAAATAACTGTTCAAACTACAAATATATTTAAAGATTTTGTTGAACAATACGTACAAAATAAGGTACAAAATAAATTTATATGCTCAAATAGCAAACATACTTACGTATGCATAAACTTTAACCCCAAGGGTATTATAACTTGTATTTTAAATCGCATCTAAGAATAATCGTACTTAAAAGCCATAATTATTCCAGCTAGGCTTGAATTTTGATGATGCGTGTTTGTAATCGAATTGAACTTAACATAATTATATTATAATTATTCTGTTAAGATCAAATTGCATGCCTATTGTTACATTTTTTGTACCCATTTTTAATAATCGCCGAGGCGGTTAAAGCTCTCGATACCGTATGGGTCGATTGATTTTTTGATTGTTTAGTACTTGGAAATTCACTTTGCATTTTTTGAACAAGCGTAGATTTATTCCAACTTCAACTCGTAAGTTTTTGAAGTGCTTGCGTCAAATATACAACATCTATGCTTTTTGTCTTGTTACCTTGAATAGGAACAAATCACAAGAATCATCGCTCGATATTAATTGTATAGTGTACTTAACGCTAATATAATGGAATATTTTTTAATGAATGAGTGAATCACAAGCTCAAATTTTTAGGTTGGGCCTAAAAATATTTGAGATTAAAATATAAATGTTCCATTATATTTAGAATGCAAATTGAGCGGAAAAATATTAATAATTGTATAAACAGCGACATAATATTTTTTAAAAATGTTAACGTTTCATCGTTCCTAGATGATCCCGATTTATTAAGGCGAAAGAGACAGAAATTCAATAACAGCCCAAACGCGTATGTTTTGAGGCATGTGCAAGCTGAGGCTGAGAAACGTGAGTATTTGTACAAAATTCAGAGCATCCTTTTTCTTCTCTCTCTATATATATTTTATTCATGGAATGATTCACATTTGACTGGGTTTAAATGGTGTCGGTAGCATCTTGTATATGCATCACATTTTTCTAATATTTTGGAATATTATTGTTAACTTTGTTCAAGAATCAACTTCATTTATCATTAAAATTATTAAACGTTTATATAAAAACAAATCACAATTAAGGTAAGTGCATCATTGTACACTAACAAACTTTTCATGCTGTCCCCTGTAAGGGAATCATTGTACACATACTCATATAGCAATACATTGTAAGATAATATAATGCGATTATTTAGCACATTAAAAGTTTGATGCATTGAGATGTATTTTTGATAAAAATATGCCACTTTCAATATGCAATTTAAATGGGCTGAAGTTGATTCTCGTGAACATCGTAATATACACGTTATCATTATGCAGTGTTAGATAGTACGTTAAAAAATTGTGTACTTATAGAGTGGTGCGAAGATTGTTATAATTTGGTAAATGCTCGCCATGATAAAATAAAACTGGATACAATTATTTTTTGTGACTTGATAGTAGTGCATAATATGCAACGATCCTTTACATTTTATACTTTTTTAAAAATGCATTTTTAGAAAAAAAACTTCGTGTATAATTTTAGAAGAGGGCTTGTACATCTTTTTAAACCCAAAGAATAAAAACTAGTCATTTGAAATGCATCTACTTTTGCCTTGTAATGTGAGATCGAGTGCCTTTCTTCGGTGTCTTCGACTCTTTGTTTTATGAAAAAAAAAAATTGATGCCGTTGATGCGCGAAAACAGCATTGCAATATACCGAAGTGTAGATGTGCAATATTTTTAAGAAACGGATTTTCTGACGAATGAAGTATGTCGCTGAATTTTTATGAGATATATCTAAAAGGAATATTATATATACAAACAAATTGTATCGAACAATATAAGAACAATATAATGTATATACAAACAGATTTACTTTCTTCTTATTATTTGATAATGTCAATGTTATCCCTACAATAGAGCTTTTTTTATTTGTCTATCAACGAATTTCAGATTCAACATTTCGCACATACGGACCTTCAGGTACGATGCAATCGTGTGATTTTCGTGCTATGCTATGAGAAAATTAAACCTTCGAATTTTTGCCTTAGCCTTATACCTCAGCTCACTTACATTGATTTTACCATATCGCTTTTGATAGTTTGAATATAAGCTTTTTTTTAATGTATAGTAATAAGCACATTCATATTGACTATATTAATAACGATATATCATCATGCTTGACTGACAACATAAAACGGCCTTTAAATCGTTTCCTTTACTGCTGCGTTGGTATTTCAAATACTCCGTAAATGTGTGATCTCTAATCGAAACTGTGAAAATAGTCTATTTTCACATATAAAATAGATAAAAATGTTCAAATGTATTTTTAGAGCCGGGATTACTAAATCAATTGCCTCAATTCAACTATAACATCCTTCATCCGGTGAAAACCGAGCCAGCAGATAGGCTCTCGCCGTTTGGGGGGCCTCAAGTGGCTTCACCGCCTATGTTCCAGGGAAGCGGATTGCGGTGAGAAGCTAATTAACTTTGTGACAGAAAATGAAATGTTAAAGATCAATGATTTTGTAACAACTCTGGATCCATTTGATTATAGGCCAATTAACTCTCCGAGGCGCACACCATCTCCAATGATGGAGTGTGGGATGTATAACATACCACCAGCTCAACAAAATTTGGGATCTCAGTTACAGTCGATAATGATACAGCAAGGCTCACCTTCACCGATGTTAATGCAGGATCCACTTGTTGGAAACAACATAGCACCCGAGCCGCCAAAGAGCAACTTTGTACTCGGCGATACAAGTCGGTATTATTATTGTAGTATATGTATTATAAGTAAAATATTTTGGTAAAGTATTGCATTTATATTGTGCATATTCTTTTCTCTAGGTATTATATCTGATGCGATCGGGAATGCAATAAATATAGGCAATGTTCTGGATGACAACCAACCGCAGCCAGACTTCCCGGATTTAAGCTTTTCGCAACTGGACAACGTTGATTTGAATTCCCTGAATATTTCTGATATTGTGAAGGTAAAGATTTGACATTCTGTTCGTATATTAACTCAGTTGCTTAATATGATAATTAACGATTTCCAGGAGGCAGTAAACGGAACCGAGGCAGCAGGCAGTGCTGTCGAGGAAACAGGAATGACCGACAGCTTTACCAAGTTAACGAGGAATACGATTCAGGAACTCTGCTCGCTGAACAATATGTACAAGCCAACGAGGGACGACGTCAATTGAGAAATGAAAATTAAAATAGCTTTAAGATCAAAAGTGATGAAGAGAAAGAGTTTGAAAAATTTCCTCTTTCCTCGGCTATGTGTGTAAACAAAATCATTGTGTGCTCAAAATTGTGACGCTAATCTTACTGCTAAAGTAGGAGTTCGATTATATATCGAAAGCTCTGTGATGAAAGGAACTTAATGACAGTCGCATTGACAAATCGGCAAAGACTCATGTTTTATGAAAAGAAACAATTAGGAAAGTGCAGTTTTCGATTCTGCAAGTAAAATATTAAAAAAAAAGCGAAGTTTCTTGTAGAATCGTTTCCTTTTAACAGAATTATTGTTCGATATATGCTCGTCGTTTTTATGATCTGAGTGGATTTCTCACAGTGAATGAAGCAATCAAGTTTGCTTCTTACTCAAGCTCAAGTTTTATCATTATATTGAGGTTTGATTTAGTACCAGAACCTTAGTGTGATAAGGTTTTATACGTGAAAAATAAGATAGCATGTAAAGTTTACATGCTATTATCGTGTTTCTATACACATGTTTGTGATGTTTTAGACATTTATTACATTTTTTTAATAATTATTTTTTTACGTAACTTTTGTGTTTTTCATATGCGTTTTTTGTCACCTCCGTCTTCCGATTGCTGCAATTACTACAGGTTTCAGTCAAAATATTAAATCTACATGTAAAAGTCCTAAGTCGCAATTAATAGATTTATAAGTACCATGACCGAGCCAGATATAATGTATACACTCAGGGCTCTGAATAATTTTTGTTGAGTTTGTGATATCGATGTGTTATCAAGCGAACATATGTAATATGTTTTACAGCATTTTATTGTTAATTATTGTTACTATCGAGTGTATATGCCTTCAAGAAAAGTACAACGCATTTTAAAGACAAACTTTCTGCAAATTTTAAACACGTTTGATGTTCTAGATAGCGCCTCAATAGTATACATATATAAAATGGGGATATAAAATAATAGCCATTAATATTTTCTATACAGACATTGAGATTTTTTACGCAAAAAGATTCTTATGCTACATATGCTATTGTGAATAAAATGTATATTTTTTTATTTCTTCACGCAATAATATTGAAGTACCATACAAACGTACATGAATACTTAAATTTCCATGCGTGTAAGACCATGCTATTCTTTTTGTAAAGTCACTTAAAAAAAATCGATTAAATTCTAAAATGTTTTTAAGCTGTTCTGCATATATTCGATGTAAATGAGATACAAATTTTTATGAAAAAAAAGTAAATTAAATGATTTTAATCTGCATGTTTTAATTTAGTTATTAAATAATATAAAATGAAGTATATTATTAAATAACATAACACTTGTTTATTAACTATAACCTTCGAATTTTTGTGAATAAGACTTTTTTCAATATTAGTCATACTCTAACACTGTTTAATTTCAGGTAATGTATAAGGAGATTTCCATTTTCTTGGAGTTACATCTAAATCGGTCATCAAGCCGTAAAACCTTAAATAACTTTTAACTATCAACTACAAGGTAGAGAAAACCGATAAAACGATAAGATGAGCTCCCAACCTTGCATAAAAATCATTAAACAACCTCGAAGTATAGGAACAAGATTCCGATATGATAACGAAGAGAGAATCGCCAGTACTATTACCAGAGCAAATGTACTTGAAGTAAAAGTTATATTCTACCATTCACACAAATAAAGTTTGTTGATTTTTTTTTTTTGTTTTTTTAATGTATTAACAGATTTGGTTAAAACAGATTTCGAGCTATAGATGAACAGCTTTCTTAAAGTAATTTTTTTCGTCTCAAAACATGAGCCGTACAGGTCTCACCCACAGAATATAATGATAAAAGTATCTGAAGTATTTCAAGGATCATTTTTTTGAAAACTGTCTGATAATTAATAACTAAACAAAAGAATATATTTATTAGAATTTGGGATATAAAACAAAAAAAGTAAATATAGTAGGTAATATACTATATTTAGTATATGCAATTGGAGTAAGTGAAAGGTAAAATAACAAGTGGCTCTCAAAAATATTTTATTTAACATTTTTCGTTTAAATTTGTGCTATAAAAATAAACAACTTACTGTAATCACTTTGCTCACATTTTTGTTTTGCATGTATAGTCTCTAAACACATACATTATCACGTCTATTTGCTTTTACGAGATATCTCACATTACACAAATATTAATTATATATAAGAAACACTTTTAACATTCAACTTGAAATTTACAAGTCAACAGTGAGGTAGGCTGTTTAGTATGTATACGGTTACTCACCGCAAAATATAAAGACATGCGATTTTACGTGTTCGCGTGTCGTCGATTGTGCTGCGAGATTAAGAACGCAGATATATGCAATCAGTTATAATAGCGTCCAAGGTATAAAGCCGAAAATACATTCTGCTTTTAATTCTTAATCTCTTGCAAAATTTAAAATACTTTAAATTTTATATAAAAAGCCCCTATCCTGGCTGATTTGCGCATAATAAGCGTTTGAACATAATTCATTTTTTTATTTTGTTAATTATAGATAGGCAACATTCAATTTTACTCACCAATTTTCCTCATCAATCAATACACGCATGTACTTTAAATTTGCTCATTCATCCTCATGATGATTCGCTTGCGAAATTTTTCTTCGATTCACTTTTTTATTGGCAAATGACGGTGCTTGCACGACAATATGGGAGCCACGAATTTCTAACTGTTCCATAAGATTATGATTTCGCATCCGCGGTGAATTCGGTTGAACAGATCGCGATATCGGACTTAGGGAATTTCGACTACATCGCATACGTATGCTATCAGCAGTCTTACTTGGCCTGTAATGATCGATCAATTATTTATCTCAATTCTGGTATACTTCTTTTTAGTATAGAATAGCTATATTTTACCTTGCTTTACTACTTGGCAATCTAGAAGTATCGATAGGAGTGAGCTTGACATTTTTAGGATATATTGCTGGACATATTGATGTATTCCAAGGCGCTTGAGTACGAGGTACCAGATGAGTTTTTCTGGTCAACGAGAATTTTCGCTTAGTATTTTCTTGTTTCGAACCTGTAGGTGTCGATTGAAATTACGTATGATGTAATTATCATATGAATTTAAACTATATATATATACATATAAATAGTTTGATGATTAACTTACCAGAACGACTAGTACTTGGAAGATGATGTTCTTCTTTGAAAAATTGTATTGGAGTTGTACGAAGAGTCGTAAAACTTTCTCTTGCTGTGACGACGAACGGCACTGGACTGACAATAACTCTTTCGTTGAAAACTGTGCCAAGTTTATTCCTGCCAGACTGCAATTCCCTTTCTTTATCCTTATTCCTTGTTTCCTTACTCTCAAGCGTGTCGCTGCTATCTATTTTGTAGTAGAAATTGTTACTGTTTAATGGATTTTTGCCGGTGCACGTTGGCGCAGGCGTGATTTTCAAAAACTCTTCGAGATTGTCACTCGGTCGATCCTCGACCACCCTTTCAGCCTCTATCTCCGAAAGCTCTTTGCATATAAAATCAACAATGTAATCCAAAACCTGTTCTTTAGCTTGTCGCAAATTTGGGGTCGTGTGACAACTCAGTTCCTGTCGTAAAACAAAGCGTCAATCCGTGCACTTGGTGCGCAAAACAGTTAAGCATTACTTACGCTCATTTGCATGGACAATTGTTGATAATCCTGATGGTTCTGGGCAGACAAGTTACCACTGCCATGCCTCTGCGGACTTCTCTCCTTAATTCCAAAAGGTACCGACGGGACGTTGTTATTCGCAAGTGACGGCACCATCGGGTCATCGTAACCCTTACCGACGATCCTGAGATGTGGTAGCTGGCTCCGCCACTGCAAACACTCGTCGTAAAGCGATGTTCCAGGTGCAACCTGAGGATTTTCCTCGTCGTATAGGACTGTATCCAAAGCTTTCCACTGCTCCAAAACACGACGCGCGGGAGCGTTCTCCACATGGTCTTCCGACCAGGAACTTTGATCCGTATCTAACTCCCAGCTAATTGCGGACGAACGCATATTTCTAATGTTCTGCTGCTCTGCAGTGCTGCTGCTGAAGCTCGAGCTTTGTCTGATCGTCATTCTTGAATTTGATTTACTGGAATAATAAATACCGTATTCGTTACTTACTTTTTTCACAATTTTTTGGTCGTTTGCTAAGTGAAATTATAACACTATACACATGTAATATGCCCTTATACTATATATATTATAGCTGCATGCTTGCTTTTTGTATTTGCATACGCGCAATATCTATAAATATATAGGCGCACTTTTTACACCGGACATAGTGTCAACGGACGCCGACATGTGAATGCATAAACACAATACAATGCACTATATGCACATATGCATATATATACATACTGCATTCGCTGCGCCGCTGCTATGCCTACTAGGTATATGAAAATACACAAATACACATCAGCTGGGCTGTCAACAAACTCACGGTTGGTTTTTCGTCGTTTTCTTATGCATCGCATGCTTGTTCCTTTCGGCGCAAAGAGAAGTTGTTCCTTACGAAATAGACTTACTGCAGCAGCTTAAGCAGGTGCTCCCCTTTTACGATTTCCCGGTACTTCGCTATACTTATAATAATAATCCAGTGCACGGCTGTCCGACTATTATATTGATTTTCCTCGTCGGCGTCCTCCTCGAGCAGCAGAGCTTGAAGCGGCTGCGGCTCATAATAACACGACGATATTGCAAGTCCAAATAGGTGCGGCGAGCCGAGCAGTATTAGGCTGTCAAAGTGGCTTACACGAGACTGCGAGAAGGAATATCAGCATGCCGTAGTAGTCCGGTACTTATATAGATCCGTTCTGTAAATGGAAAGCCCCAGACTTGAGCGTGCGCGCGAAAGCTAAAAAGCTTGATAATCAGCTGCTGCTGCGGCTCCTATACCTACATCCCTAGGTATATAAGTATAGCAGTCGCACCGCGCAGGGCTCGAGAGCGTATGTATATGTATGTATGTACATATAAAAGCGGCAAGGCCATCGGAAAGCCATCTCTGATCTCCCCGCGATCTCCGATTCTTTTTCCCCTTTGCGCGCAAGGCGCGAGATACGCCACCCTCCGTCTATATACCTCCGTCCGCCCCGCAGAGTGCTTGAATACTGATGTCTTCTGAGTAAAACTAGGTATAATATGTGCACATACGGTATACTTACTTGGCTTACCGTCTGTTGGACGCGCTGATGTAGCGTGATAACCCTACTATATACCTCTCCCCGCAGGGCTCCCGGCTCCCCTCCGCCCCTGCGCCCTATGCTCTCTTTCGACTCCGAATCGAACTATACCTATATACCTTTGTTGTTATTCGGCGCTTCTATATATATATATATATATACTACATGTCCAGCTGCAACACACATATGGTTTATCTTTGCGGGCGCACTTATAAAGCGAAAAATTAAAGCGCCGCACGCGAGAACGCGCTTGATTACAGATTTCGTGTGAAAAGGAGCTTTATCGGGCTACTGTATTTTATTGTTATCGAGATAAATGGCGCAGGAGGAAACCTTCGAGCAGGTGAGTTGCGAATAATGTACATATAACCTGTACTTTCTTCTTTGACTTTGTTATTGTTTTTTTTTCCTCGATCGACATTGGCAATCGCGCGCTTTTTACACGCATATGCATTTGTCATACCACAGTTCGAGGATGAGGAGAGTGAAATTCCCATTGGAGGAAGTTTGAATAGCGGTCGGAAGAGGCTGTTCTCAAAGGAACTGAGATGCATGATGTACGGTTTTGGAGACGATCAGAACCCCTACACCGAGAGCGTCGATCTTCTGGAGGATCTTGTTATTGAATACATTACAGAGATGACACACCGAGCTATGGAGATTGGAAGAACTGGACGAGTGCAAGTGGAGGATATAGTATTCTTAGGTGAGAACCTTAGCTGAGTATATGACATGAGCGATTGTAACGCTGAAACTAAACAAAAGTTGACTTTATTGTTTAGTGAGGAAGGACCCACGTAAATATGCCAGAGTCAAAGATCTCCTAACAATGAACGAAGAACTGAAGAAAGCACGAAAAGCATTTGATGAAGTTAAATATGCAGGTAATGTAACTCAATAGTGTGTTTGTGTTGGTTATCAAACTTTTCGTACAGCTTGAAATTTTTACAAGCTTTCCTTATTTTATTTAACCAAATTTTTTTAGTACCAAATTGAAGCAGAAATAGATATATATCTATATTCTATACACATGCATGTTCCTTATTTATTCTATAAGCATGCATTAGCAGTTATTGTTCATTCGATAGTTCTTCATGTCCTAGCGAAGATTTACTAGTACTTACTGTGTAACATTGTGATTCACATGTGTATTTGTTAATTAAGTGCAATCTTATAAATCTAATTTGTACAATACAAAGTTTTATTTATTTACAATATTTCACGTTTTACAAACATTGTTTTATTTACAAATAAGTTTTACCCATTGCTGTTTGTGAGTCAGCAAGTATTTCAATGCATGCCTGCATGGTGTCTGTATTCCGAATATAAAGACAATGCATTAAACCATTTCGGAAATGGCTCGTTTTGCCGACAGAATAACGTCGTTCAAGCCAACTCCACGATATGATGACCCACAAAGCACCAAAGGGATTTTATGTGAGGAGATATAGTTATGAATGCGCTGCATTCTTTGATTATGACCAATGACATATTGTGGAATACAGTCCTTCAACACAGCTACATCACTCTCAACTGGATCTTCTTGTATATTAAGTATATTTTTCGTATGACTAACTGCTGTAGATAAGAGTTGATCGTTTGTTACACTGTTTCCAAAGAATTTGTCAAACCACGCTCCACCCATCATTACCGTTAGTACCTGCAAAATGATATTATTTTAGTACAAGTATTATAAATAGAAATTTATGTATGATTTAAGCATACACATGTAAAATGAACTCTTGAAATTCTTGACAGATCTATTCTTTTTGTACCTTTACATTTTAATAAGAATATATATGCTCATACAGCAAATAATGATGTACACTTACTGTATTCGTTTGGTTATCAAAGATGCTTGAATCAAAAATAACTCCTAGGATAGGCAGATTTTCAGATGGTGGTACGAGGAATCCAAAACCATCTATTGGTAAAACATCTCCAGAAAAATTAAGATTAACTACAGCTACTGTTGCATATGGTATTGCTTCCAGTTCTCGGGCTAATTGTGGATGTTGTCGTGTAAGTAAGGGAGCAAGATTCTTTGCTGATAAACTTGAGATCACTCTAATATACTTTTCAGCTTTCCCATTCACAGATAATTCCACTTGACCTGATTTGAATGTGATTTGTTCACAATTAGTTTTAGTCTTAAGAATAACATTAGACTTTAATTTCATAGAATCTTTTAATGCTAATGGAAGCTGTTCTAATCCTCCTCTAAGACTCCAAACAGACCATTTTTGCAGTTTAGATTTTTCAATTAAAGGTGATTTGCTTGTATTTGATTTATCTCCTTTTACATTTTGACTAGGTTTTTTTTTCAATAAATTCATCAGAAGGCCCTTACACATTGAACCATATTTCTGTTCAAACTCAAAGGCATTTTTTAATAAAAAGTTAACACTGATTTGTTTTGCATCACCTGCACAAATGCCGCAAATCATTGGACTGATTAAATAATCAGCCACATCTTTTCCCATTCTTCTTTCAACAAAACTATAAATACTGTCATCTTCCTTTGTTACTTTTGGAGCTCTTAAGTCATTCCAGATAACTGAAGCTAAGCGTCTCTTAAATGGTTCTTGAATTTTGAAAAAACTACCTATTGAATTAGGCAATAAATGTAACTGATTATTTGCATAAATCAATCTATTTTTAGCAGCTGGATGGAATGATCTAATTGCTACCACTTTATCACTTAAATTAAGTTTGTCAATAAGTTCTAAAGTGTTTTCTCCTGTAACACCTCCAGGTCTTATAGTACGAGGACCTTTCTCAAATACCACTCCACTGGGTGTTATTACACTTTTTACCCAACCTCCTAAACGATTTGTTGCTTCATAAAGAACTATTGTTCCTAATTTTGAATGTTCTGCAGCATAGTATGCAGCACTTAGTCCGGATATACCTCCACCTAAAATAGCTGTCATTTCAAATGCGGTTGCAATTCAAAATATTTACAAATTTGATTTGCAGTTTGATTGAGCTCCTCAGTATGCGTATATATAATCTCGTTGTCGACAAGCGCTCAAAGTATATATACAAACAATGCAAGCGCAAAGCGTGTCAGTTATTTTTGTTTGCACTTATATTGATTATCGCTTTCCCACTTTCCGTTACGGCATAATTTTGGTTAACCTATCAAGAAAAAAGTGCGAAACTGCAGTGAACTTGCCGGATAATAATACAACGTGTAAAACCTCATTATTATCCATATTAGCTCAAAACCCAGTATAACCTGAGTATACTTATAGTCACAGCGTATAGTATAGTCAGTACAAAACTTACAAAGCACAAACTATACAGTTGCTTCAGATTCTATATATGTATACATATACCATTATATACATTTACCTAATATATACATACGCGATAGTACGATACTAAAAGAACGAGCGAGCAGACAACTTTACATTTTCTTGATTGGGAAGATTAAAAAATCTAAGTTGTAAATCTATGTGGGCATTTTGGCTATTTTTGCTGTTGTTTTAGAATAAAAAAACCACATAACATTGTATTTTATTTCCATGACTAAGACCATTTTTGAGAAGGTAAACAATTTTTTATTTGTATTCAAGTTAAATGTTTGACAGAATTGTTTTTTTTAATCCTTAATAGAAAATATCTTAATTTACGTATTCAGTAGTGAAAATATAAGAATCAAGATGATCAAAGACATAAAAAAACAAATGTTATTCATCATTGTTGTATATTACAAAAAGAATGTTTCATAATTTTTTAAATATTAATTTTAGAAATTACTAATATTGATGAATTTTTGTACTTTGATAGTTTTAATGCATTTTTGGAAATTATGCTGAGCTATTGATAGGAAAGGTTAAGTTGAGCTTTAGAATACAATGTAGCGACATGATTTAAATTCAAAAGCAGAATGTGTACAAAAATATATGAATAGAATATATAAAAGAAAAAATTCATAAGCATTGTAAATGAAAAAAAATTTAAATAACAGTAGTATATTGACATGGTCTACTATAGTTTACAATAAAAGTTGATGTTCTTAATAGAATTACTTTGCTGTTATACAAGGGAACTACTTTCATATGGATTCTCTTGAAGCTTTAGTTGCTGTAGTGGAAGCAAAGCCTGTCACAGAAATATTTTAGGAGTTATTTCTTGTATTTTATAGTAGAAAAATCCATATAAAAAAATGAAGGACGGTAGCCGACTTCTGCGAGTTCTTTTAAAGGTATCTGAAAAAGCAGCTAACATTGCACGTGTATGCAGACAAGACAAAGCTTTGTTTGCGTTACTTGTTCAAGAAAAATCTGCAGAAGAGAAAAATCCAAGATTTTTTCAAGATTTCAAAACTTTGGCTGATGTTCTTATACAGGAAACAATTAGACATGACATAGGTTTAGAGGTAATATTATAGATACTAATTGTGATAATTTTAATGTAAAGATCAAGAAATACGTTTGGAAAAAAATGTAAGTGTAACATAATTTAAATGACAATAATAATAATTAGTTTCCAGAGTTGGCTGGTGCTGTCAAAGGTGAAGAAAATAATGTTTTTAGCAACACTTTGGGTGAAACAATAACTGTTGAGGTCTGTTCAACTGAAAAGGAAACTTCTGAACTTTTGAAGAAGGTATTAGATGATGATGAGACAATCGCAGACTTACTTGCTACGGAAGTACATAAAGACATACTTTTGACTAATGTGGCTATTAGTTCAAAAAACATTCCAACAGATTTTGAAGTTGATATTTCTGATCTTGGAATCTGGATTGATCCAATAGGTACTTCTCCACTCGTAGACAAAATTAAGTAATTGAAAAGAAAGTAATAACAAAGAATATTTTTTAAATTTTAGATTCAACAGCTGACTATATTAATGGAGGTGAAGTTGTAGATGAAGCAACTGGATTACATTTAAGTGGACTGCGCTGTGTTACTGTACTTATCGGAGCTTATTCACAAAGTTCTGGCTTACCAGTTATAGGAGTGATAAATCAACCATTTTATATAGAAACAGATTTAAAGTAAGCTTATAACTTAAAAACGCTAAGCATGACATTTAAAAAGGTACGATTCAATTATTAAATACAAATTTTTTTTGTAGATGGAAAGGCATGTGCTACTGGGGATTTTCTAGTGATAGTATATCCTACTGTTCCATACGTAACAATGAAGAGCCAACCAATAAAATAATTTTAGCAAGTAGGTTTGAAGAAACAAGTATAAAAGAAAAGTTAGAAGGTGCTGAATTTAAAATCATAGAAGCTGCAGGAGCAGGATACAAAATTATAAGCGTTGCACTTGGTCAAGCAGCTGCCTATATCCTATCAAAAAGTTCAACTTATAAATGGGATGTATGTGGTCCTCATGCAATACTGCGGTCTCAAGGTGGGGATCTATTAGATTTTAAAATATATATAAATAGTCAAGATTGCTGTGATTCTGGTATGAAGTACTCTAACATTGACAGCGAAGCTGCCAACAAAGGAGGTTTGATTGCCTTTAGGGAAAAAGAGATTCTTGATAGTCTAACAAATGTTCTGTGTTAAAAACTAAATGATCTCAGCATTATATAATAAAGATATTTATAAGGTAAAAAAACTGAAAGATCTTTCTCATACATGAAAGAACTTTCACATACATGTTTTCATGTATAATTGTGTCAAGCAAAGTATAAGTGTAATGTATAAGTCTCGGAATTATATCAATTCTGTAAATGATTCTGTAAGTGTTTTTAACAATTTATGTGCTGCAATATTTATCTCATCCAACCATAAAGATAAAATGTATAGGTGCTACCGCTGTTACTAATCTATTCCAAATGACGGATCTCACTGTGATCATTTATTTTGTTGTAATGACATTTTATGAAAGTTGACCGTTTCAATAAAGTCTAAGGTATATTAAAATGCGTATATAATAAATAACGAATGTATTTTTATTTCACTTAATTTATACTTTGGTATATAATTCATATCACAATGAACGACAAGTGTCACAATGACTTTCGTTTATTTTATACATTTACATAGACTCTTCTGGTTGAACTTCGAGGTGAATGAAATCTTTGAGCATGGGCCCTGTATTTCTCGTAGAACTGTTACATTTAAAACTTGCGCTTCTGGGTGGCGCTCCGTAATTGTTGTTTGTTTTCCTCCTTACGCTGACGTACGTGGTACAAGTGTTTATTCTTCTTAAACCAGAATGATTTTGCCCATCGAAACCTGCAAAGATCAACTGAAATAAGATTTCAATGTAGAAAAGGATCGTAGAATGCATTTTTTGCAATAAAATACTTCGCTTAAAATATATAGACAAACAAAAAAATACGATTGAAAAAAGAATTTATTACTGCAGAACATTTTACTTTACAATATACATATAAAAGCGGAAGCTGAATTATTAACAACCAAACAATAAACCTATACATAAAAGCCGCCGTACAAAATATTTATCGCATGTGTCTCTTTTTAAAAATTTATTCTATACGACAGTGTCGTAGCGTATATATACTTACAAAATACGCAAAAATTATAGCAAACACATTCATGAAAATATAACGTGAATGGTGATGCTTGACTAATTATTAAAAATATTATAAACGTAAAATTATAAAATTTTAAAGCCCTCATTGCAAAAAGCTCATGATTTTGCGATATCATTTTTTGAAACAGTAATCAAAATAGATATGTTCACATGTACTAATTAACAAATATTAATTAAAAAAAGATCCTTGCATAAATTCATCCAATTGTTTAGATTGGGCAGTTAAAATAACGATGATAAATAATTTTAGTAAAAATATGTGTAGATGACGTATTTTTATATTATACGATTAATTATTGTCAAGCTCCAAAAATGCATGCGTATAGATGCATTACATATTTCAACGACATTAGAAAATTACTTTTTTCTTATAAATAAGGAATAAAATCATAACTTATTTGCCTCAAAAATAATAAAAGCACATGCATTTACAAAAGTAATAATTGACCTATATACGTTTATATACAACACGTATTATACAATGTAATTCGTAGCGCAAACATAGCCAAAAGAAAATATTAGGAAAACACAGATTATTACGACATTGAAGTCGATCGTCAAACAATCATTTTAAAAAAAGAATCAAAGAAAAATGTAAAATTATAAGCTTGTGTCCGAGACACGGCCGGAAGAAGTGTCATCTGCGATAGTTGTACCAGTGAGAGCGATGCCGCCGCCGATGCTGGTGTTACAAGCATTACTCTGATCCGGAACACAGCGCTCGATTAACGGCACTTGTTTCAACGTCTTGTAAAAGCTTGATCGGAATCTGGAATTCATCCAACAATAGATGACCGGGTTGTAACAGGCGTGAGACATCGACAACCAGTGGAAGGCCGTCCAGACGTAAGGCAGGTATTGCCAGTTCCTTAAGTGCTCTTCGTGGTGGTCCATTATAAGCTAGTTGTTGCAGATAAAGAAACAGTGATAAAATCTCCAGAAGAAAAATGTCCTACAGATATAGAATTGGTGATTTTATTGCCATCTTTTACGAGCTCCAAAATTGTTTGATACGCGGTACACCAAAGTTATTTCAACACACCCTCTCAGAAATGATAGAAGATATGTAATATATTGCGGATTCGCTTCTGAATTCTTGACATAATTAAATTACGAGCATCGTGTATAGTCACGAGTATCGATTGAACGAATATTGCGTGGATATTGGATTTCATTAACACTCGGCAATATAATGAAAAATACAAGAAAGCGAGAAAAGCGCTCGACGATGATCCGCAAATATTCTGCTCGCGGACCGTCAAGTCATACTCCCCCCCCCCCTCTCTCTCTCTCTCTTTCTCTCTCTTTATTTCTCTCTTGTGGCTGATTGTTCGCCTGACAACGCTGATCATTGAATTTTATTCGGAAGAGAAAAAATTCGTATATTTGTACTTACTATAAGTACGTTGTAGGGCAGCCAACATATCGTGAACGCGATGACCACCGTCATCATCATTTTGATCGTCTGGAAAAGAAGAAGATGCATAAGAAACTGGACTTATGATAACCCTTTGTTTTTGTAATTATCTTTGCATTCGTTTTATGTGCTCATTGTCAACACATCAGAAAAAAAATAAACATAAAGCAATATAGAAGCATAATGTATGCCGTGCCAATGTGCCATATCTGTGCATTCCAAAACAGCTCGAGACGCCGATTAAATTGCAAGTTAGCATTGTAAATCAAAATCAACAAGTATTCCGGTAAATCAGCTCCACCCTCTGTAATATATGTTTGCGTGAGTATTAGAGATATGCATATTTCTCACGTTCAAATAAAATTCAATCTGCTGATCCGTGTGAACTTTAATCTCTATATGCTGTAGCAGATCTGTGTGCTTAATATATACGCGTACGGATGGATACGCATTGAAGTAAGCACTTTAGGGGAGCTTAGAGTTGTTGCGTGTTAGGTAATTTTGGATTGTATAATATACTACGGATCGGAAATAAAGATTAAGCGTATACAAATAAATATGCCGAAATCGTAGTTCATACCCCGTAATTTCGTGCATATGTCCAATGGGGGTATATAGACTCGTATAAGTATAGTATAAGTAGTATATAAACTCACGATCAATCGCCTGTTTGAAGTATTGCGACGCATTTTGTCGCTCTCTTCGACGCTTCGCGATGCCCCATCATTCTCCCTCCCTTTTACTTTTTCTCTTAATAAATCTAAAAATCTAAAACCTCCCTCACTCTCGAAGCCATTAGCCGAACGTATCACGAGGCGTCCATATACGTACGTTCACACACGTGTGCGTGATTTATGCCCGAGGCTCATAAAAAAGGGTAGTCGCGAGTGCTGAGTAATATCTGCAGTTGACACGACTCACAGAGAAAGAGAGAGAGAGAAAAAGCTCTGGGGGTCGTGCCAACGCTGACGATTTCTCCTCAACGCACACAACGGCAAATGGATGCATCTGAAATATTAATGTCTCCTTTGCTGGACGTACGCTATACTGCTTCTCCGGCCGATCGACCATCCGAATTACCGTAAATGTGTACACGAGGCAATAGGGGGGAAAACTACTCTCTTGCGTGCTTTTCCTTCCCGAGATACGCGCTCGTCTCGCTTTCTCCCATTGGAATTGGCGCGCGATGTGCAAATGACTCTTATCGATATGGCTATGGGGTCGTGCGAGCTTTTAACTTTATTTCCTTTTAAGTTTGGGGGGAGTGTCCGCTTCTTCATCCTCTTTTCTTTATTTTTTTCTGCTCTGAATACTTTTTCCTTTCCTGGCTTTGAGCGCGAGAATCCCCCCCCCCCTCCCTCCCCCCATAAATGCATGGGTTTCGTGAACGGCGGGAGAATCTAAAAGAGATTTGCCATTTTGAGCTATTAGTTCGAATCAGAGTCAAGAAGCGATTTATTTCGATGTAGATTGATACTGTGGATGTTACTGAGTGAGTGCTCTTGCACCTATTTCAATCGATTTCCACGCTTAATTGCTTCGCCTCTCTCCTTCCCTCTGTCTCTCTTTCTGACTCTCAAAACTAATATCCGAGGAAAATTTTAAGCTTTTCTCTCTCTCTCTCTCTCTCTCTCTCTCTCTCTCTCTCTCTCTCTCTCTCTCCCTCTTGCAGAAGCTGATTGATATCAGGGGAGAAAAAACGCTTTCTACAGACGCGTGAAAGCTACTATAAGATACGAATAGCATATATATTCAAAAAAGTAGTCGATTAATCAAAGGCAAACCGAAGCACGAAAGAGGCATCAAAGGAAAATTGCTGTACTAACAAGTTACGAAGTGAATCTTATTATGTTCTTTTCGTGCTTTTTTCTGCTTCCGTTAATTTTATAATATTATGCCCGCGTGCAAGAAATATATAACACGGTATACGCAGCTGGTATAGAATGGAAAAAGTACAATAGGAGATACAAGAATGGAAGAGAATATGAACGTATAATATAGAAAGTGGATGACTATGGGAAGATAATAGGTTGATTAAAGTCGAGGAAATTGAAGTCGAGAAAGTGTTTTCTTTAATTTTTTCCATCAGCCTCGCAACGCAACTTTGCAATTTATTTGCAGCACAAATGCGAGTCTTACTGTTTCTTCTCAGACTTGTTAATTTTACCACGTGCAAGCACTTTGTTGAGAGGGAAATATTATCCAATTAAAAATTAAAAAAAACTCGAATCTCCATTTGCAGCTGAGGATTTCATTTATTTTTTGCAAACGTCATTGCCAATTTTTATACTTCTCGATCTCGCTATTTTCATTTTAGAAAAATGTATCTTAAATTCACAAATTTAAATCTCTACGCGAACAAATATTTTTCGAAGCTATTATAAATCTGTAGTAGTTATAAAAACACGGCTGTTCTGCTTTTCCTGCATCATTTATTAAATAAAGCTATCAATGCTTGCAATTAAGCACTCAAACCCGTGGTGTAATAGACCCATTGTTTTGAGTTTAATCAATTATCCTGACAAAAGCAAATGTCACGAGGACTTTTAGGTCCACGAAAAGTTTGTAAATTCAAACATGTTTTCGCAATTTAAGATAATCTTAAATGGTAACACCATCATTTTTGGTACTAACTGTTTAAATTGTATTTTTATCAATGCGATACTCAGTTATGACATTGTATCATCGTATCTGAATAGTGAAATAATTCTAAAATATGATTAAATCAATATAGTGTATAAGCGTACATTTGCGCATGTAAATGAGTATAGTATAAGGTTTCATACTTTGCCCCCCTGTGTTTTGCAAATAGGCGTATCGCACCGATGATTTCCTCAACATCCCATAAATGCTACTGAAACCATTGCGCCACACAATATTGACACAATTATTACGTTATACGCCCACGCACTAGCTATTACAGACTAAATCTTTTCAAATAAACGTTTCGTTTCATTAACATATTTATCCTCAACCTTTGGCCGAACCTGCGTCACCGCCAAAATAAAGTCTTCTTAAATTATGGATGAGCTCTACCGATTTTGATTTCTACGTGATCGCATCTTCGATGCAGGCGCGCACGAATTTCGATAGATATACGCTTCGGGAAGGAGGGATATACGACAAAGAAAATCTCGTAAACTCATGTTTCATTCATTTTCACGCTTTATCGCTCTTTCCCATAAATGCATATGCTCATATTCGCATCAATGCTCGTAATAGTTGTAATGCGTCATATTGAAATGCACATCGGTTCACAATTAAGGACTCGAAGTAGAAACGCCCGCGTACGGTCAGACGCGAAAACTCGCGCGTATAACGGACAAATAAAATAACTACATGTCCGCGTGACCTCTGTCTCTTCTTCCCGTTTCGTGGAGCGAAGCCGCTCTTTATGCCCATTGGAAAAGATAAGAATCGGGCATACGAATGTGCGTAATTTCCATTCGACTGCACACGCGGGGTACGCGTGCGTATATTTCTTGTCGTCTATCTTCTATCCTGCACGTACGTATAGATATAGAATAAACGAAAAGTCTCGCTCATATACAAGCAGTTCCAGTAGAGGGAGAGAAAGGGAAGGACAAATCGTACGGGCTTTTTCAGTCCGCTGCAGAGCTAGCAGGTAGAAATTTACAGTCGTTGCCGCCGCCTCCGCCGCCGGTGTAGAACACTTACAACCTGACGTCTTAACGCATCTGTCCGATAAACGCGTCGAATCGGTTCTTGAGCTCATGTCCTACATCTTGTTCTCCTTTCCTTCTTTTACCAAAGCTCTCTACACCTACGCGTTCGCACGCACGCACACACATTCGATGCTTAAATCGGAATTGTCGTGATTGAATAATTGTCGACACATGTATAGACTTTAAGTATTAAGGCGGAAAGTAACGAGATTCTAAACCTATAGCGCAGGTAGATAGTTTTCGTTTCGCGTTTTTGTTTTCGTGTGCCTCGATAAAAATAAACGAATTTTATAAACGACGATACAGCTGTATGCGCCGAGACTCAACTTTCTCAACTTGAAAACGAGCTACACTGAAATATACGTCCGCGCGGACGAAAAACAATGAGGGAAGAGCACAAGTCGTTGCCAACTGGTTTATTCCCGTGCGACACTCGAACGCGAAGACTTGTACATATACACCCCGCGCTAATGACCAACTTTTTTCGCCGGTTCCGCTGCCTGTCCTATTGGCTCTCTGCGTCAGGGGTGAGTTTAATGTATTTCTTATTTTTTTTAGAGAATGTTTTGATTCGACGGCAGTCGAGGGAGCGAGTAACAATGACCTGTGAAGCAGCTTTACTCACTATACTCAAGGTATACGGTTATTATTATTTTCTTCTTCTCTAAAATATTTTATCCGGAGCTGCGACGTAATTTACTTGGAGCGGCTGAACGCGTAGAGGATTACGTCGACGCAACGCTTTACGAGGCGAGGAATCTCGTGACGAGAATGGACCCCGCGAAGCGGACGGTCATCTATCTGCACGGCTACACTGCGGAAGCGCCAGTAGAAGCAAAGACGTCCGTTGTTTCCCGTAAGAGCTGCTCTCTTTCTACATTAATTCGCAATTTCAAATTTAATCCGGGCGCCCTGTTCTGCGAATTTAACGTTGACTTTCTGTCGTATACACGTATAAGTTATATATATATATATATATATGCAACACAACGTGAATTCGAGCGTTAACTTTAACGCGCATATCGTTAAACTTTCTACAGAATAGGACGGCGCGTAGTTGAAAAGTCGATTGCCGGAAAATTAAATTCAGCGCGGGGGGGCTTAACGTTACACAAAAGATTCTCATCGCGACGAAAATAATATATCATTTATCCTGTATACCAGCTGCGGATAAATCGATGGTCTCGGACAAAAGAGCGCGCCAAGTACTAAATAGATATGAAAGGCGCGGAAAATGACGTTTGTTTTATATGCGGGCTGTATACTACGTCTATAGACGCGGACAGCGAGGAGAGCGGTGACATTGATCCGAATATGTCAATCGCGCCGCGTTTAGATGTACACGCATATAGCTATACGCACATATATACAATACATACAGCGCGAGAGCAATCAAAACGTCAAAGTGTCTATATGAAAATTGAAACGGCTGAGCGTGAAAAGCCAACTAATCGCGCTATACCCAGTCAACAGTTATTGCGCTGCACTTGAAAACGCGTAAATTCCAACCAGAAGATGTACGGCTTTGCCGGTGACACCTACTACGTGGCTCGCGTCTATTCAGCTCAAAATTCCGTGCTTTTATCCGAGAATAATGAAGGCTCTGCTCTCGTTAAAGAAGGCTCGCCTATTTTCCTGCCACGCACGCGCCATTTCAGCCACGAAGTACCGCTCTCCCCTTCTACATATATTTTTTTATGCGATAAAAAGTTCAGCGCGTCGCGCGCGAGCCTATATAAATCAGCATTCGCATGGAGATAGCGTCGCACAGCTCGGCCGTATACCAGAATAAAATATTCAAACGCCTATTAACCGGCGAAGATCACATCCTCCCGATAAGCTTCGAATCAGTTGCGCGCGATGATGTAGAAAAAAAAACGCGAGGAATATTAAGGTATACGCGTGTTATTGTGCAGGCTATTCGGAGCGTGGCGATCGCAACGCGATAGCGCTGGACTGGAGTGAAATAGTCGGTGGGAAGCGCTTGGATGTAAGTCACTGGATGAAGCGGTGGCTCGAGCGATTAACGAGATGGTCAATCAGGTTTTGGGCTCTGAGGGCATTCACGTGCGGTCGAGCACTCGATGGGGCACAGGTCGCCGGCTACACTGGCCGTCGGACAAGCTTCAAACTCGGACAGGATAACGGGTGAGATTGGGAGATGTAGAAAGGGAATGCAGAGATTCTCTTGAAAATTTCCGTATTTTTCCCCCCAAGACGATCGGTGGGCTGTTTGTTGATACTGGTGGCGGCATCAAATTACGCCTCCGAAGAAAGACGCGACGACTGCTGGAGTTTAATATTGCCGGGCTGAGAAGATTTTCTACCATTGTTGTTATTTGTGCTGGGGAGAACGAATCCGCTGCGGAGTTCATTTGCACTAATCTGTTTTCATTCTTCGCCGCGAAAAGGTCGTGTTTTCCGAAGGGCTACATTTACAGCTTTCTCGACAAATATATATATGCGCTAATTATCTTCGATTGCTATTTTTCTTCTTTTTTAATTTCAAGAGCCGTATCCACGAAGTTTTATTTTTCTTATACGTTTCGATCCGCGTGATATTTTGATTGCTCACATAAATATGCAAATACAGTAGATGGTATTACTTGAAAGAATAATTATCAATATTAAAGTTTTAAACAGTTACTTGTGCAGTCCCATGTAACAATTGCTGAAGGCTACATCGGCAGAATAAAAATAAAAAAATATTGTTAAAAAGTTGAATAAACTTCCTAGTATTAATTTCTGATATTGCTGAAAGGGGAAATGGTTCGTGTTTGGATTACCAATCTGGTCGGTTTCTTACTTATATATATACATATATATAGCAGTCTGTCTTCGGCAAATATTGTCCGAAGGTAACATCTTCAAATCTCAAAAGTTATTATAAGATATTGAATAATCTTCATGATAAATTGTTTTAAAATGTTACTAAAAAATTTTACAATATTAGATCAATGTTGCAGAATAGTGGAAATCACAAAATATTTCGTGGAATATTTTCCGAAGATTGTAGGATGAATGTTAAATAACATTTCTAAATTTTTAAATCTGAATTCTGAAATATTGCAACCTTCAAGCAATATTCTCGGATGATTGAGTACCTTACGGGGCCAACCAGATTTTGTAATCCAAAAACATGTTTCATTCGAGCAGTATTGCAAATAAAAACTGAAAATTTAACCCTCGAGTAATATTTTTTAATTTGCCGAATCTGCCTATATAAGCTTCAGACAGTATTTCCAGAAGATCGAATGTTAAATGGGGTAGAATTGCATGTACAAATTTCGCGAGCCGCTCTAAATCAAACTTAGTAATATTTTTTGTATCATGTAGCACAATTATTCAATATAATTCAAGTTTAGTTTTCATTTCATTTATTCTGAATTTTCCTTGTTATTTTATTATGTACGGCTGCTTTATGCAACAGTAGAGAAGATGATTGGAAACTGAAAAAAAAAAAAAATAAAAGTTTTTCTTGCGTAAGAAGCGACGTTAACACAAACGAGCGAGATACTTGTGTTACGCGTGCATGGCCGTTGTCACATTTCTCACCCCATCATTCTCTCCTACGGTTCTTTAACATCAATTTAGTTTGAAGTTTGGTCAGGTCTGATACCGGCGGGTCCGTTTTTCAATTTCCTAGAGTCGCATCTCACGGCGAGCGACGCGGGCTTCGTTGATACGATTCATACAGACGTCGTCGGCTTTTACGGAATACGGTACAGCCTCGGGCACAGCGAGCTTTTTTTTTAACGGCGGAAAACGCGTTCAGTTTTGCTTCGTTTTATTATTTCTTTTTCTTCTTAGGCCTTTACCTTCGGCGATGTGCAGCCTGCACCGTGTCTTATATGAAAAAGTACACTATACATGCTTCTGCATACTAATTTCCAGACAATTCTTTATTACTATCGTACATTCCAGAGAGCAATGCAAATTTGAAATCGTTTTTCCGTTTTTTTTTTGTTTCTTCAAAAGATTATTGTAGTCACCGCCGTTCATGGGTCTTTTACGTTAAATCGTTGACTGAGGAAAACTCGTTTGTCGCGACAAACTGCGGCTCTTACCGCACCTTCTCTGGTGGGAGTTGTGACGATAATGCAAAAGTTCCCAAGGGATACGCGACGATCGCTCACGCGTCAGTTTGTCTGTGTATACGTATTTTTATTGCAAATGCTGCAACGCATAATTCAGTAGTGGTAAAAATTTGCGTGCTCAGGAGAGAAGTGTTTTACTTGACAGCAGGAAATCTTGCCCCGTTTGGTATGCGAATGGACGATCGGGGCATTATCATGAAATTCGAGAAGACGCCTGGAATATTCATGAGAATCAATAGAAAAGGTTCTAGCTTGCAATTTCTAAGAGGCATAGTGCCATTGGCTACCACGACATACTACGTCAAGGATTTATTGAATCTGTCTAGAATCTAGATTGATTTTTGGAAAAAAAAAATTTATGTAAAATTAACTTATAGAATCAAACCAAAAGTCTATTTGAACGAAGTGGTATAATGGTATTGCAAAAAAAAATGTATTCTTGGGATCTAATTCCAGATTATTTCTTTTTGATTCCAAAAGACGTTTACGATGTTGGTACTAGAAGAAAGATAGTTCGTAATAATGAAATTTGTCTTGCGTCTCGTGGTTGCACTTTTCTTTTTATGTAAAATTTGACGAAAAAAAAACTTTCAGCAGCCGAGGATTTTCCTAATGAATTCTGTAAGAGCGAATACGACAAAAAGTTTTACTTTGTGAGCTCAAGGGACAGAGCGCCAGTGCTCCTTTTACGCTTTTAAACTCCTATGAGCTTTCATCATAAAATAGATACAAATACTCGAGTCTCTCTCTCTCTCTCTCTCTTGCTCTCTCTCGATATCATTTCAAAGTTAGTGGAGTTCAAAAGAGTAATCAATTTCAAGGATTTAGTATATGATATATGCGTGTCGCAAGGATGAAAAAAATTTATTGCAAGATTGTCAATCGCATAAGTACCCTATAGAAGTGCAAATTGATGGAAAAACTTTTGAAAGATATAAAAATGATTGGAATTATTGTGAATAGCAATATGGAATAAGATTGCTGTATTATATACTAATAAATTATACATCATATGTATATCTGCATAATATTGGTGAAAACTGCATAATATCTCGATTATTCAACAATACGAGAAGCAATGATTGAAGCTTTCCTATTTTAGCTTGAATTTAAGTAACGCCAAATATCATTATTGTTTACAGTATCTATGTAAGTGTTTATCTGAGAAATTGAATACCGGATTTGACGAAAATAAAAATAATTTTATAACAAGTGTTTCTTGTCGAAAAGAAATGAATAACTGTCCTCATTAAGCAATAAAGAAAAAAGGCGTATGGATATACCTTTCTTTTAGAGCGAGCCATCCGCTGATCCCGAGTATTTTCTGCTTCGCCAGGTGGTGTCTTACCCCACACCATGATCGCTATGCTGGTGTAGGAAAACATCAATACCAAGAGTGGCATTAGATACTGCAGTATCATCAAAGCCATGGAGTAGTAGTACCTGTGCACAATTAAAGTAATTGGGTTAATCGTTTTCGGTTGCCTCTGCAAATTCCCTCGAAGGAAAGCAATTTGATCTTATCTGCAAATTAAAGCGTTGAAGATTTAAACCACTCTATATAAGTATATGCATGTCTGTGTTTTTGTGCTTCTCGCTTTATCCGAGCTGCATTCCACGTTCGAATTCTCCGATCTCGCGAAACGAGAAAAAGAAAGTTATTATAATTTACATTTTTCAAAACTGAAAGTATACCTCTGTTTCGGAGGCCAGTTCTCCTCGCAGACGTATATGCCGCAGTACTCGTATACCCAGTTGGGCTGCTGGAGCTTTGAGACGACGAGTATCGGAAATGATATGATCAGCGCCAACAGCCAGACGACGAGTATCGCAAATTTAGCGTGTTTCTTGCCCACTCGAGGCCTCAGCGGGTACATTATCGCTATGTACCGGTCTACGCTGATGGCAACAAGAGTGTAAGCGCTAACGAGCACTGACACCGCCTGCGAGAGCGTAAACAAAAAATTACCAAAACTTGCTGCCACGTCGCGGCAGACGTCGGAAAGCGTTTGGAGACATTTTTTACCTGGGAGTAATTCACGCTCGGACAGAGCTCGGCCCCGAACGGCCAGTACTGCAGTATGAGGGTGCTTATGAAGCTGGTGGGCACGCAAAACAAATCCATGAGTATGTCGCCGACGGCGAGATTGACGATGAAGTAATTCGTGACGGTCTGCATCTTTGGAATTTTGTAGACGACATAGCAGACCAGGGCATTTCCCAGGAGGGCTATGAAGAAGACGCTTGTGTAGAGGAAGTAAATGAGAGCTTGAAACCAGGTGGCCGACAGAGCGCTGTGCTGGGTAAAATTTTCGCAGACGTTGCTGTTGTTGGCCAAGGACTGGTTGCTCGTCAACCACACGTTGTTATCCGGCTCGTTCATACTGCTCATCCCATGCTGCTCGTTCGCCCTGAAAACACTCGCAGTTTTACGTAATAATGCAAGTATGGAATCAGTGGATATAGAACGGTACTTTCCGGTAAAGCAGGCGTAAAAGCAATTTTTGTAATTTATAAGTAACGCAAAATCCTCTGCGTATAATTCAATTAAATTCGCAGCCTGAATAAAATCTTATGTATTACAAACATAATACAGTTCCTTATACAAGTCCGAAACTTAATTTTGTACTCGTACTATGGAATCAACACTTTCATATAAATATACACTTGTATCCAAGTATAATTAATTTTATTTTTACATTCTTATGCGTAGTGACGATTCCATTATAGCAGAGAAGTGAACAGTATGATAATTTTGTTTTTCTTTTTCAATTTCCAAGAACCAGCGCGTATTGTGCGCGCTTCTCAGATAGAAGAATTACGCGTACAAATAAATCGCGAAATTGGTTTTCAATACTCTACATTATTGTGCTGAGAGTTCACTTGTGAACGTCTTTACTATAGAAATCGCGCGAGACAACGATAAGCAAGAACGTGAGAGAGACTGCAAAGGAATGCTAATAAAGCCCGGATCCTTTCCGCAAGAGCGAATACGTTTGTATGTGTATAGCTGACGTTTGGCACAGGACACTGACACAGAGGGAGAGATAGTTATACGTGCGTTTGAAATTACATTTTACACTAGAGTCGTCAGGCGTGTCGTAACTATATAATCAGGTTTAATTACACTGAACTTACATATTTGGAAGTTGCAAAGGCACTGCGATCGGCGCTTTTACGTTTGATTATGTAGTGTGTGGTGTAATGATACAGAAAGCTCCGTATACGAAGTACGTACTCAATTTGAAATATTATGTAAACATAATAGCGCGTGTAATGCCAAATATACCAAATACACTGAACTATAGAACTGGAATCGTCGCGAAGCTTAAAGTAAGCCAAATGGTATGTAATACAATCTTTGGTATAAATCACGAGCAAGTAGGTTTATGATACGATATATAATAATGTACTTAAGTCTATTTATGAATGCATATGGTTTTCAGATTTTAACGATGAATTTATTTAAATCAATTGATTTATACTACGTGCAGATTCGCATAAGAAAATATTGAATATTTTCCGAGTATTTTTCGCTGCGAGGATGAAAATTCGCATGGGACGTATCCTTCTTACCGAGGCACATATTTCCCAGGCAATCTGAGCTCGGCGTACACAATTCGGAACCTTATTTACCGTCCGAGTGTGTAGGTAATATTTTTTCTCCTCAATCAATATTACCTGGAAGGATACCTTTTTCATTCTGTCAGTTAAAATGTAGCATTTCGCGAAAAAGAGAGTTTATCGGTCACCAAATTCTTTTTTTATTCCTTGATATTTTACTCTTTTTTAAATGTATAAATAGTTGAAGTAAATATCCTTAGTCGAGCCAGTCTATAAAGAAGCCCTTAGCGCAAATATAATGAATAATAAACAATATAGAGCAAACAATAGTCTCTTTTGCTTTTTCTCGATGCGATATTTTCATAAAATTCCTTCTCTCTCTCTCTCTCTCTCTCTCTCTCTCTCTCTCTCTCTCTCTCTCTTCAATGGGGTATAACTATTAGAAGAATTGAGGCATACGTGATCAGAAAAAAGAACACATGTCGCACAGTACACGGTTGCGCACGTGCCAATGGGCTCCGTTTATCAAGCTTGATTTATGATTTACGAATCTTCAATCAACGCAGAAAATACCTAGAAGTTATAAGTAAAACGCGTTTCTGAATACATAAATACATAAGGAAATCCTTTTTAAATCAAACTAATCAAAAAAATAAAAAATAGTTAGGTTTTTAAACGAGAACATAAATGTTCACTAAATCATACATGTACGGCGAAAAAGTTAAAGGAATAAAAGAACAGTGTTATGTAAGGCTACTTTCTACATACTTAAAAGGTGAAATAAGAAATTGAAGAAAAAAGTAACAGTCAAAAAAAAAAATTAATTTTAGCAAAATTAAACCATTTTTTCAAATTGAAATTAATTCTTCCTTTATTTTTAAATGCTCTAAATAACATTTAAACCTACATTTTTCACAATTTCTTATGATTACCGCCTTATTCTTCATTCTTATTATATTTCTTACTATTCTTCCTACTTTCTTTTTCTTTAATTAAAATTAGAATTGTATTTCATGATTTTGATAAGCATATGTTGTCATATGACAAAAAGACGATTATCGCATTTACAGGGATTTTTAAAAAATGTGAAAAATGAATTACTTTTATTAATTTGTATTCCTAACAGTATAATTAACCTATAAGTTTTATCATTGATAAAATACTATGATGAATTCAGAATTATGATTATTACGCAAGTTTAACAGCACATGATAGTGAATCGATCGATGTACTCGGAATGCATGTAATCAGAATCGCTCCTTTATTGGTAATGTATTTTGGTATGCAACCTCTATGTACATATTAAATTCTTTTCAAACTCACTAATTTTTTACTAGAGGAATTAACGTCTTTCAAGGCAGAAAGATACTTTCTATTTGTGTTTTTCTATGTAAATACCGTTGAGCACGGAATGCCTTTTGCCTAAACTTTTAATAAGATTTAAAAAAAGATTTCCGCGTGTACAAAGTTTACCATGAACGTGTCTGCAGCTTTACGAAATAAATTGTGATGCGTGCGCCGCGGACATAGCGCAAATTGAATTTTTGGTATTCTGCCTTTGTTTCGATTTAACTACGCGACACTGGTCGCTGCAGTTTTCGAATTTTATGACATTGTTCAATCGATAAACGTTTATGCGCATAACGTATCGAGCTCACTCATGATCACTTGATATTATTGAACTATAGTATAAACACTTATTTATTATACACCACTTTGCAATTTAATGAACGGTTATTTACATGCGTTTACTGAAAATAACTGAAAATAAATTTGTTTAAAAGTAAAAGCAATTTACATACTTATTAAAGAAATATGAATATACAAACAAAGTATACAATAGCTCTGTTATAAAAATGCTCGGACCACTTAAATAACATCAAATAGCCACCGGAAATATTTCCCAATGAGTGTTTTTAAAGTCCCACATAGTTACGTATGAACCCTTTGATCAACGATCCATTGTTATATTCTTTTGACGCTTTCTTCACAATTGGGTTTTATTGCATTACAGCGAAAACTCAACATCTTTCTGCAAAGAGTTAGAAAATTATTCTCTGACTCCTCACTTTCGTTCCATCGCAATTTAACAGATCCCAATACTCAACGCATTGAACGAGAATTTTTGAACCGGTAAATCTGCTATACTCCCACTCTTATTCTCGATAACCACCGCTTACACACATAACCGTCCGCATGAAGTCGTCGGAGACTCGAATACAGCGACAGTAAGCTGACAGACGAGCTGTGATACACAAGAGACCGCATCAGCGCGTTCACGAATCTGTTTTAAGTTACTTTATTTATTTAGCATTAGTCGTGTGTGTGCGTGAATTGCCATGTACTGGCTCGTATTTGTATTATGTTCACCGTTTATTGCGCGGAATGTGTTTACCGCTACTGCTGCTGCAGCTGCCAACAGTCCTCCGCACATTATTTTCATTGTTGCCGATGATTTGGTAATTTCTAATGATATGTTATGTGCTGTGTATTGTAGTTTTAAGCGGATTTGTATGGTGCAACGAAATGTATACGTACATGTTACATATTCAGCATTCAATCAATGCACGGAATTTTTGTCTGATACATAAACAATATAACGGTATTTTGATTCATTGTATATGTATAGGTATGCACGTTGTATGTGTTTATACTTTTTGATTTTATAATTATTTAAGTGTATATTCGTAGATGAAGCATTGGTTATTTGTTTTATCAGTCTGTTTACTGATCATCTATATAAATTGGCATTTTAGGGAGTATTATTAAAGAAGTGATGATTTAACTTCTGATATATAATTGGTATTTACATATTCTCCCAGGTGAATTTTATAGTTAGTTACTGTCATACATATAATAAAAATAATTTGCATTATTTTTATTATACATGTTATTATTTATTAATAAGAAGGATATTAGTCAAATACATTGTGTATATTTGGCGTAATAATTACACCACGATTAGTCATGCTGTTATTAATTGTTTGTACATTGTGTGCATCCGGCGTAACAGCATTATTTTTAAGTCAAAGAACATAATTACACCACGATTAGTCATGCTGTTATTAATTGTTTAATTAATTATATATGTTTCTCTGTAAGTGAAAATTATTTATAGATTATTTATACTATGAGATTAGCACATGAAAGTTTTCAAACGTACAGAATAAATCTATATATTCGACCATAAAGTACATAACGTAAGCACATAGTTATTTACGCTGTGATCCTAAATTAGTATAAAGTAATATACTGCACAAGTGAGGATGCATCGACAAAGGCATAGAAAGCAACAATTGATTATTTTTGGTTGTTTGAATTTGAATAAGGGTTGGAACGACGTCGGTTTTCATGGCTCTGGGCAGATTCCAACTCCCAACATCGACGCACTGGCTTATAGCGGTTTAATCCTAAATAGATACTACGTCACACCAATATGTACTCCCTCACGAAGCGCGCTCATGACTGGAAAGTATCCCATTCATACCGGCATGCAACAAGGGGTAAGATTTTATCACAGCTTTTATATTACACTCGAGTATATTTGACGAAATAAATCTTCCCTTTCATCTAGCGAAACTATTCAGGCTGAACTAATGCCTTTATTTCTTATCTCATATCGAATTATATGTCTCACTCTTGCATAAAAAATGCAAGAGGCTTCCGTATAAAAAACTCATATAACTACTTTTATCAGGTGCTCAAGGGAGCGGAGCCTCGTGGGCTGCCCCTAAAAGAGAAATTGCTTCCCGAATATCTTCGAGAACTTGGATATCGCACGCACATAGTTGGCAAGTGGCATCTGGGCTTTTACACAAAGGAATACACTCCGACCTACCGGGGCTTCGAGAGTCATTTGGGCTATTGGACGGGTCATCACGATTACTACGATCACTCGGCAGTCGAAACGGTAACGTTACGAAATAAAATCAAATTAGCTAATTATATTATTATGAATTTAATATTAATATTTACTATTATTACAAAAATTATTGTGGAAAAAACCTCTTATAGGTATGGAAAATATTCTCAGATTCATCGTAATAATGCTTATTAATAAGTCACTGGCTGTAAATACCGAGCGTTATCTTTAAGTTGTTTGTTTTTTCACACTAAAAGTTGAGCATTAACTCACAAAATGATCACGAGTGTGTAAACTGTACATTACATCAGTGTTAATTATTCTACTATCGTAAGCTTGTCTGCAAGTAAAGCACTAAATATTATACTCAAAAAAATCAAATCAACGCGTGATTGAGAGTTTTTTTATGCATTATGTCTTGAGTGTTTTTCCAAATCACAATTTATATATTATATTATATATTTAATTTTACCAATATAATTTTGAAAATATTTTCCAAAAGAGATACCTGGAAATGATGTTATTTTTTTCAACATATGTATGCAATTTATTTAGATGAATTCTGTGAATTTTTGTGGATCTAGTTTTCTCTAAAACACAAAAAAGCTATATTGCCAGGGCAGCCGTGGGCTGAAATTATTGCCGCCAGCGGCAATTGTGGATCGTGATGTCTTTGTAGTACGTTTAAATACCTGTATAGTACGTCAGCCGGTGGCAGTGTCGCGGACACTGCAATAGCACAATGAAGTAGCTTTTTGTTTATCGAGAAACAAGTTTATTTATAAAGCACGATTTGCAGATAATACTATTGATTTTATTAAAAAATGAAATTAAAAAAAATTCGTATACAATCTAATTGCAATGGTGACATCATATAATATCTTGTGCAGAAAACAATTTTAATAATTTCTATTTTATTTTATGAAAGTCCAGTATCATGATTTACCTAAAAAAATCTCATTTTTCTTGTGGGCAAACTGAACATAAAACTCATATACTCATATAACATTATTTACGTACCCATTCATTACTATACATTCATTAACCTTATTTCGTTTTGCATTTTCGTTTTATAGTTTCTCTTGTTACATTTCTTTATCCTAAAATAAAGTATGAAATCTTATAATTTTATATTTTGTTTTAAGAAAGTAAATATGTGAATAGAGAAAGCACAAAACTGTGCAGTGGTACATATGGTTTAAAAGAAATAATCTTATCAGAATAGTCATTAAAACTTACGATTGCCTTCGCCTAGATTCAGAAACTCACTGTACTGCAATCGAATGAAGTCAACTGAATTATTTTAAATGACAGATTAAAAAATATTCGTAACTATAAAGGAAAGTTCTGAGTATTCTCGAGAGACCATCCATCATTCGTATCGACTGTATGCATAAAACAACATGGTAAAGTAGATTTAACTCTTGTAAGTACATTACATAATCTGTAAAGACATTTTGCAATATACTTTGAACTTCTTCAAAACAATTTTTCAGCCACCGCTTAGCATAATATCCAGCTCGCAATTAGTAATATTTAATTTACGAACTGAGCGACCGACATGACCTGACTTGTGAACAACAAAAATCGCTTGACTCCAATCGACACCTCTATTCATGAACACGTCTTAGAATATTTCTCAGAAAATCGTATTATGAGTAAATATTTAATTTGAGTCTAGTATAGTCAGTCGTGCACCCAAAGTCATATATGTTTAGTATGTCACGTAAATGCAAATCGTCCAAGTTATAATATATGCGGAAATATCGTTACCTAAAGGAATCCATGAATTTTAAGCAGATTTCCTATATACGTAAAACGAGGATTTCTTACAAGTTTATAAAAAATTATTTTTGTACATAATACAAGGACCAGTGTAGTAACTTCACTTTTAGTAGAATATTACAATCACATCTCAATATATACGTATACATACACAACTTTTTAAGCGCTCAATATATAAACAAACATTTCATGAAATTTTCAACTCGAGAAAAGGAAAATTAAAGTCAAGCCAACATTGCCAAAGGGCTTATAGCTCGATTCGCAAGTCAAAGCGATTTAATTAACTTTCTCGCAGTAACGGCTTCTCGCGTAAATAAGTTTTTTTTTTTCATACGAGATATGTATATAAAGCGTGTGCGCGACATAAATTTGAAATTTTTGACGAATCGCAGCCTTACTGGGGTTTGGACATGCGGCGTAACATGGAGCCAGCCTGGGATCTTCACGGCGAATACTCGACGGACGTCTTCACGAAGGAGGCCGTCAAATTGATAACAAATCACAACACTAGTCAGCCGATGTTTCTATACTTTGCCCACGCAGCAGTGCACTCGGCCAATCCTTACAATCCTCTGCCCGTGTCCGACGAAATTGTCGATAAAATAAAGGTACCGGAGTACAAGAGACGTCGTTTCGCTGGTCAGTATTATTTCAGACATATATCTCGACTTTTTTACACCATCGACACTGCAGCATTCATTCAAATTTTCCCCGACATTTTTCTCCACGCATTAGTTTTCATTTTTTTCCAAGCCGCATTTCGCCCGTGGCGCGCAGTTCATAATGAAAGCTAACGAGAAAAACGATTACAATTTTCTTCCACGAACAGAATGCGCCTTGGCAGTGCGAGTAGCGCGAGCTCGCTGTGACGCTGATTGGGTGGAGAAGAGGGAAAGCGCTGAGCTTTGTTGGCCCGTCATAATTATAATTGAAATTATTATACGCGTGTTCGTGTTAATAAATGCGATTCTCGCCGACTACCCACGAACGTGTCGATTTTCGCTTCATGCTTCAGGCAATATTATTGAAATTTTAATTGATTATTGAATCGAGTGTAACGCGCAGGCATGGCGAGCGTGATGGACACGTCTGTCGGGGCTGTCGTCGAGACATTGGAGAAAAAGAATATGTTAAAGGACTCCATAATTGTCTTTACAACCGACAACGGCGGGCCAGCCGAAGGCTTCAACTTGAACGCAGCTTCGAATTGGCCACTTAGAGGAGTTAAAGACACTCTGTTCGAAGGTAATCCTGCTATATATAAGTTCAATACTCGACGAGTCGAAAGAAGAAGTATGGCGCTAGTAATTGTGCAAATGTATATAGATATATAAATATACGTGTGTAGGTGGAGTTCGCGGGGTCGGATTAGTCTGGTCTCCGCGTTTGTCTCGTCCCGGCCGAGTATCGCAGGAAACTTTTCATATCGTCGATTGGCTGCCGACATTATTGGCGGCTGCGGGAGGCCATGTCAACGAGACTACGAATATCGACGGCATCAATGCTTGGGAAAGCCTATCCGAGGACAAAGAGTCGCCGAGGAAAGTCGTCCTGCATAATATTGACGACATCAGGGGAACTGCAGCGATAACGATCGATCAATGGAAACTCATTAAAGGTGTGTTTACCCAAAGTGCGCACATAAATTTTCAATTTAGTTCCGAGAATATATATATATAATGTGATTGATTGTTCGATGCTAGCTGCTGCGTGATGATGATGCATCCTGTTACATTAGGAAATCAGTGCAACGAAAATACACGTTGCAGTGTGTGTAAGAGTGAGAGAGAGAGAGGAGAGAGAGAGAGAGGGGCAGAGAGGGAGGGAGGGAGAGAGTGAGAGGCTGTGGCATAGTCTCGTGTATTAGTTCACACACTAGATAAGTTGATTTAACTCTGCTTCCTATACGGGTTGCGTGATTCGCTTGGAATTCTGGTTCTTAACCTGAGTCTATATAATAATATCCCAAGCGCGAGTTAGTATGCATTATTCTAATATTTCGCGAAATTTGTTTTTGGGCACTTTATTGAAAAGTAAAATTATGTGCATATGTACTTCCTAGATGAGATTAAGGCATATGTACATCTAGCAATCAGAAATAGCTATTATAGAGCTTAATACTTCTAAATTCATGAATATCTTATTGTATTATCAGTGGTGAATATCAGAGTGCATTAAATCCTTCACACATAGAGTACAATTGCAATCAACAATGAAAATTTAATTTTCTTTTCTTACAAAAAAATCTGTTTAAAAGTCGAATTTTAATTTGTTTTTTCTAGAAAACCCGTGTGGCATTATACGGTATAGCATAATCTGAATAATCCAGATTATTGTTTTAAAATTATTATCAGACACTTAAGTGCATTTCCAACAGCAAGTATTAAACTTATAATGAAGAAAAGTTTGCTGCACTGTCAGGTATCAAATCATAGAATAATAAAATAAAATAAGATTAATAAAATTATTCCAGCAGTTTCGTTACAAAGTTACAACACAAGGACTTACCTACATAGTTTCTTACGTTACTTTGTTTTTCAGATAACGAGAAAAAGAATTAATCATAATAATTCCAATAATCAAAAAAAAACTATAAATTTTCCCAGAAGAATACAATATTCAAACATACTAATTTCTATACTTAGAGTATTAATTCTTGCTTGTTTTCCATAAGAACGTGTTTTCAAAAGGTAACTCAGCTTTATGTGGTTTATAATTACCGTCCACTCGATTGATAGCTCTAAGATTAGAAAATATATTGTAGTTTAATAAGAAGGCGATGACATTGTGATTAAAGTCCCCATGAACGAACCAAATGTCACATCGAAAAAATTGGACCAAATTTTCCAATAAAGCCAAATTGAAGATTCTTCCGATACTCGCGTGGGAATCGTTGTCACCTCCATATACCAGAAGGAATTTTCAAATGTTTCTCTGAAGTTCTTTTAGGTGAATTTAGCAATTAAAAAAGTAAAACTTTTTAACTGTAAGTCATTTTCTGAAAAGTGGTTTTTCTGATAAATTGTTAATCAAAAAAAAATGTTTTCAATAAATCTTGAGATTTTTTTTATATTCTAAAATTTATGGAACAAATTGTATTAATATATAATTAAACAGTAGATTTTCTTGGTACGATCATGAAACTAATTTAATATCATAAAATTCACTGAAGCTGTCGAAATATACTTTTCAAAAATAAAAAATTAATTCGCCTTAATATTTTTATTGCCAATTTCTACCACTGATCGATATAATCGATACTAGCTTTAGACGAATCGAGAATAAATTTATATACATATGAGATTCTGAATTGGTTTTGTGAGAGTCAATAGCATCGTCAAAAATAAATATACTTCTTTTTGTTTCATGAAACTTCACACATAAATTGAAAAAGAAGGAACATTTTAACGAACGGTTACCGCCCATAAAGCATGTTCATTTCAACGCAAATGCGTTTAGCTATAACGATAAGATGTTAACGATACTTTGCATTAAGTAAACCTCAAATACTCTGTAAACTTAAAATCACGGGCTTTACGCGATGTATATAGTTATGCAAAATAATGACAAATTGAGTACTGAGTATATTTAACGCTTATCGTTATACGCTTACATCAGTTCACCTACGTTTCTTTCCCGCGAAACGTTATTTTCATAAATTAAAAAGAGCTTTAGACTGATTAACGCAAAGTGTTAATTAATAAGTCAATGCCGCATTGTTACCAAGCATATTGCTGCTCTTCGTTAAATAATTTATTAACGATCGCATTACTTTACTGTATTCGAGAGCTGGATTGGAATAAGTTATCACTTTCGTTAAGTCATAACTTATAACGAATGCGCCTTAACGACAATAATTATCGATTGTATACGCAGGCAATGTTGACTTTAACGCGCGTTCGTTAATATTTATTTATTGGCGCAGCGATTAAAATCAAAATTAATTAATGCATCACTATAAGACAGCTCAAAATATAGCTATTAAATTTATACATCGTACCTCTATATATTTTAATAGAAATTTTATTCAAACGTATCGATACTGAGAAAAATCAAGTTATGTAAGATTTCTTTAAATTAGTAAAAAAAACGCCCAGAAAGTATCTTTTTTTTTAATACAATTATCGTTTGAATTTCGAAAAAAGTCGTCGAGGGGTAGTCCGTTAACTTATCGATTCTGCGGCAAACCATATTTGAAGCAAATGAGCTCGACCTACAAGAGCCGCACATAATTGTGCTGTAGAAAAATAGTAAAGGGGGCGTGGGTACCGGTCATCGCGCATATTTTAACTTTCCAGCCGCGGTGAATTATTTGTTCCTGCGTTGCCGTACAGGACACACACGCTCGCGCGCGCTGCGGACACTATATATATGTACAGCCGCGACGATGCCATTTCCCAAGAGAAGAATTACATTTGGAAGCTTGTGCGTCGCGCGCCAGCGGATAAGTATATATACGTTAGCGTTTATTTAGAGCCTCGCCGTGGTACGGGCGTTATAAGCGCCCGCGGAAACGCGATCGATGACTGGATGAATGGAAATGAAATTAGAGCCGGTAGTACTGCGTGCGGAACCGGAGAAATCGAATAATCCATTAAACGCGCGCGAGCCAACAAGCTTATATACCCTCCAGCTAATTTGCACACGCATCGTCATCATCGGATATATAGGCCATATACATTGCGCATACATATTATTCCGAAGCCTTGGCTGTTGTTTCAGGCTCGAACTACGAGGGTCGATGGAACCAGTGGTACGGGCCCTCGGGCCGCGATTACCCCTACGACGTGGACAGCGTTGCCGAGAGCTGCTCGGTAGCCAAAGCCCTGAAGCGTCTAGGCCGCGGATTAGACCGGAGCAAGCTCGTCGAGCTGAGGAAGCTGGCGACCGTCGAGTGCGAGGAGCGAGCAACGGCCGCGAGTAGCCAGTGTAATCCTTTGCGAGCTCCTTGCCTCGTCGATGTGATAGAGGATCCCTGCGAGATGCACAATCTCGCTGACCAGTGAGTATATACATATATACGTGCGCCATGCATTGCCGAAACTATAGGCTGTTGACGGCAATATAATGCTCGATTATCCGGAAGCCGATTGGCCCATGATAGATACACGGCCGTTGATTTGCCTCAGACATCCCGAGATAATGCGGCGGCTGGAGGAGGAGCTCGCGAGGCTAAATGCGAGTGCCGTACCGCCGGGCAATCTACCCTGGGACAGCAAGGCTGACCCAGCGCTCTGGGACCATACGTGGAACAACTTTGGCGACTACACCACGCGCGTTCAACTGTGATTTTTCAGAGAGAGAGAGGGGGGAACAGGATGTAAAGCTGTAACATCGTGTAATATATCTTGCTACAAGATAGTTCGTTTAAAGTGTACATCTACAGTCTCTATTCTCTTTCGCGCCGTATTCCGGATGCGCGCGTAATACAATACTTATTGCCGTGCTGAAATTGGAGCGACTTTCCATGTACAGATCGTCGACGCGTAGCCGCAAGTTTTTACGTTGATTTATCCCGGGTAATTGTTTTGAAGCTCCATTAAGCCTCCGCAGCCGCCCTCGCGCTAACGAGTCTTAATTCATTTTTGACAGGCCACGTATCGCCCGTCTTGCACTTAAGATCAATCAATCTCTCCTTGCTGTAATTTACTCCGACTGCATGGCACACACATAATACACACAGCTTCTCAACAACGATAATCGCCGGCATGATTTTTACCATCATAAAAAGCAAATCGCCCCGCGATACTCACCTCGGATGTGATTAAAGTCCTCGCGAGCAGAGCGAGTCTCATAACGATAACGAGCGTGCGGCAGTCCTGTGGCGTCAGGGCTCGTTGAAAATTCTCCAGGTTCTCCGTAAAGACGCCATTGCCGAGAGCTTTTAAAAAATTTTCCGGCTAACGAAGCGCCTCTCTTGCGCGCGCTCTCTCTCTGTCTCTCTCTCTCTCTCTCTCTCTCTCGTTATGCGGCGTCGGGAGAAAAGAGCGCGAGGAGCCCGGGATGTTTATTATGTTCTTGGATTACGCGGGAGTATTCTTTTATAGCGCGCGGAATCCCCTGGGAATGGCGCTCGCGCTTAAGAACATCGCGGAGAGCTGCTGCACAGCGTCTTATTATTATCACTGGTGTGGGCGCGCTGCTCCGCGCCGTTTACATCGATATCATTAGGCAGCTGCAGCGCTGCTTCTTCCACTCCGCTGGTCTCGCGTAATATTTCTCCCTGATGCGCGTAAATTCGACCGTTAATCCTGGCTTCGACTGCGACCCTCTTCGGTATCTTCATTCTTGCGATCCGGGCGCTGTCCTTTATACCACCGATGTGATTTATACGCAACTATGTAACAAACTGCCTGAGACTCTGGTTATATCAATTTTGATGCGGCTTCGTGGGAACGGGAAACTTATGAAGCCACTTCTATTATAATCCGCGATATCTCTTTTCACATCGCGAACTGTAGAGTTTTAATGAATTGGACACTTGGAGAATTTCTATCCAGTGGGATATACGATTTACGGCATCTCGGCGAACTTTCGCGCTTTGCGGCTCATCGCAGACTGGCCGGACTTTCCTCGGGGAGGCGAAAGCTCTCCCTGTGCTTTTTGAAAGCTCGCGCGTGCGCCCTCTCGCGACACCAAGATCACCCCGCCGTCGTAATTCAATATCCCTTCAATCATTCGCCAAACGCCTATCTGTCCCCACAGTAGGGCTGTGCATATACATACAAATATGTACAGATAACGCAGTTATACGTATATTAGCATATGCGCATATATATAGGAGCAGTCGCCGCCGCATTATTTGCTTAATGGTACGGCTCGCCTTCTATTCACCTTTTTTATGGCAAAAAAGAAAATAATATGCGAAGCTGCGAGCTTGCGCTCCAGTTTCAGCAGTCGACCTCTCGAATGATTAAACCAAGTTTATGTGCGGAAGCTTAAAAGGGAAGCATCGCAAATGTTTGTACGCGTATCAGAGCTGAAAATTCGTCGCGCCAAAGTCACCTCTCTGCGTAATTGCAGCAAACCAACCCAATTTTTTTTCATTAAAATTAAATCGTAAAAATTCTTTTTCGTTATTCAATGTAATTATACAATGCAATTGTTCACGTGTACCCTTAATATTTATTTGAATATTTCAGCATACCAAAATTAATTCGAGATTTTATTGAAAAGTACTTCGCAATGATATTATACTCTCACGTAAAATTTTTAATACTTAGACCCTCGGCGAATCAAAGAGCGTTCAGCTGTAAAGAGATATTTAATTTCATTGCCTCGTTCACTCGTCAGGATGAAGATGCAAGCGTTCGCATCATTATTTACACATCGTCGTTGCCACAAGTTTTATCAACATTGATATAAAAAAAAGTCGGAAATTTATAAATCTTCCTTTTCAATTCTCACGCTTTATTTTTGTTTTTCCCCCTCGTGTAATATTTCCACCTGTCATGTCTTGTACTTCATCTCGCATTCGCCCCAGGCTTATGTCTGTGGAGTTGGAAACGCTTCACTTCCGTAGGCTTAGACGTATACCAAATTTGAAAATTCCACACCTCCTTTGCGCGCGCACTTTCATTTATTGAGCGTAAAGTCTCGACATGAGTTATTAGCCTTAACGCATATTATGCTAAAAGAAACGTCATTTATTTAGTTTGGTAAAATCGTTGGAGTCAGTTTTTATAAGAAATAAATATTGAATGTACATTCGATAAAATGTCATTTCCCCTTTACAAATGCGTCTCAATAGAATTCCAACAAGAAACGATAAAGATACACCAGACACTTCTTTTTTTAGCTTTGCAATCGTTCAAATGAGACCATCAGTTTTTATATAAAGTAAAAAATGAATGTTCCCGGTTATTCGATGAAATCGTTGCATTGCCTCTGCAATTGCTCCTCGACAGATTTTAGCAGAAAAATATTAATCATATAATTGAGAAGGACATTGCAACAGCTTCTATATGAAACGTAATATTCCAACGAATATGACGCGGCATCTTCTAACAATAAATTTAATTGAAAATGTATAGAACTATATTCACGAACATTTCAGATAATCTGCGTATTGTCAATGCATATTACAAATGATCTCGGTACATATACAGTATAAACAAAAGCGAAACAAAATCGTCAGACTCTAGCTGCGTCAGCGGTTTAAAGCTTAACATCCACGTGTTTACATTCAACGTCCATTAACTAAGAGTCTCGAAAATAGATCCTGCAAAACTCATCCAGTTTTCTCACTCATTTATTCACTAGGCTGCGGTATTTCTCTCTTTCCACGAGCAGCCGGCCTCTATAACTTCCTCTCATTATGATTTATTGTCGTGCAACGCGCGGGGCAAACATCAACCGGGCGATCAGAAGCATAAATCAACGCGTTGCGGTTTATTTATCGAGTTCCCTTCGACTTTGCCGACTTGCTTTAAAACCCATCAACACTTCGGTAGTCCGAAGCGGCGTTTGCTTTTTTTTCACCGCTGCATATTCCGTCGTCAATGCACATCACGCGCTATCACATAATAATACGATTGGGCACGCGAAATACTCGCTCATCTTATTGTCTTTCTTATTCGACCCAACTCGCAGGGATTAGAGTTACGAGCGAAGTTTAAGGGTGACAAGCTCGTAAAGCTTTTAACGAAGTTTCTTTGTATGCTTGCTGAATTTTATTCCATGATTCATGTAAAATAACGCTAACATACTCAAATATCCGTCCTTTGAGGTATTTTCCTGGTGAAAATTAGGTATACTGACAAGGTTTTGGTAAAAAATTTAATAGGATTTTTATGCGCATTCAAAGCTTGTACAATGGTATGTTCATGAAATAGGTAAAAAAAAATAAGCACAATCGTCATTGCTTATACAGAAGAAAAAGACAAAGACTACGTGTAAGTATAAACCTAACATATACTTAATCACATCACAACTCTGAACAGACCTTCTCCGGCGCAGATATATTCTCACATACCTTACATAAATCTATTTTTTTTCTCTTTCTCTTTTTATTTCATTCAACAACACATTTATATATAGGCATACGTATAAAGCAAAGCATCAGTTATAATAGCAGACGTCGGTTTCCCTGCCGAGAAACAGAGCGAGATAGAGAGATAAAGAAGAGTACGATTTGGTCAAGCTGTTGAAATGAGAATTTTCGATAACAGCAAAAGTATTAATATGTATAATATATACGTATAGAACGAGTGGACGAGTGGAAGCAGCGCTTCATTCACTTCTTGCGATTCGCCTTAGAGGTCGGTAACTCCGTCGGGGCTTTCTTGCCGAGGCCCAAGCCCATGCGCGAGCCCAAAGAGTTTCCCGTGAATCGAATGTGACAGCAGCAGCTCGCGGGAAATCGAAATTTCTCCGGCTTGAGTTGACCGCCCGGCGAAAGGGCCACCAACTGCCTGTAGATGTACTTTTGTTTGCAGGTCGTCTTGTAACCCTCCGCAAAGCCTTCTATTAGGTTGCACGCATTGTTCTCCTTTCTGAAAGAGATATACGAAGAAACATCACTCATCTGCGTACGACACTGCGATCCGAGGAAAATTTGTTTTTTTTTATCTTATCAATGTACACCAAGCGCTCGTAAAGGGTGAAAAAGATGTGCGCGTTAACGTACATTTTGAGAAGACTGGAAGAGAGAATGGAAAAAAAGGTATATGCGGAGGAGATAATACAAGAGTGTAGTCGAGTCACGCACCCGCATGTTTCCACCCGTACGCCCTGTGTGAAGCCCTCCTGATTTACGACGAACAGCCACTCCTTATCCTTGCTCTGGGCGACCTTCGGATACACTACCTTTTCCTGCAACAGAAGAATCACTCGATAATTGATAAGTCTTTGATCTGCGCTCATCGATCAGAGCGGCTTCCTTTACTTGATTAGTGTTCTTCGTAATCGAACTCCCACCCCCCCCCCCTCTCTCTCCGTGCAAACAGCACCTACTTTCACACATGCGCCTATTTTACTGCTGCAAGAAATTGCGCTCAGCCATCGGAGAAGGACTATTACCATTACAGGCTCGAGTGCGCGGATACGGCGAAACCGAGTGTGATGGATTAGACTGCAGCGTACGGAAATAAACTATTTGCATAATTAATTTTCGCTCTAGAAGTCGTCTGGAAAATAAAAAAAAAGAGAACGTACCGTGGCCTCGCAAAGCGGCGAATCTTCGGGTTGCGTATTAACTCGATGCACCACATCGGGCACCTGCGGAACAAAAGGAAAACTCCGTTACCCACGCAACTCCCACACGAACTGCGCGAGGTTGCGTAAAAATGAAAGAAATTTTCTTTTTAGCGCCGCGTACCAGATCAATGCCCGAGAACAATTTGAGATCCTTATTCATTCTTAGAGCAGCTTGAAGAAAGTCGCTGGGATAGTTCGGCGTATTCTCACAGAACGTTGCATTTTCACAGCCTGCCTTCGGATGAGCCGAAAACTGTGGCGCCGGCAGATCGCCGTCGTCCGTCGGGAAAATTATTTTTCCATCCGTTCGACTGGCCACGTCATCTCCGCTCGAAGCTGTTGATTTATGAAGCACATGAGACACATTGCACCCAAACTCCTGCAAACTTGTCAAATTCAGCCAGACGCGTATGCCTACCGTAATTTCGATTAGATAAGATTTTCCTTTGCATATGATGATGAGTTGTTTCTGGCTGATAGTAATCGGATTCCGATGAATTTCGATCAGGCAAGTTCAACCCGCCGTACCAGCTCTGTGGAAGACCCTTGGTTCCGCTGGCAACCTGAAATCATTGCATATCTACTTAATTTGTGTTACATTTTTAATTTGCAGGAAATTCGACATTAGTAGCCTGAAGAGCTCATCACTCTTTCAAATGGCTACTGAGTAAACGCCGAGACTGCGCTAACTAAATGAACTGAATACTCTAAGTAGGGAGGAAAACCGATAAGAAAGAGAGATGGAGGGCGAAGCGGCAAAATCTTGCGGCTCTTCAAGAGATCATCTTGCGTTATTAAACTTCCGAGGCGGAATCCGCGCGCGCCTTTTATGCGTTTCAGTTAACCTCGTGCTGACGCATCATTATAACACAGTATAATTTTCGGAAATCTACCGAACTGGCTTCATTACGGCATTGCCGGTTCCCGTCGGTGTATGCCAAAAAAATGTATGTGGGCTCGGTACGGGCGATACATTTTCAAAAAACCATCAAATATCTGAATTTTCGAAGTCGGATAAAATTAAGTACGTGCAGCGCTCTAACTAATGCGCTCTGCTCGAACTTTTTGTTTTTATGTAAAACTCAGTTTTACGTAATAATTAAAAGTTAAGCATACTGTGCGAGAAAGTGCAGTTTTCTATTTCAAAATGTGAAAATTAAGTTGAAAAAACTTGAATTTATAGTAATCGTTTACTTCGTATAAATGACGTCTTAAATAAGGTTTAAGAGACTTTCCGTGTTTTCGAGAAAAAGGGATTTTGACGTTCGCAGCAATACATTTTATCGACGCACGGTCCAGATAAAATCTAAACATGGACTTTCTTGATTGGATATCGAGTCCCTGATGCAGGGCAATCACTGTACTAAACTTTGAAAAAGTCTATTTCTTTTCATACAAGCTCACAAAACCATCATGTTAGGTCATAATTATTTTGTGCTTATACGGTCACTTGAAATGTAAATTAATCTTTTATATTTCATCTAAAATTGTATTATCCTACACTGCTATACATATAAAAGCAGAGAAATTACAAATTATTGAACGCATTTTTTTGTTTCTGCCTATTTTGTCTGTCATTACTGTCGTAATCGTAAGTACTATTATTTCTATTTATTTTTATAATGATTTATTACATTATTCTGTATCAGCGGTGTAGACAATTTTTTTCCATATATGTCGGCACACTGAAATTACGACTGGTTGTCTGATAATAACCATAAAAAATGTCTAGTGGCATAGGGACACACTTTTTATTACAATAGCACTCTCTACACGAAACGAATTTCCATAAAAACTAGAATAGAACAGTACTGTAATTCTAAGCCACCAAATTTTCCTGAAAAAATGTACTCAATAGTGTAAATTTAAATATTTAAATCCAAACGCATATAATTGTAGTTGTATTTTAATATTTAAAAAATATAGGTGGAGTATTACGGTAATTTTTTAATATTTACGAAATATAATTTTATTTCTGTTACTCAATTAATTAATTAAATTAATTAATTGCATAAAATTATTTTAATTTAATTTGATTTTTCCTTAATATTGTAGAATTCTAGTAAATCATTAATTATCAAATAAATGTAGAAATTGATCTGCATCAGTGAGCTCTTAATAAATGTAATGTAGATAAGACACATTCATATATCATAATACCTAATAAAATTCCACTGAAGCGTTTATTTATGAGACATGCAATCATGAATTACTAATCAAAATAATGAAATATAAAATTATAATAGGTTTTATTATCCTTTGAAGAAGCTTTCAACTCTTCATTTTTGAGTTTATTTACATATAATTTTTATTACTCCCTAATGTATATAGAAATTTTTATTCACTTTTATTTGCTATTGCGAGTGAACTCTATAGTTTTGAGAACCACTGTCTGCAGGGGCAAAATAACTTGACGTGTACAGACCATTAATCACGACATTTCTTATGTATTTCTTGTCACAAATGTCATGACTGACTTTACGAATATTTAGAATTATTTTATCAACTGAGTGCACATTTCGATCGATTATATTTGCATCACCATTATAACTTTGCAGAATTTTGATATTTTATTACTTTTCTTCCGAATATCAGTTATATTCACAGATTTTAAACCGTTCCTCAGGGTATTGTTACTATGCTTGATTGTATAAAACCAGGACCTTAATTACTCACGATCTCATTGTCTGTAACTCTTTATGTCAAATTACTTGATTACCAATTTGCAGACCTTGAAATGCATGTCGTAAATTTCCATTTTTGAAAGAAATGATTCCTCTTACATATAGTCCAGTTCCGTTTCTAGGTCCAAATCTATAGTAAACAGTATGTCTCCACCTATATTTTTCAAATTTGTAGAACGTATCCTACAAAATGATTCTTTCTTTTATTATGCTGTATTTTAAATGACTTAAATTACAAGTTTCACTCACTTAAAATTTTTAACTCCGGTCAATAATTTATGAAATTCTCGCCACTTCTCTGCTATGCAAGTATGGAAATATGCATCTGTCTGTTGTTCCGTTCGCTTTAAGAGCGAGCAATATAATCTTCAGTTATTATAACATACATGGAGAGTCCATGACTTCTGGGTTATTCATCTAGTTCAAACTATGAGCAATGATCCTTTAGTCAAAAAAGCAGAATTATGCTAGTTACCCTTGTAGAAAGTTCACTAATATGTTCTGCCCGGTTTAGCTTAAACATTTACCTGGATTCCTACAATAATTTTTCCAGTTCACTCGGAATTATCATTTCAATTCTATTTAAATAATTTAACCCTAATTTAAAAATTTTTTTAAATTATTCATAAAAGTATAAATTAATTTGAGAATTACATAAGATTGAAAGTTGCATAAAATTTTAGGAACAAAAAAAACGGAGTAATTTTCTAACTTTTCTATATAAATTTATATTTTATATAAATTACGAAATAAATATATAGTTATAGTGTTGAGGTTACATAAACGTATTAACCTGTTTATGATCCGCAATGCAAACGTTTTATAAATTCGAACCATATACTTATGTACAGTATACATTGCGCCATGAAAAATGTTTTATATGCAAATAAAACAACTTCATCGTCTAAACGAACAGTAAATACGTTTCATTTAGATTTTCATTTAGTCGATTCATTTACATTCATGAAATTTAAATATCCCAAAAAACGATTCGGTCATTCTGTATAAGTGCACGCTACAGACGCATACGTAAGAGAGAACGTTGCCGCAACTGAGCGAAATTGAAAAGAAAAACCGCATACCTCGGATAATAGTTACACTTACAATAAACGTGGTGAATCCATTTCACGCTTCTAAAAGTTTCTTTTTCAGGACACAGCGAAGTTTCCTCTAACAGGAAACGATAAAACCTAGCGCCTGTTATGACGCATTTTTAAATTTTTTTTTTATTTTTGTTCATTCACAAGTATTCCCGCGGCTCGTAATCATCGTTGGCTCTAACTCTGTACACTCGACTTAACTCTGTATGTACGGTGGGAATTCCAATGTGGTTAATTATAATGATATTAGCGCGCGCTATAAGTGACGTCGAAGGCTTCAATGCCGGGAATTTTTGTCACGGGGGGGAGGAGTCCCGTTGCAAAGAGGCGTACGCAAAATTGAACAAACGCAGGTAAAATTGAAGGCAGCGTAAAGGCAAGACTCACCAAAGTTAAGAGCAACGCAACCACGAGCGCGATCGTCTTCATGTTGCTCGTCGCCATCGTCGTGCAGAATCCGCAAATGATTTACATGACTAGTCGGTGATGCCGCAGCGCAATGTCCTGTCAGCTGTTCGCATCTCCGCTTGCACTTTTGCAACCGCGACGAAAAGACTTGTCCTGCGCCTCAGCTCGCGTAGCTCATGTCACATGAAAAGTCGTCTCGTCGCTTCTATTATAAAATACCAACTCGCACTTGCTGCCGTGCTGAAAACGCGCGCGCACGCGGCAACAGGCGCTGGCAAACAAAATAAACTGTTTGTCCGTCGCCCGCGCGTGTACATACGTTATACGTGGGAAACAATAGCTGGCTGCTCCTGTATAGTCCATATACGTGTCTCGTACTGATATTAATGCCGAGAGAGAGAGAGAGAGAGAGACCACTTGCTCAGTGCTGCTCTGCTGCGGTCAACTTCACTTTACACCAATGTATAACGCGCGTATGTAGATGCGCTCGGATACCAAGAGAACGTCATATATGTAGGCGCGTACTTACACAGGCTTACATTAAACAAGCCTCGCGGTCAGCAGTTGAAGGCGAGCCGAGTCCGATAGTATCGCGGAGAAGAGGCGCGACAACCGGCCAAAGCGCACACAGACAGACACATTCGAGTTTCACGCACACGCGCGCAATTTACGCATATACAAAGAAGTAAGTACCTAGCGCACTCTCGGCGAACGCAGCGAACTGATGTACGACGCTAGCCGCGCGCGTATACGGGCGAGACTTGCCATCGGCCCATCACCATAATAGCGAATAGTGGGGATTTTCCCGGGTTTATAGTCATGCGATCGCAAGAGAGCTTATTCTCGTCTCTCGCGCTCTATCCGTATATAGGATATACACATCCGTGCAGCTGTGGGTGTGTATACCACCCACGAGCGAGTCCTACGATGAGTTGCAAGTATATATACGCGCGCGCTTCGCACTTCCTTGAAAATTGAAATTTTATAGTTTCGGCAGCGCAGAAGCGATTTTTTTTTTCTTTTTTTTTATCAGCGTTACGGTAAATGTAAATAATAAAACGCACTTCTTGCTCGGTGAATTTTTGAAATCACGCCGAGAGTTGCGAAATTGGTAAGAGGAAGCTTCGTTTTGGAACGACGAATTTCCGAGTTTTTAAGATAACGTGTACGACCTCTCGAAGAGATTCGCGCACGTGCTCTTCTATCGAACCCGCTTTTTTAATTTCATTTGAAAGAGGTGCTCGGAAAGTTTTAGTGTTTTGAAAAAATGATGCGTCATAGAACTGCGAAAATTTCAATTTACTACAAATTGTGTGCATCTCAAGAAATTCTACTACATTTTTTTATGAATTAAAAAAGTTTTAAAATTTTTGCAGTATCATTATAATTTTTTAAAATATTGTGACTCGGCAAATGAATAGAAAAACATAAGTGATCTTTTGTAATCGTCTTCCGCACAATATTGAGCTGTACTATAGTCTTCATAGGAAGTAGCGATCATGTACGCTAGCTATTATAATACTGAGCTTGTTATACTGCTGCTCTTACTTCTATATATGTATATATACGTATAATATATATGTGCTGAACTCATTACGCAAGTCTTCTCTTTATTGACTTTGACAACTTTTACCAAGTTTATAACGCGAGAGTCGGTCTGCGTTGGGATAGTTTATCTGTGACATCATTGTTAGCATAAGCTGGAAGTCTGGACTGATTAAAATAAGCGTTTCGAGCGTACGTTGTCGCGACTGTCGAAGGATAATTTCCCGATCTTTTGCATAGACATCCTCCTGTCTTAGCGATGTTATATCCATTTACTTTATTTTTATTTTATTTACCTTTTTGAATAAAAAAGCTTTTGAAAATGCATTTATTATATTAATGAAGGATAAAACTGAGAAATCCAAGCAGGTTTTTAATACGTTTTTACATTCTGCAATTGCACATAAATATTTTCCAAGTGCGTTGCAACATCTATCATAATTTAACAGGATTTTCAACATGGTTTTATAATATTGAAATTGGATGATCGATATAGTAGTAACAAAGTTTAATTAGACAGCGTATAAATTCAAGTTTGATTTCTTTTGCTCTTATTTTTTAAGTTATAATTTACATCAAAAGCCTGCCTTGTGGCAAGCATTTTTATCGCGTTTTTATTCGTTTATAATGCAAATAAAAGTCGTCTACAAAAGGTCTTGCACAAAGAGAGAGAGAGAGAGAGAGAGAGAGAGAGAGAGAGAGAGAAAGAGAGAGAAGACAACATTAAAAGGAAGTATTGTAATTCCGTTTTGAATTTATCATAATACTTGTAAGCTTGTGATGACAGAAAAAATAAATTTGATGTATAATGAAAGCCTGTTTTTCAAGCTTTCTATTACATACAACCTTATATTGTGATTATTTTCACTTTCTCTGCGAGTACACAAAAGAAGCTTCTTTTTACGAAATGAAACAAATTACTTTACGAAAATGTAAGAGACACGAAACAAATCGTGATTTATTTGGCTTTTCACGCGCGGCAAGAAATAAATAAACTACGCTTTAGTGCGGTGTAACCTTTGCTTCCTCCACTCTCGGTCTCTGTCCCCCTCTACCCGTCCCCTCTCTTTCTCTTTCCTGCGAACGATTTAAGTTTTATACAGGAAATTTCTATTTTCCGTATGCAAATACTTTTCAATAAATTTTATAAGTTAAATCAAATTTACGCTACATATATTTAACTATTTGTTGCTCCAAGCCTTTCTGGCTTACTAAAACTAACTGAAGTTACTTTTGAACTAATCAATTATGTACGAATACTCATTCATGATATCTCGTAACAACGAGTTATAGCAACAAATGATAAAGCCATTAAAATTGTAAATAAAACCTTGATTAAAAAATATAGCTATTTATTATCCATGTATAATGCAAGTACAACAAAATATTGATGTTTTTTAATGAATAGGCATAGTCCCAAAATAAGCATCTGCCTGAGTAATTTTATTTTGAATTGATTTCAATTGCTTTTCATGCATATAGTATGAAAAAGAATTACAGAGTAATAAAACTGCTGTTGGATTCAAAGCCAGTCACACAACCCTTAAGTTTATTACTCTCGAACGCTGTTGTTGTATGATTTTGCATCGAACAAGAGAACCTTTTTGCAATAATAAAACTAAGTTTGGTTAAATTACAAAATACATGGTTGGAAGTGTGAATTATTCAATGTTAGGAAAGCTCTATGTGTATGTAAAACAATTTTTAAGTTTATGTAAAATTCTTAAGAATTTTGATAAATGTACTATGTTCTTTTTTTTGTACGAATTCGAGACTTTAATTTCAAAGCGGAGGTATATTTTGTGGTATTATTGCAGAAATATATTAGATAGGGTATTTAATCTATAATAAATCTCTTCTAGAATTATTATTTTTTATTGTAATGTTTGTATATTGTAAAAAGTATTAACTGTTTATGTTACTATACAAATATCTATAACATGCATATCATAATTCGGATAAAAATATTAGAATAATACAAAGAGGATTTTTTTAACAAAGAATGTTAGCATTAAAACATTCAAAAAGCATGTTATAAAAAATTATTTATTACTGCACATGTTTACAAATTGAAAAACTTAATTCACGACCAGACAAAGACAGATATAGCCTAAGTAGGCTCTCTTGATAGTTCCTATTAGATCTCTAAACACACGCATAATCTCTTGAACAATATATTACACGCAAATATGAAACATAAATTCTTTTAACTGAAGCAAAATGATAATGAATTGATAGCCATTGGTATAAACGTAGAAAGGAGAAAAAGAAAATTATGCCGCTTGTAGAACACAGAAAAGAGAATCCGTTGATAAATCCACAAAAAGTTTCGTTCTCTAACGAGGTACAGAAAAGAAAAAAGCGAAACGATGTTTTCATCGATTAATAATACACTAGACAAGGTATAACAATAAGGCTAATTACATCGTTTCCCTATATCGGCTCGAACCGAAACGAAAAAAAACTATGTCTTCCTTTTCATTACGTCTTGTTGAGTAAAGCGGAAGCGACATCGAACTGCTTTAAGCCATACGTGAAAAAAATAATATGCTTTCACACACAAAAGCTACTTTCTATCTTAACGTATACTTATTCTATTTATAAATACTACATTTTATTTTTTTAACTCCCGTCCTACCTATCTTTACATCCGCAGTTTCGCAATTAATTAAATAATTATTCCGTCATAATCGATGAACAGCCGTTATTTACTCACAAAAAAGCTACTACCACCAGGGCACTAAAAAAATCATCGAAAGAACTAGATACAATTTGAAAGCGCAAGTAACCTGCGACCTAATTTTCCAAGCATATCGAACGTATGTGTACAATTAAAAAATGATCGAAAACCGGAATTCAGAAATAGATTTTATTTTTTCATTATATAGTTGGCGACGTCAAAAGGATTACGCACAGCAACAGAGCTATTCTGACTCTGCGCTTATGCCCATGAGAACAAAAAGCTCTGCGAGTGACCGCCGATAAAAAAAAACGCGAGCTTCACATCTCCAGCTATACCTCAGTGCAATTACGCTTTAAATCACGGCGATATACAACGTATATAAGGTTTGAATAAAAACACTTTGCCAATTAACGATCAAGTGTATATGTACCTATGCTCGTATGAATATATTTACATTTTACAGCGTAAATGCGAAATGAAAGAACGGGTCGGCATGGCACACGCAACTGCAACTGAAAAAAAGATAGGATCTCGGCGGCTAGAAGTGTCGCCTGATCGTTTCGTTTTCCGCAATAAATGCGCACAAGCTCATAAATATTACGACGCGCTTATATATATATACACGCAGGACTTACACAAGCGGCGGAGCAGGTAAATTAAGAAAGCCACGGAATTTCTACCGTCGTCCTCAAAAATCCGGTATAAGCCGCGTGTATACGCAAAAACAACGACCGATGATTCACAATGAGTAAAAAGCGCGCAGTTCCGTTTCGCAAATCAATAAGAACTCACGCGCGTGTAATTGCATCACGCTCGTTAAACACACGCGAATACATCGCGGCTGATTAATGATAAATCGCGTCTCTCTCCTCTCTCCCTCTCACTGACATAACTAGACCGCTCTAGTCGCAAGTATACTTTTTGATAGGCCAACAATTTTTTCTTTTTTTTTTCGTCAACCAATGCACGCGAGAAAAAAAGAGGGGGAGAGAGAGAGAGTGAGTGAGTGAGAGAGAGACCGTTGGAAGGGCGAGAAATTGGCATGAGTGCGGCGAACGCCGAGGCGCGCGACGCCGCCGAGTCAACGTAGCAGAAGTGGGAGTGAGTATAAAGTCGAGAAATAAGCGATGGCGCCGGTTAGTAAGTTCAGTGAGAGTGCCGTAAGCTTCGACCCATCGCGAAAGTCTACGATGAAGGTACAGTGTCTCCGGCGACGGCACGTTTTTTCTATTACTCACCTTGTATACGATTCCTGTTGTACACCCTTATTTTTCTCGCTCTCAATTGGCTCGCGCTTCTGCTATAACGTAAAACGCCTGTATTGTGTCTGTGACAAGTGCACGCGCGCGCGCTCGCGCGCCAAATACAAAGTGACCGCGTGCAGTACGCTATTTTCACGACTTTTTCATTGTCTCTCGTATATATGCAGCCTTTTATTGCCCCGCGCTTCGATTGTGACGATCGTCGACTGATACGGCGCGTTCATTGACGAAAGCGTCCGGCCTATTATTCGCAGCATCCCAGCCGAGACTGATCGATGGCATAACGTAAATTTAGCAAACTTTCCAATCGGGGGGGGGGGGATATTACGTAGAGGAAAAGTTTCCAGTCGAGTTTAATGTGAAAACAAAATATTACACACATGTATGCGCCGCGCGCGACGCCGAGGAAAGTCGACGAAACGTTCTCCTAAAAAGCTTTCTATCGCACGCGAGCCGCCGGTAAATGCGATCGGGCCGCACGGATAGATCGAAATTTGTAAAAAAAAAAAACGAAGAAGAAGCAAAGAGCGTGGAGCGTCACCTTTAGAAATCGCACCCGCGCAGCTTTCTGGAGGAAAAAAATCGCCGAGCTCGTCGCGCGCGGCATAAGTGCGCGAGAAAGCCGACCGGGACGCTGGCTATACGGCTATGAATAAAAAATTATTATCGAAAAACTGTTAACGACGCGTCGAGGAGCACGTACGCATCGACTGCCGTATATATTTATTCTGCGTTATATATATATAGACACATCATACATTTTACATCGGAAAGTGAAGCCGGGCCAGCGGCTTATACCTGCAGCGGCGCACATGTGAAAGTTAGACGCGGTTCGTAACCTTTCATCCGATCTCTTTCTCCTTTTCTCCTTCCATCGGCCTGTGTAAACTATAAAGTCGCGTATACCTGTTTAGGCGCTTATAGATGATCTCTCGCGCACCGGATGTATGTATACATATATAATATACACATTATACACACGTGCGTTACGTTGTAGCCGTATATACAAACGAGTCTCGTACCGCAGAGACGTTCGCTCGAATTTCCGTATTAATCACAGAGCGTATGTACACCGGAGAAAAATCACGCCCTTAATCAACCGTCCTCCTCGTCGTTATCATATCACGCACACATGCGCGCGCGCGACGCGAGTACTCTCTATATATGTGCGTATATATATACACACGGGTATGTGCGCAACTCTCATACAAACTCGAGAGCCATAACGAAGTATAAATTATAAGAGGATAGAGGTAGACAATGCACTCGGAGAGGAGAGGACTCTATGCTCTGATTTTCCCTTTTCTTTTCCCCGCTCCGCGGTGTGTATATGCGCGCGCGCGCGCGCCTGTGTACGTGCGTGTGTGTACACAGAGGCATACAGTAGAGTATATATATACGACGCGCGCGACATGTGAAGCCAAGTGCGTCGACGGAAGCCACGCGCTTCTCTTATAAATACTATATGTATATATAGTATACACACACACACCCACACACACACATATATATATATATATATATACACGTGCGTCTGGCTGATGTGCGCCGGTATATAAGGTCTTCTCTCAAACGATTCTCTCGTTCCCGTAACTTTCACCGGAGAGCCGTTGCTCGCTCCACTTGCTCGCTCCTCGCGAATCGAGCTTTGTGCGGCTTATAGGTGTGTGTAGCGTATCTTTCTTGCTGCATCCTCGTGTGCGCATACACACGAAAACACTTCAAACGACCGTGTCAGATGTCACGTGCACGCGCAGCTGAGTAATTTTCGAGGGGAATCCGTAGCGTGTACTCGGATACCGGGGGGACTGTAGCGCGCACCACAATATATATAATACATATATTATGTATGGTAAGCGCTATAATTGCTCGAATCCCGACGGTATGTACGTATGTGTGCATATGTATAATGCACAGGCAAGCGCGGTGCACAGCTTGGTGGCAAGGAGTCTGCAGCGGGCCCGGTATTATATATGCGCGTGAAAGTGAAAATTTCGTTGCGACCGAGAGATAATCGACGCCGGCAGAGCGAGCAATTTGCCGAATATTATGATTTTTATCAGAGCCTACTGACAATATAGACAATAGCTACTGTCCCGGATTTTCCCTCCCGCGTTTCTTTCTTCGCGCGCGATCCCGCGCATAATGCACATCTATACATACACATCAGCAGCACTCGCTCGACGTATATATCTATATACACTTGTACGTGCACGGCGCGGCGAAGATTCGTAATTTCTCCCGAGAAGTCGCGCGTCGCGCGCGCGCGGGACTTTCTCGACTCGTAGTAGCTTCTTCGACGCGACTCTCATAACTCGTTTTCGTTTTTTTCTTTCCCTCGCGCAGTTACCGGTGCTGCTCGTTGTCGCCTTCTCGGCGACAATGACCGCCGCAGCCCAGCAGCAGCAGCAGCAGCAGCAGCAGCAGAGCGAGCTTTCGCGCGCCGCGGCCGCCCAGCTCCAGAGGCTCGCGCCCTTCCGCAGGTCAACGACCGACAGCCTCGAGCCGGCGACGAGCAGGCCGAAAGGCAAGGACGCCAAGGAAGCGGCGAAGAAGGAGCCGCGCAAGTCCGAGCAGTCGCTCAGGATCCCCATCGACCTCGCCGAGCTCTTCAAGATCTTCAGCGACTCCTTCGGCTCGGAGCTGAGCAGCGCCAACAAGGGCAAGAGGGACAGTCCCGTCCAGCTGACCCCCGCGAGGATGGAGGCACTGGACAAGTACGCGGACAAGATCATGCAGGACGAGCGCGTGCAGTCGTACATGCAGGAGAGGATCAAGAGGGACGGTTACGGGGCTGCCTACGGGCACGGGGGTGGCGGAGGCTCCGGCGCCTTTGTGTCCGGACTGGCTGGACAGCTCGTCGGCAGCGTCGCTGGGCTCTCCTCCTCGGCCTCGAAGGGATCCTCCAGCTTCTCCGGGGGACACAGTCCTGCTCCGGTTTACGGACCACCGGCGCATCATTCGGTTAGTATAGATATGTATGCATATAGGATCATCTTACACACACATAGCTTTTTATGCATAGATTCAAGATCATTATGCATGCCGTTTGAATGAAATGGTATTAGAACTATCTTTCCGTGTGATAATCGCCTCGTCGTAGAGGAAGCGCTTAAAGCGCATGATTAGTTGGATAAGTGGATTCTCGCCGCAAGTAGAATGATTAAACGCCCCTCAAACACGCACTAAAATGAGGTGTTAATCCAATTTTAATATAACTGCGTCTTATCAAAGGAATCTCAAACACGGCAAGTATGCTTGCAGCAACAAAAATTTCTTTCTTATACACAATGCGCAGGTGTATATATGTATATATATGTAGCTTAAGGCGGACCACGCCAACAATGTCCCGGTAATGTTAAAGCTGCATTCGTCGCAGTCTTTTTCTCAATCGAGCATAAAGTATAAAGCTTCCGACGCTGAATGAAAACGCAATACATGTATATAAACGCGCCGTTGTACGCGGGGCGCTCGTTAGAAAAATGTGTGGAGCAGCGATTTTTCGCATGAACCGCAAGGTAAACGAGGGATTGGCTCAATATGCCTGTATAGCGTGTCGACCGGACCGAACGACCTTCTGCACGAGATATAGTATGCGCGCTAGCTCGCTCTAATTGGTCACCTAATATATATATACAGATATACATATATACAGGTATATGTCTTCTCGCGTATACGTACACTCGAACTCGATAAAGCGCCGATGTTTCATAACGTTTCCGACCAGATTCCGAGGTTTAGCGCAAGAGACGACGCTGCGCACACACATCACGCTTCATTCGGATAGAGAGGAATGAGAGAGAGGTGTTTTATCTGGGTCGTTGCCATTTGCTATTAAGGAGGGAAACTCGCATAGCTTGTTTTTCTAATTTTTTTTTCCCCTCTCCAAGCCCTCCCTACCTCGCAGAGTAAATTTGCTACGTTTTTCCGCGCTTGCATCGCGAGTGTCGGCGCAATGCTTTGTTTAATTAATTGGTTTTTGCTCGCGGTTATACAGTTCGTAGAGCGACAGCAGTTGTGGTGAAATTATTCTCGAGTGGAGATGCCGAAACTCTAAATTTTACTGAGTGAAAATCTAATATTTCTTTTTTTTTTCAAGTCGTTTATCAATAAAACTTATGCACTTGAACTTTAAAATTTATTGAACCTCTTGAAGTCTAATACATTTACGTGGGTTGCGGTTCCAAAATCAATCTTGTAAGTGCTCACGAACATGAAGAGTATTTATATTTATATTAGCAGACGAATCTAACTTCGCTTAAATATTCATTTTGATGCTAGCTGTAAACGCATTTCAGATGTTTAACTTTGTCAAATTAAAGATTAACAGTTGTATGCTAATATGAGGGAAATGTTATCTAACTATTTCTTGTAAGTGAAATTATTACATTTATACAACAAATTATTATACAATTATCCTATTTATAAAAATTCAAAATTTTTGTAATTTTGCCAACGCATATGGAGTGTAATACCATTGCTATTTTATTCAAGAAAATTCACTTAAATTAAGCCGGTTCTCTAATTTCTGTCTCTCTTATCTTCGGGCTAGCGCACAAAGGACATTAAGCGCGGGAAATGGGAAATTCAGATAGCGCGACGACGTCGAGCAAAAATTATAACGATTGACTCATACACGGTATGGTTAAAACGCATGAATATATTATAAATTGAAAATCACATTTCCCAATCTACATTTTTATATTATTACCTTCCGCGAGTGAAAACTCATTACATCTCATCTAAAATTCACATGCAATATAATACATGTACTACAATGTATATAATTATATATCGTTGCAGTACGGCAAGGACAGCTTCAGCATTTGGGATTTCAAACGAGCGATCATAAACACGCTTATCCAAGCCGTAAAGGCAATTGGCGGTAGCGTCCTCGCGCTGAAGGGTCAGCTGATAAAGGGCGGAGGCTATCTCGTATCGACGAAGGGGCGGTTAATCAGTAATGCTGGCGACACCATCAGCGGATTAGGAAAGAGCTTGGCCGCCAGCGCTGTCATCCAACCTCCGGCTCAGCATCATCATGGATATGGAGGACACGTGGGATATGCTTACGAGGCACCTGCTCATGTTATAGGTAAGCCTTATCACGATTGTATACATTTCTTTTTTCGTTTTCTTGTGTTATCGATCCAGTTGCAGATGGAAATAAAAATTTTATGCCCGTTTTTATTTGAGAATATGTGCATTGATTGACAAAATTTACGAAAAAAGTGGCAAACGGAACTCTGGAAACAAACATATTTGATTGTGTAACCGAATTTGCTTGAATGTCAAAATATTATTGAGTTGTTGTTACACTAAATATACATTAGATCGAGATGCGAAACCAAATTAATTGGTAAACTAATTAGTGCATGGACGCTAAATTTCAAGCAGACACTTGAAAATCTATAGTTTCCAAATCGATATACGTATATAGATTGTGTCAATATTTAATTTGGATTATTGGAAGTATTGAATATAGTGGTACGAAAAACTGAAAACTGAGTGGCAGTAGTTAAGCTGGCTGCCATTAGCAAAATATTTCGTGTCACCTTTCTTTTTGCCGAATACATGAATAAAAATCTCGTTGCTTACAAAGTTTACGCGGTGAAAAAGTTCTGATGCTCGCGATATAGCAAGTTTAATCCTATTCAGAAGAGAGAGTATGAAAGTCATAAGTAGATTTAGCATCGTTGATTTTCATCCATTTATTATTCTTCGACACAAACTTTTTGATACATGCTTTTATCATTCGTTGCTGAATTACACTTTGCCCGTGTGCAATTTATGCAAAGTAGCTATACTTTGTCGCAATAGTGGTGTTATTGGATAAGTATTTATATGATACACATTTGCGCAAAAAAATTATTATCAAACTAGTTTCGATAGAAAGGCAATTTCAGCCACGCACCTCATGTGCTCATATGCCACTCATAAACATAAAAATTAAAGTAAAGCATTTTGACCTGATTTCATCATTTTAGATTTTTCGCTTCGATCTTATATTGGCTATAGTTGATTTCCCACACTTGCTCATTAGACGAAAGGCAGAGAAATTGCGCAATATGCAATATTTACCGTCACTTTGCGCAAGTTGTACATATTCACCCGTATATGTTATATTGACGTCGTGTAGGCTAATGTAAATACATATTGAATCGACGCAAAGTTCAGATACAATGTTTAATTTACATTAATTAAAGCTATGTTTTTAGTTTCATACAGTATTACTAAGTTTCGGTTTTTTTAGTAGGACACGATAGTGTTTACGATGGACCACCTCCGGCAACAAACGCCTACCACTCTACGTATGGTTCTGCCTCCCAAGGTAATACTACGTTTTCTTTTGCCATTTTTTGTGTGTGTGATAAATGCAATAATATGAATATTAACCATATCTAGTGCAATCCTGATTACCACAGCAAAAACCATCCGTCCCGCCCTTCCTTTATTTCCGCAAAATAAAAATAAATATATTAATAAAGTAAATAAAGCAGTAGACATACGCCTTAAAATTAACATTTTTGACGAAGAGAGTATAAAAATATGCATAAGGCCTCGCTTGTATGCGCAATTGTCATCAGTCATCAACTGAATGATCATCCACTTGAACGCGAAATGATTTTCGAAAAAATAAACAAATTAACAGTTAGGGCTTTTCGCACGCGTGACGCACTAAAACAAAAAAAAAGAAAAATTAAAGCTCGACTAACTCTAAAGCGCAGTAGACCAACTGACAGACGTTACGTTTACAGACGAAAGTATTCAACCTGGCCTCTTGATCGGCAAGCCCCACGAAGAATATCACACGGAGCAACTGCAACCGGATCACTATGAGGTCGAGCTCGAACACGCGAAACCTCATCTGCAGGAGCCAGTGCATGTCGAAGAGGCCGAGGCCCCGAAGCCGAGCTACAATATCAAGGACGTTCTCGGCAACATTGCCGGAACGTCCAACTTCTACCAAGCCGGCAATGTGAAAGCCCCCGAAATACACTCGGCCGAGCCTCATCCGTCCGTCCCGGGCAACGCGCTACAATTGCAAGACCACAATCAGCAAGACAATTACGTTCTTTATCCACCTCTCGGTAACGGTCCGGCCGACGACGGTAAAACTGCGCAACTGCCGCCCAGCTACGGGCTGCCGGCGGTTGACTTCAGGAATCCCAACGATTATCCCGAGTACACCTCGGTGAAGAGCGGCTACGGCCCACCACCCACTAAGTACGGAGTACCCGCCGGCCATCCCTACGGCTACGCGGCGCTGAGAGCGCCGATTCCCGGCCACGGCTCGCCCGACATTCACATCGAGATATCCGACCAGGACATCACGGGCTTCGAGACCGGCGGCTACTCCCACCAGCACCGAAATCCCCATCTGCCGGGTCTCCACCTGGTGGCCATGCAGGGACCCCTGAAAATCCCCATCCTCGGGGCTCCCAACGGGCCGGAGTACTACAAAAGCGCGGGACCCTACGCCCACACGAACTCGATCCCGTCGATCGGCAAGCAGCATCACACGCGATACGGGCCGGACGTCGAAGTGCAAAAATCACTCGAGTACGAGCTGCGAAAGCGTCGGGCCGACAGCCTCAAGACCCACAAGTTGTAGACGTCGGTTCTCTCTCTCGTTCTCTCTTCTTTTTTTCCCGTTTCGACGCGCGAGGCAACGATTGTTCTTTCTCGATGCAAAAATAAAAAAATAACCCTCGCGGGACAGCGTTCTCCGCGACTGACGCGCAATTTTCTATGCCTACACAATATAAATATACGTTGAGTAAACGTCATGTAAAATACTTCGTACGCACAGGATACGCCTTTTTTTCGAGCGAAAAAAGGAGCGACAAGATAGAGGGGAGGATCCCTCAAGTTTTTGTTTGTTATATGTATAGTTGCAATGCGATGTCTCGACGATCATGGTTTTTCTTTTCATGAATGATGCCCGAAACTGATGAGAATACGTCATTTTTTCCAGTGGTATACGCGTACGCTTACTATCCACAATATGGCTATCGACGAACTTGGCCACAGGGTTGAAGGGGCGCAAAACAGACGGTCGAAATAAAGGATCTCCATCACAAGTTCCAGTTCCACAACACGCCATGATTTATAGTTGTCGAGAGCACCTTGTATCTCTATCGCTCACCCGTGGAATCAGCGATCTTTAATTTATTTTGTAAATATAAGAATCGTAGTTGTTGTAATAATAGCTATGCTTGCGCTGCGCAACGGCGTGCGTCTGCGGGCTCTCTCCCGGGCACACGCATTTTTATGTAAATTTTTGAGAAAAATTTCCCGAAGGCGCGCAGATGCACGACATGTTTATAACAGTGAGAAATATATATGCATATATACATGTATACCTTGATTGTTGACCTAGCACGTAATAGTTAGCGGTTCTTTTATAGATTGAAGGTATAAATGACGCCGTATAAAGGAAAGTGTGTGTACACACGCGGTATACCTTAATAGTATTTTCCCTTTATACAGTTACCTCCGTAATAAGAAAAATCCAAGTGTTTTTGTACTTATTTTTGTTACATTCAAATATACATATTTTTTAATTTATATACACATTGCCGTTCGATTCTGTACACGTTGAACAAATAAATGTAGTTTGAGTGATTCACGAATTCCCCGGCCTCGGTATGATGCGAGCTACAGAATTTCCATCAGTACGCGCGCACAAACGTTACGCTCTAAAATCAGAAGCACTGACGAAAATAGCTGAAAATAAAATTACCATACACGAATGCGAGAACTTGACGAGGTGAACAGTTAACTTCCAGCTCGAGACGCGAGACAGTGTGAAAAAACCGTTACACACCTTCGAGAAGCCAGAAAAGCAATCGATGCGCGCGCGGAGAGCGAGGCCGACGAAAAATAGCGCGCCAGCTATATTTCCCCGGAAAATCGTAAAAATTTCGTCCAACATTTATATTGTAGCGCGAGGCCAATAAACTCGAAGAACCGACGACCTCTTCTTTCCCGCGGCGCACTTGAATTCGGTACAGCGGCGCTAAGGTACGGGTATTATATACACAGCCGTACGTATACAGACATCTCTAGTCCAGCTCAAAAGCGAGAGAAGGAGCAGCGCCGTGGTGCAGTGCAGACGGTCCGCAATAAGGAAAGCCCGAGCGACATGCGCTCAAAAGCTGAATCATTATACGCGCGCGGCTTGGGGAGCGCGTATAATACAACAGCTCGGCGCGCAGTCGAGAAGCCGAGAGAAATCATGTACAATGCACAACGAAGTAAGCCCGTAGCCGGCGGACGAAAGCGGCGTATCTAGCGTTAAATTCGATTTAAAAAAAAATGCACGAGTACACAAACGAGCAGACGAGACTTATGGTACGTGTATACGAGTCGCAGCTGATTCGCGCTAACGAGTTATCAAGAAGGGAAAGCAAAGGAGACGATCGCCCGGGCAGTGCGAGAGAGCTGCGCCGAGGGAAGAAGCGCAGGAAAAAGGAAGGCATCGGCGGCCGCGGTAAAAAATAATAAAATTAAATGACGCGGCGCTTATACACTGCACATAGACGAGGCGCGGAGGCATCAGCGCGGCCGACGCGACTCGACGCGGATGTTATATTACAGCGCAAAGGATACGCATAGCGCGCGAATTAAGCGCGAGGAGAGAAAGAGTTTTGCGCGCGCGCGCGGAGAGTCGGTCAACCGGACCTGCATCGGACATCGGCTTCGTATCGCGCGCCGCACCGCGTACATATAATATACGCCGCGCGGCGGCGTTTGCACGCACGCATACACGCGAGAGAGTAAGATACTGCAAGCGCGTTTGGCCGTATAGAAGAGCAGCGCAGCTGTGCGGCTCACGCGCGCTCTCTCACGAGGACGACTATACGCGTATATATATACACGCGAGTAACGTCCATTTGGACGTGTGCTAGGCACGTACAGCCGCGAGAGAGAGAGAGAGAGAGAGAGAAGTGCTCTCTCGACGCGAGAGTTAGAGGAGTCGAGAGAGTGAACGCCGCATAGGCGCTGTATATACATATATACACACTTGTAAGCATAGTGGGGAAGGAGCGCGTGTGCCGCCGCGGTCGAATCGCGGGAAGGAGAGGAAGACGCTCGCGCGCGCCGGTCGTCCGTCGGCACCTTCTCTCGAAAGTATAAATGAAGGACAATGACCTAATTGTCTGCAGAATAGCCAAGTGCTTCCGAGCCGACTAATCCGACCCGAGGAGCGGATTCATCGTCGCCTCGAGACCGCCGCACAATTATAAATATATATATACCGCCGCCGCTCGACCGGGGAAGACCGTCTCTCTTATCTCCTGCCGATTTTTCAACCGACATGAAGGTCAGTGTCATCCGCCCTATCGTCGTCCATGTATCTCGCTCTCGTCGTTCGCAGTTCGCATTACGCGTAACGTATACTACAATACAATTGGGATTTTCGAATTCGAGTGTCGCGCGCTCCGGCGTAAACGCGCGATAATTGTGCGTGGGCGCGTTTGTGGCGTGCGTATGGGTAATATTCGGTCGAGGAAGTAGAAATGAGAAACAACAGATGAATAAGTAAAATCATCTATAAGGCACCCCCTCGGAAAAGTTCTCGAGCCATCTGCGGACTCGGTATAATTTTTCACGCCTGTCAAAAACTCTTTCGTCGACATCGGATGAGGAGGGGGGGGGGGGCTGGGGGTAGAAAATATATGGCGTTGTGCAGCATCACCGCATATTGGCGCGCGCGTCATATATCGTGAAGTTGAAGGAGTAGCAGTCGAGTATCCTGCCGAAGGGTCGAACTTGTGTACAAAACCTACACACGCACACGCGGCGCTTTCTATATATATATATATATATATATATATATATACACACACGTATTTTATGTACCGTGTAGAGAGCCAGAGGCGGAACTATACACTGGCGCTTTTTTTTCTCCCCCAATGACTTATCTCTCCACGCTTTTCCCGATCGTGGATATATTTGTACCGGCCCAATGTGGCACAGCGTCCCACTTCCACGCTTGTAGAGAGGCTCTCACTCGCACACACACAAGGCTGCTACGCGACTTGTTTATCAACACCGATAGAGCGCGTTTCGCCGAGTGCTCAGATATGCAGTACCGTTTAATCTCCATTTAATCGTGGACTTCCCCTATATGCATTCGGTTTTTTTTTCCCCCTATTCTCTGTTTACCGCGTCGAAGAGTCGCGCATGTATACCCATACCGCGTATATAGGTGCGGGCGATCTTTGCCTTGCCCTGCAAAACGCATTCGCACAGGAGATTTCGAGGACGATTGATTTTGCAGAAAACGAGCTGGATCTGCTGGCTGTTGGCTTTGTCGATGGTGTGCCTGGAGGCGGAGGCGCAGTACAAGTTTAGGAGGCCGCCACCGCCGCCACCGCTGCCGCCGCCTCAAATTTTCAAAAAGTCATGGGGACCCGGTCCGAGAATACCCCCTATGGGAAACTCCATTCACATCGGGCCGAACTTTCCTCATAAAAGGCCGCCGCTGTACAAGCCGCCTAATTACAGGTAAGCTCTGGCCATTAGCTGCTTTAATTATTACTTGTAAACTTTCCCGTGTACACACTCACTTATAGTCGCGTATGTATAGCCTCTGTAATTAAAATGAGTGCGCGATGTGCTCGTTATTGTATGGGATTTTTTAGGTACGTGAATGGTCTATGGTATATATGGCAATAAAGAGGAAAAGTGTCGCTTGTATTCTTCAAACAGTTAAAGTAACGGTTATTGCATCTGTAACGACCCAGAAAACAAATTGCGGGTTCCGAGATGGAAATCAATTTAAAAAAGATGTAAAAGCTCAATAAATCTATTTAATGTGTGAAAACACGCATAGCTATATAAATATGCAGAGAAATGCTGTGAATGAGACTTGCTTTAGGTGTATAAGCATATTGTGTACTTGTTAAATTACTGAGATACTTTAAAAAATTTTGTAACAAAAATACAAAAAAATATAAGAAAATACATATCTGCAAGCGTAATCAAATGTATATAAACGTATAAATACATGTTTAATTCACGGCATTTTTTCCATCAAGCCTACTATTTGATGCGCCCTTTGCTCAAGAAAACTGCGGGGGAGCCTCCAGTAAGCTCGATCGTTCATAAATAATAATTTCTAGATGATTGAGTTTACGGTAGCTCCCCTGTTCGCTTTCCCGCGCAAAGGGCGAATCAAATCGTAACTTACTATTTCTGCTGACTCGCATAGATACAACTATCATTATATAAACTATGCGAGCACGTGGACTTTTAACAGCACGCGCATTATTTGACCATTATTTTGCTGTATTCAATGTACATAAATAGACTACACCATAGTAATGAGAAATAAAGTGTTACATATCCGGCATCGTATCATTGTTCATTTATGTATTTGTGGTTTCGTTGAAGAAAAAGCTTTTTTTTTGTATTTTCGTAAACAAGCAATTTTATTAATTACGTGAATAATAGAAAAAATCACAGTGCTAAACCTTAAAACAGTTTCTTGCTCTTATTCGCGTGCAAACGGGAAAAAAAAACGAAAACTATAATTGCACATAATACTCACTCTCTGCTCCGACTTTAAAACTAAACCGCTTTAAGGTTTGATATTTCATGAAATTGTACACATCCAAGCTATTATGTATGCAAGAGCACGTCTGTAGTCAGTATAATCTTATTTCAAGTGCATCCCATTTCTCGACATGTGTCACACCGCCAGACGCACATCTGACGGTACAACGATCTTTTCATCGTACACGAGCCAAGTACGTGCTTGCCAAGAATGTCGTTGGCAGTCTGATAACACTTGTAAAAAAAACCCCTACAGCTAACAGATACACTTTCTACCGTAATCGTATTCACTGCGTGCCATCTTACACTATTAATGAATACTTATTAGACGGTTGGAACAGCTCATAGAAAACGTTGCTAATTCTGCGTCTAAAAAAATTGTGTCCGATTCGAAAGAGCTAATTTGGTCTCGACAACTTGTGACCAGATTTTCGTTCGAAAAAGAAGATATTCTAATTCAGCGACTCGCGTCCCAAATGCGACTAGGCAAAACAAGTGGAATGTGAAAATCTTTTTATAGCAAAGTGTGACCTAAATTCGTTTTTAAGTCACGCATATCCGTAACCCAAGCAGTCGATTATCTCACCACGAATAACTTCACGGTACAGTAATCGAACTGCTAATATCACGGATATGCGTGACTCGGATTAGGCTGTGTAATCAAATTCTGTACTATACGAGTGCGACTTAACTGGACCATCGCACGGTGCGATTATAGCACCCTGTCGCTGTGCTCGGGGCGCTATCTTACACACCGTGAAATAAGGAGCCATCGAGTCACGTGATCGTAGTACAGTAATTTACGAATATAAGTCCCTCGCCCATCCTATGCTTATAGAAACATGAATTTTCGGGATGATCAAATTATTGTAAAAGGTTCTCGCTCAGTGGTTTTTGAGATCGCTGATGACGAATTTACTATTGAATTTGTCATCCACGATGGCGGATCAAAAATGACAGATATTAAAATTTTAATACATCAATTTACCATTTTTAATTGAACATTTGACGATGAATTCTACAAATAATGTTTTTTATTGTACATTAATAGAATAGAACCACATACTCCAGTAGTTACAAAATAATGAAATTGACAATATTGGTAGATAAGGGTTTAATGAAAAATCGTCCTATTCGCCGCGAATTTAAGAATTTAAGAAAATTAAGTGCGAGAGAATAATAGAACCTCAATTTCCGTAATGAAATATTACAAATTTGCCGAAAGTCACGGAAATTATAAAGTATGAATATTCAGAGTAAAGATTATGAAGTCCTCCGCTCGGGACTTGCAAATTACCTCTGGCTGCGTCATTTATTTAAATAATTCAACGGGGGAATTTGAATGACACAGGTTCCGTCGTCCGCCGAGTCCGCCGCCGCCGCCGCCGCCGCCATCCTCGATGTTCCTCTCGAATTCCTACAAGAGTCCAGGCCTAACTTCGAACCATGCAATCATGAGCAATTTCGGCTCGGCGCCGGGTGTCCTACCGGCGCCGGCTCATCGCGCGCCACCTCCGCCGCCGCCCCCCAAGGAGATCCAGTCGATCGGCAAACTTCCGCAGCACTTTAACCCCGACTATAATCGGGCGGAAGTAGTGGCCGCGGTTCTGCAGACTCACCGGGCAACGCTCGACGACGACAAGGGGCCGATACATACGATACCCGCACCGAACTTGGCCCCCACCAGCAGCAAGTCCTACCAGCATCAGCAACAGGCCATCAAAACCGAAGAAGCTCCGAGGAGACCCTACTCCGTCACACAAGTCGATTACGGGACGGTCTTCAATGGCCAAGGTTTGTTAAAGCCACGTATACTTTTCGCAAGTTGTACAGGGATATTCGCGTGGAGGGGAGGGAAAGAGGTTTATTCTAGCCATAAGAGTATAGATATATATCTAGTGGTACTTACGGAGACTCTCGCGTGAGTTTGCGTATAGATAATACGGGTGTGCTGAGTCAACGAATCGTGCCGTCGCCCCATCAGCTTTCGACCATCATTCCCCACATGTACGAGGTGACCGAATCGAACGAAGTCAATTCCGTCCCGCCTACGAGCTACTTCTCCACTGACTTTGACACCGCACACTTTTCCACCTCGATCGTTCACGATCAACCGCAGCAGCAGCAGCAGCAGCATCAACAACAGGTCAGTTTTCTCCTCGCCTCGCGCGATCTATATTCCCAATTTCGCTTACGAGGACTTTGCGAAAAATAGCGTACTCTGCACTCGTCGGCAGGTCAATGAGGTCTATCTGAACCACCCCTCGAACTCGGGTATCTCGCGATCGACGCAACAGCACGAGACCAGCCCGTCGATGCAGGCCAACCTCCACAGCTCGATGCACGTCGGGGGTGGCTCTTCTGCCGGACAAGCGTCGCTACAGGCGCAAGGCGCCGGCGATCTGCACGTCGGGCAACCCGTCGCCGCTGGACCGCCGACCATGTCCGCTGCCAAGCTCTACGAAGTGCTCAACACCTTTCCCGCTCAGCTGACTGATCAATACTCGCTGAATCAACAGCCGCAGATACAGCAGCATTTGCTGCAGCAGCAATTGTCGCAGATGATGCAGGACGACCAGAGCACTTCCGGCACCAGGGTGAGTTCGAGTCATACAGTGACGCGGAAAAGTCATACTCGCACTGTTTTAGCTGTTATTATTATTTTATTATTATGTTTACATTTTTTTTATGCTACCAGTATAATGAAAACCAAATACATAACAATAATCTTGTTTTGTGAGTATTTTCACAATTTTTGTTCATTCAGATGTTAAAATTCCGAAAGTTCTATAATTTTTTTAAACGCTGCATGTAATTCAGCTAATGCGAGTTTGTGTGAGCAAACTGACACACTTATATTAACTGACTATAGGCTACCTTTTCTCAGCCTACGCTGCATTCCTTCAACTACGACGAGCAGAGCAACAAACAGCAGAAGCAGCAACAACATAACATTTACATCGATCAGAACTACGCTTCCGGTAGAGTAACCGCAGACTACAGTTTGGCGCCGGAAGCCTCAGAGATCAGCCCGGAGGTCAATGTAGCTGACACGAACGAGCAACAGGATAACAACATCGAGTTTGAAAGTTCCGTGGGTTTCGTTAAGCCGACCACGTATTTTACCAAGGTACGAACTTATAATGGATCCGCCTTACAGTACAAGTAATCGGTGCAGTCGTTAATTACGCAATTTTCCAGGGCGGAGGTGAGCAGAGCGTCTCGTCGCAGTTCTACACGACGCTCCCAAACCGCGAGGCCGCTGAGAAACTAGCTGCTCTCGCGGCAGCGGGTAACGTGAACAGTCAGCTTATCAGTCAACTTCGGGCTAAGCAGCAGCAACAGCAGCAACCGAAGGAGAGCCAGCATTTGCAAGCGCAGTCCGATCAGCCGTTGCCTGCGAACCACAAGGACGAGCAAGGCGAGCAGAGTAGCGCGGAAAAATTCAATGAGCGTCAACGGCAAAAATCCTTTTACGCCAGACAGAAGATAAGAGAAGAGCATCAGACGAGATGGCAAGAGGTGAGATTCGACGGAAAATTCATCCCTTAACGATATGATCTGGTTAACGGGGAACTTTTTTTTCTCCACCATTGCACGTTTCCCCCTCAGAAAGTTTCATTCGATTATGCGAATATTACAGATGGCACTTCAATGCTTTAATGACCCCCCCGAAGAAAATTTTAAACTTTGAAAGCTGTTGTTTATAAGTAATAACAATAATATTGCAAACCTACTTGATGTAAACAAAGTTTATCGTTCGTGATTGTTCTAGGAACAAGACAAATTCAAGCAGCAGAGTCAAGACGGTAAGCCCTTGAGAATATTCGTTCCGGAAAATGGTTCCGAGTTGGAGAAAGAGATTTCTACGGATGATTATGACTACGAGAGCGACGAGGCAGATATGCCGCGAGAAAATGAGCCTTCGTCAGAAGACACGAATTTCGGATCTCGCATCGTTTCGAAAAATTAAACCGTGAGAAACTGGCGATTTTATGTACAATTAGATAGATATTTTTTTAAAATGAATTTTCTTATTTTTTCCCTTTATGTGGGAAGTAATATATACTTATCATGCGTAATTTATCGTAGGGAACCTTTCATATATAAATACAGAAGAACCAAATTTTACATTTCTTTCTCATTTTGTTATAGATGTGCTTAATTCTTAAAATTAGGAATTATGGCAATTAATTTGGCACACTTCTACTATTGTAAGCGTAGAAAATTCGACTGACTAAAATTTGGATGGTACCTTCTTTAAGCGTGAATTCTTTAAGTGAGAAAAATAACACTGCGATCAAGAATCACTGCGCGTATGTGAATGAATTGTCAAATATGTCATGAGCATAATGATACTTTTATAATTTATTTATTTATTAATTATTTAATGGGTAGTTAAATTTTGTATAAATATAGCAATGCTCTTTCGCATTATTGGCATTTTGATCAAAGTAAATATTCTGCAAGAAAAATGATCAATGCACAATCATATACATCTTCCTATATATATAACTATATATTTATATGATATATAATAAACTTTTATTATAAACTGCCATTATATCGTTGTATACGGCTGTGTATCATTCCTATATAATCATATTTAACTGCACAAATGAACGTATATGATCATACATAGCCAAAAAAATTTTTTTTGTTGGATGTTACTTAAATATCTTTAGGCAAAATTTATAAGTACTCTTTAAAAAAAGTGATGGCCCTTGTTTTTATAAAAGTTTAATGGATTATTTATATGCAATCAAAAGTTTTTAATTAGGTTATTTAAACTTGAGTGTTATGAACCGAAATTGTACTTATTTATTAAGAAAATAAAACATTAATATTTAAATTTATATTGATTTCATTAAGAAAACGATTTTAGTTAAAAATTATGATACTAAAATCAAATTATAATATATTAAGTTTGCTTTTTGTAAAATATAATTTTATATTGCAGTGCTAGTGCTACAAGAATTATACGAATCGAGTGAAAAAGAGGGTGCTTGCTGACATAAGCAAATATAAAAGTATTACTCCTTGAATAATTAAATATCATTGATTGATGTAAAAGTCATGATTCTATTTTTGGCTTATAATATAAATTTGCGACTATCAACCAACAACAATAAGTAAAAAATGATATTGCTGTAAAAAACTGCATAAACGATAAAGTTACATTTTTTTATGACTGTTCCGTAATTAAGTGTTAAAATATTCATTGAAATGATAAATTATTATTTTTAAAGTTTTATTTCATTGGATATAACGTAAAATTTTTTTATTTACATAAAAAAGCGACTTATTGTTATTTACTAAGAACGATCCATAAACCAGGGACTGCCATCATTGGTGAATCGTTTTGTTAGTATGTCACAGCCAGTTTCGGTAACCAGTAACGTATGTTCAAACTGTGCGGACCACATACCATCGGCAGTTACTGCAGTCCAATTATCTGGCCACATTACATCGCGCCAGGTCCCTTGAGAAATCATCGGTTCAATCGTGAAAACATGTCCAGCTTTCATAACTCCAACAGCTTTATTTTCTAAAAAATATGGATTGACTCAATGGTAAACAGAGTTAAAATTATTATGTAAAAATTCGATTTCCAATCACTTACTGGCATAATGTGGAATATTAGGAGCAGTATGAAATAGACGGTGAATCCCATGTCCACAATAACTTCTTACAACACTAAAACCATGTGCTTGGGCATGTTTTTGTATTATATTTCCGATTTCCCTGTACTTCTCTCCAGGACGAACGATTTCAATAGCTTTTTGAAGGCACTCATGAGTTACCTCCACAAGTTTTCTTACCTCTGGCTTGACTTTCCCAACAAGGAATGTCTCATTTAAATCTCCATGAAAACCATTATGGTACACCGTTATGTCAACTGTAATGAAAAAGTTTGATTGAAACATAAAAATGTGAAATATTTTCACAACGATCGTACGTACCATTACAAATATCACCGTCTTCTAGAGGTCTCTTATCTGGTATTCCATGGCAAATCACTTCATTGACGGAAGTACAACAGCTAGCTGGAAATTGGTAATAATTCAATGGGGATGGGTAGCAGTCTCTTTCAATGCATGCCTCGTGCACAATCCTGTCTATCTCTGCAGTTGTTACACCAACATCACATACTTTTGCTGCCTCATCCAAAACTTCTCGTCCAAGCTGCTCAAAATAAAAATTTATATTTTATTGAATATTGATTAAAAATCTCAATTTTAAATTATCAAAATTTTATAGGAAAAATTAGCACCTTGCAAGCCACTCGCATTCCTTCGATCTCTTCATCATCCAAAGTTTTGATTTGTGCAGAACCTCGGACAGCTTGTTCACTAAGAGGAATGCCTGTTGGGTGTGTAGCATAATCAGGTCTTCCAATGGACTCAGGCACCGTGCGAATAAGCTCTCTAGGTGCTGGACGCAATTTTCCAGTGAACTGATGGTAAGGCCAAGGATTATATTCTTCCGACTGATTTTTGTTATTTCCCTCTGCAATAGAATCATCATCCCCAATTATTAAAGTCCACTCTGAACGGCAAGTTAAAAATACATACAAACTAGAAAATTCTATTTTTACTAACTCGCTATCTGATGCAGTAACTTGTGTGATTTCCAGCTACTCTTGAAGCAATCCTGCAACAATTAACGGGGTAATCATGAGTATCAATTAGTCAAAGACACATCAAAAAAAGGTTACAAAAGGGTCAGAGGTTATAGGTTATGACCTAGACTTCTTACCTGGGTGCAGAAAAATGAGCCCTTGATTCCGATTTTCAGGCAAGTCGGACACTGCAGACTGGCCGGGGCTTTGCAGCCCGGTGTCTCGCAAGAACCCTGTGTCTGTGGCATCGCTGAAAAACAATCCGAACTCTACGCTGAAAAATTGAATCAAACCCGAGCAAAAAATGCGAGACTGGAGCAGAGTTGCAGGACAGTGTGTGTTTAGCCCGTTCGCCGCAAGCTCCGGAACAGTGCGTGCTGCTGCTGCTGCTGCTGCTATCCCGTCCCGAGTCTGGAACGCGCGAGTGACTTTATCGATGGAATACGCGGTGAAATTGCGTAAGACGCCGGGTGGGTAATATTTGTCGCGGACGTTCACCAGATGGAACTGCAGTTACCGGAATTCTTTTGACCGACAAGGCCGAATCCGGTGGATCTTTGAAATTCCCAGAAATCATACCATTTATCCATTCGCAATGACGAAAACTATGTAGAAGGTGAACTGAAACAAAGTAACAATAAAGTCCGAGTATATCTAACGCAACGTCGTTACGAAAGTGTTAATAGATCGAGTCTCTTACAAAGAGCGCGTATCCTCGCAGCGTATCGCCAGCTATATAGACAGCAAACAAGCCGGATCTCCGATCATCGCCGTCGTCGGTTACAGCGTGCGTCGTTATACAGCCTCTTCCGAGAACGGCATTTCTCGCGCGCGTTTCTCATAAACTTTTTGTGCACTGCGCTGAGAGCAAATGCGGATCGCGCGCTTCTCTCTTTTTCCCTCATCGCCGCTTATAGAGCGTGTATACACACTCGTCAAGGAAGAGCCTCTTCTCTCGCATGCTGCACGTCGCGCATAGCGTTTAGCCTTGTTTCTCGTGTTGCATGCGTTGCTGTGTTGCGTGATGTGTATATAGGTATACGCGCACGTATACGTATTATACATGTACATGTGTGCGCGCTGCTCAACGAGCGCGCGATAATTCGCTCCGCATTGGACGAGCCGCCGCGTGTGTATGCGTATATATATATATATACACGCGGTATACGCACGGCGCAAAAAAGAGAGCGCTAAATTTACAGTACGCGGAATCGGGTCTTTTTAACGCAGTCTGTTTCGTATAATATGAAACCTTGCCTCCGATGCCTGCAGCCAGCAGCTCTCCCTCTCGCGCGCGCGCGTCGATCTGATAATAAAGCGCGAGAAAGTGCGCGCAACGTCCTTAACGCGCTCGGAAGAGCATAAACGCGCGCCCGGAGAGTAAGTAAGTATATCGCGAGTGCACACTGTGTGTACGTATACTCGCTCTATTGTTGAATTCGCGAGGAAAGTCCAAGGAGAAATAAGCCGCAAAGCGCGCGTACAGCGAGATGTAGTGCGCGCGCGCGCGCGAAAAATACTTGCGATATGTGCGTGTACAGCTTGAAAAGTGGAGCTCCGGCTGCTATTAAACGGCCTGGTGTGCATCACGAGCGGATATGCGCTTAGCGGGAGAGCATATTATAGAGAGTACACTGTACACACAGAAATCATTATGATAATATGTGTGGTGCAGCGCTTCGCGTATACGGAGAGATGCGCGACGAGTTAATTAATGAAGTAGGCGCCGTTGCCGCGTGTCATCGTCCACCGAGTCGTCGGGACGAGAGCCGCGTGAAAAACAATGAGCTCTCCGCGACTCGATTGACGCACGATACGCCGCGGGATTCGACGCGGGATCGCGAGGCACGAGTTTATGAGAACGAAGAATCGATTGATATATAGAAAAAAGCATCGAATTGAAAGTGTCGTATACCAGTGCGTGCGAGTGTGAATATATAGCTCTCGAAGCAGGGGAGGCCGGCGTACCTTCCCCGCCAGAATCTCTCTCTCTCTCTCTTTTGCTCTCTTTCTCTCTTTCTCTCTTGTGCTGTCGCCCCCACCCTTTGTGTATCAGCAGCTGAGCCGAGAGCAGTAGCAGTATACATATATAGCAGCATAACGAGAGTAGAGTGAAGAGGGAGAGGGCGGGGGAGGGATGCCAAAGAGGGAAAAGAGAGGGGGAGGCGGTGCTGCTGGTGGAGAGCGGCCGAGGTGCCGAGTGATCTCGTAGTCTTGTGCGAGATCGGTTGCCGTCGCGTCCGATTCGCATCTCTCCCGCTCCGTCCGCGCACACTGCACGCAGCGCGCGTAAGTATACACGAGCTTTTCGCCTGCGGCGTGTAATAACGCATGCACTTGGTACATACACTGGACGATGCCTCCGCCGATCTGAAGAGGGTTAACGGCCTCGTACGTACGTATAGATACATATATATACACGCGGGCGCTCGCGCGCGCAGAGAAGAGATATCTATAGATAAGAGGAGTGCGGCGTCGGATGTGCCTGATGCACAGGCGCGTGCTGCGTCTGTGTGAGCGCTCGCATTGACATACAGTCCGCGTGTAGCATGCCGATCGAGAAGATCGAGCGCAGCGGCAACGGACCTCTCACCCCATCAGGCGTAATCTTGCGAGAATCCAAGTACAACCGATCGCACCGCTGATGATTCAGCTCGACCTCGCCCGCGACCAGCAAGATGATCAGCACGTCCTCGATCCTCGGCGTTCTCGTCCTCATGCTGCTGCTCGGCCTCCCAGTTGACTGTCGTCGACTGCAGAAGACTCACAGCGGCGATGGCAATAGCCGGATCACGGGTGGCGCGGAGGCGCGACGGGAGAAATTCAGCGTAGACCAACTGCTCAGCACCAAGTTCCCGAATCTCATCAGCAGCGACTTGGATCTCGACGTCTGCAAAGCCGGTGAGTCGCTTATACTTTTCACGCTATATACGTATACATGGCTCCGTCAATACTCGTGCCTACCACGCTCCCAACAATGAGAGCTTCACAAGCTCGGCAGCTTATCTGCTTCTGTTTAATCCCGCGGTTCCGCTTCCACTCACGAACTGGTAACGTAGAGCTCTCTCCCTCTCTCTCTCTCTCCTGTCTCTCTTTCACTTCTTCTTCGTTCCCACTGTTAGAGCGATATGCATGCGTATATAGGCATACGCCGTGCAGGCCCTTTTTACATAAGTATTATACGGCTCAGCTGGTAGGAACGAGCGCGCGCGAGGTTTGCTACTGCTGCCCTCAAAACTCTCTAGGGCTTTTGTATTTCGCGTCGGACTCGAAAGCAACGTAGTGCTCCGCTGCTCCGGTTTGTTGGGGTACAATATGACGAGCCACGTGCGCTGCTCCGCATACTTAATTAGTATCTCAAAAGTTTCTTTTTGGAGACGTATGCGTGTAACATGGAGATGCACTGCTCGCGGTTACGGTAGCGTGACGTTCTCATTTGCGGTTAGAAAAGAGCTGGAAACCACGTCATTTTTTGTTTTTCTAAAGCTTTCCGTAGCAAGAATGCGGGTCTGCGAAATTGTTGGCATTATTGTCCTCAAAAATAATAACCTGAAGTGACGGCAATAGTCCTTTTCTCTCGAATTAGAAAACTACTCAAATCGATGAGCTTATGAGAGAGAGAGAGAGAGAGAGAGAGATATCTTGGCTCATTTTCGAAGCAGCAGAGCATAATGTTAAATATTGCTCTAGTCCGAGGGACGTACAGTCTGTAAACGTTTCTAAAAATATACCGAATGACAGCGAAACGATACGAGGAATGATTAGTGTATACTGCAACACTAAAGCTCAATCGGATGTTCGGATGTAATCGCACGCGTAACACTGTAACGCAAGCCTTTATCGCCTTGCACACCTTTTGTTCCGAACTTTTTGCAGACGACACGTGTCCACTCTACATAGATCGAGTATAGAGCTATACGAGATGATGTAATTAAAACTTTATCGGCGCAGGGTTAAAGTTTATCGGGGCTCGATGCATGTAATGTAATGACATGTCTGCTCTTCGGCGTCGACACGAGCGGTCAGAGAATGAAAAAAAAAGAACTGCAAAGAAAATGCAGCGAGTCGTACTTTTGCTGAAGAACTTCAATGAGAAACATGTAGTATATTTATATATATATATATATGTGTGTAGACGTCAAACTTTAAATTCCAAGTGGATCCGATACGATTATGCGTACATATATGTATATTATAAGTCAACGTTGCTCAATTTCCGATGGAGCTTATCGTGTTCACGAAAATATGTATAATGTATATGTACAATAGCGCGAGACAGAATTTACGGATTTTTTTTCCTGCGTGTAAACCAGTGACGCAGAATTCGACATTCAGATAGTTTATCGAAATTGTAAATTTCGATCAGCACACTGTCCGTCAAGTTTTTCATGCATATTCGGAGTATGATTGACAATAGGTGACGTAGAATCCGAAGATAATCTATATCGAAATAGTGTACATTGAAGTGTGCATGATAAATAAAGTAATTCACGTTCACAGAATCACTACAAGATTGTCCTCCGATTTTTCCGCGCGTAGCCAATCTACCGATCTCTCATTCGCGAAAATCACCAATTGACACTCTAATTCTTCTGTTTCACTTGAATAGACCCAACTGGCTTTTGTTAAATTTTGAATAGACGATCCAACAATTCGAAGGTGACGCGTACACAATCAACACGTCCCGCACACTCGCCTTGAACTTGTTGTTTAACGCCTCGGCGATTAAATTGCAAGGATAACAGCGTGTTCGGAAAAATCCATAAAATTTATTCAGTTCTTTTAGCCTTATAAGTAATTATTATGTACAGACAAAGAAAAAATCTTTTAATTTTGGGACTTCAAAAACTATTTTAAATATATAAACTAATTTTATGGAATCTCCCGCCTACAAGCGCAATGCTACTCTAAAATCTTTGCGCCGCTTTCTTTGTTGCTTCTCGTCCTCCTCACAGTCTCGTTTGCACACATACATTCGCGATCTAATAGCTTATTGTCGTCCACGATATTCGCCGCACGTATTTATTTCGTCCATGAATGAAAAAGTTTACGCAAAGTCTTTTCGAAATTGCATTCATCACTCACTAGCTCTTAATTCCAGCGCGGCGAGAGCAAATCTCAAATAATCCCGCGCGTTACAATACAATGACTCGTTTAATTAATAATAACAGTATAGTCTCTCGCCCATTATTTCTCTCCGTGTGTTCCTGCATGTGTACTCGCGCAGATATGAGCAAAAACAATCGAATTTAATCGAGGATTATTGCATGCACCCCCGAGCGCATAGAAAAGCACACTTAGCGAGCATTATATAGCCGCCAGTATAGAGAGCGATAACTCAGTAGATCAGCGTAAGATACGTTCCCACAGCGCCGCCGCTGTTAAAATAATTAATAACAGCGGCAGCCGAAGCAGCACAATCGCATTATACGAGGGGAAAGCTGGAGCTACATATCTATCCTCGTATTATATATATTGTTGCGTGCAAAAGCGGATGATTTCCAGATCGCCGCAGCTCATTTTTTTTTTTCCTTTTCTTCTCTCGAGTATATATAAATGCTCGAAGATCCCATATAGTGCACTGCACGGTACGCGCGCCCGCGCACGTGTTCTCGTCTTCATTTGCAGATTAAAAAGCGAACGAAAGTCGGCCGTATGATTACGTATCCTTTTCCGACTGCGAGGATTTCTCGAAAAATTGATTCTTCGCTCTCTCGAATAATGCATAAATAATAATACGCGCGCTGCACTACGTCTGTGTCTGTAACGTGTACGACGACCTTCATCGTTTAGGAAGCTGGAAACGAGATCTAGGCGCGTTATTTCCTCACTTAACGAGAAAGTAATTGTCTGAGCGTCTGTGCGTCGCTCTCTTGTGATAGATGCATTTTGCGCCGGCTCTCTGAGGGCATACATAATGGTAAAAGGCCAATAGAGCCTAACGACGAATTTAGCTTTGGCACTGCGGGGACACGACGCTATTATATATATATATATACAGTACACACAGTATACACACACACACACACGCACGCACGTACACACCCGCGGGGAGGAGTGAAAAAAAAATATGTAAACGCCTGCGGCTGGTGCAACGCCTCGTGCAACGCATATATATAGGCCCGCGACTCTCGCCTCACTGTATATGCATCTCTCAATACATATATAATGCACAGCACATCTGCACATATATATTGCGCACGTGTCTGTACGCGTATATATTGAATGCACATATAACTATACGTAGAGATATGGGCGAGCAGCTAGAGCGCGAGAGAAAGAGACAGAGGGTCGCGCCGGGTGCGTGTTTCGTATTGATTCGAATCGGAGGAAGCCTCGCTCGCGCGCGCTAACTAACGGCGCTATATATATTTCGCACCGCATAGTCCCGCATCTCTCTCTCTCGCTCTCTCCCGCCGATGGTGCGCGTAAATATTTCACCGAATCGCACGTGCGAGTAACCCGCCGTGATATTTTTTCTTTCGATTAAGAGAGAACAAATCGACGCTGTTTTACCGCACACTCCGACGTGTGTTCGTTTATATATATATATACATGTCAAACGTTCTGCTCCGCGATCTCCATTAATATATACGTCCGCTCTGTTTCAGGAGGATTTTTAGGAGACATAGCACTGCCGAACATCAAGTACGAAGAGGAGTGGCGACGGCAGAAGCTCAATAGAAGCTTCCTGGATCAGATTGATAAATACAGGGACGAGGTGCTCAAAGAGGGACTGCAGGTCGAGGAGGAGGGCCTCACCGGTATATATACATTTTCGTATATACGATATACCTCGCGATTGCGCCGTGGAGGCGGAGAGTCGTGTACAACGTTGAGCGTGTTTCAGAAATTTTGCAATTCAAGAGCGAGCACGAGATCCGCGACAGGAAAGATGAGAAGGAGGTGAGGAAGAGCAACGAGCCCGAGTCGATCGCAGCTCCGCGAAACCAGTACAGCTTTGGCGCGGGATCGATGACAGGGAACGGCGACGAGGTGCCCGAAGTCGAGGATCGCGGCTTCGTCTTTAGGTATATATACACTAACTTCCGAGAGAAAGAGTTAATCCCTTAGTTTAGAGAGGCATTGCGCGTGCGAGTGTCTCGTATCCCCCCGACGATAAAGAACGTATGGGATGAGACTCGCTGTAAATTCGCAGTTTGGACGGGGAAGCGATGGAATCGTCGCCGAGGGAGAAGAGTTACGAGCAGCAGCAAACGACGACGACGACGAGTATGATTGCCAAAGGCGATAAAGCAAGGGCCGAAGTGAGCGCGCAAAGAGCCGTGGAAGGCGCGAGCTTTCAATCGGAGGACGTCCCCGACCGAGTGCTCTACAGCGAGAGCTTTTCCACTGCCGTCCCTCAGATAAGACGACGCCGTCACAATCGACGAAAGTAAGTATACAGTTAAGCGTCAATTGAAACAGGCTCCCTTTCTCTCTCTCTCTCTCTCCCTATGCCCCGTTCGAGCAGGTCGTCGGAGAAGCGCGAGCGCAAGCGCAAGGCCAAGAGCAAGGAGGCTGCGAGGCTGCAGCGCGAGCGCGCGAGGGAGTCGCGGGGGCGGCCCCTGGTCCGACGACGGCGCGCGGCGACGGCCCGGAAGGAGCGCGTCTGGGACCACGGCGTGATCCCCTACGAGATCGACGGCAACTTCAGCGGGGCCCACAAGGCCCTGTTCAAGCAGGCGATGCGCCACTGGGAGAACTTCACCTGCGTGAAGTTCGTGGAGCGCGTGCCCCACGAGCACCAGAACTACATTGTGTTCACGGAGCGGCCCTGCGGCTGCTGCTCGTTCGTCGGGAAGCGCGGCAACGGGCCCCAGGCCATAAGCATCGGCAAGAACTGCGACAAGTTCGGCATCGTCGTCCACGAGCTCGGGCACGTCGTCGGCTTCTGGCACGAGCACACGAGGCCCGATCGCGACCGTCACGTGCAGATCATACGCGACAACATAATGACCGGTACGCCATGAGTATATACATATAGTTTACAGAGTGCATGCGTGTGTAATGGCTGTATAAGCGCGTATTAGCTGGGAAATTGACGTGACTGATACAGGCCAAGAGTACAACTTCAACAAGCTGACCGAGGACGAGGTGAACTCGCTGGGACTTCCGTACGACTACGACTCGATAATGCACTACGCGAAGAACACGTTTTCCAAGGGCACCTATCTCGACACGATTCTGCCGATGGAGAGCCACGGGAAGAAGAGGCCGGAAATCGGTCAGCGCGTGCGGCTCAGCGAAGGCGACATAGCGCAAACGAATTTACTTTACAAATGCCACAGTAAGTCGGCCTCTCAAACAGACGCTCTGATTTTTAATAGCCCCCATTACAATGCTCTCTCTCTCTCTCGCGCGCGCGCGCGCACACACACTGTAATAGTGGGAGTAATGGCTCTATGTGTAATGGTGTCATGCAGAATGCGGCCGTACGTTCCAGGAGAACAGCGGAAGCTTCGGCTCGCCGAGCCATCCGAACAGCTCGCCTTCGAACGATGTCGAGCGCTGCGAGTGGCGGATCACCGCCACCCACGGCGAGCGCATTGTCCTCAATATCACCTTTCTAGATATATTCAAGAGCGATTACTGCCGCAGCGATTATCTCGAGATACGCGACGGCTACTGGCACAAGAGTCCCGTTCTCGGTATGTATATATACAGCACACGCGGCGCGGCGGCTGCTCCCCTCGCGCTGCGGCCCACTTTTTGCACGCGGGCGCCCCGCGTCAGCAGACTCTGCGCACAGCTTCTTTCTCTCTCCTTTACGTAACGACGCTCTCCGCGCTTGCACACACTTGTGCGCGTGCATTGTACAGGTCGGTTCTGCGGCAGCGGCAAGATTCCCGACCCGGTTGTGTCGAGCAGCAGCCGCATGCTCGTCGCCTACGTCACGTCCTCGCGGCAAAGCGGTCACGCGGGTTTCAGCGCCAATTACGAGGCCGTCTGCGGCGGCGACGTCAAGCTCGATTCCGTGGGACACCTCGAGTCGCCCAACTACCCCGAGGAGTATCAATCCAGCAAAGAATGCGTCTGGAGGCTGTCGGTGCCTCAAGACTATCAGGTTGCGCTCAAGTTTCAGTCCTTCGAGATCGAGAGCCACGACAACTGCGTCTACGACTACGTCGAGGTGAGGGACGGGCACAGTTCCGATTCGCCCCTCATCGGCGTCTACTGCGGCTACAAACTCCCCCCGGACATCAGGTCGACGGGCAACAAACTTCTCGTCAAGTTCGTCAGCGATAGCAGCGTGCAAAAGGCCGGCTTCTCCGCTACCTTTATGAAGGGTACGTATATGTAATACCTGCACTCTGTGCAGACGTACTATCTCGAGCGAACTTTCTCAACCGAGAGCGCCGCCGACGCACAGCAAATACACTTTCTCTTCCCTTCAGAGTTCGATGAATGCGCTCTGACCGATCACGGCTGCGAGCACGACTGCATCAATACTTTGGGGGGCTACGAGTGCTCCTGCAAGATTGGCTACGAGCTTCACTCCGACGGCAAGCACTGCGAAGGTATCCAGATCGCAGCTTAAACGTGTATATAGGTACAGTCAAGCGGGTAAACGCTGTTCTTCCTTGCAGATGCTTGCGGGGGTGTGTTCAACGCGAGCAACGGTACCATAACCAGCCCCTCCTTTCCCGAGACTTACCCCGGCAACAAGCACTGCGTTTGGGAAATCGTCGCGCCGCCGCAGTATCGCATCACTCTCAACTTCACTCACTTCGATCTCGAGGGCAACAACGTTTTCGAGCAGCCCTGCGAGTACGACTCGCTCGAGGTGTCGAGCAAACTGGGCGACGACGTCTTCAAGAAGCACGGAATCTACTGCGGCTCGCGATTCCCGCCTCTCATCACGTCGGAGGGCAACACCCTCAAAGTGGTCTTCTCCTCGGACAACACGTTAGTGAAAAAGAAAACAGTCCATTTCAATTTTAAGTGGCGATGTCGCTTTCGTTTATTCGAATTTAATGACGTGTTATAAAATTGAAAGTAATTTTTTCCCAATATTCTTGACACTTTCCAACGCATTCTTAACGATTGTTTTTGGAAATTTGATGAAGCTTTTGATTCTATCCTTAATGCCTTTGATCCATCTTTTTACTTTATGGCCTATGCTCTCGCCCTATAAAAAATATTTTTTCAATTCAGTATTAAATAATGTTTCCTGGATACCGCAGAAGAAAACGCTGTTTAATCTTAAAAAAAAAAATAATTATTATACGTGCCCCGTGAGATTCGGGGTGATCTTCCGGAAGATTTTCCTCGCCTTCGGTAGGATTAATCGTAGGTGACGGAGCACTGGTTACGTCTTCTGGAAGTACTTCTTCACCTACCGTGGGCTCCGGTGTAGGTGGCAATGTGCTAAATCCTCCTGTTGCATACTATCGATATTTATTCATTAAATCAATATCAAGGATTTTAAAACTCATAAAAATTTTGAACTACAATCGTAAAAGCTAAATACAAGCATAAAAAGGAAAATTTGCAAAATCAGTCATTTTTGGCCTACTATTAATGTGACACAAAATTAAAAATTTTTAGTTGTCTTTCGGATCATCAATAACCCTATTACCCTAAAGCTCCCTTCAAAGTTCCTGACAACTGTTATAAATTTTAAAATAAATTTAAAATTCGTCTACCTCGTTTGGTTCAAGTACCATGATTTGATTTTCTTTGTCGGTGGTGTCATCTACTACAATAAAGTCCGAATTCTGTTGAAAATTGCCAAGAATAAGAATTTTAACATTAAAATTTACTTAAATGTTTTTTTTTATAATAATGAGAGAATAAAAAGGTTACCTCGCTAGCATTTTCAAGCCTCTTTAATTCTGGATCACTCTGTGACAATCGCAATATAAATCAATGGTTAAAGAAAAATATAAACGCGTGTACTTAAAATGATTATCACATACCAAGACGAAGGTCACGCCGAGGAGCACGAAAAATGAAGATTTGAACATTGTGCACAGTCAAACCAGAGATGGTCTAACTTTATGTCAGTATCGCACAAAGTACAAAACTAAGACATGTTTCCTCATGATTCGTTTTTTCTATGAAAGCTTGCAAAAAAATTGTATGACAAACAATTAAGCTAGCAATAGTTTAGCTTTATCGCAATTTCGCATACATTTGACCTCTTTTAAATAATACGAACACTGCTAAGTGTTTACAATTGTCTATCTTTTGAGGTATAATCTAAATGACACCTTTTGCATTCTTTACTGTCGCTTTGCAAGCTTGTTAGTAGTCTTTTATTGATATTCATTTTACAAGGTTTCATTCCAATATTCGAGTAATGGAAAATTTTGAATTTATATTTGCACGCTTTAGCCTCGATAATTTATACAATTAATGCAATTCCTATTATAACTCTCGAATTCCGTTTGCTGCAAAATATCTGACAATTTATTGTTTAAAATCGGATTGAAGTACACCGAGGAAAATAACGATTCATAATTCATTTTTTTCTGCAATAAAACGTTTTACCGAGGAGAAAAATTAATTTTTAGCATGCAAAAGTCCGGCTTTGCGGCTATATTTTTCACGGACATGGACGAGTGCGCGAACAACAACGGCGGCTGCCAACACGAGTGCAAAAACACGATCGGCTCTTATCACTGCTCCTGCCACAACGGATTCACCCTCCATGACAACGGACACGACTGCAAGGAGGGAGGCTGCAAGTACGAGATAACGTCGCCCTCGGGGACCATCACCTCGCCCAACTACCCGGATTACTATCCAGGCAAGAAGGATTGCGTCTGGCACTTTACGACTACTCCCGGGCATAGAATAAAATTGGTCAATATTATATTTTTCCTATAATTTTTTGCAATAGAATACCCTTTATCTGGTTGTGTCATTAATTTTATATTGCAACATTGTATCCGAAGATTTTCAAAGTATTCGACATGGAACCTCACCAAGAGTGTGCGTACGATCATGTGGCGATTTACGATGGAGATTCTCCAGACAGCATGAGCTTAGGTCGTTTCTGTGGCAACAAAGAGCCGTATCCAATTCTGGCGACGGGGAATCAAATGTTTATGGTATTCAAGAGCGACACCTCTATTCAGAAGCAAGGTTTCTTTGCACAGCACATGACAGGTAATATAGAGAAACTGATCTTACAATGAAAATATTCAATTTTTTTTAACTTGGTTTCACGTTCACATAATTATTTGTAATTTTAAGCCTGTGGTGGACATCTGACGGCGACAGATCACGTTAAATATTTTTATTCGCATGCACGATATGGAAGTCAGAATTACGATCATGGCATGGATTGCGACTGGACTATCGAGGCGCCAATTGGTAAAAACGTTCATCTCAATTTCCTCTCTTTCAGTCTCGAAGATGAAACCGACTGTAGCTATGACTGGGTTGAGGTACATTCGGGCTTAGGACACCTCAAGCCCGAGTTACGGTAGACTCTGTGGAAACTCGGTAAATATTTTATACACACAATGACTTCATTATTCATTGCATTTAATATTGATTATTTTTTTACAAACAAGAACACAACGGATATCATATCCATAAACGAGGCCCTCCTCGTACGCTTTAGAACTGACGATTCGCTTTCAAAGAGTGGCTTTGCAGCCACTTACTTTGCATACGATCGTCCAGAAAGTGAAGAACTTGTAGGTGGCGAGGATGAAGAGGAAGACAATTCTTCGATTATTTGATTGAATGACGATGATTTTGGTTAATCATCTAATTTCTTTTGATGTGCCATTTAGAAACCTCAACATTCACGAAACTCGGAAAAGTCTAATAACTTTATAAATGAATTTCATATTCGAAAGTGTTTTTTCAAACTTTTCTGCAGATGGAACTTATAAAATTAGAAAAATGATACAGTCGATAACACAATAACTATCTTATCAAGTGTACAAGTTATAGAATATTTGATGTTTAGTGATGCTTCACGAAGCATAGTTAAGTTTCATTGATGAATTCACCCTCTCTCCTTTTTCCATTTTTTCTTGCTTTCGAGTTCTTAACTACAAATTATACAACCTTTTGGAAATGCTCTTATTTATTTCATTTTTAGAATAATTTTAATACTTATAATTGCTAAAAGCCTAATTAATTATTATTAAATATCATCAGTGATCTCGTAACATATCCATAGGATATTTTTTAATAAATCTTCATCCTTTCTTTAAACATTATTGTAAATAAGAACATTCTTTAGAATAGTATTTTCTATACAAAATACGTCATAAAATACCTGTATTGATATCGTGCCGTTTTCTATATTTACATAAAAAACTAGTCTTAAATCACTTTTTCATGGAATTTCCAAAGCAATACATAGATATAATTTTAAACTCACATCCTAGTTCTAAGAAAAACATAGACTATGTTTATGTTAAGAACCACTTCGAATGCAATACAAATTAGAGTTAGTACAAAATAATTATTTCTAAATACTCATATGGGTTTATATCTTTATACATTTTTGACTTCACTTTTTGATATCAAGATGAATACGGTACTGCTCGTTTTACGGTACTCGTTAGCGAATAGATTTTACAACTTGTTAAAACGATTACATTTAATAGGATATAAAGTGAAATAAGCAGTTCAATGTCATAAGGTGTGAAGCTAGTGTAATAAATAAGATACGAAATAAAGTATAATCGAAAAAATTGCATTAAAATGTTCAAATTTATTTTTCCTTTACTAATATTGAATACAGATATATTTGTTCGAAGTAACCTTGTATGCACTTACACGTAGGTCTGTATTGCTGCTTAAAAATTAACAACATTCTGAACATAAAGTTATTGAGGCTTTTCGCTACGTAGCCTAAGCTCTAATTCTTGTACATTCATTTTTTAATATTATCACAGTCGCGCACATTTAAAATTCGAACATTTTAGTTTTACATAAACTTATCTGATGTTTTATCTTAAAAATGCGGGTTGAAAAGAAAATAATAAAAAAATGTTTTATAATAAAACATGAAGTATAAAAATACACATACAAAGTATAAAACAATAGAGATACAGCGACATTGGCAATATTAATATATTTAAAAAAAAATTCCAATAAATATATATTCGAATAGAAAAAAGAAACCTTAACAATACTTGTATATTGAACAAGTATTAATTATTTTCCTAATAACAATATATGTATATGTCAACAGTTTTAACTGCCAAAATAGCGGTTACATATCAAATATTCTTTTAACTCTTATATAATCTAAAATATAATGTATTAACAGTATTTAAAATATACTTTTTATATAAGTATGTATAGATATAAATATATATTTATATTTTTTTTCTAACGCTTTGCGTTCAGAAGAACCAAAATTGGATATTTTCGTTTTTTATCAACATTAGTTCAAAAGTGATTTATTTTATCAATTTTGAACATTATTATTTAATTTGGAATACACCGATAGATATGTGGTTTTACACTGAATTTCCCAAATTGATGGAACTTTCTTAATTGATATGTTACATAGTCCAGTGGGAAAAACTTGTGAATTAATTATCGTATTTAGTTAGAAATCCATTGAAATATATCTAATTAATTCACAAAAAAAAGAATGAATATGTAATATATGATAGAAAATACTGCGCATCTCTTGACAGGTGATTGAACTGGATGTATATATTTTAGTTCAAACCTAGCCAATTTAATAAAATTAGGATACTGCAGCAATACTTGAAGGACACTTCGATAAAAATGCACGCGATTTTTGCAAATCAAAATTTGAGTAAAATTCACTAACAGAACATAGTGATAATTTTTTTGATAAGCAATAACACAAGTAAAAAGGACGGTCGTTTGAAACAAGCAACATTTTCATTACAAAAATGTTTATATGTTACCTAACTCTGGATCAGGACAGGCTGACGTTGAAGCTCTACCTGGACCATTGACAGAATCTCGATAAGTCGAACCAAAACTGTTAGCCATACGTTGATAATGTGGCTTTCTATCACTTTGCGCTCTAGTATAATCGAGATGATCATATTCTAAATCTGCGTTGTTCTGTTTAATCTCATCATAGACATGTTCAGATTTTTGTTTGTCCATTTCCTCAATACTGTGGTACACGTTCATGTTCGGATTTCCTAAATCAGCGTCTTTATTTTTCAACGAGGCTGTGTGATCATATTGAAGACCATATGCACCTAGATTACATTATAAAGTGAGTAATAAGAAAAGGAAAATATCTTTCGATTTTGTCAACAAAAGAATCATACCCTTGCAACTGTCATCTTCATCATCTGTCGAGAAACCATACCCCAACTTGACTTTTTCACTATTTACATTCTTTCTAGTTAAAATATTTTTAATCTGCATGTTATTAAGAAGAGTGTCTGTACCATCATCCGTTCGCGAATTTCCACTTTGATAAGAGTAGACAGGATTGTCGAATTGATTACGATCTGCAACAGATAATGAAACATGAAGTACAAGAAATTAAGTTAAAATGTAACTAAATTATTTTTGTGTGCAATGCCTTACCGGTGGGTGTAACAGGTTCTGCTATATACTGTACTTGCGCAATCTCCATCTTAAGATTAGCGACTCTACGCCGATGATACATCCAAGCAGCGCAGAAAATTGCTATACCCATAATACCAGCAAAAATACCACCTATTACGCTGCCGTAACCGGGTTCATCTTTCTGCTGTACATTACGTGAGAATAATTCTTCATCGCAATTGGGACCTGTTAATAATAATATTTTGATTTATCTGGTGTTTGTATACGTTTAAATGATTCTTGTCTGAAATTTACCTGTGTAACCATGTTTACAAACACAGCCTTTGGCAGCATGACAGCTAAAGAAATCGTTTTTGCATTCACACGCTTCCATGCAGTGATCACCGTAGTAACCTTCTGGGCAAACTAAATCAAACAAAAGATTATGTTAGTATTTTTAAAATATGCATGCATTACAATTGTGTGCAGTGAATATTTATATATTTTCAAGTGTGCCGCAATTTAAACACTTGTGAATACTCATTTAATATTTACATTAAAACACTGGTGAACTATTGATTTTAGTGAACATAAGAAGAAATTTACTTAAAAAATGTGCCAAATAATTTATGTGATCTATTGGTGAAAGACATTTTTAAAACACACATTAAAATTTAAAAAGGTAATTTGAAGTCAATTACAAATCCAACGAATGGATGAACTATTTCTTTTATTGCACCACCCAACGCAGATACAAATGCTCATAAAATCTTTCAAAACTGTATGTACTAGATCCTATAGAAGATGGTGCTTCTTTTTGAGCGCTCTCGTTTTTAAAATCGTAGTTTTTCCTATTATTAATACAAAAACACATCATATGAATTTAAAATTACATACAAAAGAATGTACGCAAGATTGCTTGTTTTTTCTGAAAACTTATAGATTATAAATATATATTAAAGAGGTAAAGTAGACGACTAGGTTTCAGTACATTCATGGAGAAGAATTACAAGATATGAATGCAATTATGTAGAATAATATATGTCGAACTGAGGAACAAAAATACCGCTATTGATTAAAGGACTAAGTACAAGAGTAGAAAATTTAGTAATTATCAACTACAACTGCTAATTTAGAATGCAATACTCTGAAAGTTAATAACATCCGAAGGCTTACTTTCGGTACAACGAGTTCCGGTCCAGCCGGGTGCGCATCTGCAAAGTCCGTCATTGGCTCGGCACTTGCCGCCATTGAGACACTTGCAGTGTTGCGTGCAATTAACGCCATAGGTACCCTCGGGGCAGCGACTCTGACAGTGCTTGCCTTGCCAACCAGGCAGGCACTGGCACATTCCAGTCACGTGGTGGCATTCGGCGCCGTTCTTACAGTCACAACGCTCCACACAATCTTGACCGAAACGGTTCGGTGGGCACGGGTGCTCACAGGTCATGCCCAGATAACCAGGTCGGCATACATATTCACCGGTCACGTGGTCGCACGTAATGTTACCTGTTAACAATGAGACGATTATAAATTTCAAAATAATCCGTATAACACATGTGCTGAAATTCATTGTTGAGAATGTATTATTTTTAAATAGAGTGTTAATAGATTTGAATAATTTGAAGACCACAAAATTTTTTTTTACAACAAAAGACCAGCTGGTGCAAATAACATTAAATCTAGCAGAAATCTTTACCAAATCTGCCAATCATGCATACCGTTTTTCTGTTCTGGGCACTTTTCCTTGCAGCCCACGCCATACCAACCCTTACTGCAGGGCTGCGAGCAATCGTCTCCTTGCCAACCTCGGGCGCACACGCAGTTTCCGGTATTTGCATCGCATGAGCTGTTGTTCTTACAGTTGCACTCATTGAGACAGTCCTCGCCGTACATACCAGGCGGACACTTGGTTTCACATCGTACTCCTATTTATTTATCATACAATCTACTTATATCAAAGAACATTTACCTATACTGAAGTATACGATAAGAGATGTATACAAACCTCGCCATTCTTGCTTACAAAGGCACCGTCCAGTAATGGGATCGCAATCAATACTGTTGTCATCGTGACACTCGCAAACCTGTGAGCAATCCTTACCGTAAAATCCTTTATCGCAACGATTCTGGCACAACTCGCCCGTAAAACCCGGTGGACAGGTACATTTTCCTAAATATTCAAGAGTATCATAATAGCTTAGCTCTTCCTTCTACAATCTCTCTGAATCTTACAGAAATATCTCTTACCATTCAGGGGATTGCAGGCGGCATTATTAAGGCACTTGCATTTCTCGCTACAGCTAATTCCGTAACTTCCTACATCACAAGGACGCTCGCACTGTACACCGTCCCAGCCTGTATACATAGAAAGTGCAATCTAGACGTATAAATAATGCATGCGCGGTGCTAACGATGCATAACAAAGACAACAGAAAGAGGATGATACCAAGAGCAAAGGATATAAAAAAAAACAGTTATGCATACAAATACTGCGTCTACTGAAAAAATTACCAGCAGTGCAATTGCAGTGTCCATCCTCTGGAGAGCAGCTCGCTCCATTGAGGCACATACATCGTTGAGCGCAATCCTCGCCGAAAGTGTTGGTTGGGCAGAGCTCGTGACAGTGCTCGCCGCGATAACCGGCTGCGCATATGCAGCTTCCATTGATCGGCGAGCACTGGGCATTATTCTGGCACTCGCAACGCTCCTGACAGTCCTGGCCGTACGTGTAAATTGGACACGTACGCGAACACGTATTGCCGGCCCAGCCGGGTTTGCAGGTGCACTCGCCGCTCCACGGATGGCACAGTTCAGTGTTGGCGCTCTCGCACTCGCATACCTGACTCAGTTCGAACGAAATTGCGAGTGCTGCGTATTGCACAAGACTGCGAGGAATTTGCATTATCCGCGATACGCACCTTTTTACAGTCGGGCCCGTAAAGACCATCGCCGCAGATCCCTCTCGTTGCAGTATCTGCCGGTCCAGCCGCCTGTACATTTGCAAGAGCCGTCGGTGTTCGAGCAGGTCGCCCCGTTCGCGCAAGTGCAATTGCTTTGGACAGTTCAATCCGAATTTGCCCTCGGGACAGCTCTTCAGGCACTGCATCGAAATCATTGCGAGGTTCGAGTCACACGATCGTTCAGTTCCTCATTTTCAAATATATCGATATAGATCAATAAATTTACCCTGTCTCCATAGAATCCAGGCTTGCACTGGCACTCGCCAGTAATGTGATCGCAGCCAGCTCTGTTGTAGCATTCGCAGGATACGTTGCAGTTCTTGCCCCAAGAACCCTCGGGGCATCGATTGCCGCAGACCGCCCCCTATTATTACACACATACCATACATGAAAATCAATTGTACAATAGCTCCGCTTGCGTGTCGAAAATGTCTCCCACCCCAGCTGCAATCATACGCGAGCTCTATACTGGGAATTCTCGAGCTGGAGTTTATTTCGAAGCTCTGCGCGCACGCCAATAACCCGCGTATAAGTATATTTCTCTCCGCCGCGGTGTCTATAATTAACCTAGAGAATCGTGTACTGCCGCGCACTCACCGTCCATCCCGGGGTGCAGAAACATTCTCCGGTTGTCGGGCTGCAGGATCCCCCATTCTGGCATCGGCACTCGGACTTGCAATCGTCCCCGTGCTTACCAGCGGGACAGAGTTCGCCGCAGAGCGGGCCCGTGTAGCCGGGCGCGCAGTGACACTCGCCGGATATGTGATGACAGCTGCCGCCGTTGAGACAGCGACACTCCTCCGCGCAGTTCTGGCCGTACCTGTTGGCTGGGCAGCTATCCTTGCAAAACTCGCCCGTCCAGCCACGCGAGCACGTGCACTTGCCGTCGTAAGGATCGCAGCTCGCCCCGTTCTCGCATTCGCAGTCCTCTTTGCAGTTCTTGCCCCACTTTCTGTAGGGACATTCTGCAAGGGAGAGACGCGCGTGATTTATCGCAGTGTTTTTTTGTTCTGCATGTCAAGGTGGAAGCCTGATACGCTTTAAAAAACGTTTTGAAAAAAACGTATGCTGTGTGGCTATTAACGGCACTCACTGATGTCGCAGGTGGGCCCTCCGTATCCCGTCTCGCACTTGCAGACGTCCGGAGCGACGCAAGTGCCGTGGAGACATGGCTCGGAGCACACGGCAATACATCTTTCGCCGTCGTTCGTTTGCGTGTAGCCCTTGCAGCACTCCTCCACCGGCTTGTACTTTGTAATCGTCTGAAAATGCGAGATAAGCACGCGTCGATTGTAGAAATCAGGTGGTGTAATTATATCCGTATACGCGTTTCACGAACACTGGCGCGATGACGATATTTACCTGAGGCTTGTAGACTGTTTTGAAAACGATTCTGTACTTCGAGCAGGTGGGCGGAAAACTCCAACAGAACGTCTTGGTCCTCTCGGTGTAAGGCTTCTGCTCCTTGACCGTCACCGTTACCGTATAGCTACGATTTCAGATGCAAGCGATATGTATATGTACATTTTGCCGATGAAACAACAAAGTATTTATGCATAAGCAGAAGTTGAATCTGCTTCTCGGTACACGCATAAACTTACGGCTCTTGTCTCGTGCAGATGTTCGGCCCCTCGAGAGCGTGAATCGCTCCGGCAAAACATAGCGTAACCACCGCAGCAGTCAGTAAGCTAATGACTTGGGTTCTTTTCTTATGGAACATCTTACTTAATGGCGATAACTGGAAAATCCGCTAAATCATGTTTCTGACTCGCCTCTCTTTTTTTTTACCTCATTTTCGAGAAAATTCATTTGCTACGTCGTCTCGCTATCTGAAAAAATGAAACAAAAATACCAGTTGTTATAAGTTTTGTGGCGTTGTGCATGCGTAGAAAGGTGCTTTTCTGCAGTGAGAAACGAGTTGAAAAGATTGAAAAATGAAAACATAGTTTGAAGTTTAAAAGGTTCTACAGTAGATATCTGAAATTCCTGTATTCTGCAGTAAACAATCCTAGAAAATAGCTATTCAAGCCCTTATTGTAAAGTACCGTACATGGAACATGAAAATAAATTTATTTTTCTGCGTACTCGGATCTTTAAAATAGACCTAAATATACCATTCTAAGAATTTAAAAAATCTATCCATTTTTAAGATGGGATGTGCTGCAGATTTCTGTGGACTGCACATAAGTTTCAGAGTGTATAGTGCCAACTATTTTTAGTATAACTGGGATTTCCGGACAAACTTTTTATTCTGTACACTCAGACTTCTCCGAAAATAATTTCACCCGAAAGAAACGGCGTCGTGCTCTAGCCGTACGTGTTATACGTGAAAGTTGAGGATGAATTTCGAATATAAACTGTTACTAAAGATCCTATAATATTAAAACAACAAAAAAACAGGAACAATTATAGTCACACGTTGCTAATTAATTGTTTGACATCACGATTTTTGTGTGAATTATTACATTTTGTATTTATAACTATGAACACTTAAATCATTACACGAAAAATCTATGTTATCGTTGACCCAAAGTCGATATGTTCTCTTCCAACATATACGTACATAGAATCAAAGGGGCAGATCGATTCCAAAGTGTACATGACAAATAAAGTGTTCAGTATCAAGAGCAGGAGCGTAGACATTAGCGCGGGTGAGTCGCGCACAGGAAACGATACTTTTACAATACAACAGTTTCCTGCTTATAATGTGACTCCGAAAGCATGCGATAAATCTCGCTTTGCTTTTCTGATTTCAAACTGCACAATTGCATTTGTTTAAAATGAGCTGCTTCGTAGAATACAGTAACTTTTTTTTTATTTCGAACATATAACGAGCGAAAAATTATCGAATTTTCGGAAAGTTATTTGTAATTATACTACGAAGATGATACATACGTAATTATCGCTCGCGATTTTTGCGCACATACGCAGACTCGTTGCACACCCGTTACAAATGATGACTCTCGCTTCTCGAGAAAAATAGCCATTGTCCTTTGTCCATCTTCGCGTCGTTATCGTTATTATTCCTGCTTTTTTTTCTCGCTATATTTATGTGTCTAGTATACGCAATAATAGAGTATTTACGACAATCGTGAATTCATGGTTGTCCACGCAATTTGCCGCGGTAATTTTATTGAAGAATAAAAAAAAGTTGAAGTGAAAAAATAGCACAGATCTAAAAATAAAATCATCTCGAGACACACGACGAGGTATAGCCGAGTTTAGAGAGAGAGAGAGAGAGTGAGAGAGATGAAAGTGTATGGTCTTGAAAACTTGTACGACGGCACTGGCCCCAGAGCTCGAGCTACTGCCCCTAATGAGGACGAAGTGTAACACGTATAACGTATCATATACCCACTTTGTGCAAGCAAGTATATAGCCGAGGCAGTCGTATACACGTATATATAGATATATACCGCAGGCGCTCGGACGGATCGTCATCATTTGAAACGCTGTTTTAAGCTTTCCTCGCAGCGCACACGTCTGGTCTTAGGAGCTGCTTGTACATTTTCAATTGTGCTTTATGGGCTTAATGCGATTCTAAGATTTTCGTCGATGCTGCAGTACCTCGCGCGGTTAATGTTACGCATCAAGCCTCGCATCAAGCTATTCTATAGTATAGTACATACTCTGCCATTTGCTCAATTATGCGGTGCAGTGTTGCGAATGCAGTGTTTATTCCTTTTGTTTTCATAATTTTTTGTCGAATTTGTGAAATATGATGGCTAGATCATTCGCATCGAAAGCTCTTTTGTCACATTTCAAGCAGTTTAAATATACAATGCGAGAAACAATTAGTTCCGCCAGTTTTACTTTTTAATGTTCCAAACTATTCAATAAAGCTTTTCTCTTATGACTCTTACGCGTGACTATTTTTACTTGGAAGACATTATTCTCCCGATCGATTAAACACTCGTATACTACAAGTTCAATGTCGACGCGATGATAATTTCGCGTCAACATATAATATCGTGTCGATATAGAAAAACTCAGCTGAAACTCAAACAAAGGCAACTATAGCCTATAAATGGAAAATGCATGACTGCGGTGACGCGGTGACCATACGTCTCGTGTACTAAAGCTAGCATGCATTCAACATGTAACAACGTCACACGAGTCTGCATCGAGAGAAAATAATACGATGCGGGTTCATTCATTTTCTGCAGAAGCGACATGTGCTAATAGGCGGCTCTATACGTGCACTCTTCTTTTCTATTGTTACGATTTTCCCACAGTCATGTTCCCGCGCTAGATGCTTTTCATGTTCCGAATATTTTCGAAAAATGCTTCTTACCGATGTTTTCGATTTATAATTTGACTTTTGATGTACACGATAATCTATAAATTTATGCCTTTAAATTTGAAATTTCCTTTGATTTTTAAAACCCTGCAGCGCAAATACTCTGCGGGCACTAAAATGAGCTCCAGATTAACCCGACCCTATACTGGTATAGCAGGAGGTTACTTGTTAAATGAACAAGCTCTTGTTATTATGTATTAAAATAAATGATTATATTTAGCTAAACTCGCGAGTCTCGAATATATTACGAGCTGTTTGGTTACTCAAGTTGTATCGGGTAGAACCAGTTTGGTGTGTTTGTTATCTTCTGGACCGGTGCGAGACTTATCAGATGATACTTTCACTCTTCATGGATATGTACACTACGAGTTACCTTGTGACTAACTCTGCGATTTTCATGTAACTAAAATCATCGCGTAATTAGCGGATATGGCTAGTGGTAGTTGTGAATTGTGTGCAACTAATATATGTCACTCAGACTCTATATAGATTTGTGTATTCGTCAGCTGGTGCTATAACTGTAGTGATCAAAAAGTCAGAGTTGAAGCATAAAAAACGCAGATGAATCACTTCCGGAATTGAGGGGAGACTCGTATACGATCTCCTCACATATATACATGCGTTGGACCGTCGTTAGTATACTGTACGTTGCTAACGAAACGCGAAAACGGTTCGGTTGAAAAATTACGTGTACCTCAATCGATAGCACTCTATCGGATGTATATAATATCATTTAATCGAATTGAACGTCTAGTATACTGTTTCGATAAGAGGCAGGTATACTGATTAGAAACTCATGTATCGTTATCGAATCTTTTTTTCTGTGTCAAGCACTTTTTCAAACCTTAAAGATTTACCTTGTATTGAGATACGAGTACTTATATCGACTAAAAAAATGTGTGCAAGTGTATGATATTGAATAAAAGAAATTAAAATGACCGGACTGACATTGATCAAGTACGAATATACTTCATCAAGGCATTTGTTACAGTTCGAACCTGTGACTTTTTTTATGTCTCGATTGAACGCTTACCTATTAAATGCAACTAAAAAAAATCATCAATTGCAAAGAATGCAATAGTCGTTAGTGGACTATTATATTGATTATACGATGCATTGAGTTTTACTTGCTTATCAATTATCAAACAGAAAGAGTGACCAAGGGTTGATAAAAAAAACGATCTTTCGATCGGCTTGGATTACGCTATGAACATCAAACGAAAAATATATCGAGACGAAGATAAGACAGATGATCGCCGAGCTGAGAGCATAAGATAAGAAGTGATGCTGCGTAGATGGCGCGAGTATAGAGAAGATCTCGTATTCTAATGTGCTCCATAGTCTCTCAACGCGTCATTCGAAACGGTGCAAGATAAACCTATTATGCGTAAACAAAAAACCAGCGTGATTCACATTATACAAATCCGCAGTGGTGCGAATACGAAAGTGTCGAGTTTTAAATCCTTAAGTTCTGAAACGTTCCCACTTGACAAAAACCGATATAATGCTTCTAGCATATTCGAAAGGCCAATAACCGACGGAAAAACCTGTTGGAGTCACACATATTCTTTTTACCTCTTTCAGCATATCGCATTCTTTCGGCTCGAGTTCCAAGAACGAGCGCATTTATTATTTAAACGATTTTTTTAATACGCATTGGATAATTAAGTACAGGTGCAGCAAAAGCGCGCGTATAATTGTACAATTTTTTAAACCATTGCATTATTACTAAATCTAAATATACGCGTAGCGTGTACAGCGAAGTCTCGAGAGAGAAAGAGAGAAAGAGAGAGAGAGAGAGAGAGAGAGAGAGAGAACGGAGTCCGAGAGCGGATGGACAGATACAGAACATAGTAAGTACGTGCAAGGATCCAAGTAATCTTTATCTGTTACTGTCTCTCTCTCTCCCTTCTCACACAGCGATAAATGGCTATTTATCTTATTCCGGTCTGTCAGATATTCGTAATCATCCAAGTCCGTCACTGCTATGACAATAAACCTGGCATTCATCATCACAACGCAGAACAAATAAAGGGATGGAAGCGATTAAAATACAATAATAAAAATCACTATACTGTCAATGTGCAGGAGTGAAAGGAATTTCTTTGTTTTGGTAAACCTTTCCACGCTCGAGAGAGAGAAAATGATGGAAAGGCAGGTTTGCGTTGCTCTGCACCTTGCGTATATATATATTGAGCATTACAGCGAGAGAGAGACGCGTCCGCAAAAAACATTCACTCTCGATTGCGTGTACGTAAGTAACTTGCGCATACCTCAATGGCCATACTCCGGAGTCCACGGGGCATAGCGTAGCAGACACAAGTAAATGCGTTCGTGTCACACAGTGCAGCCGCAGCCCGTAGTATATGCGTACGCACGCCTGAAACTGCCTCGATCAACTCGCTGTCATCTGAAAAAAAATCTCACTGCGCTTGGCGATGCCACGGCCGTAGTTTGCACTAGTTTCAAGCTCGAGAAAGCACAGCGGGGAAAGCAAACCGCGCGCACTAGTCTCTATTTGTCGCAGCGGCGGTAAGACACGGCGATTATCAATGGAAATGGATGGATGGAGCGTAAACGCGAGACGAGACTCTCGCGAGTCCTGCTTACTCCGTCACTCGTACCCAACTACCACCGCGATATACCGCTGCGCGCTCTATGCCTCGCTTGTCAGGTCAGTTTTCCATGTGTATATATATATGACAAAGCGGGTCTGTGTGGAATGCGGGGAACCGTGATGTTATTGTCAAGACGGCGCGGCAGCGGCACGTTTGATGCTGGCGACCTCACGCGGTAAAGAGTCGGTCGACAATTACCGCAGTCGGTAAGGACGGCAATCAATTGCATGCATGAATTATTGACCGCGAATTTACAAAATACTTGTCGGATGTTGAGAGTTGGGAGAGGATAATTACAAGTCGTGTTTTGAAAAAAAAACGCATTTACTTCGATAAACAATGTAAGAATACACAGCGAGATTAATTTCGATTTGTCAAAGTAACACTTGCTTATAGCTCATCTGCTTGAATTGCTATACACATATCTTCGAGATATAATAACATGAACTTTTTATTTAATGTATAAAATGTAACGTTTAATAAATTCTGTATAGTTTAATAAATTGACTCTCGCTTTTGTAGATAAGTCGCAAGCAAACTGCATATAACATTGTGCAATTTTTATTAGGTTTAGTATATTTTTTGTTCCATTTAGTAATACAATTTTGAAACTATATAGCTTTACAAATACATTGCTTATGATACGAATTTTATTTTAACTCACCGAAAACATCTCTATATAAGCAAAACAACGACGCCTTGATAGATAGAAACCTATTTCTTGCACGATTCACAGAACTACAAATGTCCAAACTCTGGCGTAAGTGTATATTCAATATTTCTATATATATATATTTTTGTGCGTTATTTTATTACAATTACGTGATTATTGAAAATGTTGATTTTCAATTCTATAGTATAAAATAAAACGCAATAAGCAAATTCGTCGTAATTAATAATAAATTCTAAATTGTTTTATATCATATAACTTTCAAGCAATATATTTTATTAAAAGTCTTTCAGGGCCATCAATTATTATTTACGACATAAAGAACTGCTTTTAACGAATATTCAACTGTTGCTAAATCACTCAGACGATATTCATTTTTTTGGAGTTTCGAACTCGTACTGAGTAAAATTATTGTTTTTTTCAGTCAGCATTTGCATATTTTAATGCAAAATTAAGTTTATGCTAAAATCGTACATGCTAGTAGAAATAGAAAAGTTTCCCGAGTCGTTACGAAATAATCGTTCGAAGACGTTGATCAATGTGAGAATTAATTATTTTGTAAAATAATTATTAATTAAGAATCGAATGCTGTGCTTACTTCATGCAGCAATTAAAAATATTCGCCATTGCAAAAAATCAAATATGTTATCTATAAGGTATGAGTTATTTTTATTTATTTGCATCATAAAAGTAATAATAAAAAAGAAATAAATAGACCAAAGTCACGTTAATAACCAAGCCTTCAAGAGATTCAACAAACACTAAAATACTGTATAATATATTTCAGATTTCGTAATATCCAAATTCGTTGTTTTTGTATGAATTTAATTTTGCAAACATCGGTATGAATAATTAATTTTTAGGTTATTATTATAGATTTTGAATTGTCATACTAAGACGAAGCAATATTGTTTTGCAAAATTAATCGGTTTTCTTACCCGGTGTTTTATCATCGCCAGAGCTTTTGCTCTTTCGCTTGGGTGGCACCGGTGCGCTTGACTTTTCGGCAGGTGGTGGTGTTTCAGGTACACTCTTGTCGGTTTCGAGACTTGTAGACGATGGAGTTTTCGCGACTTTTTTCACTGATTTTTTCTTTAATTTATCTCCGCCACTAGAACCCTCCTCGCTTTCATTGGCTTTTTTAACTTTCTTAACGCTTTTTTTACTAGAGCCTTCGGCTTCTGACGAACTTGGAGCATCGCTTTCCGAGGAAGACTTCTTAGTGATTTTCTTTTTTGGGTTCACCTCCGTCTGCTGAGATTTTGCCTCATCTTCAACTTCCGTTTTTTTTTCTGCTTCTACACTTGCTTCAGGTGCTTGGACTACATCGGCTTCCAATGGAGGACTGGTCGGTGGTGTTGGTCCTATTATTTCTGGAGTTGCGGGGATTATCGGATCATTTGGTTTTGCTGGACACTCTAATAAGTCATCACTTATCACCGTTTCAGGTTGACTAGTAATCGGATCCTGTTTTTCAGTCGCTATTTCTTCAGGAACTTCAGCTGATGGCAATTTTACTGTCAGTTTACTTTTTTGGCAGACGTCTTCAGAAGTTTGCTCGGGTTGATCTATCGTTGAGCTTGGTGTAACCTCTGATTCAGCTTGAGGTTGAGTTGATTGACTACTTTGTACTATTTGCACTACTTTTTCAGTCTCCTGAGGAACGTTTGGTAAAACGCCTTCAATGGTTTCTGGTTGAATTGGTTGATCACTTAGTGCTGCTGGTTCTACTAGCGGAGTTTCTAAAGGTAATGGCGCAATCGGTACATCTGATACAACGTTGTCAACTGATGCCACAACATCTGGAGAAATCAAAGTTGTTGCATCCTGCGATCCAATCTGAGGCAAAGCGGGTTCGACTTCAGAATTCAAAGATGGGTCGTGACCATTTAACTGCTGTGGTAGAGCAACCGTATCTTCGGGTGTAATGGGTGTAGCTTCTACTAATGTTTCGGAGATAGCAGCAGCAGATTCTTGAACAGATGGTGTGATAGTGGAAACTACTGCCTCAACTATGAGCCTCGCTTCTTCGGAAACTGATTCTTTAGGCTCTGCCTGCAGAACTGACTCAGCCACTTGTATAGGAACGGGGCACTCTGTTGTAGCTTCAGATACGATTGGTGATTGCACTACCGTTGACTCTTTAGCCGTCTCATCTTTTACTATGGATGAAGGTTGCAGTGGCGTAACTAGTTCTGTTCCGGATGATTCTTCGACTGTACTTTCTGTGACTTCTTTACTAGGTTCAGTGATTTCTAACTTAGTTTCTATTGATTGCGTCGTAGGAACTAAATTTTCAGCAAGATCGGTGCTGCCTGGAGTAGGTGATTGTTCACAAATGGTGTTGGCGACTTCACTATCTATTGCGGCTGATGAAGCTTCTACTTGCTCGTCTTCAAGTAAAGGTGATGCGACTTCAGAGCTCAAAATTCTTTGGCTTGTGATTTTTGATGATCCTTCAGTTTGATCGCCTGTTGCTAAAACTGGGTTACAAATATACAAGTTATTTTTATATTACATTCACGAAATCACACAACTTACAATGTGTCAATACTAGTTATGTGCATTGTAATATAGCTGCAAAACGCTGGTTTGAGTAGTTTTGCAGCAGTCCATTAATATGAAGAATATTATGTATATCGTGAATTAGCCAGAAGCAATCGAAGCGCAGAAGCAGCTATATGAATAAGACGAAGACAAAGCGATGCGGTAGCAACTCAGAGAATGAAAATAATAATGGGTAAAATAAATATCATGATATTTTATTTCTCAGTTAAATTTATAAATCTATCGTAAGTCTGTAGTAACAATATTTTAATAACAGTTTTTCGCACTGATAGTGAGAAAAAAAATATATTTATCAAATAATATGAAATTTTCATAACATCACATATAAAGCTGTCTACTGTGTGTCTGTATAGTAAATGTGTCCATTCTTGTAATATTTACCCCAATAAAGCAAAACGACAATGCAAGATGCAGCAATGCTATTGACGACATGGTCTGTTAGTTGCTCTCCTTGACTCCTGTTTTTTATAAAAAAAACTCAAACTTAATCAATCCTGTCAATTTAAAGCATATTTACGACAACGTCGCACAAAACGCTCCTGTCAATTAATGATATTATTATTAACACACTCAGTCATGATATTCAAAACTACCAATATGTCAAACATGCTTTCACAAAAAAATTATCTAAGCGTTGGGGTATTTTGTATAAAAATGTAATTAAAAACATTATTTTTATAAACATTGTAGTTTTTTTGTAGTAGATTACGTCTTTTTTCAACACTTTTCGTAAGTTTTAATAAATAAGTTTTATATCTGCAATTTCATGTGACTCGATGATATAAACAATAAAACTATGACTGTAATAAGCTTTAAGACGAAAAACACAAGGATAAAAGAGGATGTATAAGATCTAGTCATTAAAATTGTTTTCCTTGTATTCTCGTTACTCTTATTTTCGTTTGTTTTTCTTTGATTTTTTTTCATCAAATACTTTCTGGGTGGGTTGCGCCTCGCTCTTTTTTAACGTACCGGGTAAAGCAACTTCGCTTTCTTCTACAGCTGCTTCCACCTCACTGCTTTTGCTGCTAGCCTCTTTGGGCTGTTCGGTTTCCTAGAAAAACATTATTATACGTGTTTTTCTTTGTTGAATTTCCAGCCATTGATTATATTGGATTATTTACAACTAACTAAAGCAATTACAGCACGATTAAACATTCCACTTAGGATTATAGGACACTTATAATGCGAATTACCTGAGTACTGGAGTCAGGGATCTCTTTCATCAGGACGGAAAGAAAATTTGGAAAAATGTAATTTAGAATATTGTAACCAATGGTATTTTACATAGTACATAATGGTATGGTTTATATTTTGACGTGTAGTTTTCATAGTTGTAATTCAAGTTATTAATGACTGATATTATCTCATTAGTAGAATTATTATCAAATCATGCAATTTCAAACAGTATTAGACAGATTATTATCATTAAAATACCAAAATAATTAAGATTAAAAGATTATTCATAAAGAATAATGAAAGTAATTCACATACCATTAGGTCGTTAAAAAAGGAATGCAAATTGTCAAAAGTTACCTTTGCAGGAGACGGTTGTGGAGATGGTACCGTTGACAGCGTCTCGTTGATCTTCTTCAGGATATTGTCAAAACTATCACGACCCATAAAATCAATATGACCTTGCTCCCAATTCTGTTTTCGCATGTGATCCTCTATGGCTTTTTGTTCGTCAGATCGGGATTCGCCCATAGTCAATTTCGACAGCGCTCCTGCCAATCCGCCCTACAAATAAAATAATAAATTTTTGATATTTTGTTTCCAAACCCGTCTTTGTTCATTTTCAGCTCGAAATAACTTTTAAATTAAGTAAATAGAGCCTTTTCGCAGCTTACTTAAAAGAAAAAATTAAATTTAAATTTTGAAATTTCAATCTCAACATCGAAATGTTGTGTTACATACATTAGAAAATGCGACCTAGAAATAAAAATTGATATCTGAAAAAATTTGTTTGTACGAAATGCAAGTTCTAAGTAAGTGAAACAAGTTAGTATGCAAGATATTTATAAAACACAATCATGTTGTTTATAAAATAAATAAAAGTGTAGTTACAAAAAAAACGAAATTATATCAGTATAGAAGTTATTAAGATTAAAGAAAACAAGCTACTTACTTCTGCATTCTCTATGCATGGTGAAGCACTCAATACGGACTGTTCTGTTACGTTATAGGAATTTTTACAGGGTCGTGAGGTATTCGAGGATATTCTGGGATGGGTCGACTTTTCTGTCCGCAAATTATTAATTAAAATTGCTTTATTACTAATTTGTTGACTGTCATACGGATGAGTCATTTCTGTAGATGTACTGGGCTTACTATGATTATTTACGTGATTTTCGCTACTATCTTGATGACCAGAGTACTCATTAAGATTTTCTATAACATTTTGAAACTCCTCTACATAATCGCACATGGCATTGATGCAGTCTAAATTCTCGGAAAGCCATTTCATATCTGAAACATTACCATCCATCCGATCGTGCTTTTCATTCGATGTGTCGATTGCTTCGTTGCAGTGTCTCGGTTCGTTTTCGATCATAAAACTATTTCGTCGAACCGTTTGAAAATTTTCATGCGAATGAAAAGGAGAGTGATCATGATGATTACTGCTCTCGTTACTTGATAGTAAACGTGAAGGTGATGTTAATTCAGATCTTTCGTGTTGACTGTCTGATACCGTTTGCGCTTGTGTCACACTATATACTACCGTGTCGCAATAATGCGTAGTGTCATAGTCACTAGTCTGTTTATTCGCGTTAGAGAAAGAGTCATTATGGTCTGCATAATTCTCCCATGGATCTTTAAACTCTGAAAAATCCGGTGGCCCACTTATTTGGTTATAGCAGTCTTCGTGAGGATTACATTGGTGAGTCGAGAAATTGTGGTAAGTACTGGGATATGTGGAAAAGGACTTAGATTCGTGCCAAATTGTAGTCATATTGCTGGCGACCTTTACAAGCATCATGCGAAAACAAAAAAATGCACACTCAATTGGTTAGTGACAAACTAAAGATTCAGTGTCCATTATTTCATCCATTTTTTTTTTTGACATTCTATATGAAGAAAAATAAAAAGTTAATTGTAGTCACTTTTACAGAATAGAATGCATGCTTAAGTAACATGCTAAAGATAAATCAATCAGAAAAATAGACACTGACTATTATAAAACTAGACTAAACTCAAACAATTAAAGCTGCATCAAGTAAAATTGATGCTGCCTTTAACAAAATTTAAGATAAATGTATACCTTGAACCCCACACAAATCCCAGTAACAATAACTTTAATACCAAAGTGCAGGTGCCATGTAAACATGTGCCAATGACATACAACATAGGAAATGGGAAGGGTTCAAAGTACATTCAACGCGACTGTAATCTATAGATTTCAAATCGTAAGATATCATAAAAAAAAATTGAATATTTAATTAAAAAGCAGAATTTAAATTATTTACATTATGTACAGAAGTATATATACAAGTACATGTAGATAAATCTATGAAAAAGGTATAATTTTAAAAGATCATTTCGTACAAAGCTGAATTATTTAATTGGTGGAGAAACAATCGTCAGAAGCTTACCTTTCCACATATACTTAAATTCGTCCTCATATCGTTTTTGCTTGCAAGAATCGAGGAGAAAATAAGTTGAGAAAATAGAATATTTCGATACAAGTGCGAAGAAGTTGATTCTATAGTATAACGAGCATGAGATTTATTTATACAACTTTCGCATATTTATCGAACTATACATAGTTTTTGATACAGGAAGCGTGAAGTTGATTCGAAAAATTTGTACAATACGTTTTATTGTATTTTATACACGCTATATCAAAAACCATTTTCTATGAGTTAAAAAAGACTTATTTATAAAAATTTCGTATAGAGCAAAATACGTTCAGTTAAATTAGATCTGGAAACGCATTTGTGCGAACCTCTAAAAAATGTATACAAAAAAACTATATTATGTTGGTGAAATTGCAGATGTGCTATTTGGCAGAAGCTTATTGAAATGCGTTTCCTTTAGATCAGAAGTCGCTCTCAATGTAGCAGGTCACTTAGAACTTACCATTACGTCTGTGAGTTGTGGATGAACATTATCACAGAATATATTCCACCATATTTGTAACAGCGGCTGTAAATGATTACATCCAGGTGGTGGTTGAACGATACCAGTCAACGTGTCAAAGTACTGCAGCCAAGGTTTCGTTACTCCAATAAAGTGGATAATTCTTACGTTCTCTCCGTACCTGAAATGTATAAACAATCCGATAAGTAAAATTTTATGGTAATTTATTTCTTTCTAAATCATAAAAAAACCCTCACTGTTTGAAAGCCGGTGCGTAAGAATAAGTAGCAGTGGAGCACATGTTGTAGATAAAAGGCAAATGTTTCGAGATGTCCTTGTGTGCCCAGTCGCTGAAGTACATGTTAAGTAGGCCCTGATCGGCACCATCGAACGAGCCCTGACTCGCGGCGAATGCGGTGATTGAGGCGAATGTTTGTTGAGACGGCCTGAACACGAAGACGCCAGAATTAAAGCAATCTGGCCAGCCCACATCCGGTGCCGCGGACAACTCCTCGCGTTCGAACAGCTCGTCGCAGTTTCTCACAACCTGGGCAAATTAGTTTGATTATTTAACTCATACAAGATTTGCGTACTAAGCAATTTTTCTATTAAGCTTACAAGAGCATCCGCATCGATGAAGACACATTTTTCGTATTGCGTGAGTCTCCAACAATGTAGTTTAGTAAACGTGATTCCCAGCTCCGGCCTTTGCAGTACAGCCAGATTAGCTTCATCTTTCGAATCTAACACATTGACCTCTCGCACTAAGTTAAATACTGATGCTAATTTTTCCCTAGACAGAAAAGCAAACATTATGAAATCATAAATATTTACAAGTTATGCCAAGCAGTATATATATCACGAAGCAAGATTCACTACACGTGCGAATAGATCAGTCTTCAGCCGCGGTGCAATGCAATGAAAGAGTCTTTATGAGCGCATATTGGAAGAGAGAAGTTAATGACACCAAACGTTTCGTGGTCAATGTCGAGCAGTTTGGCTTTACTTCAGTTTGGCATTGATCAGCCTAATGTAAACGCCCTTTCAATCGAGCCAAGTATCCGAACGTTGTATATTAACCATCAAGAGTCCAATGACTGCAGTTACTCTTTTAATTATTGTGTCATATATGTGTATACAAGTTAAAGCAATCATGTTTGCAGAGTTATTACCTCATGGATTCAGTGACTCCTGGTGTAATGAGGACGGCCAACTCATGCTGAGTACCTACTCGTCTCAGAGAATGTGCCAAGACTAAAGCGCCCAAAGAGTAGGAGTCATTGGTGGCCAACGTCACCCACGCGAATCCTGAAAATTTCAGTCAAAATCACATTTATCAAAAATATACTCTAGTAAAAAATATAAAAAGCATTTTAACTTAATTAGCATTATTAAAAATTATGATGACGCGTTACAACATCTATACATTTACAATACGTTTTATTTATGGTTAATGAGGATTAAATAACTACAAAATGAAGTTTTTAGTTACTTTCTATACTAAAGGGGTTGGATTTAACTCTTATGCATAACTGGAACTAATTAAATATTATTTTAAGCGCCGCCATTAACTGGGAAAACCGTATAAATATCAAAGAATTTTGTGTTCCTCATATATGTTAATTAATAAAATGTCTTCAAAGGGTAACATTTACTTGGAATGTATATAATTCTTGTTTGAGTGAAATAATTAAAAAATTAATTAGGTAAATCTAAATAAATTATCTATATATAGTTTAGTTATTAAAAAAATTAATTAAGATTAAAATTAAACAACAAATAAACTATGTTAAATAAAGGCATTTTTCATATTTACTTTTTTCCTATATACTCATCAGATCAGAATTGTTTGTATTTAAACTAGATCTAGTTATGTAAAAGATCCTAGATCTGAGGTAAGTCTGCGGTGAGTGAAACAACCTTCAAAGATGTTTTAACTGATATTTGTTATATAAACAAAAACAGTTCGATGTTATTTAAAAATTTTCAATTTAATAGCAGTGTAATTTATGATTTAAATAATTTCAGTTATACATAAAAAATGCAAGTTTTTATTTTTTACTAATTAAAGATAGTTTAGGCCCCTTTATTTGACGATGAATTTCGCGATGAAATTTGTATTATAACTATCTGTAGAGCAAAAAAGTGAGATAATCCGTGTATTTTAACTTCTCAAGATGAAATTAAAGAAAACAGGAAACGGTTTAACATAAACTAAGATACAGAAAAAAGAAGGAGAGTGAAAAATGAAATTGTCCCCGTTGCCAAAAACGAAAATATCTTGTGCGTTTTATAATTTAAACTACGTTTTTTATAACTTCCGTGTGCTTTCGTCATTATATGAGAAGAGCACATCAATGCTTGCGATGATAAACTGCGAGTTTTAAATATATGATTTAACAGAGTAACACTTCACGCTTCGCGTTAAATTTAATCTTCTCATAGCTACTGTATAGATCATTTAATTTAGTTGTTATACAGTTGATCAAATGTTATACTCAAATTGTATTCATAAGCAATAATTAAATGAGAATAAAGTATTTGGAACAACCATATGTACACGGCGTTGCGTAACCTTGCTAGGTGTTATGGATGATAAATCAAATTGTCCCGATAATCCATTTTCAAAGTTCATCGGCTTGCTATCGCATTTTTCGTAACTATCGCGCGCGGCGATTGCACATCATCTTCAAACTAAATTGAAAGACTTTCTGCGATCTATAATAAACGAAACCAGACTCTCTCTAACGGTGATCTCTGAAGCAAGCTATATCAGAAGGACTATATGACACTGTTGTAATTGTATAGAAGGAACTCGATACTAATTAATTAACATGTAAATTGAGTAGAGACTTACAACCTGATATTAATCATTTTCATTTCAAATAAAAATTGTGGTTAGTAGTGTGTACTGTGCTAATTTTAATTTATGGAATCGAGAAAATATTGAAATTAAATTCAGTAGTATAGATCATAATTTACAACATAATATTTTTTACCTACGTTATCTTAGATTTTTTCAGTTTTTTAAAATAAAATAATAAAATAGAAAATTATAAAATAAAATAAGAAATTAAAAGATAATGCGCATAGTTCTCAATTGGCACATGCCCAAGTCTTAATGTATTTTTAGAAACGTGTGAATGCGTTCATCTAAAATTCACCTCAAACACATTAAGATTATTAGCATCTTCACACTTTTCTTTATAATAAAAGTTGAATTCAGTTCTGCTCATTCGATAAGCTCAATTGCACTGCAGTATTTTGGTCATTTGAGATACACGCAATAATCAATCGATAACCTTTGAGATTAAATAAAACGCTTCCACCTGTAGGCGAAAAATTCTTCTGCATCAGAGAAATAAAGGAATAGAAGGACGTTGCAGTGCAAAACCGGAAGGAAGACAAGGTAAAGCAAAATGGGCGATTCTATCACGTATATAGTCTCTTTAAAAGGCCCTGGTCTGCTCTGCGAAGCGTCGCGTCGGTGTATATTATGATACGGCGAGAAGGCCCACGGACGAAAGACATGACGAGACGTCGTGGAAATCTGAGTCGTCGCCAACGCTGCTGCCATCGTCTACGCGCGATGACACTTACTGCACGTAAGAATACTTAGAGCCAGCATGGCTCGCATTATTTTTTTTTTTTTTTTTTAAGTTTAATTTAAAATCATGTCGCGTGGAACTAAGTAAGAAACATCATAGCGTTTATTCGCATTATCACGAGATGTGGAATTTTTTTTCTCATTTAACTGTTGTGTATAATATATGTAACAAGCATCGTCAGAAAAAATGCTTGAATATTTATCTAATTTTAGCACCCCAAACAGTTGCATTTATTGAACTTGCGATTCTTTTGAAAATGATCCAAACATTGGTAACGAATAGATTTAGTGTACACATTAATATAGATAATTTAGACAATTGAAAAAAAATATAAAGTAAAAATTTAGATGTTAATAGATTTTAGAATCTTAAATTCATGGATCGTAGATCTTTAAACTGTAACATTAATTAATATAAATAAATGTGAGCAATGATTTAAATATACATATGTTTGAAGTGTGTCCGAATATATACACTCAAGAGCTGGCGAGTTAAGAAAATCAAATCTAATAATAATACGGACTGGAGATATCAAAATAGAACTTATCCCGAGAGGCAATAAGATTAGAAACCGAATACCTCATCGCATACGACTGTTTAGTCATTTTTTATTCTATTTATGCTGAAAATAACGAGAGACAGTAGAGGGAGGAGTAGAGTTTTCGATACATTGCCCGAATAATTAAAGTTATACGTAATTATTCGACAGATTCAGAAGAAACAGCGCGTAAACGAAAATGCAGACGAAAAAGTGCAGCGTAAAGATTAAAGTTCTGCAGGACAGCAGAAGGCAGTGAACTGTATATAAGTTCTGAAAATTTGAAGCACCAAGTGTATTCATAAGTAGCAAAAGCCGGCTGGGTCGAGCCGACCAAGAATAAACTCTGGAACCGCGCAAGTTGCAAGCGATTTTCCGGCCTAGTGTATAGTTATTTTTACTGACAAAGTATACATATATACGCATACACTCGCATGGAATTTCACGAATTTTCACCGCAAGAGAAGGTGTAAAGAACGTTTGGCAGCTGGCCTAGTCCGTGCGCGCGCATTTTACGTTAAATTCCCGAGGGGAAATACCAAACCCATGAGGGGGAGAGAGACAGAGAGAGAGAGTTTGGGCGCATGTGCGCTGTATTTACCCTAATCGTTGCTCGCTGACTTTGCAGCCGCGTTTACTTCACAAAAAAGAATAAGTATGCACCAGTTATTCTCAAAAGCATGCAGCGACGAGGGAATACGTGCTCTATAGAAGCATTACAAGCTGTACAGGAAAGGCAAAGCTTTCGATAGTTAACTGATAAAAGCGTACTGAGAGCTAGAACGGCGCGACGGGAGCTCGCGTTTCGGGGTAAACCTCTTGAAGGTCATTGGGTCAAGACCGGTTGCGCCCGAGCATACGTATACACTGTACATACATACTCTCCATAGCGTATGTGCAGTACATAAGAGGTGTCTGGTGAGCAAGAGCTCAGATCCGTCTCTCGAAAATACGTGTGCGCGTGTGCGTATATACATGCGTAGGCACACGCCTGCGATAAGATTATTCGTATAGGTTACAGCCGCTAATTCCAGAAGTCCAAAGTACTCACCGGCCATGATCGAGCCTTATAAAAGCAACGCAGGAAAATTCCTCCTTTCGTCTGCTCGCTCTCCCTCTTGGCTCTCTGTCGACGAGGCGGGAGAGAAAGTTTCGCTTTTACGAGAAATAAAAAGAGAACGAGAAACAGAACAAGCCGGCTCGCGATCGCAGACTTATGGGTACGATATCTCGCTCAGAACTGCTATAGAACGCACACGGGGCAGCCGCGCCAAGCTCCCTAAGAGCCGATTAGCCGCACACTGGCGCGAGCAGTCTACGCACACTCGAGAACGAGCCGCGGCGCGATGGGCGAAAAAAGCGAGAGCCGAACAACTCGAGCGAGAGAGATGAGGCGACTGCTACTTCTACACTGCTGTTGCTGCCGGTATAGATGATGCGAAGGAGGGGGAAGACACACTCTTTATATACGCACACGACGCGTCAGTTTCGCTTCGCGCATTGCTTCTCTTCTTCCCCTGCCCATGATGACATAGTCGCCGCGCGCGCGAGGCTGCGAGCTGCGAGCGCGAGAACTGATTCTTCCTTTATACTGCTTACTTGTACTTGCGCTTGTTGGCCTCTCTCTGCGCACCGCTGCCGATTGCTTATTGCCTACCTACTTACTTAACTGTACTCACCGTTTCCTGCCAATATGTTGGATCAATTGCAAATATTGTTGGAACCTTATACAGTTTGATTTTTTTGAAAACTGTGTCGGGGCTGCGTTGACCCCACACACATAGCAATGACACACACCAATACAACAGGTAAAGCCTATATGCGCCACCGCAAAGAATAAACCAAGAATATAGCCTTAATTAAGAGCGATACAATAAGTAACATATACCTTTTTAATTAACCTTCACTTTTTTTATCGACTGTCTCGTAACTCTTAACGTCCTCTCAATTATATTGCAATTTCCTTAATTGTCTGCAACTTTGACGTATGCGACGAACCTGCATATTGGTTTCCGCTACATATATGCAAGTGTTAAATTCAATAAATTTGCAACTTCATGATTAAATGTATAATGTATCTAAAACCTGTTGCATGCGTGAATTTAATAATAATAGTAAATATCAGTATAGTATAGTTCATCAGTTTACGATACATTTATATGACACATGCGGTCATGATTATATCTAAGTAAGTTATTTTGAATGACAAAGAGATGGCGCTACATGCCTATCGTCTGCTGCGCGTTACTCTATTGAAACGCCAAAAAGAAACTGCGCTGTTTCTATTTACTTGCTATTTATTTATGTCGTTTTGTCAAACGCAGATTGTATAAATATTCTACCTAAAATACCTACATCTATACGTGTACATAAACAAATTGAATTAACGCGCAAAAATACCAAGCTTGCGTATAAAAATATTATTTTCAGCAATTATAATTACAATTGCGAAAGTCATTAGAACTTTCAATTTTTTTGAAGTCATCTATGTATAGGAAATCATCTCGCATTAGCATTGATTTTCGAATAAATTTCTATATACATCAGCAAGAAGAACTATCGCTATTGCATTTAGACAGAACTATCGTGGTATATACCTGTATGTAGTATAGGACATAGCACACAGTAGCGCTCATGCTCACGAGCGAAAGAGTTTCTGCGCAACGACAGACAGCACACGACAGTAGTGTGGTGGCAGACCCGCAGTTGGCACCGTACACTCGCGGCGGCGGCGCCGGCGCCTCTCCTCTCTTCCATATATATGTGCTGCGTATTACGTATATATATATACATAAATACACATATATACGTACATGTACATATATAATATCATTGTGTATTGGCGTGTGCGCTAGATTGCCAGTCTCACGGCCTTAGCCCTCCGCGACAGCATCAATAGTAAATTTTATCCTCATTTCTATGTGACTATATAAAACAGAGACTCATTACTTCTGAGTATTTTATAATTCTTTACTTCTTCAGTAGTACCTGCTGCGGAAAAAGAAGCATACAATAACAGATCTACCTGCGCGATGCAGAGTCTGCGTAGATTGGAGGGGGCAGCTCGTGTCGTCTGCTGCTGCTCTCTCTCTCACAACTGTCTGGCCTCAGACTGTACTGCAGTGGGCAGTAAAACTGCAGCACAAGCACCGGCTTCTTAATACAAGTACATAGCTATCGTCGTATACATATTCCACGAATCGCATGGACCGAGACATGTTCGAGCAAAAACGACTTCGCAGCTCGTTGGAACAAACGAGAGAACGATGGACCGAGCAGCAAAGATCAAGATTGTTTCACTGATGACAGCTACAGCGTTGATTCCGCTACCGCGACAGATTAATTCACAAATGAATAATGAATTTCCAAGAAGACAAGCTTACGAAGATGGCCGGCTCGCCGACGAGCATTGAGAACCAGATCGACAGCTTCCTGGAGCAGTTCAAACGCAGCGCCTCAAGAGCCATGGAGGAACATCATCGACGATCCAGCCTTTACAACGCCAGCAGTATCAGCCATAGCCACAGCGGCAATCTCGACCTCGAGGTTCTCGAAGCCGGTAAGATTCGTATCTAGAAATTTTTAGATGGGTGCAAGTATGCGTGAACACCTCGAGTTTTTCTATTTGCTTTTTTTTTTTAATACTACGCGTTATGAAAAGTGCGCAAAAGTTCGACGAATCATGCAGCAGCACACATTGTCGTATTGCGAAAACTAAATTGCTGTAGATACAGGATCTCTTCCATCCGAGTTTCTTTTGTATTTTCTTAATCGTGCGAACATTTCGAGCGACATGATTATTTATTTTTATAAAATAAGCGATGTTATTATTATGCCCGAAAGCTCGCGCGCAGAGGTCAGCACCAGCAGGAGCTTTTTGCTTTTATCGATTCGCGCGCGTCCACAGAGTATCCGTCGAAGTTCCAGTTCCAATCCAGACTCCGTGCGCGCACCCAATCTCCAGGCAGAAGCAGCGGACGGGCAGACCACGTGATTCTCCCTCGGCCCCGAAGAGAGTTGCGAGTTGGTTTGGTACCGTGTAGAATATAATATAGGATTTTCAATATACAACTCTTGGGCACTGCCTCTACAATCGTCTGCTAGATAATAAAAACACTCGAATATATAGTGAACGGACAGCCGGATATGCTTACGCAACGGCGGAAGTCAAGCCACAGCAGTTGTAATTGCCCTTGCCATCATCACTGCACAACGAAATGCCCCAACTCAGGTTTGCGCACGTATAACTTTTTGAGCTGCTGTGTTTCAGCATCGTTTTCGCTAGTATTGCATACCTATACGCTTCCCTTTATTGATCCGAGGGTATACAGAACAGTTTAAACGTGAGTAATTGTGGAGTAAGGCTGATATGCGATGGGTCGATGTTTTATAAACACGCGGACGTCGTGTGTAGGTATGCATGTATACACATACGTGTAACTGATCGATAAGCACCAACGACTTGTTACTCCTTTTTGTTTTCTGCGTATCTATCGGAACAAGTACTCTACTTATTGGCTATTTTAAGAATTTTTACAATTTTTATAAAATTTCAATAGTTAAGTTCAATACTAGAATTTGTGCATTGGAGAGGTATTTTTTTAAGAGGTTAGTTTATTGTAATTTTGTGATCATACATCTATGTCAACAATATTCAAAATATATATAGTTGCAACAGAGCATATGTTATGATTGCATTCAATAATGAGCACTGTTACGACAACTTCTCTGCTAAAAAGATGTTATCGTGAACTCTGATAATGAAAATCAATAACATGCAAATGATACGTTACATTTTGAACTTCACAATTCATTGAAAAAAGAATTTGCTAACAGCGTAAGGAAAAAAGTATAAAATCTAAGTCAACTAATAACTAGAAGAAAATTTACTCAATGCAAATAGTAAAAATATATTGAATATAATTTGAAACAAATTGGTGAATTTCAAGAGAAATATAGGACACAGGCACAGACTATACGTCACTTAACTATATAAGAAAAACTGAATATCGCATATTGGTATTCGATAGATCTTGATTTTAGTAGTCTTTCGAATACTTTTAGAAATCAAGATTTTGTATTCAATATACGGCTATGAAAGAAACAAAATGTATTTTCAAGCCTTTTTGCATCTGAAAAACTATATTCATTATCAAATCAAAAGAAACAGTTGATTGCTTATTAAATCAAATTTAGGAATCTATGAAAAATTCTTCATAATATAGTTTGCCATTGTAAGCTTGCAATAAATTTGTAAAAGACAGAAACAGTAAGAAATGAAGTGAGAAATTAAATTTGTAAATAGTGCATGACTGCATTTATTAAAGTATATGTTCAGGAAACTGCTAATGACTTTTTTTACAAAGAACTCTGTAACAAATCAAGCAGAAAAATCTAAAGTATGTATATCAGCTATCCAGCATTCAGGACATTTGTAAAGCTCCAATTTTCACGATTAGAATTGCAGGCAAAACTGCACGTTCTCTATCACTCCCATTTAAAAAAAGAAAAAGTAAAAAAAGTTCCATTATAAACAATAAATTACGGCAGCTTCCGCTTGACAAGAGCGAAGCGTCGCGATTTTGCAAGAAAAAGTCAGCGAATCTAATCGTCGAGAGGCTTAGTACACACGGCGCATCAGTCAGTCGGAAGTAATAAAAGTGGTACACACGGCCGCAGAAGAGCTACGCAGTGTGCGCGCGGGCAAGTTGTGCGAAGGGAACGATGCGCGCGCGCGCGCGGGAATAAGAAGAACGGGAGAGAAGGCCTAGAGGGAGTATATAAAAGTCGCGGGCGATTTGAGAGCCTCTTGATTTTACAGTTACAGCGTGCGAGCGCGGAAAAAGCGTATACTCTCTGATGAGAGGACTGCGCAGCGCAGCAGCAAGGTCAGCAGCCGCTCGCGCGCGTTGCACTTTATCCTCTTCCTCCTCCTCCTCCTCCTCCGCCACCACCACCTCCGCATTTCCATACAGGCACTTGCGCGCGCGCGTTCACCTCTCGCTTAATTTCATTAGAACTATCGATCGAGAGGCAAGTTTCTTACACTCGCGGGTGTTATAAACACACTCCTCGTCGCGCGAGGCACTTGTTGTAACAATATAGTGTCTCCCTCTTCCGCTCTCCCCCCCCCCTTTTTCTTTAAACAATAGTGACTCGTGAATAATTATACAGTGGGTGTTAAATTTTTTTGCTTGGACTTTTCGTTGCAGAGGATGTGGAGAGCATGACTGGCGAGATCGAGAACGGCGAGCTGGCCGTTCGGGACGTCGCGGACCTTTTGCAGCCGCAATATGCCATCATAACCGGTGAGCGAGTATTCCGATCGTGTATATTATTCCGCAAATCCGTTAAAACCGGTTACCGTAGCGGGTGTCGTGACGCGAACATTCTATTTAGCGATGAGCATCGACGCGTTCCTGCCGAAGGATTTTTACCGCTATTCGTTTCGATCGCTGTCCGCTTTCGCGCATAAATAGTTTTTCTCATTGGCAAAATTTCGAACGTTTGCTAACGCAGGTGGCAAGACTCGGGAAGGATGTCCTATCATCACGTTCCCGGACAACGGCAACTTCCACAACTTGACTGATTTGGATTATCAGCGGCTAATGCTCTACCTCACTTCCGTACCGACGTAATTATTAGTTTGAGATTTATAAAGTGATATATACCATACCGCTAAAGTTTTTACTGAAAATTTTTCGTTTTCTCGTTCAAGCTTACACGAAGCGGATATGGGCTTTCACTTGGTCGTCGATCGAAGGACCGACAAATGGAATTCCGTTAAGACTGTCCTGCTAAAAATTTCAGTTAGTACATTGCTGGCGTTACGTAAATGTTGTAGTTATCGTAGTTAACGCCTGGCAACACACAACAACGCATTATTTTGTAGGCTTTCTTTCCCGGCCTGGTTCACGTCGTTTACGTACTGCGACCGCTGGGCTTTCTGCAAAAGGCCATTTCCGAAGTGTCGAATAAGTTGTTCCGAGAGGATTTCAAGTTTCGGGTTATCGTTTTGGCAAACGTACTCGAGTTGCACGAGCTGATCGAGAAGGACCAGCTGACCGACCACCTCGGCGGAGAGCTCGCCTACTGCCATCACACATGGATACAAAATAGAATAGTGAGAATCGTGCTCGAATGATTTTAGTTTTAAAGTGAATTCAAGAATAAATACGATTTAACGCTCGCCTCATTTCGCTGCAGAGCCTCGAGAAATTTTCTTCGATGACGCAGGATGTATCGCTGGCTCTGGACTCGTTTACGCGCCGACTAGCCGAGGTTGAGTTTCCGAATAACACTCTCGCAACGACGACATTGTTAAGTCAACAACAAGCGGAATACAATGAGCTTAAGGAGGAGATCCTGAGCGCGGCGAGGCATGGCGAGGCTCTCCTCGACAGTGTCAGGCAACTCACCAGCAAGGCCACCGCTGACAGACTTGGCAATGTCGCGGCCGTCGAAAGGTATCGGCTTTGATATTCAATTTTTTAACGTTTTTGCAATGCTAACTGTAACGTAATTATTTGTGCGCAGACTTCTCGTTCAACTCGAAGAAACAGAGAGAACTTTCGATTTGTTCTGGTCACACCACAGCTCGCGCCTGCGACATTGCCTAGCTCTTCGTCAATTTGAGCAAGACTTTCGAGAATTGCAAGCAAATCTTGATCAACACCTCAAAACTATCGACGAGATGACCGAAGTAGGGGAAACGCAATCTAGAGTCGACCAATTATTGCGCGATACTTCTACGTTTCAGCGGATTTGCAGAGTAAGTATTATTCGGCCAAATCTCTTTACTTATCATCACTTATACGCATAATACCTAACACCTTCTCATTCGTTTAAGTCATTCGATGTGGTTTTATACCTTCTTCTTTAATACGAAATTCGAAAAAGATACTCGGTTAACGCATATACTTCGGGATTTGCATAAGCCATCGTTCAAACCATCTCATAGTCTTTGACTAAAATAAAAATTTCATGCTTCATGTGGCAGTCATCTTTATTTATTTATTTGGTTTGAGCGCTGTGATTACTGTTACCATAGTCTACACAATGCACAACATGCACAAATGCTAAAGAAAAAAAATATCACATTGCACCGCTTTCCTTTTATTTTGTCAATAGTCCTATTTGTTGCATACCATGTGGATTTGGGTTTTGGTAAGCAATCCACTTAAAAGAATTCATAATATTTTCTAATAGCATATACATATATACAATTATATATAATATCTTTCTTTCTACATTTTACTGTTGACTGCTTTGAAAACCATTTAGATTTTAGTAATCTTCAGCTACTTTCAAGGAAAAATAAAATAAGTTATGTAAATTATGTAGCTAGTTCTTTCTTCTTAGAATGTAATATCCCAACTATTTAAAATTTTTCGTCACATGTCCATTAGTTCATTAAATCATTTAAGAATTATAATATATACAAGTATATAAGTATATAGCTATATATAATTGATTATATATGATAAAAATGATAGACTACTATGTTTGCTTGATTTTTCGAAATTGTACATCTATAATATATATGCTAATTTTAGAAAGTTAGATTGTGTCGCATAATCTATCAGCATGATTATTGATTTCTGACAATCATCATATTCTTTAATCGAAAACAAGTGCCTTTGTACTTTAAATTATTCGGTGCTATAATTTTTATGCACCGCATGTTCCCAAAAAATTCAATATTATTTTCATAAAAAAATGTGTCTCTAAAGGGCTGCACGAAAGGAACTGTATAGTTATTAATATCAAAAATATATAATTTGCCTATGCGCTGTTCTGAGTCTCGGAAATTTCATACAGTTAATTAAAGAATGCTTTGATGTTTCAAAGACAGTAGGTATGTGTTTCGAGGCTTCGACGATGTTTATTATTATGTTTGCCTCTAAACGGCGCGCTCATATAGTAGTCCTATTTTTAATTTTTCACTTTCTATTACGAATGTTTGCATGAAGAAATAAATTTTTTCTTTATTACAATGTTCATTTTTTAGGGAGATATAGACAGAGCTGAAGAAGTTATAACTGCTGGACAACAATTGCTATCTGGAAGACACCAATGTCCAGCCGAAGTCGTCGAACCAAAATGCGCGGAATTACAAAGAGTATGCACAATTTTAAGCCAGAGACTGGAAAGAAGATTGCACACACTCACTAAATGTAGGGAACTTATGGAACACATTGACAAAGTATGACATAAATTTTGATATCGTAGATAAATAAATTTTGTTTATATTTTATTCATTATTTTGATTTTATTTTAGGCTAATACCTGGTGCACGCGTGGAATCGAATTATTAGCGGCTCAAAATAGTTCTACTCCTGCAGATCAAGCTCTCCAAGAATTGCAGTCTTTAATTGAAGCTGCGGAAGAATTCCACCATCCCAGAAGCATATTTGAAGATTCTATTATGCCAGAAACCAAAGCACTTGTCACGCAGGTACAGCATACAAAATCCGTTTTAACGATTCGATATTCAACTTATTACATCTTGCCATCAGGTTTTGCAAAGGATAGAAGATGTATCAGTAATGTGTGATAAAAGAATAATGAGCCTTAAACAACAACTTATGAAACCAGCTAGACCAATCCAAACTGTTACTCCAGAACCAGCAAAACCTTTACAGCCCGCTCCTCAGTGTATTAGGCCGGGAAGAATTTTAAAAAAAGCCAATACAATGCCCAGGGTAAATATTTTATAATCATATATAAAAAAATCAATTAACAGAATAATGATGTATTTTTGTAGATGGAAATGGGACCCATTGAGGGAGGCGAAATCTCATCTCCAGAGAGCGAACCCCGAGATGGTGAAGCTTTACGATTAAAGCGTGGTCACGTACTCGCAGAGTTAGTAGAAACTGAGCGCATCTATGTAACTGAACTCGGTTCCATTATCAAGGGATATAAAATGGAAATGAACAATGAGGCTCTAGTTCATCTTATACCTGCAGCGCTAGCCGGTAAAGGCGACGTTCTTTTTGGCAATCTGGAAGACATTTATCTTTTCCACAGAGATACCTTTCTTAGGGATCTTGAAAACTGTATATCAAATACGGAGCTTGTGGCCTTGTGTTTTGTGCAAAGGGTATATTATTTATTAGAATTTACAACAAAGATTCATGAAGTTATATTACAGAAATTCCTTTCTTTTAGAGAGAGCTTTTCTTTAGGCTATACAGTTATTATTGTCAAAATATTCCTCGGTCGGAGAGGCTACGAGAACAAATTCAATCGGAACCGCAATTTCTCGTGGCTTGTCAACAAAAACTTGGCCATAAATTACCATTAGCTGCGTATCTACTCAAACCAGTTCAGCGGATCACTAAGTATCAACTTTTACTCAAAGATTTACTGAAATATTGCGACGAACAATCATGCAGTGTCGAGTTACAAGAGGCTCTGGATTGTATGCTTGTAGTATTAAAATGCGTCAACGACAGCATGCATCAGACGGCTATTACAGGATTTGGGGTAATATTGCCAAATTTCATTGTTATATTCTGAATTAGATTGGATACTAACCATGATTTATAATGTATATTATAATCTATATTATAATGATTTATAATCTATATTATTTTATTAGGGTGACTTAAATGCTCAAGGTGAACTTCTCCTCCAAGGTTCATTTAGTGTCTGGAGCAGTAGCAAGCGGGAACGTTTATTGCGGCTAAAGCCATCGCAACGGCATATTTTTTTGTATGAAATGGCTGTAATATTCTGTAAGCATAGTAAACCACAAGCACACACCAAAGCTACGTATCATTTTAAAAGATATTTGAAAGTAAGAATAAAATTGTTATGAATCGTTTTAGAAAAAAATTTTAGCTTCTATTGTATATTTTGAATTTTTTTCAGACTTCGCAAATCGGCTTAACAGAATCTGTAAAAGGTGACGCTCGACGATTTGAGATCTGGTTGCAAGGTCGAGCGGAAGTTCACACTATTCAAGCATCAAGTATAGATGTTAAGCAGGCTTGGGTTAGACAGATAAAAAACGTTCTTATGTCCCAACTTGCGGAACTTAAAGGGAAACAAAATACTGCTCTTCTTGGCAAAACCGGTCACAAGTATGGGTAAAAAGAAATTGAAATAATTTTATTCTAGTTAATTGAGATGTATTTAAATTTTGATACTTACAATCACTTTTTTAGACCTCTTCGTCAGACTATTTCATGGGATGCGCAGAGTAGTCTGTCGGGTTCATTGCGCACGTTATCAGTTGACAGCAATAGCATGATCTCGCATCTTACTGATATTTCTCAGTCAACGGACAATGACGATGTGGGTTGGAGCTCAGAAAATAGTAATACAGACGACGAAGACGGTTTTGGTGATATCGCTGGCCCTGCGCCCGTAAGTGTATAACTTCATTTCGTAAAATTATTAATATATTAAAGATCATGAACGAATGGTTGCAAAGTTTCACCAAACTAATAATACCGCGCTTACAATGAACTTCTAAATATTAAAACTAAGGGGGAGTATACGAAATTCATATGTATGAACATCAATTTTTAAATTTAAGTTTTTATCATACATAACAATATTGTTTATTTAAGAATTTTAATTTAATTCATAATTGACAGCAATTGATAATTCAATTTTGTAAAGTTAATTATAAATTTTGGCCTAGTTAAATATTCAAAGGTAATGTTATGATTCATTCATTAAGATAAAATTGACCCGTATCAATGATATTTCTACGCTTTTGTTGAAACGCTAGTAAGTGCTTCATTAAACAATGCTTTTATTACTTTTTAGAAATAATATTCGATCAAGCCAAAGATAAATTTTTAAGTTCCAAGGAGTCAAACTTCATCGCAGGGAAATTTTAGCACGGGACATCGGAAACGAGGTTTTTTTGTAATTTTCTTTGGCTCTGTAGATATTTAGAAAACTGTAAATCACAATCTCAAGTCGCATATTTCATATCATGAATACTCTCTGCTTACTCATTACATCATTCTCTGAACTTCACATTAAAAAAAATACGGACTTTTCGATGTACAAATATACTATTCCCTTTAGTTTTATTTTTTTGTTTTTCACGGACCTCAATAGGTTTTTTAAGTTTGCTAGCTACATGTATGCCGAAAGATGGAATGAAAAGGATTATTTTGCTTGTAACTAAGTATAAGCACAGTAAAGGGAAAACAATGCCTACATCTCAGCGCAAAAAAATAATATTTCGAGTATTCAATTTAATAAAAATTCTAACGCATTTTCAGGGTGGTAGATATGTTGCATTGGCTGACTATTGTGCCATGGGTCAGTCGGAAGTGACGATGCACGAAGGTGATAATCTCGAACTACTTAAGGTCGGATGTGCTGGTTGGTGGTTCGTCAAGCTGATTGGGGCAGGTATAGAAGGATGGGCTCCAGCTTCCTACCTCGAGCCCATTAGTCGTAAAACTTGTCGTAGTTCACAGTCGGTGAATAGCAGTCAGGAAGCTATGTGAAACAGAAGACTAACACATTAGATTACAAATCTAGTGTGTTAGTTATCTCTCCTTCTCTCCAACTATAACTGATATATTTCATCGTCTTCGTAAAACAGAATTTCTTGACGAAAAATACAATTTCGAAAGGCTAATTTCGAAGCCAATTCTACAAGAGTTTTATATGCATAGGTCAACATATCTCATAATGACGTAGTATATTTTGGAGCATACGGTGCAAGTATGTTCAGCAATCCTTTAAGGTACGATTTTTATCAAGCTTTTTAATTTCGACTGTCATTTAAATGACAGATAATTTTTAAAGTTTAAAAAAATTTATTTCACTTGCAGTTGTAATAAATAGGATTGAAAAATTGCTCCATATGGGTTACACATGGGAATCATAAAAATGGTAAGAAATGCCGACATAAAGTCGTGTAAAATCATTTCAGTGTATGAGTTAACACTGGGCATTCGGATACTAGTCGGCAAAAAACTGCTTATGGTTTTTTAAGTAAATGTATTTATCGAGGGCATTTTGGTGTCAGTCTTGTCATCTGTGCTTAGTTAATTTATTTTAGAGAATCTTATGATTCAACGCAATAAAAAAATAATTATTAACTGAGTGTATGATGTATGTAAAAAGTTAAGCGAAAACTAGGGATTAGAAAAGTTTAATTCGAACATATTTATATAAAAATCATGTTGTTGCTAAGCTAATGCAACGACTATTTGTAGGTCATGGGTGTACCGAGATTTTTGTACGGTATGTTTAAGGAATAAACACCAAGCATAAAGTGTAATGAAATGGATACGTGCTTTATTGCCGAAAATTCATTTTCATGATAAAACACTTTCTAATATTGAACATGGGCAATAATAACGAAGCAACATTTGTTAAAAATATTTACGGCTTTTTATATATGGAGAAAAACGTGTACTGCAGACAGCTTCATCCAAATGATTACACTTATTCATATTAAAAATGATTTTACGGTATAAATTGTATCAAAAAATTGTAGAAAGAAAATGATATTTAAACATATATATATATTTATTGGAATCTTAACAATAAGCATTTCTAATTTAGTGATTTTAAATTAAATTTAAACATTGCAGAAGCACTTAAAAGACCACGTTTACATCATTTTTATCTAATCTTATTATTTTAAATTATATTTTTCCATTTCAAAATGATTATGTGAATTAGAAAATATATACAGTTTAATGCAGTATTCATCAATACTACTAAATTTAATATTATTACATAATATTGAAAAATAAAATCAGTACCATCAGACATAGGTAAATAATCAAAAATTCAAGTTTCTGTATATTTGAGAGAATTTGACATTTGACATTCATGTACCATGCCGTCCTAAACTAATTAACTTGCCTTTAAAACAAAATTATTTTATTTTCTTTGGAATATTATCTGTTGAAATTTATCTGTCGCAGAAGAGTTTTTATTATTCTGTTGAATTAAATATTATTTATAACTCTTTTGTGGTACTTTAAAACTATCATTCACAATTTCTATGATTACAATGATAAATGTGGAATGAATTTGTACAGTTAATCGAAAACGAGAAAATTTATTGTAAGATACTTAAAAAGAAAAACTGTTTTTCTCGTAAAAGTAAGAAGAAATCGTCATGACCATAATATATATATATATATATAAAAAAATTCACATAGACAATAATATTGTCCAACTATAGAAAACATATGTATATCCACACTCATTCAAATTTGTACGAAGTATTATCATGTTTAATGTAAAATTTAGTAACCACGGCATCAATATCATAAAAAAGAAACATAACAGATCATACTTCCGTTATAGATGAAGTGGCAAATAGATTGCGGTTTCTACAGTTGTACCATGTAATAGATAAAACAAAAATTCCAAAAGATATTAAAAAAAAACTCTGTTAGCTTGTTATAGTACGCCGAACACGACGGTTCCTTTAAACGTTCCTTCATAAACAGATGCATTTTTACATTTCAACTACATGTTATTTATATTTAAATTGAATAAAGCTAAAATCGCTTTTATCTGCAAATAATGTAGTCAACAATATTTGTAAGAGCAGACGAATGAATTTTTGCTTTATTTTTTTGCTTTATTAGTACTTAAAAACTAAAGTGATATTATACATGTAATTGAACTTTGGAGGATTAATTTTCTTCAATAAAATTTTGTAAAATGTCCACAGTTGTAGTTAAAATTTAAAAAGTAAACGATATTTCTTTTAAATATTTCATAAATAAAATTAAAAAAAAATTTTTTGTTAATATTAGATTAATTATCAAAATTATTTATTCTCCCATTTAAGTATTATAGATAGAACATAAATTAACTCATTTTCGTCTAATATTTAAATCTATACTCTTATAGGCAATCAATTTACAATTATTCTCCGTAAGCTTCATTGTTATAAGAGTTTTTACAAAAAATATTTGAAAATTGCGTTTAAAGGAAATATTCTATACATAATCTTAAAATTGCATTGTAAAAGGTAGAGATAGTAACTTCCGAGTTTGCAAATAATTATTAATATTATAATTAATACAAATCATTTTATACATTCCTCATTCTTTGAAATATGGCTGTAATACAAGCTAAAAAGTAAGATTTTTGATACATTCATTACACTGCAAAAATAAATTTATACGAAGCAAAATTGAAAGATTATTCAATTACATATAAAAAATAATAAATTGATTTCACCTATAGATAAAGTCCATAATACAAGAAATTTCATAAACATACACAGCAATTACAGAAGTGAAAAGCTGAAAAATTCGTTACCATGTATTGTGGCTTTTGATGTGCAGGGTATATTAAAAGCTTTTGCAGCTATATCATAAGAATAAATAATGTTGAATTATCCATATACATGCAAGGCATGCTGAAAAGATTATGGTGACAGTTGAACCTGTGTAAGCAAAAAAAACTGTAATGTTACAAATTATGCAGGTTCTTAATGCTAATGGCAAAAATAAAGTTTTCTCGAAATGAAGAAATAAAGATTTTCAACTTGATATAGTTGATATAACTTTGCTTTATTCCAGAAAATTTAAATTTATACAACAATAACATAAGCTAAATATGTTAAATTGACTATCATCAATTTAAATAATTATAACCTTAGAACTTAATTTGTACAAAAGAAGTAGAATTACATACATATAATGTATTGAGAACTATTATGAAGACTATAAATAATTTATTATTGATACCTTAGTACAAAACAAATTGATTTTTGATAGAAGTTTATCATTTTTATGACAATGATATTTATTGTTTAAATGTACATACATATTAGATGCTGCCTGATGTATTTTGTAGTGATTATTCTGCTGATGTTGAAGAGAAAAATACAAATATTTTCAATAATATTTGTACAAAATACATAAGACAGAATAGTTTGACAAATCCCACAAGAATCAATACTTGTAACATTGTTATAAAAGTAATTATGAATTTGTAAATAAAAAATACATAATTATCATAATAATATAGACTTTTACTTTAAAGTAACCAATTCAAAAAAACTAAATAAATAAATAAATAAATATCATGACTTATTTTTAATTTATTTTTTTTAAATAATCTGACCTAAAGAAAATAGTATAGAGATGTAAAAGTTTTTGATTTTCAATCAAAATTAAAGTATACCTTTGATCTCCTTATGATTGACTTTTATTTTTTTTACTTTCCTTAATGGAAATAACATAACGTTGGGGAACATTCAAAGGAGGGGAATATCCATCAGCATAAGTGGCATCTTCAAAGAGAACCTCATATTCTTCTTGTGCTGTTGTTGGCAAATGATTAACAACAGCCTTATAAAAACATGTTGTTTGTGGATATAAGGCCATGACTAAAATTTATAGCATATTTTAATTTGATATTGTAGTGAATAGTACAAAAAAACAAATGAGCTTGAATTAAAAATTTAGTTTTTACCTATTGAACCCTTTGCAAATAAAGCATGAGGATCTGTTTCTGGATCTGCTCTCATAAGTGGTAAAGGAACAACTCTTCGCTTTGATAAAATATGCCTATCTTTTTGTTCTTCATCAATATCATCAACTTCATATTTATTTGTTGTAGGATTAAAGTGAACTACTTCAGCTAAAATCCAATTTTCTTCCTCTTCGGAGCCTTTTACTAATGCAGCTACCATATCACCCATCTATGTTTTGTGAAGAAATTGTTCTGTATACTCTTACATTTTTATAAACTCAATTCCTTACCTTAGCTATATAAGATGGCTCGGCTACAATTGCCCCACACAAAGGAGGTGCTTTGGCACCTGGAGTTTTACCAATGTATAGAGGTAGTGTTTGTGCTGTGCTTAAAAGCATTTTCATTAGAGCACCTCGCCTAATTGTTTCTTTATTTCCTGCATTTCGAGCCTTTTATAATCACAACATAAGCAATTCATCACCGATAAAGTAAAAACAGCATTTTAATCAAAAGTGAATTTAGTTAAAATTTTCAATTGCAAAAAAAAGTAAATTTGCTTAACGGACATACCTGTATCCTTCTTTCATTTCTGATGGATCTTATTTCATTTATTTTTTCTAAAGCTTTTCTCAAGAGATCTTCTTCTTGTTCAGCATCTACAACTGCTAAGCTGTAAATACTTTTGAGTTTCTGTTGATAAAAAGGTGAAATTTTTTCATCTGGATTAACTTTTTCATGTGTTTTAGTAATGTTGTTTAAATTGATTTCAGAGTGATTTCTAGCTTTTTCAATATCATGAACTAATTGATATATGCTTTTCAATCTTTCCTAAATCCAAAAAATTCAAGTGATAATTCACAATCTATAAAATTCTTAATTACAATTAATTCATTAATTCACATTATTGTTACCTGTATTTGATGAGCAGCAGCATCAGCTGTAAAAGGCATTTTGAATTATAACGCAGTCTTGCAAATTTTTCAAACGCTAGACTTTCGATCGCTTAAAAATACATAATTTTTCATTTTTAATCAATAATTTATCTTGAAAAGTTGTAAACATACACACACGTGTCAGCTGTTTCCACTGTGCGTGCACTTCTGCACCGGTATAATATAGCTCATATAGATGAGATACTTGATGAATTCGCGCGCGAAATTTGTCAGTTGATAATATAAATTTCTACCTTACCTTTCATCAATACTATCATAAAAATAGAAAAAATATTGTAATAAAATAATACGAATAGACAATTAAAGTCCCATGTCTCATTGTTCATTTTTATATTCTATATTTGTTATTATATTCTGTCTAATCAAATTAATAATTGCTCATTCTTGTATGGAATCATCTCTAATATACATATATACTCATTATTCATATACATATACAAGTAACGGATTTATTCTGATTCTTAGTTTCACATGTGACCTTTCCCATAACTTCTTTATCATTGTTTGTAAAATTAATAGACAAACGTAGAAATGATTAAAATGTTCAAATTCAATGCATATAGGAGTAGAAAAATTTTGGGGAGTAGCTTAGGCTTTTGGTGTACATCGTTGTTTCGGTTTTGAAACTCGCTGAGTATGTAGTCGACAAATCCGTAGATTTCTTTATTTTTTGCATTTTTAACTTTGAAAAAATATGTTTACTTAACGCGATCTTGCGAATACGCCTTAAAACTTACTAACAACATTAAAAACATCAGCTTGCATTCACTTCGGGTTTACATGTTGTTTGACACGTTTAGATTATAAGGATCTAGCGTATGCATTTACTCATGCAGTTGTGTCAATGCATTTTAGATTGAATGCATTAAATAAGATTTTCGTATTATAAATTTGGAGATTGCTACCATTAAGATCATTTTTCCTTATATTTTTACAAATTAATGTATTTTATTAATACCGATTATATAGATATATTATACACGAATTGTGTTTATTTAATACTCACTTTTATAATTTTCTCACCCATTAAAGGCTTTGAGAAAATGTGCAGTGTGCAAATGTGTTATATGTGTTAGTCGCTCAGATAATACAAAAAGAAGTTAGAAGACTCTATCGGAATCTATTTACCGAACACATCAATAAGTAAAAGGCGAGAGTAAGGCTTGAAACGAGGCTTGAAAGCAAATAAGAAAAAGGACCATTATATAATGACTCGTCTATAAATGAATAATAGATTCATAAACTAATATTAATATACAATATAAACAAAAAATTAAAGATGATTGTTGAATTTATGTTACTAATCTTATTGGCGGCATGTCTTTTTCATTATTATACACGGTGTGGAAGAGTTGCAAAATTTACAAAAAACATACCAGGACTTCGGGCTTGGCCGATTGTCGGTAGTCTACCAGAACTAATGAAAAGTCAAGGTACAGTCAACATATCTATATTTTATTTATTCATATTTTAAGCAAAAGGCATTTTTTCGTGAAAAGCGGGACTGAAATTGTGTTTTATTTCTTATTTTAATTTGTAACGGTCTATAGTGAAGAAAAATTTTAATTTAATATATATATGTATAATTTGGCGCGCTATGCAGACAAAACATGGGCGCATAATACATCGATATTGTATATTCGTGGAATCACTCTTTTTCGAACCATTATTAATTGATAAAATTTACTATTATTAATACACCTATACTTTGTATAATTAAGAAAATAAAAATTTGTATCAAAATCTCTTGTAATAATATAAACTGATATACTTCGTTATAATGAATTTTGCAGAAGACTTGTGGCCGTTTCTTCGAAAACTGAATGATGATTATTATCCAATTTTTAAATTTTGGACTACGCATGAAGTTGTCATAAATATCCGACATCCCGATGATATCGAGGTAATCAGAATGTTAATGACGAAATATTGAGCTTTTGAGATAATAATTTTTTAATATTGTCAAGTAGATACTATTATCGAGTACACGTCATTTAGACAAAAGCACTGCTTATAGACTCCTTGGACCGTGGCTTAAAACCGGTTTATTAACAAGTGCTGGTACGCACAAAAAATAGAATTCTCATTAGTGCAGCGAAATGCCAATGTTATTTACAAATTATTTTTATCATTGTAGGTGAAAAATGGCAAACTCGAAGAAAAATGTTAACTCCTGCTTTTCACTTCAATGTCTTAAAAAAATATATGATCATAATCGACGAAAATAGCGAAAGGGTGGTGAAGTCTCTAAAACCAGTAAATACTGAAGATGAACACGTCATTGATCTTCTTCAATTTTCGACGAATTATACCTTGAATGTTATTTGTGGTAAATATCACCTGCAATTTCAAATCCTATTTCGTGTCGCAATTTAGCTGAAAGAATAAAATCACGAAGATTTGTTTGTAATATTTATCATAATAACTAAATTATGAAAGATAATAAGTACGCTTAAAAATTTTAGATAGTTTGATAATTACAGGCAACATGATTGTAATTTTTCTTAATCATTGCTTTTTATATAATATAATTAGTACTATTTTAATCATAACGTGAATTCATTGTTTTTGCATTGACCAAAGTGAGGCACGAAATTTCTACTTTTTAAAAAAATAAAAAATAATGAAATCAATTCTATAATACAACTTAGAAACTGCGATGGGTACTTCATTGTTTGGAATTAAAAATTTTCAAGAAAACTATCGTAGTGCAATACATAAAATGGGAGACATAATAGTTTATAGGTATGAAGTAGCGAACTATTTGATAAAATACTTCTTTTTCGTATTTTTCCACTAAATGAAAATATCTAATAGAATAGCAAGACCATGGTTTCGCAAAGAATGGATTTTTAAATGGACGTGGAAAGGTCAAGAGCAAACTAATGCTCTCAAAACGCTACACGGATTTTCAAGCAAAGTTATAACTCTATATTTTATGACTAATTCATACATCATCATTTTAATTGCTAAATTAAATCATTATGTTATTTTATGATTTCAGATAATAAACGAAAGAAAAGAGTACCACGATAAAACAAAATACAATTATTTGAACCAATTCAAGACAGACGATGAAGACGATAGTCAAAATTATGGCAGTTAGTATAGCTTCCATAACTATAAGTATAATTATTATCCTTCAATAAAAATTATTCTTTTAAGTATTCCCTACTAAAGACAGACGCGCGCAGATGTTTCATTTTTTATGTTCTTACTTTCCATATATATTATCATATTTAAATAATTCTTTATTTATTGATTAATTAATCAAATTGCATTACAATACTTATATAAAACAATAAAAATTGACAAATATGATGCATATACTATAACTATAATCAATAACTAATGTATTATGCTTCAAATAAATCAAGGCCGAAATCTTCATAAATCTTCATATCACCACAATAGATGATCCGCCATCATCATCACCGATTAAAGCATAATTATACTTAATGATAACTACTGACGTTTATATAAATCGAGAGCGTTTACTCTTCTCTCTTTCATATACAATTTCCTTATTATGCGTGCTTTTTTCATTTAAAATAGAAAGATGAATACATTCACAAACAAGACTTTATTTACAATAACATAATTTATTTCAAGTTAAGAAAAAAAGGTTAGCCATGCTGGATTTATTAATTGGATTATCCAGAAACGGACAAATAGATGACGACGGTATTCAAGAAGAAGTCGATACTTTCATATTTGAGGTATTTACGTTATAAAATACTTTTACTTTATTAGCAATACAATTAATTCTTTACTCTACGCAGTAAGCTGGAAATTGATTGCAATTTTTAGGGTCATGATACAGCAGCAATGGGTTTGAGTTTTGCGCTGTTGTTGCTTGCTGAACACCAGGACGCTCAGGTAATATTATACTATATACAGTTTTATATTAAATTTACTAATTGACTATTTGAAATTTTTGGTAATGCATTAACCAGTCATCTTTTATATATCTAGACTCGCGCAAGAGACGAGGTAAATGAAATTCTTAATAAAACTGACGGAAAATTAGGATACTTCGAAGTCCAACAATTACATTACCTGGAAATGTGCATCAAAGAATCTCTGAGACTTTATCCCAGTGTGCCTTTTATATCTAGAAAACTTACTCAAGATTTACAATTAAGTATGTGTTATTATCTTATTACCTTCATTTATCTAGAATTATGCATTTTTTTCGTATTAATCAAAAACTTACTGATTCTCATTATTTTATACTACAGAGAATCATTTGATACCAAGCGGAGTTATAATGCATGTACATATCTACGACCTTCACAGAGATGCAAATTTCTGGCCAGATCCAGAAAAATTCAATCCGGAGAGATTTTCATCTGATACTATAAAAAACCGTCATCCTTTTTCGTATATACCATTTAGTGCTGGACCTCGCAATTGTATTGGTAAATATAAAACCATTTTGTGTTTGATTCTACTTTAATTTTGCAATATGTATATGTATTAAAGAGTCAAGCAATTGCACTGAATTTGTAATTTTTGTAGGCCAAAGATTCGCAATGATGGAACTGAAAGCATCAATCGCTCATATTCTGCATCATTTTATCTTGAAACCGATTGATTATGCTCATGAAGTACCTATTCGATTAGATTTGGTTATTCGACCAGCTCGACCCATTCGAATAAAATTCATTCGAATAAAGTCGGAGACATTTTTATAAAGATAACACTATCGAGCTGTATTAGAAATGTTTTAAATAAAAAAGTAAAGAATATTTTTAGGAATAATTTTAACATTTTAAGCTCGATATACAACGTTGAATATGCATGTCAATTTATACAATTAGCAGGTCATACTTACTAGTAGTATGCGTTTTTTATCGAATGAATATTGATTTATGAATTTTAGTCGTGGTTTTGTTAACCGGTATATTGATAATGTATTTGTATTTTTGACAGTATAAAAAATTCATTTTTACTAATTCCATGATTAATAATTAGTTTTATATTATAAAATATTGCATACGGTATATGAAAGAGATGGTCTTCTTACAGATTTTAACTTTCATGGACGCCTTATACCTAGCATTGTATACATTTTTGTTCGCGAATATTAAACATAATAACACCAATGTAAGACTTAGTTCATGTAAACTATTGTAATATAAATTAATGTCGATGTTATTTACTGCTTGGATACAATCTATAGATATTTGTTTGTTATGACTTAAAAATAATTTTGAGAACGATTTCGAGATTAGATTTAGGATTTTATTATGTTTGAATAACTTTGCCTCTTTCGTATTAAAAATTCAATACATTTTATACTTGTTTTAATTATACAAATATATATATATATATGTCTACGTACTACGTCTGTGATTAAATTTTACAAAGGTCGTAGTTATAGCATCATGTTTTTTTTTACGTATGTCGGATATTGAAACTGGTCGTTGGCGCTACATTCTTAAAAAAATCTTCATTCTACTAAAAACTTGCGAAAACAATAACGAGACGAGAACAATCACACTTTGATCACGTGAAAGTTTTTTCACTCTAGAATATACATTTTATCCGCGCTTTTCGTTTTATTATGCAGCGGCGAAATTTGTTTTCCTCAGAAACGTACACTTTTGCAAAAATTCTACATAATATAACATTGCTATTAAGTTTCGGTAATATACATTGCAGTTTTAATCTAATTATACTTCGTGAGGATTCTCGTAACACAGCGTAGCTCTCATTTCGTTACAATATATATCATAAGATTTACATGTTAACATATTAATCGTCGTTTTAACCCTGTTCCTGTTGAAACGAGATGATAATCTCGTTGAGGCTGACATAAGTACCAACGACGAGGCCAATTATGCCGAAGATGATAAGGCCGACGTTCTTGATGAGATCGAATTTGAAACGTCCGAAGTTGTCGGGCCAAAGCACACAGATCTCGATGATTGCGGGAAAGGCGATACCTAAGGCTGACAGGCAGAGAGCACCGAACAAGGAAATAAAGAGGCCAAGTCGTGGAATAGCTATTGCCAAAATAACTGAAAAATTCAAAAGAAAAAGCGTTAATTTTGTATCGTTAGTTTAATTTATACGTTATATCTAAATTGTGTTCAGATCTGTTGGTGAGTAGCTGGCCCCATAAATGTGTGGGTCTTTCTCTGGTTAAGCTATGCTGCCTCGGGTCGGGAGCACATTTGATATATCGACTTAATCGGCAAGATGTGTGGGACTGAAAAATGTCTTGACTAAACACATTATCCCATTTAAAGGATATGAGAAGTACGTAACGCCCATACAAAGATCGCGAACGCCCCCCCCCCCTCCCGCTAACTAATCCAGGTAAGAGTTGGATTTACAGAGGGATAATCAAGGGAAAAAAAGGCATCTCATTCAAAACATACATCTCTGCACGAAAACTCGGGCACGCGTGGTTTTTATCATTGTTTGGTTTATTTTATTTGGGTTCTTATAAAGCGCTAGCATGGCATTAAACAGTGGTTATATATTTCGCTATAATTCTTTATTTGATTTTCAATTGTAAGATATTCAAGTCCATAAAACGTTGTCACAACATCATTTTTATTTCTGAGTTGTGCAAAACTGACACTGACTTTTTATGTAGACTATTGAACTCAATTGATAATACTTCTGCAGATCGGTCTGAGCTGACTTATTTATTTTAACTGACAGCAAAAAAAAAATAAATAAAGCAGAAAAGAATCATGATATTATTGCGTTTAACGTTAACGCGATAATAAAGCACGATGTTACTGTGTGTATTAAGAATGTGATAGTATAGCATACTGTGACTACTGTGAGTCGCGTATACTTACACGCATACACAGACAAAAGTTTATATCGGCCCCCTCTCGCGGCAAGAAGCTTCTTCGTGACTGTCGTACAATCGTGTAATTACTTAAATCTGTAGGCTGGCAAGTTCCGCTAGTGTCAGCGTATGCACTTCAAGTTTTTACGCTCCAAGTATGTTCTCGTATGCATATAGAGTTGAGTATTAAACCGGGTTTGTACTATTAAGTGAATAAACTTCATGTATAGTTATTAACATTGAACACCTTAAGAGTTATTTTACAAATATGTGGCTGCAAATTCTACTGATCATTCTAGTAGTGTTCTTCGTTCTTCTATATTATTCACAAAGCGGTAGAGTAAAGTACTATATCAAAAAAATACCTGGACCACCAACCTATCCAATAATTGGCAATCTTCTTTTATTCAGCCATGTTCCTTATGGTACAATTTGTTATATTTTATGGAATTTTTAAATCTACGACATGTTTGTAAATACAGACTTCATTTTCGCATTTTACAGATAAATTATGGTTATTAACGAGAAAATTAAGCGATGATTACTATCCAATTTACGCATTATCGTTTCCGGATACGAGTGTTATCAACATTCGACATCCTGACGACGTTGAGGTAAGTTAATGTGGACAGCATATACAAGTTACATTTAATTGGCGATGGTGAAATTAAAATTCATATTAATAATTTTATGGTGATTATAAATAAATTAATTTTTAGATTCTACTTTCGAGTACGCATCACATAGATAAAAGCCGACTTTATGAATATCTCCATCCTTGGTTTGGAACCGGTTTATTAACCAGCACTGGTTAAGTATTCATTGTGGCTTTACCTAACTATAGCAGTTCTCAATTAAAATTTGTCAAAGTTGGCAAACATACTTTTATAAGTGGAAGAAGAATATTTTCCATCGAAAGATTGAAACTGATTAAATTATCCTTTTAGGATCAAAATGGCATCAAAGACGAAAGATTTTAACACCAGCATTTCATTTCAATGTTCTGAAAAAGTATATGGAAATAATTTCTGAAAGCGGAGAACGACTTATTGACAATCTTAAGACTGAAGGAGAATCTGTTCAGGATCTTGTGCCGTTAATTACGAGCTATACTCTAAATATTATTTGCGGTGAGTTACACTTTTTTAAAAATCATTTATTGAAATATTTATTTACTCTAAAGAGAACCAACTGTATCGTACATTAATTAAAATTTTACAGGGGCAGCAATGGGTACATCATTGATAGAAAAAAAAGAGTTACATGGAAAATACAGAAATGCTATACATGAGATGGGCGATGTACTAACTTACAGGTATGGATACTTGTATTATAAAGCACAACATTTTGTATTTATTTTGATAAATTTGCTATTTACACGTGTTTTATTGGCATTTCATGCTGAAAGAATCGTAAGGCCGTGGTTGAGATCGAATCGAATTTTTAATTTGACGGCAAAGGGCAGGAAACAAAAGAAAGCGTTAAAAGTGCTTCATGGATTCAGCAAAGATGTGAGTAATAAAAGAAACAAGGGACTATAAAACATAGAGGTCCATTTTTAACTAGAGTGATAACTTTAGCACTTAATAGAAATGGACAACTCCTTTCCTTCGAATTTTAATATAATATATTTTATTTAATTTCTAGATAATTAACGAAAGAAAAGAGTACCACAAAAGAACTAATCACAAATTTCTTAACGATGACATTGAAAATGACAAATTGAGAGAAGACGGCATCAATACTGAAGTTTTCAGTAGTAAGTTATCGCCACTTTTTAAAAAATAATAAGAAAAGTAGTAGGCAAATTAAGAAAATCATATAAATAGTTCTTTGTTGTTAGCTTATAATTTAACCGTTTGACATACCGTTGATTCGGTAGAACTGTTCTATATGCAAAATTTTTATGTATATTTTATATATGATATAATAAAGCACGATTCAATATTAAAGTATTAACGTAACGTAAAATATTTTAGCTCATATGACACAGCGAAAATGTATTATTCGATGGATTTCAGCATATAAGTTTCTTTAATTTTAGTTCAAAAGCGACGTTTGGCGATGCTCGACCTCTTGATAGCAGCTTATAAGAAAAATCAAATCGATGATGTCGGTATACAAGAAGAGGTGGATACGTTTATGTTTGAAGTATGAAAAAGTTTTCTATTTTCTATCACTTATATATGTAAGTAAAATATAATATATAGGTCGTCATAATAAATGAATAATGACGTTAGGGTCACGATACTTCGGCGATGGGTATCTGTTTTGTCTTACTATTACTAGCGGAACACAAGGAGGCACAGGTAAATTAAACTATGCAGAATTTGATATTGCTATATCAATATATATTTATATAAAAAGTATAAAAATTGTATATGTTACACCAGGCACAGGTTCGAATGGAGATTACAGAAGCTTTGAAAACAAGCAGAGGAAAAATGGATATTTCCATGATTAATCAACTGATTTATCTCGATCGATGTATTAAAGAAGCTCTTAGGTTGTATCCCAGCGTGCCATTTATTTCGCGTCAGATGTCATCGGATTTGCATTTAAGTAAGTGAAAGAAACTGACCTTTAGTTTTTAAAATTATAGTTGGACTTAAAACGCCATACATAAAAACACTTCTGGTTTTTAGAAAAATATGTCGCACCCAAAGGAACAATGGTACACATTCACGTGTTTGATCTTCATAGAGATCCGAATTTTTGGCCAGACCCATTGAAGTTCAACCCAGACAGATTTGCGTCAGAGAATATTGCAGATCGACATCCGTTTTCCTACATTCCATTCAGCGCTGGATCTCGCAATTGCATCGGTAAACACACACGACGTACTACATAAATATATGTATGTAAGATAGAAGCAATTTCAAATCTTATTACTGTTTTTCTTTCAGGCCAAAAATTTGCTATGTTGGAGTTGAAGTCTATCACAGCACATATACTTCGCGACTTTTATTTAGAATGTGTAGACTTTGCGCACGAGGTTCCTATCGTCGCTGATCTTGTATTAAGACCAGGTCGACCGATTCATATGAAATTCATTCCGATTGCAGAAAAGTAATTCTACTCTTTGCTGTGACTAGTATATACACACACCCGTACACATGTTTTTATAAATGAATATACAATAAAAAAAGTACTTATGCTTTTATTCTATTGTCCGATTGAGATCTAAAAATTATGAATATTCAATACGAGAGGACGCAGAGAGAGGGGGTGGGGTGGATAGTGGACACTATATTGAGCTCAGTGAAGTGACCAACAGATGACCGCTATACAAACAAGACTGAACTCATTGAGAGCGCGATAGGGTCGCGCTGCGCATCCGATCAGGTGCTGCCACTGCAGTCGATGAGCTTTTATTTTGCATGCCGGTAAGTCGAGAAAATCGTGATAAACAAATCAAAATGTTCTCGTTACTGTGTGAGTGTGTAAGTATTCATTGTATCATTTGTGTGCAGTGGACTGTCTTATAACAAATAAAGTGACCTTCTGTATAACGAATAGCGAGTTAGTTTGTTTGTACTTGATGTTTTGTGGTTACAAGTGTATAACATATTCATGATAGAAAACACTCACATGTCATCAGGGTGACAACAGTTCGCAAGACGTATTCCCAGAAGAGTTTCTTGTTCTTTATGCGTTCCTCGAGGTAAGTCGTCCAAATGATTTCTACCGGTACGTAAGCTTGGAGTGCGTAAGTGATGAAGATCGCTATGGCAAACATAACCTTAATAGCTTGCGCCATCCTGCGAACATAATAATACGGAATTCATAATATTAGCCTTCGTTCAGACATGCAACGAGCGTTCACATCCTTTCGATTATGAATTTGGTTAAAGCAATGGGAAATGACTCCTTGACTCAAAAATAGCGGTCGTGTTTCAGGGCTTTGTCTGCCAAAGAAACTTTTTCCAAAGTTTTAATAGAATTCGTGTAGCGAAGAATATGAACGCTCCCAGTCAGTAGTCCTACCGCGCGTATTAAAGTAAAATATCAAGTTTTTTTTTCATTATTTTTCCTTGTTATACAATATTCGATATAAAAGTCTCTCACGGAGCAGCCATTGGCAAATTCAATGTGATACTGCCTTCAGCATCCTCGCCGTATTTTATGTATCCAAAAAATCCCACGAGGATGTAGAGTATAACAATGACGAACATACCGATGTTCAGAACTCCGAACGTGCCGCGAAAGTTTTGTGGAGTTTTCATGTTATTCTCCAGCGCGATTATCTGGAAAATTAATTAATTCGATTAAGTTGAATATCGGTAACAAAATGATATACGTATGCATGATATTATCTAATACTTACCACCCCTACAGCTTCCAATGCAAAAAGAGTTGTTCCGAAGTAGAGCGAGAAATGCTTTACATCATTGAATAGCTCTCTTTCGGAAATCGAAGGCAAGTCGTCGAAGACGTAAGCTAGAATCATCCCTAGTCCAATGAACGTTATGACATTAGCGAGACTCGAAAAAGGTGCTAGAACTTTCAGATTCCGAATGTAATTGATGATCGTTAGAGGAACCAACAGTATGAGCATGTGGATCTTTAGATCTAGAGGCGTTGCATACATGTCCGCTACCTGAACATATTAAGACACATCATTAGTTTTATTTATTTTTACCGCATTATTTTTTATAGTACGAATTTTTTCAGATGATCGATTACCTGTTTTACGTTGGTCGCGACAAAGACGATGTACACGCAGCAAATTCCCAATTGATATATTATTAAAAATACATCTACGATGAGTCTGCGTAACAGAACACACAGTCGTCAAACGCTAAATGAAAAGATGAAGCAAAAATGAAATTGATAATTAAAAATGAAAAAGATACCCACGGCGAAGAATTCGCAAATTTTCTGAGCGACGGTGGTCCCTGTTCCAATGCGATTTTCATACTTTGCGGATAACTTAGAATAGGAACTTTAAGTCGCTTGCAAAGCTCGTATTGAGCTTTCACAAGAATATGCAGACAGTACGTGCAGAGGATCCCAATGAGGACAGTTGCTACTGTTCCTGTTACGAGACCGCTATTATAAAAGGCATTAGGCATTGCTAGGATTCCAGTGCCCAGACTGCCCTTTAACAGATGGATCAGCGTCTCCGTATTTCTAAAGAGAATAATTGTTTTGGAGTGAAACGTGCTTGATTTTTCATTTTTTTTACGTCATATTGCAAATACGATCTTACGTAGTGGGATGCGGTCTGTTTCTGTGCTTGTGCGGATCATAATCGGCCGATTCTAAATTTGGCGAAGGCAGTGATGACGGTTTTAAAGCTCCATCAATGGGTACGCTACTGCTCGTTCTGAAACATTTTATTACGTAATTGATCAAAAATACTTCAATGCTATTGTTAAAAGTTTATGAAATATTCCTTAACGGTATAACTCACTTGCTAGAGTTTTGAACTCTTTGCATGTTCAAAACTTCTCCGTTTTTGTTTTCCATGTCGTAACGCTGCTGTCGACAATAGAATTTCTGAAAACTAGCCAAAAAAATGATTAGCTCGAAAATCTTAAGGTACATTGACCTACGAGCTAAAACTGTACCCAAATTTATTAATTCGATTAATACGTAGCAATTTTCGTCAGACGTTTAAATACATGCATTTTCCACATTCAACAAGTTAGTCCCATTCATGAATCAGGCAGTACGAAATTCTAAATGACTTCAGGGTCGCGCCCACAAAGCGTGTCTCAAGCTGATCTGATTATGCTGCTTTAAATTTTAAATGGGACCCAGCGTGCTTCGTTTAGTATGTATTAGGAAAATAAAAATGGGTCCTTTCACTGCACTCACTTTTCCCACGATTTTATTTGTTGTTTTCATATACGCCAGTAAAAAATTACTTTATGATATTGATATTATAAATAAAAAATATAAACGAACGTTGTAAAGGGATTATAAGTGGTTAATTTATAATCATACGTTTATTTACGTTGATTCTAGCCAATAAAATAGTTTCAGATTTGAATCAATTTATATCATAGATGAAAGGGACCACCGCTGTTCCGAATTACCGCGCTAGAGCGTCATTGATCCTTCCTAATTGTTTGATTACGACAATGAATATTTCAATCAGATTAAATTTTTTCTGGGCTTACGATACGGACTCAAATTTATTTACGGACCTGTTTGATGTTGCCAAAAAAATATTTAATTCAATTCTTGTTCAATTTTTGAATATGGAAAATTCCGTGAGCCTTACGATCATTCGTATGTCATCGGGGTTTGTATGAAATGGCGAAGGACTCGAAACATCATGCCCAAGTCTTCCCATTTAAGATTTAACAACGTTTGACCTTAATGTAACGATTAAGATCAATTTATCTGCGCTCAGTCTATAGCCATCGCAGTCTGCGCGCAGATAGAATGCATTTTTATTGGCCAATTGAAAAATCTAAAAGGCGCCTACAAATGTACCTATGTTTTGATTTTATTTATCAATTGATTGGTGGGCTTAACATTGTCACTGGTGTATTTCCAAATTAACAGAGTATATGAGACAATATTTTTATTAATAAATAAAAAATGTTTTTTTTAATATATATTCTCTAATTTGAATGACTAAAAGATTTTGGATTAATTATAGAAACATGCACGGTATTATTTAAAGGTGCAAAACCATCGTGAAAAATAAGTATGATTTTTTTATTTTTGCCAAAATGAAAGTAAAATGCAATTGAATTTAAATGGTCAATTATAGTCTCTAAGTTCCAAGTCAACAAAATCATTTGCTTTGCCTAATACAGTGTTTGCGCGAAGAGAAATCGAATAGTAAATTTCCATGCTTTTAGTATTATACTATTTTACTATATTTACGAATTATACACTATAAATCTTTGAATTTAAAATAGTGTATACATGCGATGTATTGCTATTCCAAAACTAATAGTATGCTTAAAATGACTATATATTTGCATTGAAAATCCTAGACATAAAATGAAACTAAGTTTTTTTGTAACACAGTAGTATATAGTAATTTTTATTGAGGCATTAAAAGTTATAAAAATGTTTATCCCTTCTTTATATTTTTGTACGCCCGAAACTATACATAGACATAATTAAATCTCCTTAGACTGAAAAAAACGTTGCTTCATCGGAGCATCTAATCCTATAATCTTTGTTGTATACCGTATCGAAAAATCTAAGATAGTACTACTAAACATATTAAAAACTAATAAGTTAAATTGTGTCGCTTGATTCCAGGAGTAGTCTGCATAATAATTATTATGCGTACGTCTTAATTAAAATTAAAATTTTATAAAATCTATTATCGTATATAATTACAGTAAAATTTATTCGACAGTAGTCATCATTAGTTTTTAATTTAATATTAATGCAATTACAATATTGTACTTTTTTGTTTATTTATTGTATTAATTCTGTCCGACTCTATCACTAGACATACTCCTACAATTAAATATTTCTATAATCGTAATCTGTACATTTTATTATGTAGCTAGCTAACGAAAGTAAAAAGCATGGGTAGGCTCTTGATTGACCATATTAAAGTAGTAGTCATGATTAAAGTTCGAAGAACATGAATCATGCTTTTTACGATAAGTATTCAGCTTGGCGCATAAAACGACTGATTTGATGTTGTATTTCCTGCTGTCTTTTAAATATTTAATATTTATGCAATGCCTCTTTCACACTCAAAAACTAAATAAGTTTTAATAATGTAGCATTAAAGCATAATAAATTAATTAAATTATCGATTACAGGCAAAATAACATATCGTTATTCATAGCATACAATTTTACATATATCGTTATACTTCAATAATCTTGCAGCCATGCTTAATAATACTTTCTTCTGCAATAAATCAAATGCCGATGAATCAACTACATACATAGTTTGACGCAAACATTCAATAAAATTTATCTTCGCAATGACCTGTCATCGATGACAGTGTCAACGGGCATGACGAAAACGATATTCTAAAAGACTATACTGTATATAAACTTCGAGAAAGCATAGTTTTGAGGCAGTCTCGACAGCGCTGCCAGAGAACAGGTTTTACTGTGATATGATTGGAGGTACATTAATACACGAGCAGGCAGCTGCGTGTGTAGCACAAGAAAAAGAGACGAGTACCCAGCGTCAAAGCTAGAAATCTAGGAAAAGCGAAAAAAAAATGTCTAATAATGCCCTATAGTGATTATGTGCTATCAGCGACTTTCGCGGAAATATGTGCTGTATATATTGCAAAATGAGTTCAATTCAATCGCCGGAGCGCCGGGTTTTTCAACTTTGTAGCGTATATAGCCATTAAAAAAGGTGAAACTACTGCTACACAGGTTTTGCAAAGTTGCTAATGAAATGCATTTCATATTTTATTGCAAATGAGCCTTTTCGTTTTTCATTTTTTTTTTTGTCCATTTTGATTTTATACGTATAATTTACATGCAGAAAGATCGCTTTTCCGGTATTGAAATTATATGGAGCACCTAGAGCGAAAAGTGGATCTTTTAAGGCCGAGTTTGAATTTGTGGATATAGACGACTCGTCGGCGAGCAAGCACGAGCCGAAGGCGACTGCGCGTGTTGTGAACGCAGGAGAGGAGTATTGCAAACACAAGGGGCCAAAAAGACCCTCTATAGCTCCAGGTGCACACCATAGCCTGTGACGCATGCGCGTATTATCCTACTTTTTACACGTGCATTAGCTTGGGTAGAAAATAAAAATATTTTGAAAAAGTCTACAGACTTTAAACGACTTTTTAAGTTTTGTTTTTATGATCTTTAAAACGAGTGTAGGCGGGTAAAAACGGATTTTTCACTCGCTTGTCTTTTTATTTGTATCGCTGATTAATAGAGTACCATGGCAACCCCTGTTAATAAGTATGAGAAGCAAAAAATCGTATGTGTGTATTAAAAAAAGTACAGTTTGGATTAATTTAATGTTACCGATCCAAATAATTGTCTCATCGCGTATGACCCACATTCGTCAATCATGAAACAATTGCGAAGCATAATCTATCTATTCATACCGACAGGATTTGAGAGTGTAATACGGAAGAGCCACTAAATTAATAACATGAAATAAAGGCAAAAGTAAATATCTTACCTAACTCTCTGTATAACGTAACAGTTATAAAATTAGAATTATAAAGTAGTCTCCGCCCGCTCAGGAAAATTAAGAAAGCGAGAGAAAATGGGTTAAAGTATATTTTTCGCCCATCAGAGAATAAGAGTCGAGCTTAAAAATGCAGATAACTCACCACTTGCTTAGTGCGACTAGATCTCAGACTTCCGGTATCGAATCGAGTTCAGCGATCTTGAAACAAGCGGAAACCATCTTAATCTCAAGCGAAAATACGGTGTACAGTGGCACGAGTGAAATGAAGGGATGCTATGAAGGTGGGAAAAAGAAGGCGAATAAAAGGGATGCTGAAACGAATAGAGAGAGAGAGAGAGAGACAGAGAGAGAGAGAGAGAGAGAGAGAGTCGGATCCGTGTGATGTCTCTCAGCAGTCTCGATCTCCCGGTACGTTGTATAGGGCTCTCGCACTCGCAGTCTCACGCGTGCGTGCGGGATAAAACTGTAGCGACGAACGGGAGCAATAACGAGGACGGCCGCCGGCTCGCGGCGACGGCAGTATAGCAAAGGAGCGAAGCGCACGACTCTCTGGTATTCGCCCTCCTCTGCAGCTATCTCTCCGAGCGTGCTCCGAGCTTTCGGTGGCTCACGTGACGTGACATGCCTGATCCGCACGATCTATACTTGCAACTCCCTCTCCCCGCTTTTGCAGCTGCACTTGCCAGAGCTGAGCAAACCTATATATATATATATATATATACACACACACATACATATATATATGTGTATACACAGTCTACCACTCCCCATGCATATACCTATATAGATGAAAACTGGGCGTCCCAGTCCGTTTCCCGCTTCTAATTCAGCGTCGACTCATCTTTACAGTCTTGTCTTTTTTTTAATGCACCCGAGTTCGCGCTCTTTCTCTCTCTCTCTTTCACCGTACGATACCAAGTTCATTTGATTTTCTTTTTTCATTCATTGCCGCGCCCGTTATAGTGTTTCATTGTTTCGCATACTTTGATTCTAATCGACGAAAGCGTAGTTCCTGCTTTCGATTAATCCCGATGTTTGAAAATACTTGTTCAGTACAAGTATCAGCGTTTGATAATCAAATTCATGTGAATATGTGACGATATAATTATCGACACCTTGACACTAATGGTTTATCATTGACTCTGTCCAAAAACGTTGGTATTTAAATATCGCATTATAATCCAACTAAAATGATGCATTTTAAGGAATTTAGTAATTTTTACGGAAATTAGCTGACAAAATGTGTGTCATCCTCCTTAATTTGACAATACGACTCAGGATCATCAATTTTTCGAAAGACTTGTGGCGCCATCTCAGATTTCCAACTCATTACAAAGTCATTCATGGCGTAGGGATCAAGGGCCTTGCTCCTGTACATCTCGAAGACCAAGGTCTTCGCTGGTATGTCTAGATTTAGCAAAACGAAAAAAAAATGCAGCAGAGAGATAATAATTTTAATTATTTTTATGATTTAGTGAAAACTATAGTGTACTATTTTCTTTAAAAACTGAATTTTATTCTGTGTCCATAAACTCAGAAGTATGGTACAAAAAAGTAAAATTTATTCTTGTTTTTCTGTCGTGTATATTATATACTGCTTTTCGAAAATTGTATGTATATGACGAAATCCATATTTTTCATTCACTTTTTTGCCCTCAAAAGTTGCGAAACAAAAACACGGGCTACATCGACTGGGTAAGGTTTTTTCTGTTCTACAGGACGTACAGAACAAGAAAAAAAAAGTGTACCCACGAAATCGATCTAGTGACACTGTGCTTTTTTGGCCTTCTTTGTGATTTTATGCAGAGATTATTACGCATTTTTTAGCAAAATATTCTGGATTTTTTCGAATGCAAGGCTAAATGGGTATATAAATAGGCTTAAAGTAAACTAAAAGAGCTGACATTTGAACCCAAACTTGTCTAGATTAAAGGCACTGATCAAAAGTCACGTACTTTTGAAATAAACGAATTTTACCTCAGACTCCCTTTAGGCTGGTACCAAAATTCTCGATTTTACATTTTTTTTTTCGAATCCTCGTAACTTTTGATTCAGTGACTCAATTTTATCGTTTAATAGGTCAAATTAAAGCTCTTTTCCTCTACTTTTTTTCTAATGGATCTAAATTAAATTTTTTTTAATATAGTGAGCTATATATATGCCTCTCAAGTAGATCATTTTTTGAAAGCATATATATAGCTCACTATATTAAAAAAAATTTAATTTAGATCCATTAGAAAAAAAGTAGAGGAAAAGAGCTTTAATTTGACCTATTAAACGATAAAATTGAGTCACTGAATCAAAAGTTACGAGGGTTCAAAGAATAAAAATGTAAAGTCGAGAATTTTGGTACCAGCTTGAAGGGAGTCTGAGGCAAAATTCGTTTATTTCAAAAGTACGTGACTTTTGATCAGTGCATCTAATCTAGACAAGTTTGGGTTCAAATGTCAGCTATTTTAGTTTACTTTAAGCCTATTTATATGACCATTTACCCTTGCATTCGAAGAAATCCAGAATATTTTGCTAAAAAATGCCTAATAATTTCTGCATAAAATCACAAAGAAGGCCAAAAAAGTACAGTGTGACTAGATCGATTTCGTGGGTACACTATTTTTTCTTGTTCTGTACGTTCTGTAAAACAGAAAAAATCTTACCAGGTCGATGTAGCCTGAGATTTTTTTTCGCAACTTTTGGGGGCAAAAAAGTGAATGAAAAATACGGATTTAGACATATGCAGCTCCTCCAAGCGTTTGAAATATGCAATTAATTTCCTTTGAAATTTCTTTTAATAATTATAGGTAATTAATTATACTACTGCAATAAATGTGTAACAACACTTTTCAAATCTATAAAAGTTTATGTTTTTTTTTACATTACCTTCGATTTAAGATTTTATATACTTTCTTAAAATTACCTTGTAGCAAATATATGTATTCGAAATCTTTTAGCACTATCTGCAAGGTTTCACGAGTACACATTGATAAAACCACCTTTAAATTTTTAAACGTGAAAAAAATATATTTTATTATGTAAGGTCAAATGAGTACAAAATATTTTTAATTCAAGATAATTTTAATACAAAAAAGTCCCCTTTTGAATTATTAAAACAAAAATTTTCTTATTCTTTACACTTTTCAAGGGACTGATAAAAATATTTTAATTTTTGGTAAACAAAGCGCAATCTAATGTGGTTCTTATTTGATTTGTAAAAATATCTGTAGAAGTACCTAACGAACTGAAAATAAGATATAATATATTGCGATTTAATTATTTTAATTTTCGATTAAATCAAAATAATATTTTTTATAATAACGATGTGTTGGTAATGATAAATGATTCATATGAAAATTATCCCTTATTTCGTAGAGCTCCACTTATGGAATAATTTTTTTTAGAATATTAATCTTGTATCTAATTATACGGAAAAAAATATAAGAAAGAACAATTTAACGAAATAATTAAATTTTATTAAATACACTAAAGTTGTAGTTATGACAATGACATAAATATTTACAAATATACAAATGATATTAGTGCATTTGTCTTTAATAAATGGAAAATTCGATTTGATACATATATACATCTATCACGGGTTGTGAAGTTTCAAATACATCACAATTGCTCTTACTTAATCAGTCCGAGCGAAAAACTTAATATTGACAATCTGTTGATTTATACAATTGATTTGTCCATAACAGTTGCTATATACAACAACACTAACAGTAGCAGGAGAAGCAATAATTAAAATTCTTTTAAATATGTTTCACTAATATCAATATCTGCAATATAGTAAACTATATATTCTAATGTATAATCTTCATAATGTTTATGCATTAATTTGTTACGAAAAAAGGGCGTGAAAATTAACAGTAAATCGCTCGGATAATTTACAAAGGATTCCTTAATCTAATGCTACATTTTTCATACAAAAAAATGTTGGCAATCTATTATAACAATTTATACGAGAAGACATATACAGAATTTTATATTTATACACAGTAATATTCATACTATAACAGTAAAAAATGTTTTGCTACAAGAGGACATAAAAACGATGCTACTACGCTAATGATTTACTTATTTACATTCTTATTAAAAGCTTTACTAGGAACTTGCAAATAAATGATGCAAATCGCATGTATATATATATATATATATATATATATATATGGATAAGTTATCGCATTGACGAATATCGTCACATAAACATTATTAGTACTATTTGAAATGAAATTGATTAAATAAAAAGAGGTTTGTTTTTTTTAATTGCAGGTCACTAATAAACAATTTTTAAAACTTAGTATTGAAAGTACAAACGTTAAACACTAATTTAAAGTGCTGAGTTCATGGCAATACCAATAATCAATAATAATTTTAACCCGAAGAATGACGCTGAGTGATCAATGGCACTCAATCTTGTACTTTCTATTGTAAAAATCTGCAATTGATTGTTTCTAAAATGTCGACTATGTATCGATACCAAAATGACAAGAGATCAAATCTCACGGTATATAGGTTATACATATTCTAAGTGACAACCATATTCCAGAAAGAAGTAATTATTATTAATCGATTATTACGAAAAATTTTTATCTGAAAAGTTGAATAATAAGCTCCAATAAAATTTACTAACTTGCCAATAGTTTATGGTAGTTTTTAGAAATAGCCGTGCTATTTTATATTATTAGTATAAAACAAGTAAATACTTTTTATCTACAATTGCAATGTAATTATTAGTAATAGGTGTTTTAAAATATTGTTCGGCTTAATCATAACAATATCTATAAAATATTTTTTCGTAATAATAGAATTACTGTGCCCAAACACTATATTGTTTGGAATACATGGCTCCTATAGTCCTATTTTACGCATCATCGGCTCTATAATGAATGTCAATACTATGTCACATTCAAGTTTGTTAATGAATAACTTAGATTAATCTTACGTCAAACTTACGTCAAAATCAATCGCCGACTGCTGGACTAGCAACGCATTTGTTCTGAGCAGAAAAGATGTTCTATGTACTGGTATACTCGTTTGGAAATTTCCAAATTTCCATTAATGCTTCCTTAAAAAGCGCAATTCAAGGTGCCTCTGTATATAGTTTGTCTCTTAATAGAGAGCTGAATCGAACATCCATGGTGAAATACTAGGATTTTCCTCGATCTCCGCACTGTATAAAATTGATATAATACTTTATGTCACTACATGTGACTTATTCCATTTTTCCAAGCTCTATGATGATCTTTTCAAGACTCGTATAGGTACCGATAATCAGACCAAGGAATCCAAATAGTATAACAGCGATATTTCTGGTGGCAAGGAAGACGCGCTCCCGAGAAGACTTAACCTTCCAGAAAGCACAAATCTGGATAAGAGCTGGAAAAGAGATACCCAACGCCGCAAGACAGAGAGCACCGAACAATGAAATGAACAGTTCGAGCAGGGGGACCGAGATAGCCAAAATAACTGAAATAAAATTGACGTTGTTTAGATCGAGTATTAACATAGAGCGTTAAAATTTCTTATCATTGAAGTTTAACTCACAAGTGATGATTACAATGACGGTTCTCACAACGTACTCCCAGATCAGTTGGTTTCTACTGGAGGTGTGCTTGATTTTCGGCAAAATGTATTCGTTCCAGGAGATGTCAATGGCAACGTAGCATTGAAGAGAATGAGTGATGTATATCGAAATGGCAAGGAGTATCTGTACAACGGTAGACAATACCTCCTCTTTCGGCAAATTGGTGGTGATGGTGCCTAACACATCTTCACCATACCTGATGTAACCGAAGAGTCCTATTCCTATGTACAATACAATGTTGAGAGCCATGCCGATGTTTAAGACACCGCAAGGATTCATAAACTTCTTCGGTGCCTTCATCTCGTTTTCTAGAGGCATGATCTACAATAGGGAAGTTAAGCATTACTAAAATATTTAAGTAATTGTATCTCTATGGCTATATTGATCTTGACCGTATGGAGCAAACATGCTTACCACGCCTATTGCTTCAAGAGCAAAGAGAACTGTACCCAAGAATAGCGGAAAGTTGGCAACGTCTCCAATCGTTTTCTTTCCGCTGAAATCAATGGGATCTCTGAAGAGGTAGTATAAGATGATGCCGAAGCTTGCAAACGTAATACCATTAGCGATAGTCGACAGGGGTGCCAGGAACTTTAAGTTTCTAACCCAGTTGATCAGAATTAGAGGTAATAGCATACCCAACATGTAGTACCTCACGTGAACATGTTGTACATAGTTATCCATAGCCTGAAAGTGACATGAAAATTATTAGTATTCTCTCACTCTTTCTATATAAGTATACATAGGTGTGTAATTGTCTTTAGATTGAACGTTATTTAGTCTAATCTTTTTATCACTTCATAATTGTGGCACTCTATAGGATTCGTGCGTAGATGCAAGTGTTGTCTGAGGGACACGAGCGAAGCGGAAAGAATATCGAATTCCTTACGTGGAAGACATAATGAGTCTGTTTTGTTGTCATTCTAGTCGCGTATACGGTAGTTTTAAGCTGTTTCACTATTCTCAACGCGTAAATTTCCTCTGACCTACATGAGCTAGACGATAATACCTATACATGAGCTCACTATCTTTATTACCTATGCACAAGAAGAAGACTTACCTTTTGCAAATTTTCGGCTATAAACACAGTATAGACGCAGCACGTGCCTAGTTGGTAGACCATCAGAAACGTATTGCAAATATGCCTGTGAGACAAAATTAAATACAAAACCAAGCCAATTAATAAATTGATTCAACTGCAGAGACCAAGGTTCTTTTATATTATAGTGATACTTACGGACAATATTTCGAGAATCGCCTCAAGCATCGCGGACCTTCCTCTAGTGAGGCTTGCATCGTACCCGGATAAGTCATTGATGGGATTTTTCTTCTTCTGCACAGTTCGTATTCTGATTTGATTAGGATCCGTATACAATATGTGCAAAGCAAACCAATGATTAACGTGCCAATCGTTCCGACCACATAACCCGCGTTCTCGAAAGCCTTCGGCATCGCCAATATCCCCGTTCCCAGACTGCCTTTCATCAGATGGAACAGCGTTTCCCAAAATCTGCAATACATACGACGAAATGCAGCTTAGATTATAATATTCAAACTATAACAGGCCAAAGCACGCTCATACTGCAGTCTCGCGACTGGGCTACCGGCTGACTACAACGGTGATTTGAGCAAAAACTAGTATGAAGGAATGTCAGCTGCAAAAAACCGTTGAACAATTCAATTAAAAGCAATCTCTTGCTCTGCACGCAGTTATCGAAGAAAGTATAGAGCACAGGAGTATAAACGAGTTTTATGTAAGCGATGTGAAAGTAGCCGCGAAGATATAATGTACGTCACTTATTACACCCGACGTTACATGAATCTAATTACCAAATTATCTTTAATGGATCATCAACGTGAGTTTATTTGCTTTTATTTTCTGTTTGTTTATTTTTTTTCTTTGTAACCGACTTCTTTCAGGAGATCGTAAACTTTGTGCGTGAGTGATAACACATGTAATGTAACCATATTGTCATTCATTCCAAGTTCAGATGTACAATACATATTGGTGCGAGTTTTGCATCCTTATTGCTTTACGCGCCGAAATGTCAATAGTAATTCATAAAGTAATTTGCAAGCAGGTCTGAACTGTATTTTATGTAGGCATACTAAATCATTTCATTGAGCTTACGTTGTTGGGTGTTGAACTTCCCGATGCTTATACGGATCGTAGTCCCCTTCTAATTCCTTAGCGATTTTTCTCTTGTCCTCAAGCTCGACAACGCTAAAGCTGCTTGGGTTGTCCTTCGTCGTGTACCTGCAAGGACGACCATTGTACACGCATTATTTTCAATTTATTTCCGCTTTCCATTTTGTAATTTTCCTTATATTTATATGTACATTGTACATATACATATATACATATACATATGTGCGACGAGCGTGCGCATGCGTGTGTATATGTATAAGTGTATATAAATAATGTCCTTGATTTTGGTCTGACTTTTCAGTACTCACTTGCTGCCATTACTGTCGAACGACGGTTTCCTTTTCGGATCGAGTACATCCTGCAAAAGAAAAAAAAATCATTGATAATTGTTCTAATAATATAGCAATTACAAATTCTTTTATTTCAATGTGCTTCAGCTATTTTCTTATCATTTTTTTTTGTCTGACAAATCTTAAAATTAGCTACCATGTGAATTATTATGTAACATTATTTCAAACAAAAATATCAATTTTACCATTAGTTCTAGTAATAAAAACAATTCGAAAATATTAGCTATGTTTAAAATTCTTTTATGTAAATTTCAAATCTTTAAATATATATACGTGCAGCTGCTATCTTTACAACTCGAATATGGTTAATAATTGAAATACCAGGCTAATTTGCGCATCAAACCGCATCTCTATTTAATACTACTTAAATACGTTTAAATCCAAGCTATATATCAAATGTAATTACGTGCATAGCACAACATAAGTATAAATAGTCGAAGGTCGAATTTTATTTTTTAAGATCTAAGTATAAAATCAAATATTATTTTCATCGAAGTCTTTTAAGGGATATTGAAGCCAACTTGACCGACTGTGATTTCGCTATTAGCTTTAGTTATTAGCGTGACGTTCTTGAAATTTACTTAATAACTTAAAAATTAAAATAATTTTTCTTTATCGTGTATTACAGAAATCGTTTATTTTATTATCTATAAAAAACTAAGCATAATTACTCAATGTAAGATTTATAGTTAATAGTATTGTGGGTAAAAAACTTTAAATTGGAATTTTTTGCTATACAAAATCATAGCATTTATAATTTATTGGTACGCGTTTATTATTTTGTTTAACAAAATATACTTATCTAAATAACTATCAATTTCTTAAAAAATTAATTATTTTTATCATTTATCTTATCAATATCTTTCCTGGCAATAAATCTTAACAGCGCACAACACAAAAACATAAACATATTTTTTGAATACTATTTATTTATACGTTTTCAAGATTTTTCAAACATTTTCGACTACTTTACCGCTAAACAAATTGAGAATACTTAAAAAATATTACAATTCAAGTTGTGTGTCTACGCTTTAAGTAGAAACTCTGAGAATTGAGTTAACATAAATTCTTTACCTCAAGTTATATTTTTTATATGGAAATGTCAAGTACGTATACACTAGATAAGTACTACCACATAAATTGACGTTGTCATTTCATTTGGATTTAAAGATTAAATATTGACTAAGCAGCATGTATTTGTTTCTAACGTTACTGTTGAGGTATTTTATATCACTTAGTAATTCTCTTTTTGAATTTTTTAGTTTTTTAATGCAATTTTATGTAAGATGTCTATTCTAAATCGCTAACTTAATTGTGCGTAATGAAAATTTCCTTGCAATAGAATTATATTTTTGACGATTAGAATTACAGTTTTGATATATTATTTGATGTAATGGGCATGCATCAGTAAGAAAAAAAATATATATATATTAAATTGGAGTATAAGCACGAAGCTTTTTATAATGATTTTTTATTTTTATTATGTTTGATATAATTTGATCAAAACAATGTAGACACATATTGTTTAAAAAAATTTTTTTTAATCAAAAATGTTTTTGACATCTTGAATAGGCCCGTACTTGCATATATATTTGACCTAGTTGTATCAAGCACGAAAAAAAAACAAAGTATTTATTATGAAAAAGTACCTACTTCCACGGTCTAACAATATCTATAAGAACCAGTACAACGAATGAGATGTTTCTTGAGACTTAAAAGTCAGAGTGCAGTTATAACGTTATCCAAGTTATTACGCCTAGGATTGCAATACGAGTGTTAATTTATTCAACGATTCTCCAACGAACGAACTAATATGCATAAATGTCGTTTATGAAAGAACAGGTTTCTTACAATACATCTTGCAGCTTCGCAAGTATACTAGTAGGAATTTTATAGCATTGAGTGTATCACTTGTTTTCAGAGTTTACAAAATTTCCTAAAAGGTATGATTCCACTCGAAAATATGCGGGATGTGCGTGATAATTTTTCCATAAGTTTGCGCACTCTTAGACGGTGAGGTAGACGGTTTTACGACTGATAATAGTGAATGGAAAAAATAATGATATCATCATAGGTGTTTCAGTACACAAGAGAGAAATTTTTAATTTATACATGACAGCTGCTGCTGCTGCAGCTGCTCATTTAAGTTCAATAGACTTTGGAATGTTCGATTAATCGCGGACTTTCTTATCTTCGTCATGTAGAACACGTGTAGAAAAATTCCAATTTCATAAGTTTTCCAATCAGATATTATTTCATATCGTGTTTTCTTTATCTACGCGAATCAATATCGATCAAAACACTTGTAATTGACCATTTGCTTTTCGAGTCCTTACATGCAATTCAATGTTGGTGATAAAGAATTTCAAGCTAATCCTTCGCATACTACGTAATTACTTGAACACGAAATTTTGTCGTATTTCTCGAGTGTAAATAAGCACCGATATAATATAGGATGGGTTTGTACACTTCTACGCCTACAGGATAAAAACAAACTTTACTCCTCCGCCAGTTGTGTATTACGTATATTTACTCTGTGCAACACGTGATTCTATACGGAGATCCGTCCTTGCGACTTATCTTGCGTTTTGATCGCCACCCGAGAAATTCCTCTGCTCAGAATACCGAGACGACTCGCGGTTTATCTCTTTTCTCCGCTGTATACTTTATCTCCTTTTATTCTTCTTCGTTCTCATAATGACTTAGTGCCTACTTTGATTTCTAAATGCTTTTATCGGAGGCTTTTTAAAAAAATCTATTTACTTTACCTAGATTATTGCGATTTCGTTGAAGCGTCGAACTTGTGTGCCGTGTTTATTATGAGGATAAAAAATTTTTTTTTCTCCGTTTCGATTGTCATTGTTATGTATCGTAATTTTTCTAAAACGTGGAATTCCGTTCATTCACTCATTCATTCATTCATCATTGTTTGAATTCGCAATCATATTGTGTACACCAATATTTTGTTAGTTATTAACCAATGTAGGTCGAATGATTCAGTTTCGAATACTAAATGCTCGCTGTTGGATCTCGATATTTTTTTTTTTTTTTTTTCAAAAAAACGCTAGTTTTTTTTAGCGAGTCAAAAGAATAATGCATCGATCGTTATAATGCAAGCACTTTTTTTTTAACAATCCAAACATTATTGTGTCCGCTGCATTTAGCTCAAGTTATGAGCTGCGGATATACAATTCGAGCGGAATATTTTTTTCTTTCGTCACTTACATACGATGAGTCCATGCGCAACTGAGGACAATGCTATCTGATGCAGAAGAAAAAAAATACGATTATTGCGCTGCCATAATCCTGCGATTAAATTATTTGGATATGTAGCCAGATGATAACCTATACTGCACGTCTCTCAAATATTATTCACATTATTTTGTGATTTATGGTTCAGCGTGACTGTGCGTTATACATATTTCGACAGCAAGAACAATTGTCAAATTTCCGACTGCTGTGTACGCCGGCAATTTACGTTTTCGATTTGTACGTCAGAATATCCCAGAGCTCGGTTAAACCAATGACAACATGATTGAGTGCGAAACTATAACAGCAACAGGTAATTAATTTGAAGGATATGGAGGAAAAAAAGCCATTAAAAGGTTCGCTCGTTTCTCGTTGCGAAACAGCCGGGATTAAGCGCGGTTTCTTTGAGCCGGCGCAGTTTTATCGTAACACTAACCGGACTTTTTATCGATCATTATTGCCAACTGTCCTATTGCACTAAGCATGCAGCTAAAAGATTCGCCTGCCTTGAAGCAGTGGTTTCTCGATTGTGTAAACTAATTGAATCCGTTTTAAACGTGTATACAATGCTACGGCTCAATTGTTCTTTTCGCGCATTCTCATAGCTTATATAATTAAGCGTCATACAATGTGTACGCACAGTGCGCGCTGCACACATAAGCTCGAAATAAAGAAGCTTCGCATTAAACGAAATATTTCTATTGTACAGATGTTATTCGTTTATGCGCGCTAACTACTTAGCATTTCCAAGCATAAAGCACCTCAACGGATTCTTTGAATATTTTTTGTCAATTTTGTTTGAGATGTATTTTTAAAGTGAGAATGATAACAAGGATTGTTGGTTGATCGATAACTTACATCTTAGTGTTTGTTATTATTTATTGTACGTTGATTAAAAAATATTCCATCTTGCAGAATGTCGTAAGTGTATAAATAAAATATAATTGATATTTCAAAGTTTCATTAGAAATCAAATGAAACTAAGTGGGACGCTTCACCTTAAAAAGTGCGTCTTATATTACCTGCACACACACGCATTGTACAGCAGTTGATTCGCGAATAAAAAAATCATTCGCCAGCGGAAACTTTTTTCCTTGTCATAATAAGAATGTGTACGTAGCCTCTCTTATCTGTACAAGAAAACGTGTATTAGAAGTAATCTCGCATAGACTCGTCCACACAAGCTATATATGTCCCGCCGAACGAGCGGACCAACTGGCGACGTCAATCAGATCGATGTAGGATACTTATAGCACTTCGCGAAAGAAGTGAGAGAAAAAAAAGGAACGATAGAGCGCATGTCTGTTGAGCGCCCAATTAGACAGGAACGCGAAACGCTTGATTTTATTCTGAGAAGGAAAAATTCCATGCCTCTCTAAACTGCATACAATTATATGTACCCGCATGTATGCACAAGCTTCTATGGCACTATGTATACTCGCACGCGGTTGAATGTTTTGATACATTAGGAATGTATCTTCGATACATATATATATATTACATGCGTGTGTATTGTGTATTAAAAATTATGCGAGTGTATTGATAATTATGTTGAGAGAAAAACAGATAGAAAAAGAGAGAGGGAGAGAGAGCGTTGCGCAATGCCAGCAGTATAGTTTACGGTTTTTTTATGCGCCTTTTTAATGGCTGAATTTGATTTTTCGAAACGCGACCGAACGATCTCAATATTTACCCTTTTACGAGATACCGTATACACTATATTACACGAACGCGCGAATCCACGTGTGCGCACGAGTATGCATCGCACGGGCGTTCGGGGCGTAATAGTTATAATTTTTCGCTTCAAACGCCTGAATTTCCGGTTCCACAGCGCAATTAAGCTTATCGTTTGTCCGGAAAATTTATCGAGGTCCTCGTATCTGCACGCGCCAAGATTAGCATCATGGCATATATCAAGTATGCATAGTCTTACGTGCGCGCGAAAGGAAAAAAAAAATAATACCGCGCGCGATTTACTTTTACGATCGTCAGCGTCGTCTCATTCCGTTTACTGCACTGATTTTCATGAATGATCTTTATATACACTTGGCTTACCGGGAAAACTCATTGAGCTCATCACCGCCGCAGACGTCTGCGCGCGCGCGACGCAAGATTAACGTGTAAACGCGCGTCGCGAATAATATTATATGAGATCACTCGTCGAGAATGTAAGAGGCTGAAATCTTAGATTTAGTTGTTTGGATTTCGCAGTATGACGCTCGGCGGCGATGATGAGAAATCGGTGCGCCGGATACAACGAATGGAGAGACAGAGGGAAAGAGAAAGAGAGAGGCAGGTGAGTTTTTCATTCGAAATTCATATTTATCGAAAGATGTCTATTAATTCACGGCAAGTTCCGTGAGCGGGGCTATACGTGGAAAGTTTGGAAAAAAAAAATCGTAGCTGCGTATTCACGACGCCGTTCCGACACTTGCCACGCACTATATATATTGTATTGATAACTATATCGATGCTCTGCTCATATCTTCCTAATGGCATTCTTTGAACTGGAAAAAAATTTCCGTCCATTTGCACCTTCTAAAATATTGTTCGTCGGCGATGTGTCGTATATTTTTGAATTGCGCTGTGATGCGCACGTGTACATATAATGTTGGACATATGGATAACACAACGTTTTGTCTCGGGGGTACGATAATTTTTCCGAAACCTAGTTATTCAAATCTGTTCGTGCTACACTAGTGTAAATGTTTGCTTAGCATTGTATGTGAATATAATGAAATTCAGGAATGCTCCAATATTTTTTTTTACATTGTGGGTGATGAATTCTTTCCTAGTGTTTTTAGATAACAACGAACATAATAACATTCATTTTTAACGTTTTGTAATTATCATGAAGAAAATGCGCATTATGTTGACGCTTTTGAATTTTTCAGAATTTTGATAAATAACTGGCTCGTTTAAGCTGTTGACGAATTTTAATTATCTACAGACGAAACGATTGATTAACGAATCGACACGTGAATAACGACCGGAAGAATATTCGAGCTTCAGAGTTAGCACATTTTGAGGTTTAAGGTCGATTCAATTAAGCAACACTGCGACAATTTTAGTATCCTGTCCGTAAAGTGAGACGATATTTTCTGGTAAAGCGGTGTTTTCGCGACTGATTCATCTGGTTTAGCTGATCCCAGTATTTGGGAATAGTACAACGCGATTTTTCCGATTTTCACGAAAATTATTCCGCGCAGCGCCAAGGTAAGTCGCGAGGTGAGCAAATCACGAGAGCGATGGCGTTCGGTCGACTACATCGATACCAATTACTGGAAAAACATTCGTCCCCCTTATCGCTGACGTCACAGCCGACAAGTTAACAATGATACCGATTTCAAGTGCAAATCTATTGCCGTACATTGAAGCACGGCCAGAAACAGAGCCCTTCGACGTTATTATTTTTTTTTTTTTTGTTCAACTCTCTCGACCCTCGAGCAGCTTTTCGAGCGCTTTGCCATGCGCATATCTCGACAATAAGGACAAAGTGTAAAGGCCCATCGGCAAAAACTCACCGTGCTGCCGGTAAATCCGTAATTTTCGTGTGACATTCTCTCGTCCCAAGGTCTCGACGATGCGTAGCGCAAGAGATGAGGAGGCCGTCGCCGCTGATTTTTCTCGCCTCGATCCCGGGAGCCGTTTCACGCGTGTCCGCCGCGCGAAGAAAACGAGTGGTCGCAGCGTGCCCCGTGCGTGGAAAACGGAAAGTGAGTATAGCGGCGGCGGCTGCTGCTGCTGCTGCTGCTGTGCTGGGTTTGCGCGGCTATACGGAAAGAAAAAAAGGTATGTAACGCGCGAGCCAGTCGCGAAAGAGATCTAGAGAGGTGGGAATGGTGCAACAGGTGCGCCAGTTGTAAGTAGACTGTTCGCGGCATCGCGCGACAAGTATTATTTATACAGCGCCACGCGGGACGCGGTTCGTGCCACCACTATGTGCCTTTACAATGTGTATACCTTGTCTGCTGCTGCTGCTTGCTGCTGCTGCTGCTGCTGCTGCTGCTACTTCTCGTTGGCTCGTTGGTTCATTGTCGCGCGAGCCGCTGCGTATACGTATACATGTACAAATGGTCCGTGACTCCGTGAACGTATAATTGGTTATTCGGCGCTCTCGGTACGCACATACGATTCCCAGCGAGTATTTTGGCAATCTTTCACTTGCTCGGGTCTGACGTTGTGCGCTCCTTCCTTTTTTTTTCCACGTCGCCCTCCCGCGCGCGCGCGTATAATTCGCGTCGCGCGCACTTGTCCCGATTTATTTTCTTATGGAGCGTATACGATTCATTGAGCGCTCTCTTGATATATATATCTATAGACGCGCACCTACGGTCCAATCTCCCGATAAAGTAGGCTCAATAACAACGCTGCTCGGTTGCGCGCACACACCATATTATATACGCATACGATCAATATATTTTCCCTTGTATAAAGCGTTATTTCAAATATACTTTACGATGTATTTTATGAATATAATATTATGGATTCGATTATATCCCATAATCTCGGAAGGATATAATTAATTGCCGCCTCGGCGCTGCCGGATTTTCCGCGTGGAATTGCCCTATACGCCTCGCAGTATATACAGTTGCTCCGCACCGATGAATAAACCATAAAGCAAAACCAACGCATGTAGGCTCGCGTAAATAACAAAGTTTTTTTTTTTCTTCATCAAAGTTTAAGTCCGCACGCGCAGCCTGGTATACACAGAGAGACGAATCTGTTTACGGAATCTCGGAGCTTTCTTATGTAACGAAGACGTATACTTACAATACATCAATCTCCTCTCTTTTTCTAATAACGTTTCGCTGTAATTTCTGAACGAACGTTAGAATGATATAATAAAGTTCGCGCACATACACTTGTATAAGCGCGGCCGATCGACGCGTGTATAGCTTCGATTCCAACCTTGAGCTTGATAATGCAGAAAAACGCGTGCGCGCGCGCAATTTTCATCTGGCATTCTTTATCCTTTCACTTCGTCGCCGAGAGGCGCGGAGAGGCGATCCGCAGCTACTTTTCTCCCCTTTTACGCCTTTGTTTCACACGATCTGTGCGTGCGCGTATATATATAATACACCTTAATTCTGTTATAGCGTCGGAGATCACCGCGGCGCGTTCCACGCGCTTACAGTTGTGTATACACACACATCAAGCCGCGCAACGACTTCCGGCTGAATTTGAGCCTTGACTTCAGGAGCCCTCAAGGTCCAATATATATAGCCGCAATAGATGCATATACGCGCGCGCCTCGCGCTTATTGCTGCAGCGAGCGATCGCGCTTCCGGCGCGCGCGCGCGCGCATTTATGCTTCGATCGCCATTGAAGTGTACGAGTGCAATGCTCGTTTTGCTCTCTCGGATCGAGTGCATTAGCCAAGCTGATCACACGCGTCCGTTAACCACTGGCACGGAATGGTTAATTTGAATTACGAGCTTGCGATTAAGTTTACGGTTGCGAGTTGCATTTTTAGTCGTGGAATACCAATACGTTATAGCTACAGCGTAATAGGCGCGCAGTGTATATTGGCTCGTTATCGGAGCTACAATGAATTCATTGAACCCGATAGATGCAGGCGCGCCAATATACGCTAGGACACCTAGCCGGAATAGGATAAATTCTTCATCGAGACAAAGTCTCGACTTTATCTCGAATATTCGCGTTAATGATAATCATGGCAAATCGTGTAGGAAACATTGTGATTACGTATCTATTGATAAACTGCAAACGCGACGTTTAATTACTTTTGATAAGGCTTGCGAGACTTTTCGTCAATCAGTATATTTTCCTTATTTTCACGGCTGCATATCGCGCAGCTAGGCGGAGAAAGTGGTCCAAGGAGGATCAAACAAATGATACATATCCTTGACTCATTTTACTGAGACTAATTTTTACTCGCGTTTTTCACACGTCTCGTTTATTGATGGAATTTTCAATTTTATTCAATTGTAGATAGTCTTTGTATCTTCGACGTATTAAAGGTGTGCTTTCAATCTTTGTGAACATATAATAATATTGCAGGATACTATAGTCGAGCTCCGACAACTTAAACAATGAATTTCTTTATTGACTTTGCAAGCATTTACGCGGCAAGTTTCAACGAATAATTTGGAATCTAAAAATATTTAAGTAGTCTTAACTTCTTCTTACCCTAATTATATGAATTAAAATACTCCTATCTTCATTATATGTAATCAATGCATATCTAATGGAATGACTCCAAAATGTTTGAGCTGTTTTTTTATAAAACGTATAAGTATGTATAGATAATACAAAAATCTTTCGATAATATTTATCGTTATAATTTTTTAATGTATATAAGTAATAAGGAATTTTTTATAAAAGATTTCAATTTTTTTATAGAAAATGTCGCGACGGCTTTTCTACTTATATCTTAATAAAGGTCATTGCAATTCGGGACCGCAAACCATTGACATCTTGTGGTTACTTATTACACCATCAACATGTTATCACAATTTTTATAAATAAAGTCACGTATATGTTTCATCCCATGTTTAACAGCGGGATACTCTAATGTGCGTTTTTTGAGTAAAGAATAATATTTATTTTATAACTTATAAAGCAGTCTTTAGAAAAATGTACATCTTATTAAATGTACATTATACGCTAATGCCACACTTTTATATGCAGGTATTATGATATAATAAATACTAATGTTACGTAACGTGTGATATAGAAAAGAAGGCACGTCAAAAATAAGTATGTGATATATGTACGCAGTAGTGAACCAGATAATGTAAAAAAAACTGTAAAATTGGGGAAAGAATTTGTTTATTGTATTACTTACGTATCACTTCTATATACATAATATTACTACGAAAACTAGTAAATCTACGAAAACTGCATGTTATTTTAATGTAATCAATTAATCTTCAGTTAATAATCTCCGAATCAATACAACTTTCCTTCACTAATCAAGATTCGGTCATTATTTTTTTAGCAAATTTAGTATTTTATACCAAACTATTAAACTATTATTATTTAACCTGATCATAATCACATATACTGAAATTTAGTTTTTAAAAGTATAAAAATACGTGTATGGTATAGTAAGATAATATTATAAAATAAATCAAGATCTTTCATTTTACGTTATATTAAACTATAAAATAAAATTTTTTAAGTTAAGAAATTTTTATCAAAGAAAATAGTATAGATTTTTTTACTTGTGAGTTTCTCCTTGACACCTTTGATTAATTGATTATCGTGCATTAAATATACAATTAAATCATTTTATGACAAAATGAAAAGTCATAACATGAAATTTCTATTTTCAATGTTTTTCAATAAAACTCATTGATTTTAGAAGTATTAAGTATAAAATATATAATATACAAATCGAAAAAAATAATATTAACAAACCAATATAATTTATTGAAAAGTTTTATGTTTCAAAGAATAGTATCTTGAAGATGATAGAAAATTATTATTAGGCGAGTAACTACAGTTTCTGAAGCTCAAGGCCTTTAACATAATTCGATTGCTGGATAGAAAATTATTCTTTCTTATTCTACAATAGAGTTTATCATTCACTAACGTTTGAATAACGGACGCAGATACGTGTAAGTCGAAATTAAGCAACTACAATTTAACATGAAGCCGTGAAGCTTAATATAAATCACACAAAAGGTATTGAAATTGATATAAGTTTTTGACAATATATTTTTTACAAGGAATATTTATTTTTTTCATTGATATCTTGAATAGATATATTTTTAGTATTTTTTTCAATTACACTTCTATAAAAAAGGTTTAAAACACATTCTTCTGTTTCTTTGAAAACAGCATCAACCATACTATGCCAATGAAGCCAATAGCTAATCCCAAACCAATCATCGCCCAATAGACTCCATCCAAAATCTTCATTGGGAACAAAAGACTATCGTAAAGTATATTGATTCGCGGGTCATCTAATTGAGCTCCCTGCAAAAAGTTTATATAATGTGTGATCATTATGTTAAATTAATGAAAACTATAGTTTAGATATATGTTGAATACCTCGTCAAGCCAAAATACTGGCATTAAAACTTCAGTTAAATTTTTTGTCAATTCAATGCCACTGATTGGACGGATGAAAATGTTGAATTGAATCCTTTTGCTTCCTCTTAATACCACACCGCTTTTCTAGAAAACATATTTTTGATATCAAAACAAATAAAAATAAAAATCTTTCATGATTCACGGCTTTCTTCCATAGAGATGTAAGGATGCAGTGAAGAAACGTTAGATTCTGTGCACAAAGAGATTGTCAAATAATAACATCAAATTTTTTTAAATTATTGATATGTAACTGTTAATTTGAAAGCTAAACTATATAAATGACATTTTTTCTTTTTTTTTTCTAATATATTTATATTTATATGCAAAATAAATCTTGCAGATATCCTGATCAATTTTCTGTTACCGTAATATCACATTTCTTCAAAAAATTAAAATTAACTATGGAAAACTATATCATTATGAATCGAACTAGCTTACGTTGTTAAAAATGTTCATTAATGACTAACTTTGGAAAAATGAGTTCAAGTTTTTGGCCAATAATTGGTTAATATGCCCAATAATGTGGTAATAATAAGAATGTGTCTTTATTCATAAGTTTTAATTGGCAAATATTTTTTAAAAACATTCTTTAAGCTTTCAGTAGTTGGGATGATTCGATTTTAAATTACGTAGTTTTAATATAGAACAATCAATTATACAATTTGAAGAAACGTTTTTTTAAGTCGATAAAGTGAATTTTTTATCAAATAATTAAACGCACTTGAAAGTCAATAAAAAGGGGCATAATACCTTAAATTTTGAAAATTTTTCTTGTTAATTTATTTAATACGCGGTAGATGGCAGGCAAAATCATTGAAGTATTAACCGCTATGGTAAGTAACGCATTGGAATAGAACACTGCTTTACTACCAAATTACAGAAATCTATTTTACCTATGAATATTGCATACTTCTGGAATTGATTTTACTTACTGGTTCTAATTCAGCGAAGGTTTCATGTTTAGATTTATCAGGATTTAGACCATCGACAGCGTTTTTATACTTTTCATGTGTTAAATAAAAGTGTGGCATTGTTATTACAATAGGTACCTCTGAAAAAAATTCAGATAAAATTATGATAATTATACAATATACATATACTATGAATATGTTAGTCCTTACGAGGACTAGCGCATTTAAGAAATAATCTAATTATAGTATTCGTTATATTCTAAATATAGTATTCGTTTTTAAAGTTTCTGAAAATGTAAAAACTTATATTTTTATTATATCAAGTTATTCAAAACCTTAATGTATATTTCCGTGCTATAAAACACATATACATAAATAGGTTTTTCCTTAAAATGCGCTTGTCATCGTTATATAATAAGTATTTCGTCTTACTAAGACAATTATATAACTCTAAGGCACCATCAAGTAAACACCCATTATCATCAGTTATTCCCTTTGTTTTATTCACACAATAACATTTATTTTCTGGATATTGCGATCCTGATCCTAAAAACTCACTTTCTACAACATATTTCAAACCTTTAATATCTTTATATTCTGTTTCTCCCTTGTAATGTAGCGTTACAGATCTGAAGTTAGATTAAAAATATATATTATATTAAATTCTAGGTGAGAACTCCTATTTAATATTAAATAAATATATAAATAAGTTAAACGCATTGCAATATTGACCTGCAAATATCTGATTGAAAAATGGTAATTTTTGTATTTTCACTTTGATGAGGTGGAAAAATTGTTGTATCAGTGCCGTGAATATCATTGCATGTACTATTAGGTTGCCATACGTCGGTTTTCGTTGAGTTATTCCATGTATAAATTTCTGCTAAAGTACTAATGTCTTTAACGCCACTACTGATTTTGTATCTGCCGTCATGCGTATTATTTTTCTAAAATGAATAATTAAGTTTATAAAAAAATGTACATTTAAATTGTTATATAAGTGGTTTACATACATAGCTTAGTAAAGAAAAAATGAAAGGAGCGGTTTCATTTTCAGGAGGTAATTTTAACTGAAGTGGAGCCGTTTTTCTTATTTCTTTACATATTATTTTGACGATTCCATTTTTTTTATCGCAAGAAATAGGAACCCCATCAAATAGTAACTTTTTTACTGTCGTTGTCAGAAATACATTTTTTGGATGATCAAATAAATCAGGAACAGCTCTATTTAGAGTCTCAACCACCATTTTCGATCTCTCTTCTGCCATCATGCTTATAATCTAAACAATAATTTTTGTTATCTGCAAACTCTACATATACAACTCCAAATATATATGTAAACAGTTCATAAACAATAACAAAAAAATATAGATAAACATGTTTTATTACCAATAATGGCAAATGCACTATCGTAATTACATCATCTTCTTTATTATCGTGTGACGCTTCTGGATTAAACGAAAATAGTTGGGTTTGATTATATGAGAGAGTACCATTACCATTATCTTCATCTACGATTATACTATATTTATGTCTATACTCACTGGAAACAATGGAATTCACGTAAAAAAATGTTGCATTCGTGACTAAATACTGATAAAACTTACTTATAAACATATGGACCAACTTCTTGTACTATTGGTTTAGCCCCATTTTGGACATCTTCACTATTTGTTACATTAAAAAAATAAACTTTTAATTGGATTGGAATTGGAAGGGTCTCCCATCTTTCGTATGCTTCTGTTCCATTCACTAATTTCAAGGTCTATAAGTATATAAATTAACATTAATTTTTATAAAAATTCGAAAATTATATGTTTGTCATAGCATAAAACATGTAATGAGGAAAGCTTTTACAAAAAAAAACTTCATCTGTTCTGTTTTTATTAAGATTCGATTCACATAAACATGGTTTATAATATTTTTATGCATTATTATAAAGTATTGTCAAGCTTGAAAAATAAGAAAACTGTCTTTGTAATACGTATTTTTTTTACTACCACTCAATGAAATGCTATAAAACTGAATAGCATGCTCAATATGAAATCTCATCTTATTTAGTGCTTAATGTAAGTATACAGTAAAATGAATACAACGGTTTTAAAATTGCAATAATTTTAGAAAACTAGTTAATAACAACTTTTCATAGCAATTTCCTAGTTTCTTTAAACATTCGAATTTCTACCAGAGCATAGTATTATTCAAATTCACAAATTTAAAAAATATTCATAAATTAATGAAATACTTAAAAAGTATTTAATATTTTAAAAATAGTCTTAAAAAAAATCGTATCTTACATTTCTTTAACAGAAACAAAATTTAGTACATAAATTTGAATATTGAAAAATCTAAAGTATTACTATTCGCCGAATATATATGAACTGTCTTAACCTTTATTAGTAATCTGGGCTGTGCTTATTTTTCTTTAACTTTATGATAGCTATACTACTTTTTGTATGCACAAAGATAAGTGGTCATGCAGTCATAATACAATATTTTGAACAAGACATGTGTAAAGAGTTGCTAAAATCTGTGTTATATAGTCTTAAACGATGATATTTGCATAATTTAAACAATGTCACGATTCCTTTAATATATTTGAATTGTCATAAACTTTGATTACTATATTCTTTTTTTAAAAATATAAGTTGAGCTAGTTTTCATATGGACAAAGACAAATAGTCCTATAGTTATCGATTCTTCATATTTCTTTTATGTTACTTACATCATCGATCTGTTCATCAACAACTTTTGGAAAAACATAAAACCCTAAAATAAGGCCACATCCCGCCAAAATGAAACCAAATGCAACACACACAGGACGCCAGATGCGGAGCGACATGTTGCAAATGATAATTTTGGTGTTTTAAGTTATTGCTTTAGCACACGGATATTAACTTATGAAACAATTAAAGACACTTGCATTTTTATGATAATAATAAAATAATTATAATAAAAACTTAAACTTTTCACACTGAGTTTTGAGCTTACTCAACGGAGAATGGAAACGCCACGTTCTGACCGTGATTGAAGAAAAGGATCGAATTCGTGAGTTAGTTATATCTTGATCAATATCTCATTTAAATTATCTTTTCTACAGAAAGAATAATCAGTAACCTAAATACCGAACTGATAATGATTAAAGGTTAATTTCTCCATCTATTAAATATAAACTTATTACTTATGTAAAATATGTTAATACAAAAGTCATTAATTATACCTGATGCTAACTTTCGATTAGCGTCAAATTGACTAGTTTGGCAATATTTCTATTAAATTGATATTAATAATATGATCTGGATAATTTTTTGTATGTTTTAATTCGTTTTTTTGTTCGTGAATGTTATATTCTCATACAATGTTCGGAGTCTTACTTTTATCTTTAACAAGTGATTGCGATAACGTTGACGTATACAATTAAAAATTGCTGCCAATTCTTCAGTATTTATAGATCCCTATAAACTAATTTTGCACGTATATTTGCACAATATTTTTTCCAATATATTAAATGTATTGGTGTATAGTTCATAAACTATAATTAATATTTTCAGAAACAAAAAAGTAATACACCTTGCAACTACACTATTCATACAGTGTTCAACCAATTTTTTTTAAAGAGGAAGCAAAGTGTGGTAGAAATTAGTATACTTTGTTTAAAACTAAAAATTGTTTACAACAGAAACAAATAAATTAATTTAAAATATTTTTCAAAATTTGTTGAAAGCTTCCTAATGAATGAAGCAAAAGCGTACAATTTGAGTATTTTAATAAAAGTTTTAATAAAATAGTTTCAATATCATTTTTATTACCCACTGTATAGTGATAAATTTTGTGTTTAAAGCCTCAAAATGATTCAGTAGAATGTGCTAATCAATGCAACGATATATTCACGTCAATTAATGCATCAGTTGCGGTTCATGCATAAGTATTTGTATGGAAGATTTTTTCATTGAACTTTCGACTTGGCGATATTGCTCTTCAGAGCGCCTATATAATTTATATATAGTTAGTAAGGCCGCACTGAATGCCAGTAGTCGATAAGAAAACTGCTACCGCCAAACAAACTGCTCGCGGCTACCGCTCTCTCCAAGAAAGTGACGGTACATTTAATTTCGACTTTGACCCCCCAAGCAACATATCTCCACGGCCAGCAACACAGCATACACTACAAGATCGTCTCATACTCATTCACTTCGTGCCAGCGATACGAGCTGGGCCGCTCTTGGTATTCAATTTTAGTAAGTACGTACATATTTTGTTTATATATTACGTATAATATGTATAGCTATAGATCATACATTTTTAAAACTTTTGAATTTAATGGAGGAATCGAATTTTTTAAAATACGCATTTTAACTTTTTGTTAGTTTGAGTTACATGGATAAAAAAACACTATATGCAGTGTCGACCTAAAGTTGCTTTTATTTTAAAAATTTTATGCAAAATTGCAGTATAACAATAACCGGTTTACTACTTCAACTTGAAATATTGCGGAGTTCGAAAAATTGAAAAACTGCAATATGTTTTCCAAAGAACAAAACTTGTTGTCTTTCTAAAAATTCAATATTTATGAAATCTGTATTATCGCTTCTGTTATAAACACACTACATCATGTATATGTATTTAAAATTGTTCGTATAATACTTTTAAGCATAGCATACTATTAGACATAGCATATCTAAGTTCCCATTTATTCTGTATAGATACATCAGTGCCAATAATAGTAAAAGACCAACTCGACCATGTCGTCAAAGGGCCATACTTTTGACTCTAACTGCATGACGCTTACACGTTTCGTGTTAGCTGAACAGCGTAAAGTGCCGAGTGCTACCGGTGATCTGACGCAACTATTAAACAGCATTCAAACAGCGGTAAAAGCTGTGAGTTCGGCTGTGAGGAAAGCCGGTATCGCTAATATGTGAGTAATGAGTATTGCATGTGTTGTATAAGTGTCCTAAGCAATGAATGTCGCATATGCTGTATAAGCGTTTTAAGCAACGAGTGTCGCACGTTACTACAGAGAGAAATGAATCTTTTGCTCTTGAACATCAAATTTTAGATCATTTTTTTTTTTGCAGCAATTTGTGCATTTTTATCGATTTAATGAGCCTGTCAACACCCATAATTCTAAATTTATACACATCTCTTAGTAAGATATATTATATTTGAGACTAGATTTTACTCTAGATTTATACCCCTACTAAATTATTTTTGTATCTTTATTTTATTTTACATTTGTAGATATTAAAAAATTTTCCGCAAAATAACAAGTTGCTGGCCTAGGGTAACCAAACAGATAAAAAATTTCTGTTTCTTTGCTATGTAAACACATTATATATATGTAATGCTATTGTGATATGTCTGTAAGCAGAGCAGAGAATGCTTAAATAAGACTTTTTTAAAATCATTATAGAGTCATCATTAATTATATGTACAGAAGAGATGATATAAATGGACACGATCCCATAGATAAGGCTTTTTCCATAATCCAAAGATAAGGAGTTTTCCACAATCCCAAAGATAAGAATTTTTGTAGTCCAAAGTAAATAACTTCTTCCATTTTTCCATAGATTTTCGTTACCCAAGTAGGTTACATTTTATCACAATAAGCATTAATAAGCAATAAGTAATGTCCGGGAAAACTTAGTGAAAAATCGTATTATTGTTGTAAGTTCTTGTATGAAGAGTAGAAATGTAGAAATTTTCTGTGATAAACGTACAAACAGATAGACTTCTAACAAGAAAAATTTTGTTAAGCAATTATAGAATACAAACGTTTGATAAAAATACAGGTACGGAATTGCTGGCACGACAAACGTTCAAGGTGAAGAGGTGAAGAAACTCGATGTCCTAAGCAACGAACTCTTCATTAACATGTTGACATCCTCATTTACGACCTGTCTACTTGTATCTGAAGAGAATCCGACGGCCATTGAGGTAAAGACAGAAAATCAAGGCAAGTACATTGTATGCTTTGATCCGCTCGATGGTTCGTCCAACATCGATTGTCTCGTATCCGTTGGCTCGATTTTCGGCATCTACAAAAAGTTAGACGATAGCAAGACACCGAGCGTTAGTGACGCTCTTCAACCCGGTAAGAATCTCGTTGCTGCTGGTTATGCTCTTTACGGATCAGCCACCATGATGGTATTGTCCATTGGCCAAGGGGTCAATGGATTTACTTATGATCCATCTATTGGCGAATTTATACTTACCGAGAAAAACATGAAGGTGCCATCTAGAGGAAAAATATACAGGTAATAAATATATTGAATGTATAGTTGCAGATTAAATGTTTGCGTGAGTTCCTATACATTTTATTATGTTTAAAATATTTTAGCATTAATGAAGGAAATGAAAGAACTTGGGATAAAGCTGTCAAAGAATATGTTGATTTGAAGAAGAATCCATCATCTGGAAAGCCATATGGAGCTAGATATGTTGGATCCATGGTAGCTGATGTCCATCGAACAATCAAATACGGAGGAATTTTCATGTATCCCGCTACGAAAGATAATCCTAATGGCAAAGTAAGTGTCTTCTGTCATGTACGGCAAACGTTCGAGTCACATTTTAATTACTAAATATTTCTAGCTTCGATTGCTGTATGAGTGCATTCCGATGGCATACATCATTAAGGAAGCTGGCGGGTTAGCGTCTAATGGTGAAATTAATATCTTGGATATTGTACCAAAGGATATTCATCAAAGATCTCCGATATACTTGGGTTCAACTGAAGATGTTGAAGACGTAATCAATTGCATTAAAAGGCATAAATAAATGGATTTCAATTAATTTATTAGTGATCATTGAGTGTACGTTTAAGTTCCTTGATTGTTTCAGACGAATTTGCTGTAAACGTCACTATTGTTCATTTTAGCCGAAGTCATATAAATATCAAAAATAAGATTATAAATGTTTATGATAATCTATTTTTATGCCACAATAACTTAAAAATTACAACTTCGACATGATTTTTAAGCTCTCATGGCATAAAATATGGTTTGACTGTGAAACGTGTAAGAAGATGTGATTTTTCTTGCTCTCTTCGGTCCTTTGAAAAAAGTGTACTTTTAAAAAACTATGTTTTATGCGCATTTGTTAGTTATCGTATATATATAATATTTTGTAAAAAAAAAATAATAATAAATGTAAAATTAATCAAAGTTATACATATAATGTCGGCTTTCTACGCATTTATGGGAGCTATCCATCCATTTATCTGACTTAGATAAACTGTGTTCTGCGAGGATATCAATAGCAATTCTGATAAATGTTAAGAATGAAACTTGTCTGTTGATTAAAAAAAGCAATGAATTCTTACATGTGTATAACTCACATTATAATACAATTTCAAGTCTAAATTCTGATAATAATTGAGATGTGCGGTATACCAACAAAATATAAATGCTTTTTAACCTATATATTACAAATGTTTCAGTAAAGTTTTATAACAAGACCGATTCTATAGGAATTCTGTAAGAAGGATTCAAAGAGTAGAAGCTAGTTTTATAATTTTTGAAATCGTACAATAATTTTTTGCAAGGAAAATAAATTTTACAGTATAATGTTAAAAGCATTCCTTAATTTTTTTTAAGTACTTCATAATTATGGAAAAATAAAATCAATGTCTTTTATATTTTTTTTATTCATAGTAAGAGTAAAAAATAAACATTTGTTTTAATTTTCGAATAACTTTGTGCAATCGTTTTGAAACTTTAATATAACAAAACATTTCTGTATACCATACTTTTCTAACGATTTGACTCGAAATAATTATGTTTAGTTTTGTTTACAAACTTTTTAATTATCTTATAAAATTACTATTAGCAATTAAACGTGAATTGAGACTGTATGTACAGAAAAGCATTATATATATGAGAATACGTTATTAATAAATTTTGGATGTATCATATTTGTAAATAAAATAGTATTTTCCAGTTTTCTAGATGAAAAAAGCAATAAATATTATTGTCAACTTTAAAGCGTGCATAAATCATACAAGATTAATGTTTCTATACGACTACCTTGATCCCTTGTTATCAGTTTCTCATGCTATATAAATATCTCAGCTCTAATATTTACAATAACAAGGTATTAACATTTCTACTCACGTTAGATTTTTCACAGACGAATTGAAAAAATTTTAATTTATAAAATTTACTGAAAATTTTCTTTATTTGCTTATTAATTACAGGTGGCTGTATGAAAAATGGATTTTTTATCTTGTTATATTGTTTTGTTACTAAGTGTTAGTTCATTAACAACTTTAATGACCGATGCAATATCTTACACTTCAATTGTGCACACAGAAAGTGGTCCGATACGCGGTCAAATTTTACTAACTAAGAGGCAAAATCTTGAATATGGAGCGTTCACAGGCATTCCTTATGCAAAAGCTCCAATTAAATCTTTAAGATTTAAGGTAAAATCATGGATATATTTTATAAGAAAAAATTAATATCAATACTCTTATTAGGATTGAGTTAAATTATAAAGTAGATGCCAACGGTTCAGTTTTTAATCTAGTGCAGACTTATGTGACTATCATGTCCCCGTTACCCGCATAATGATAACATACAAACAAATAGTTGATATAAAGTTAGCTATCATATTTCTAGCCCCCAATTAAAAAAGAAAAATGGACAGATACACTGGATGCGACAAATGATGGAAGTTATTGTCTTCAATATAGTATTACCGCCTCACGTATAGTTGGTTCCGAAGATTGCCTGTTCCTTAATGTCTTTACACCAATTGTAAGTACATTTTATAGTAAAAATATAACTATTCGTTTTTCAACAATCACTAATTAATAACTTCTTTGTATAACAACACTCTTATATTAATTATAGAATAATTAATATACGTATTATGATAGTTTTGAAATTTTGATTAATTTATTATTACTCCTTTTCAGTAAGAAATAGATGTAATTTCTATTTTTCGTTAAAAAAGAATGTAATATATTAGCGGATAATTATATGTATTTTAATTTATTACATTTTTTCATAACTATTGTACAATATATATTGTAAATTTTTTATTTACTGATTTTGATATAAATTTTGCTCATGCTAATGAGAAAATATATTTTACGTAGTAGTAAATAATATTTAATAAATAAATAATAATAAATATAATAATATACCAATTTATTTATTATATTTATTTTTATTAATAAATAAAATGTAATAGACGGATTTGGATAAAGATAAAGAAAGAGAACTTAAAGCAGTTATGTTTTGGATATACGGTGGATCGTTTAGTATAGGTTCTTCCGATCCGCGATTCTACGGACCAGACTTTCTCATTGAAGCTGATGTCATCTTAGTGACATTCAATTATCGAGTTGGACCTTTTGGTTTGCAAAGTTCAATAATATTTTATATTGCCAGTTATTTTGTTTCTTTTAAAACTAATGACAATTTCAGGTTTTCTTAATTTACACCATGAAAATGCTGTGGGAAACGCCGGCCTTAAAGATCAAAACTTAGCTTTACAATGGGTTAATAAAAATATCAAAGAATTTGGTGGAGATCCAAATAAAGTAACTATTTTCGGTCAAAGTGCCGGAGCAGTGTCTGTTGATCTTCACGTGTTATCGGATATGTCTAAAGGTAATAATTAAAATGGTTAAGTAACCGAATTCAAATAAATAATTTCTTTTGACAATTTAGTTACAAAATTCACAGAACTTTTTAGTCAGTCAATATCAATGAGCGGATCGCCTCTTTGCATGTACTGGGCTACCCAATCCCGTAATGAAGCTGAGGTTAATGCCTTTAAACTTGGTACCAAAATGGGAATCAGAACTCTAAACAAAAAAAGATTGCTGAATGGTCTTTATAAAGCCCCTGCTTTAGATATTGCACGGGCATCGCTTCTATTAGGATTGGTAAAACTCAAAGTATATAAGAACTAATATTTAAAGTTGATAATTCAAATTTTCTGTCAAAAAATCAATGAATTCTTTTAAGATGCCTTTTCGGCCCACTATTGAATCCAAAGAAGTAGCAGTAAGTGAGAAATTTTTATCCGAATGTGCCATTGACAAATATTCGCTTGGCAATTATAATAAAGGTCCTCACATGATGGGGTTTACATCACTTGAAGCCTTGGCTCTTTCTGATGGTAAAATAATATAGTTTTCTATACTTGTCTCTTATAATTTCTTTATTGCGATATTTTCTCATTATCAGCTGATATTAGGAGTTTACTTGATCAAGGCTTTCGTATTTTGAGCAACGCGTCAATTGCAGTTCCTCATAAAGACATTGACAAATTTACCGCTAATGGTAGTCGTTTAAACGGATTACCTCGACAAATTATACGAAGATTGATAGAAGTAACTATTATTTAATTTGTTTATAGTTGCATGAAATAACGTAAATAGATGTATAATATATATAAAAGTAATTTCTGATTTTTTTAGTTTGCTTCTGATTTGTTTTTTGTCCTTGGAATTGATACAAAACAGCAATTACTACAAAGCAACAATGGGCATCCTATATATTATTATCAATTTTCACATAATACTGATATTTATCCTAGATGGAGGAGAAACGTTCATCACTATTACTCCATACAAGGTAATAATTGTAATTTAAACATTTTTCGTTTAAATTTAATTATAGAACTAATTTTTATCTTGCGTCAATTGATTGTTCAAGGCGCCGGACATGCTGAAGACATACCTTACTTATTTTATATATCTGATCTTGGTTTACCAGATGATCCTGATGTTCAAAAGACAATTGATAGATATGTGAAATTAATTACCAATTTTGCAAAATATGGGTATGGGCAACGTTATCATTCACTTAATTTTACTAATTTTACTTCATTGTATTTAATTTTACCCATCTTGATGTATAATTATTATTAATTTTATCTGTTAGAAATCCAACTCCGAATGTAACAAAAGATCCCATATTACAAATTTCATGGCCAGAATCTGGTGATTCTGGTATTCATTTAGATATTAACGAAGAATTAAAGACTGGATTTCGACCAATAAGTAGGAGAGTTTACGCTTATGAAACTAAAGGCTTAGGCAAATCACGTATTTTGAATAACTGTGAAAATGAAGTATACTGAAGTATTCTTACGACTTTTTCAATTAAAATTCTAATTTCAACCTTGTTTATATATAACGAACGACCGTGCGAGCGCGCACGTTTAAACGAACGACCAATCGTACGACCGGAAATGATACAAACGAACATTTTTGATAGGACACGTTAAAGAATCGGCAAAGATGACTAGAAAGAGATAATCTCTGGAATCGTTTTCATAACTTATAATTGTTTTCAATAACGGATACTGTTTAAAATAATAATTCTGCTAAAATTTTATAAAATATTTAACCATAAAAGGTTTTTTATTAATAAGTTCAACAAATTTTAACAAATCAGATAATAATCTTACACGTAAGCACTAATTTAAAAACTCCATGTATTTACAAGTACAAGGAATAAAATGGCTTAAAATCTTTAACAATTTAAAAATAAAATAAATTTTAATGTAACTTTTAGTGTACTACGTTGTGCGAATAAAACTTTTGCATAATGCACTTCGTGCATGGATATCTTATTTCCATAAATAAAAATTTACATATAATTAATGATCTAAAATTCGTAAATTTCCGGAAACAATCTTATTTTCTAAAATTGTGCCTGATGGAAGATCTATCCTTTCTCCTTGGTTCGCTATGATGATTACAGTTCCTTTCAGAGTAACTTTTCTGCCAAATGTTACGTCACCAGAAACTGTCAGATGGTCCAATTCTAAAATATCGGGAATCGTTGGAAACCTATTTAAAAATTCTTTGACCTGTAAAAAACAGTTTAAAAGTTTATTTAAATTTTATTTTATCTACTTATAGAACTTTTTACAATCTGAATTTTAAAAAATTACTTTTGAGAAATGGTTATCTCCAAGCTTTACTAGAGGCGTGGTCGGAAACATCCTTTGCGGTGACATTGACAAGAATCCGTTACGTAACGTGTACAAATTACTCATAACTAGAAGCAAATCTGAGGTCTTTTTAACAGGTAAAAATCTGCTGCGTGGAACATGAATACCTGTACAATTTTTAAATAAATAATATTATTACTGATATTATTACATAAATAAATAATATGACTACTTCTTTTAGTTTAATATTAAATCATTTATACTAACCACAAGCTCCATTGAAATTTTTCATAGCTGCACCGACTGCTGTCTCGAGTTGTATTACGTTTAAACCGTTTTCAAAAGTTTTATTATTTACAATTATTTCTAGCTCAAGTCCATCACCGCCTAAAACTCTTTCAATGGCTGAAAATTAACATACTATGTGAGACTTTTTTAAATATGTTTTTCTTTTATATTGAATAGCTTAAATTACCATACCATCGAGCTTTATCCACAGATTATTAGTATTAAAATATTTGAATGTCTTTACAGATTTAAAATCTTCAACGTGCTCTTTTGGAACTTGTGCTATTTCAAGCAATCGAAGTTTGTCTTCATATTGAATTAGTGTTCCACCCTAAATAGTTAATTAAATTTTATAATTGATTTGCAGCATTCGATATTATAATTTATAAAATCAGTACGAAAATAGTTGCATACCTTGACATCTGCTCTCGTTTTATCTGTCACTTCCATGAGAAATTCAATTTTTGCTGTATTTTCAGGCTCTAACAACAGCCTCAAGACTCTTAAATCAACCGTAGCTCCTAAATTATCAATATTGGAAATAAAACAGTATTGCCGTCCCTATAAAAAAAAATGAAATCAAATGAAGATCAATAACTGACATTTTGCTAGAAAACAAAATTCTTAAACATACTTGACTCAGGAATAGTTTTAATAGACCGGAATTGCGGAAACTCTCATAAAAATCTCCGTGACCAGGAGGATACCATCTAAAATTATAATTTTACAATTTAACAGATATAGCAACTTTTTCCCGGAATTTGTATTGAATATTCAATACTTACGATTCCATATCTTCGTTTATTTTACAATGTTTAGCGATCGGCAATAACGACTCTTTATTAATGCGAGGATAACAGCTTTGATTGAATGTGTGGATTTCAACATCGATTCCTTTGTACTTTCTGATGATTTTTTGTGTATCATCATCCGTATTGAATGAGTTCATTAAGACTAGAGGCACATTTGATCCATAGGTTTTATTCAAATTCTGTAACATTGCACTAATACTTTAATACGTTGCCCATAAGAGTGATGAAAAATGAAAAATACTCACCTCCAACTGTTGAACAGTCAAATCCAAAAATGTGAGACCGTTGCGTACAGAAATGACTGATTTTGGTCCATGACAGCCCATACTAGTTCCAAGACCACCGTTAAGTTTGACTACGACTAATTTGCTCAGTAACTGTTTGATCTCCTCCGGTCCTGGATCTGCGAGATTGTCGTAGTTTTTGATCTATCAATGAAACCCAATCAAATCAGATAAATATAGTAGTCATGAGAATTATAGCTTTAAAAATGTAAAGCGTACCGCTCCTTCTGGCAATTTCTGAATTTGGTCCCATTTAAGTGACGGTCCATCCTCTTCGAGGAACCTTTCAAAAAGACGCTTAAAACCATCATTCTGAAGTTCGACAGCTTCCTTCTCGAGTGCATTAGTTGCAGAGGCTGAAATTTTAATCAACTCTTTTTCCAAATCAATGAGGGCATCGCGCTTTGTTCTTTCTTTAAAAGCCTGCGTATCCGAAGGACTGCGCTGGTGACCTCTGGTCTGCAATTTAAAAGTATTTCCTCGGTATTAAACTTGAAAATAAAAAAATCTGTTTAAGAATTTTCAAGCGTTCAAGATGATCAATGTACGCATTGAGATCGATTTCTACTAATATGAAACATGCCGCGCAGTAACGCAAAGGTTATCACAAACGAGTGGAAAATTTAATTGATACGTCTTGCTTTTCCGTACAGCAAAGGAAATTTATTGTCGTTATTACTCGAATTTGACAAACAACACTGTCATATACTTAGCAGGGAAAAGATAACGGATACTTTGTTTTGGTTCGTTGCATTATGGGATGGGTGTTAAATGAACTGTAACATAGTTTTGGTTTAGAGATTTAAAATGCGTATAGATATCTGTAGCTTATCACTTTTTTCACTTGCTTAAGTTGGAGTTTTGTTAATAAAAGAGAAAAAATATTCGGAACGTATCTACGTTAAAAACTGCATTTTTGCATTTTTGCTAGTCATATGCTGTAACGGCGTAATCATTCAATCACAATAAACAATGGAATACATAGCATATTTCAACTCGACCCATAATTTCATATTATTTATTCTCGCTCGTGGCAGCATCTCTGCGCTTTCTATACTTCTAGCTCGTAGTAAAAAATGTTAATAGTGCTAACTTAGATTTTGAATTATCGTAGAATGATAGCCTGACAAAAATAGCCGCTGCGCAGTAATAATTGTAAACAAACGCTCAGTCTTGATTCAGTGTGATGACTTTCAAAGTACAGTCCACTTTTCAGTAATAATCCTCGTCAGCAGTATTCAACGCGCGCACATCGGGTTCCCGAGACAAGACAGTCATTGGCGACGTAAAAAATATAATTTAATTGTAACGATTAGATGAAACAATTTGGCTCGAGTGCTTATGCAATCAGTTATCGCGTCTCCGTTCGGTTTCCAACGAAACTCGTTTACAGCATATAACAGATATCTCTACCATATCTTTATGGACGGTAGAAACACTTTATAGTTTCTCGAAACAAAAACAACATTTTTCCGTCGCAAAACATCCTTGCGACGATGCAGTGGAAGATTTGGAATTACTGGAGACACGTCACTAACGAACGATGTAGCTACAGTGTATTTTTTAGGCCATTCTGTAACATTCGAAACATCTGCTGGGCACTACGTGATAAGATACAAATTACATTAAATTGTCAGTTCAGAGAGCGAGAATTCACGGAATTGATAAAATATGAACCATAGAAATTATCGGACGGTTGTCTGTTACGACAGCGAGTATAGAGATTATACTCTCGTTACATTAGATGAGGAAACATATGACTATATTGCGATGTAAACCTTGAGCGATTGACTTTGTTTACATGAGAATTAAAGCGCAATCTACGCCAGAACAGGTGTTTAAAAGATATATACAGACTTAGTAGCCGCGCGAGAAAGAAAATCGAGGTTGAAAACAAATACAACCAATGCGTTATACGTACTTACATACCGCAACACTATATTCACGCCTTTGCGCGATAATCACATGCTTACGCACGTACGCATCGTATAAACCGGCAAAATTTTCGAGTACGAATACAAGACACTTACATAGGTACTGTTGAGTAGATACTCCATAGCCAAAATAGATGTTTGGCGATTTATGGCACAATAAGAGAGGCGGTAAACGAGAGTTGCAGCACTGCCGATAAAAAATGTATATGTACGTGTATCACAGAAACTTCGAAGGCGAGAGATGCGTCTGGAGGACCGCGTGAAATCGAGATCGGAAAATAGAAGAATAAACCCGTTCTGGTTTAGCTACGCGACTGCGAGCGCGTGGCTCAGCCGGAACGAGTCGCGCGTGTGCTATGTACTATCGGATGCGGATCGCGTTCATAGAGGAGGGGGAGGACTGTGGAGCTGCCGCTGCTGCTGCCTGCTGCTGATGTGGAGAGAAGTTTTGCAGACACATGCTTACGAGCAACGAGGCACGCACACGTATATATACGTTACGACGATCCGCACGATTCGCCGGAATTGAGCAACAACAAACCGCGCGAGCGTTCACCTGTTGCACTTTTTGATCGGCTGATGGAAAGCTTTTGGAAATCAAATGCGCGCGAGAGGAGACGCAGAAAGAGAGAGAGAGAGAGATTAAAAAAGCCGGCTCTTCGAGAGACAAGGTCAAAATGTGATTACATCACGTTCGCAGTATCATCGCGTCCTCAGTTCTCGCTCTTTATGAATGGAGAACTTTCTATACTGCGGTGTCTTACATAGCTCTCCTCGAGGCTCTCCTTGTCAACAAATGTTTTTTTTTTCTTTGTATGCAACGCACGGCTGACAGAGACCCTCTGCGATGGGCTATATAAAGATACATATTCAGGAAAAATAGTATATACAGGAGGAACATTTTAGATTTCTCGGCGCTTTGGCCAGTATGTCTATCAATTTTGCAAATATGTAAGTAACGGTTATCATTACATTCAAATTTTTCATCCTTCTGTAAACAGCAGACGCCTAACTATCGTGATTCAACTGATCCGATTCGAAATAAGAACAACAAAGGTTAACGATTTCTACAAATTCATTAAACTGAGTGTAAATAAGCAGTAAAAGGAATTTTCACGGCGTATAAGTATATATACGCATCTATGCGTGGATGATGGCCGGTGATAACAGCCTTTACCGTCCTTAACCTTAAAACAACCATGGCAGCGCGCCAGTGCCTGTAAAATCTCGCGGAGACCATGTGTCGTAAAGTCGAACGAAGATTTATTCAACAATATAAGTAATGACAGATAAACAGTCGAGAGAGCGGCGGTAGAAGTGTTCGATTTATGCTTATCGCGCGTTCAAGTTCAGTCGGGCAGATAAAAGTCGTCGAGGAGAAACAATAAGAGCCGCAGTGCCTTCGCAGTCACACACATCGAGTTTTTAAAGAAAAAACTTACCTTTCGGTCGTCAACAGTCAGCATTTTCGGCTCTTTGACGTCTCTGCGTACAACAAACGGTCTGTATTACAAAATAAGCTCGTTTTAGGAACAAGTTTCGGAGCAAAACGATGACAGGGGTAGAGCTGCTCTTCTACTCTGAGAAAACGAAATTTAAACTATAGTGATGAAGGTCGCCAAGGGGTCGAAGAAAATTATAACTAACAACTATTTTACCTTGAAAAAATTCGATGACGTTTCGCTCGCCGACGCGAGTCTGAAAATTACACAGTTCTCGCTCGTGTGTGTATACGGAGGCGAGCATGTGTGGACGCACGTCTATTTACGCTGCCATGTTGATGCTTGCCAAGAAACACAAACTATAGGGATAGGCATATACCGCATATACCATTGATTACAGTTCGTGTTTTGGTTCGCTTTTAATTTTTATCAGTCGATGGTAATGGTCAACTCTCGTGAAACGGTAAATAAGTAGTGCTCTGATTTCACAACAGATGCGCTATTGTCGATAATAAATCTTCTATTCTATTCATCTCTGATTCGGAATTTGTGGCACCAGAGACTGTACGGCCAGATAATAAATGCTTATAGGTAAGTGCAAGTGCATTTCTTTCAACGATACCCATTACGAAGAAAAAAAAAGTGCATTTCTTTTGTGATCCAAGTTAGGTTAGGTTTTGACAAGCAATCGAAACAATAATGTGAGAGTGCATATAAGTGCATTTCTGAGTGAATAACAAAAGTCAAACATGACATCCAGTTATTATTTTGCGATTGTTGGACACGCGGACAATCCTTTATTTGAAATCGAGTTTAGCAACTCTAACAAGGATGCTAAGGTATTCTGGAGTAATTTAAAATTTAATATAACTGTTTTTTTGGTATTACATTTGTTGTAAAGAGAGTTTCTAACTTGCGTAGAAGGAGGATCATTCACATTTGAGTCAGTTCATTGCCCATGCTGCCCTTGACTTAGTGGATGAACATGTGTGGAAAACTACCAACATGCATCTCAAAGTTGTTGACAAATTCAATCAATGGTTTGTCAGTGCTTTCGTTACTGCGACACACATAAGATTTATCATGGTTCACGATTCTAAGAATGATGATGGAATCAAGAATTTCTTCAATGAAATGTATGAAACTTATATTAAGGTAACTGTCTCCAATTTGTTAGCTTTTAGTTATTTTACTATTGCAATTATCAAAACATCAATATTTCTTTATTCCAGTACTCAATGAATCCATTTTACAAATTAAATACACCTATTAAGTCTGTTGGATTTGAAAAGAAAGCTCAGTTCTATGGGAGAAAGTATTTAACTTCGTGATAATTCCATTTGTATAGATAGATATTACTTTATTTATGTACATACCAAATTAATATGTATATGTATATACATGTTATAACAATTTTAAATAAATTAAAATATTTAAGCAAATAATTGCAACTGTATACTTAATTACTTTACAATTTTTATTTTGAAACTATGAAATGCTGAACTAAGTTAAAAAAGAGGTCTTTTTTGTATAAACATTCTGAAGCAATACCATCCTGTCAAACCTGACAGTCCATACCATGTAGCAATGTAAGACAAATGTTCATTTCTAACATTCACTCTGGTTTGACCAGCGATTGGCATATTAGGACCAGGGTACGATTCCAGCATATCCAAGTAAATTGGATCAGTGTTAGCATGTTCTGACATTTGTTTGAGATCCCTGGTACAAAAATCAATTTTTTCATAAAATTAAATTTGCATGCATTAGAATGATTTAGCTTAATTATCAAATGTCTTACCGAAAATGCCATAAACCTTTTTTAGGATCATTTTTAGGTACAAACTGTGGTCTTTTTTCAGTAAGTCTATTAATTCCAGTTATTTCCACTGTTCCTGTCACTTGACTTTTTATTCTTTCTTCTACATTCTTGTATTTATTTGGTAACCATCCCCTATTTATAAGGACAATTATGCTGAAAATTGTATAAATTTTGAAAATTTGCATTATTTTATAGATTTAACTTTTATTAAAGTATTGGTATTTACTCTCTGTTTTCTACTTTAAAAGGCGTTATAACGTTGTATCCTTTGTTTGTATTACTATTTGATATTAAGTTTCCTTTTCCTTCACTTGCTCCTTGACCATTAACAAGTAAACTTCTTGGTCCAACAACAAATTCATTCTCATACAAAAACTCTCCCGTCAATTTAATTGGGCAGTATTCTAAAGCAGCTAAATCATCAAGACTGAAAATGGATTTGAATTAATAATGATTTGTTAGTGTCTATATCAAGTATGATATGGTAAATTACTTTTCTGGCAACTCTACTGGTGCTCTTGATAATCTTTGGCTTAAATTCTCTATCATTCCCAACTTCCACTGTCTTCTATAAATCTGCCATGTTCCAAGTCCAAATGTTATAACAGGTATAGACTAAATACAAATATTTAGTTTATCAAAGTTGGTAAAATAATGACAATTATAACTTTAATCAAATTTATCATACAAGTAAAAAAAATCCATATGCACCAATTCCTTCATCCACTTGTTGGTCTTTATAGTGATGATATTGATCCCCATACCTCTTCTTTAAATCTTCTTCGCGGTCTCTTAATCTTTTTCGAATTTCGTCCAATTCTTTTGGTCTCGTCAAAACAGTTCGGGTAATCAAAATTCTTTGTGCATTATTAGATAGAAGGAAAAAATTACTTTTTGTCTTAGAATATTGCAATAATTGCGCGCATAATTTGTATGTTGATGAATTCATTTTGCTTGTTTATAAGTTACAAATTAAGTTACAATCGGATGTATACAGACGATTAACTTCATATATCTTAAGTAAACTATATTCATAATATTTTGAGGTTATATTATTCGTGTCCCCTGGATAACGATGACCCGACACTACCATTACCATTTCGAGTACGTGGCGCCCCTACAGCAACTGCGGTTATCCAAACACTTATGAATTTATCTCATTTTTGATTTTGCGGAAAAAACTTAAGGTATAAATAATAAACATCTATTTTGAATATGTATTTTTGTGACTTTCTGCCTTCCCGGAAGAATGATCTACGTGACTTTTTAAAAAAACTGTTTGCATACAATTTGATGTTCTCATTACTCGTTTCTACGATGAATTCAAGAAAATTCCGAGATGTATGAACTTAATAAATGAATATAGCAGCTACGTGAATTTAAGTGTAATTCCTGAAATTGTTAATTGTTGTTATACTTATGACGACCCGTGTGAATTGCTATTTAGACCGCAGCTTTTCTTGTAAAAGATATACCCATGCAAATAATTGTGTAAGTACATACATTACTTATATAAATGATTAAAGTAACCCTGCTAGAAATACCAGATTAAAAATGAATATAAAAATTTCATATATTTTAAAAAGTATTCAGCAGGATTCCATTTTAATCGGTTTTAATCAATCTCAATCTGGTATTTTTATCAGAGAAGTGTTAAAAAATGCGAAAATCTGTAAAAAATTTTAATTTATCTTATGAGTGATAAATTTTGCGATTTTTAACTTTTTTATAATGATCTTTGATCGTTGATTACCCTTGACCTATTCAACAAATCAAATCGAATGCATATTTCATTTGTTCTTGATTTATTTATTTATTTTTGCGAAAATAAATTTAATAATTTTCAATGAAAGTGTCATTTAAGAAAAATAACTGTAGTAAATAATATAAAAAATATTCTGGTTTCAAATAGCTGCATACAATTAATTTTGTTATATACAAAAAATTGTTGTTAAAGAACATTAATATTGTCTTCTAATTCATGATCATCTTAATCTATTGATAAAAGTATAGTAGATCGTTAAAAATAATAAAATTCATAATGTATATATTTTTCAATAGTAATTTATTTGCAACTTAACAGGTGCGATTATATCAAGAAAAAGGTTTAAAAAACCTGTGATAGCCAACATTTTAAACGACAAATTTACAATTTTTCCTAGTTGCTCTAAGATCCATAAGTGTACATATATAATATAAATTTATTTTTCGATTAAAAATCTTTACCTGATTTTAAACTGCTTTTCTATAGAAAATAGTTATCTTTATTTTACGAAATATGAAAATATACAAGCTATAAGTACATATATAAATATGACTATGGTGATGTAATATTCATCTTAAACCTAACAATTAATTATTAAAATGCATTAAAAAATATTAAGATTTTTTTACGTGTACATAGCGCTTGCGATGAGGGCGATTGAAGAATGGTTTTAAACTTGAGTATAAGTGTTGCTACAAAAACAGAAAAAAAAAGATCGCAATATAAGTAGAGGTACAATTTAAAAACGATAATCCGGTGGTAACAAAAGAACAATAACTCACGGTAAGATATACATATATTATCGATAAAAATTCTCTTTTTTTGTACTTTCAATAATTACTAATAGATTAAAAAGCAAGGACACTTGTGTCGTACATATATGTTCCATCGTTGATCGAGTGACAAGTACATCAGTATACTCACGGCCATTAAGTATATTTAACTTAAGTAAAACGTGTGCTCGCATAAAAATGAGTAGCTAAACATAAAATAAGTATACACGGAATGTAAAAAAAAAACAAACAAAGTCGCAAAAGCTAATAACAATAAGTGAAAAGAGACCATATACGATCATAAAAATTGGTGTGTATGTACAAGTAGAGGGCGCTACTGTAAACTTAGCGGCGGGACGTGTTAGTGTCGGTAATGTAGACAGCTGTAATGACGCCTTATTTATTCGTCAAGTATGCAGGTGCGTACAAGGGCGTCGGTGACAGCGTATGGATCACAGTTACTACTTGGTCTGCGGTCCTCTAGGTATCCCTTGTTGGCCTCGGCCACACCTCGAGGAATGCGTACACTGGCGCCGCGGTTGGCAACTCCGGCGCTGAAGTCGTGGATGCTGCTGGTCTCGAACTTGCCGGTGAGTCGACGCTCGTTGTCCTTGCCCTCGCGAGGGTCGTACGCCCTGATGTGCTTGTCGTGCCTCTTGCTAAGTTTGCCAATGGCACGCTGGATCTCCTCCATACCGCCCTCTGCGCGCATGCTCTTGGTGGAGAAGTTGCAGTGGGCCCCGGAGCCGTTCCACTGGCCCTCCATGGGTTTAGGATCGAAACTGACAACCACACCGAATTCCTCGGCAACACGGTGAAGGATGAACCTGGAGATCCAGACTTGATCGGCTGCGGCGATACCGAGAGTCGGGCCGACCTGGTATTCCCATTGGGACGGCATGACCTCGGCGTTAGTACCGGACAAGTCGATACCAGCGTAGAGACAAGCTCTGTAGTGGGCCTCAACAATGTCACGGCCAATAACGCGATTGGCACCGACGCCACAGTAGTAGGGGCCCTGGGGTCCTGGAAAGCCGTTCCTTGGCCAACCAAGGGGCCTACCATCGACATCCAAGAAGATGTACTCCTGCTCGATACCGAACCAGGGCTCGTCGGACTTGGCCTTTTCGAGGGCCTGGGCCGCGGCTGCGCGTTTGTTCGTCTTGGTAGGAGACATGTCTTGGTGATAAGTTTCACAAAGGACAAGGACGTTGTTGTTACGACGGAACGGATCCTTGTAGATGGCTGCAGGAACAAGAAAGATGTCACTGTTGCCACCCTCGGCTTGACCGGTTGAACTGCCGTCGAACTGCCATTTTGGCAACTCTGTACAGAAAAACACATTGACTATAATATTAAACACATGAAATCTTAATGCCTTTAATATGGTGATAGCAATACATAGGAAAGTATATAGGAATGTAGCAAAAGAAATGTAGAAAGAATGATTGAAGATTTTTTAAAATATAGCTTATTTAAAAGATATTTACAACAAATTTTATTCAAGATTTTTATGGATATTATAATGAACATAATACTTATGTTTTATACACAACGTTTCTCAGCATAATAGAAAATATTACGTTTCTTAGATTATTACCGTAAAAACTAAGACGCTTTATATACACAACAAGGCAGTTATTGCTGATGTCTCTTTCATGCTCATTCATTGATAGTCGTAAGTTTAAAAAAAAATGATGCACGATAAGAGCTGCGTGTTCTGTGGAGTTTTCAACTTGACTGACAGCGTTCATTTCATTGAATTATCACACATACAAAAATAGAAAAACAAATGTTTCTAAGATATGATTTTTTAAATAAAACATTTTCCGCATAGATATATACATGCAATTCTTTTTCTTTAAACGTCAACGTACCATGAGCAATAAATATAAAAAGGTATACACGTACATTGCTGCACACTTTAACGCGCGCCACACCCGACGTTACCATCCAAAAATGTTTTTACCTTTCGGGTCCTTCGGGACGAAGTTCAGTGTCCTGGTCTTGCTGCGCAGACCCTCGCCGGTGCCATCGATCCAGATGTACTTGGCCTGGACCATGTCCGACGGCTGGGGCAGATCCATGTACCTGTTCAACAGGGTCTTGTCCATCGCCGCGTTGGGCGAGTCCGACAGCATAGCCTTGGAGGCTGGTCCGGATGTGCTGTGCGTTCAGACAATAACATTTCATTTCGACGCGGCGGAAACGCGCGACTTGCTCACGCACGCAATCAATGAAATGAGATGCGCGCGAATGAATGAAAAATGCCTTTGTCCCAAATAGCCTGCGCGGCATACCTAATGCATACGGCGCTGGTGCGTATACGTGCGTGCGCGGGAGCGTCGCGGGAGGAAGAGCGAACGCGCGAGAGGAGATGAGGAGAGAAAAAGAGCGCGAAAAGTCATGTGCAGCACGTGCCGAGCACGCGATCGCTGCGTGCAGCAGCTTCGCAGTGCCGTTGTGGGGATTCCGCGGCACCTGATGCAGCATCCCAACTCGACGGATTTTTCGCGCTCGTTTTGACGCCGGGCCAACTGCTCAATAGCTTTCAGCGGGATGTATACGCGCTGTACTCCCAACTTTTCCAAAATATATAAGTAAGCGAGTACTATAATGTACGGCGACGGTAAATGCATGTATGGGACAGCAGCTGCATTGTTCGCTTTGGACGAAGGAAAATGACTCAAACGCGTTTTGCACAAGGACGGATCGACACGCGCGCTCTGCCTAATACAAAAGCTTTGGCCGCCGACGATAATGGATTGCGCTTGAATGATGCTCGGAATATATTATCGAGGCTCTCGTTGTATTCCATTTTGTCCGCGTACGTTCGAGAGTCACACATCGTGTGGTGTGTGTGTATATATATATATATATATATATATCGACGATGAAGTGCGTAAGTGTACGTACGCGAGAAACAAAACATATGCTCGGAATTTATGTGTGACGCGCACATTTTTATTTGTCGCGTACTGTTGTACACACGACACTCCGGCGCAATAATTTGCGAACGTTAATTAGCGAAATAATCCGCGAGCTGAATTAAAAATGCCCAACGAATCCGCATCTATTATCAGCGATACGGGGAAAACACCGTATCAACAGCGTAAGTATACAGATATAGGTTTCGCGGAAACTCGAGAGCCGGATGAGAAGTAGGTCGCGACGCTGCGTTTGCTGCAGTTTTCGACTGAATTTATTTTCGCTCGCGCGTAGTTTTCGAGCGAGTCTGCAGTGTGTTCGTTATAAGCATATGTTGTAAATGAGTGAAGGGCTGCCCTCGCGTAACAATATAATAAATTTCAATCAGGGCACGCATGAGAGTGGAGGAAAAAATCTTGAGAAGGCGTAATGTTTGACGAGCTTCACCGCCCGAGGAGATATAGCTACGTTGTGTATTTCACGTAGACGTTTTATTCATCGAAATTAAATGATAATGAAAAACGAATGGCTCGAATTTTTTGCTATCGCGCGCTTACGTGGCGAAACACTGCGTAAAGTTATTTAAAGGGTGTGCTGGTTGATTCACGAGTATACAATTTTGAAGTAAAAAATATTGCGTCGACATTATCGTTCGCTGCGTCTTGTTCAGCGCGACATAATTACACAAAAATTGTATTTTCTCTTACATCGCAAAACAAATGAAGATTTTCATAAAAATGCTTTTCAGCAATCTTCACGTTGCTTTTCACCTTGTACGTCCAATAAAGACGGCAAAACCGTTTTCAGAGGCTTAAAATTTTTCTCATTTCATCAATTCCGAGACTTATTGCGAATGCGGAAATTAAATTTTCATTCATAAGAAAACATTATAGCATTATATCAGCGATCGAATGCCGCGACCGTAACTGCAGATATTTCTATCGCAGTACAGTTCAGCGATAAAAGATTGAAAACTAACAAAAATAATTGACTTCTCGTATGTATCGCGGAATTTTTTACGCGCTCTCGAAATAAAAACTAGTCAGCACGCCGCGCGCGCACGTCGTCGCGAGAGCCAAAACAATTAAAAAGAATATATATCTTTATTGCCCGATCATTGAGTCAACAAAAAATAGTCTCAGTGAAAGTGAAAAAAGCAACGCGAATGTATAATCACGATTCGACGGCGCACGCGCGCGTGTTGACGTGAAAGAGGCGATTATTGAAGAAAACACACGAGGCAGGCGAAATGTGAAATGGGAAACACACGAACCGGTTGTCTCCGCGGGCTATTCTACTTTCACCGTCAACGTTTTCCTTGTCTTTTGTAGCTGCTTTTCGTAACCTCGATATTGGCGCCCGGTATGCAATACGGCGCTAATTTCGTCACTCGTTACAATAAAAAAAAAGCATACTGTATACTAGGTGAAACCGCGCGCGGCTATATGCATATATATAAATATACGCGCCGTCATAAAGCCGAATACGCTATTTGCTGTCTTTTGCAATTGCACGTATACATATATATAGGGTCGTTGGCTTAATAACAACTAGTTTCTCTCTCTCTCTCTCTCTTTCCGCAGTTGCAGCAGCAGCAGCAGCAGCCGCCGCACAAAGATCTCTCGCGGAGCGCATATATATTTTTTTCCGCGATTCAAGGTCCCCTTCTGAGTGATACGCGTTTTTTTTTTAGTCCGAGATGAAAATAAACCCGTGACGCGACGAAATCCGCGTATATTTACACGATTGTCTCTTTGTCGAGAATTTCGTTGATTTTTAGCGTATATATACGAAAGACTCGATATTCGTGCAGCATGCGAGTATATACACATGCGTTCATACTGGAGAGGAGTGAACTCGTGCCTGGCGATGCCTCGGGTTCGTTGACTCCGCGCCATATATTTTGATGTACTCGACTTTTGACTCTGGCGTATATTTCGAACGTACTGTGCGTTATACGGCCGCCGATAAGTTGGCCCCGTCTCTGCAGCGCGATATATATCACAGCGTACCCTCGTGCATGCGTATATGTATATACGTATATGCGTGTACGTACAGACACACGCGAGAGATAAGGAATTCGTCCAAATTGCAAAATTAATTTTCTTTCATCGAGTTCTCGAGCCCCGCGAATGAAAACTACGGGCGATCTGAATTCGTCGGCCGCAAATAATACACACCGCGCGCGCGTCACGAGTCGGCGAGAGAAAAAATAATAAACGATCAAAGCTCCGAAAGAAACGGAAAAGTACGCTCGCGTGCGTGCGTGCGCGCGCGTCTCCGTATAAATAGTTTCAATAGCGACTCGAGACGGGCAGGTTTATTGCCCCAATGGCCAATTGGCCAAGCCGCGGGATCATCGCGTCTATTCGACGGTGTGTTTCGTAATCGCTTTTATAATATGTTTGTTCACTGTAATACGCCGCTTACACACATCCATATCACGCGATTGTTTGCGAAATCGCCTATATATATAATATATATATATGCTTATGGGCTACTCACGAAAACAAGAAAGCGCGGCGCGCGCACGCGACACAGATAAGTATACACGACCAATAATACAAGCAATGCGCTAAAACAATACGAATAATAGAGCGACGCGTGTAACAGAAGGCGAGGGAGAGAGCGAGAATCGAGGCAATACAACGAAGTAGAGCAAACAGTCCAGTTAAGCCGTCGTATCGATCGAATCACATGTGGCGGTCTAAGTAATGAGAATAAAATAGCACACTGACCTGAAACAGCAGCGGCCGACGTTGAGCCATTGCGCCGAGCCCGACTTCTGGAGGAGAGCACTTTGGCAGACCTTGACCAGCACCTTGAAGCTCATGATGCTCTGGCTTGTTGTATATCGTGTATATATATACCGAAGACACGCGCCGTCCGCGTAAATCAATCTCTCCGCGATGCGCCCACCCTGGATAAAAAGGGTTGAGCCGACGAGGAACTTGTGAGCCAGAGCGGGCTCGCGCCGACTCCTTTTATATCAGCTCGTGGCTTCCGATAACGAACGCCACTGTGTGTAAACGTGTGTACAGGCCCGCAGACTCGCGCACACACACACACACACATATATATATATATGTGCCACAGCGACTCTCTCCGTGCTCTTTTTCTCTCCTCTTCTCGGCCCAGGCCTGTCGCGCGCGCACTCTCCGTCTCTGTCTGCGGCGTCGCGCTCGCTCCGCGCCGACGGGACTCGTAAACAACTTCTGTTTACGTATGTGTGTTCGTGAGGAGCACGAAAGGCGCGACGGCGTGTAAAAGCGCCCGAACTGCTCGGCCTGTACTGCGCGAACGGCGACGACGACGACGACGACGACGACGAGGAGGAGCCCTCTCGCTCGATGTGCCGTGTGTGTATAATGTATATAGACGTATATACCAGCGGTGTATAGGTATAATACACATCGCGGGAGAAAGCCGCATCGAAAGCTGTTCTATAGGTATACATACAAACGCGTAGGCGCGCACCGAATATAGAGCGGTGCGCGCTGCACTATAGACGTTTGGGTATACGCAGGGGGTTCAATAATACCGAGCGCTCGACTTGCGGAGCTTTTATACCGGCTACGGGAAAGGTTGCGAGCGACGCTCGCGAAAAGTCGCCGGCGCCCACGTATCGTACAATACTCGCGGCTTTTCCCGTTTCCGAAAAGCTCCCGGGGCTTTTTCGCGCGCGGGACACGCAGTCAGCTGCGGTCGGCGCGCGGTTACGCGCCTATGCAGAGCGTGCCACGCCTCGTATACGTGCCGTTAGGCTTGTATGCAAAATTTATGAGGCGAGAGAGATACGGTCCGAGAGGCTTTTTCCTGTTGTGCCTAATACGCGCGCGCTCGCTCTTACGCACAGCGCGCGCGACGAGTTGCCGAATAAATTTTGAATTCATCCTCGTATTTCGTGCGCGTTTATTTTTCTTTGGCGCTCGTCCGCGCGCGCCACGTTATATATACGTGTCCGTCGTTGCTTTGGCCAAAATTCGGATTTTCGCACTTTAAGAATTGATTACACACGTTACATCGGCATTTATCAGTTTTTCTGCGCGGTTCTTATTTTTGCACTTTTATCAAGCGTGTACGCGTGCGAGTGTAATATCGTGTGTGCAATGCTCGTAATATCTGATACGAAGCCGAAGAGTCCGTGCGGGCGTATGTATGTTCCATTTTGATTTGTGAAAAGAAAAGAGCGATGGATTCTTTTGGAAAAACCACGAGTGAATCACGAGCTATTTTCGTTGATGCACGCGTTGAAAATAGCCAGCTTTATTGTGTTGCCTCTCGTTTTATCAGCTGGCGTCCGTACCAAAATACGTATATATAAGTTTTTAAAAATCGATTGAAAAAAAAATGTAAAAATTTAGCGGAGCTAATGTATGAGTTATACATACAGGCCTCTCGACGATTATACTGTAAAACAAGGTTAGAGATAAGAGCAAGTGTGTACATGATTGCGGGGGAGAGGGGGGGGGGGAGAGGGTTTAATCTCAATTAATCGATCAAGACTCCCGTCAAACTTTTATGTAATAATTTATTATGCAACTTAACAAGTGCGATCTTTCTGGGTGTATAACACAGAGAAATCTTACAAAGTGTTTTTTGAGAAAAAAAATAGTCTCTAATCGTCTCTGATAAAATATTCTTCGTGTAGGTCGTACTTTATGTGTTTAACGAGAACACGTCTAAAGTATAATTATGTGTGTACGTATATCGTAAAATATATGTATATACACATATATATTGTTGAAAATTTGTAAATTCCGTTATATAGCTCGTTCCTTTCTCTCTCATATGCTTCCGTCGTACAACGAAACGCCGACCTACAACGCGTTATGTTTGTGTGTTTTAAGAAAAATACGCGTAGTGATCATTTTTTTCATATTTGTACAAGTATGTATGAAAATATACAATTCATCAGAAAATGACACATATAAATTACATAGTGTTATCCATCCGTGGTAATTTATAGTACAATATACATATAGCAAAAATATATAACGTTTTTTTGTAAATTTCGTTACGCGCAGCGATACATTTTACGCACTGTCAACAACGAATTTCGTACACATAATTTCATCACGAAAGGAGCGATTTCATTGTTCTCTATATAACGGCAAATCAACGGTTACAGTGATAATAACAAAAGACTGTATTTGGCTATCGCGGCGGTGTCTCTAAAAAGAAATAGTATACGTACCATCTATCGGCCGCGAGAAAAGTCGGTCTTTCTCTGCGCGCAGAGAAAGACCGAAGATTCTATGGCGTACGGCAATAACTCGTCGCGACTAATCAATTCCGTATAACAAGCAGGCGGACAAGGAATGTAATTATTGTGCTTGAGACAGACACGGTCATGTACAGCGTTTTCGAGTACGGGACTCGTTAGAATTCCGTAAAATTATCGTTCGTCTCAATCTCTCTCTCTCTCTCTCTCTTTCAATCAATCTCTCACGTACATCGATATATATCACACATGCACCTCGGCTACGTAGACTATATAGACAAGATTATTATTCGATTATGTGTGAAGTGTGCTACAACCGTCTCGTGACACACACGTTTACAGGAGAGGGAAGAATCTATAACTATCACAAAATCAGCGCGTCGACATACCCCTGCTAGAAACAACACTCCGTTGGTCAAATTTGTTATCGGTATGGAGTGCGCGTATTACGAAGTCGATCAGCGATCGTAATCTCGTATACAGATCATTTGCGCAATGAATTTAGATATATGAATTTTGTGCGAAACCGACAGCTCCGTGTACTTGAATTTTTGGTCTTTTTTCTTTCTAACCAGGGATGCTTTTTGAAATCGTACATATATATATACTCTATCTATACATCTGCGTACAACGAACATATAGATCGCAGGTGTTCTTCGACTTTCATATATTTTATATTCGTGGAATTGTGAACCGCGCGAGAGAAAAGCTACTTGATATACACTATGCATTACTTACAGAGCAAAGAAGCGGCAGCAGCGGTATAGAGAGAGAGTACGGGGAGAATCGCGGGCGCCTCACTCGTTGAGGATGCAGGTGCGCACGAGGGCGTTGGTGACGCTGTAAGGATCGCAGTTGCTGCTCGGCCGGCGGTCCTCGAGGTAGCCCTTCTTCTCCTCGGCGACGCTCCTGGGTATGCGGACGCTGGCCGTGCGATTGGCCACCCCGGAGCTGAACTCGTGGATGCTGCTGGTCTCGCAGGCGCCGATGAGCCGGCGCTCGTTGTCCTTGCCCCCGCGCGGGTCGTAGGCCTTGATGTGCTCGAGGTGGCGCTTGCTCATGCGCTCGATGGCGCGCTCGATCTCGGCGAGGCCGCCCTCGGCGCGCATGGTCTTGGTGGAGAAGTTGGTGTGGGCCCCGGCCCCGTTCCAGCCGCCCTCCATGGGCTTCGGGTCGAGGGTCACCACGACGCCGTACTCCTCGGCGATGCGGTGCAGGATGAAGCGCGAAATCCAGAGGTCGTCGCCGGCCCGGATGCCGAGGCTCGGGCCGACCTGGTACTCCCACTGGGAGGGCATCACCTCGGCGTTGGTGCCGCAGATCGGGACGCCGGCGTAGAGGCAGGCCCGGTAGTGGGCCTCGACGATTTCCCGGGCGGTCACGCGGTCGGCGCCGACGCCGCAGTAGTAGGGGCCCTGGGGCCCGGGGAAGCCGTTTTTCGGCCAGCCGAGGGGCCGGCCGTCCACGTCGAGGAAGGTGTACTCCTGCTCGATGCCGAACCACGGCTCCTCCTTCTTCACCGGGCCGGACTCCATGGCCTCCTTGCAGACGATGCGCTGGTTCGTCGCCGTCGGGGTGTGATCGAAGTTGTAGGTCTCGCAGAGGACGAGGACGTTGTTGTTGCGCCGGAAGGGATCCTTGTAGATGGCCACGGGGCACAGGAAGATCTCGCTGTTGATGCCGTGGGCCTGATAGGTCGAGCTGCCGTCGTACGTCCACACGGGCAGATCTGCGCCGGGAGTTCACAAGTAACAACGCGCAATCAATTGAAATTGCCTGAAGCTGGGCGAAAAGCTGTTCAACTTGTAACGGCTAATATATATAGAAACTTTGTTGCCAACCGTTTTCTAATTATATGATGACTGCGATTTTACAAAACTTCCCGCTTGCGTATATATGTACATCGTGCATATATAGCTATATAACGTGAGCATTAAAATCTTGCGTATATATTCAAATGCGGTTCGGTAAGATATTCAAATATGAATTTTTTGAAACACACACGCCAATTGCATAACCAAAGCAGCCGTCGCGTTGCTCGTAACATTGTTTCACTATTTCTCGCAAGCGTGTATATATTCATGCCGTCGCTTTTTTCTTTTGCCAGATTTTAACGCGAAATTAAGACTTTTACATTTGTTACAACTTTAGAATTTTACGCTCTAAAAAGACGCGGCGGAAACGACTTATCGAACAACAAAGTAAATTGCCCTTATAAAATTGTTGATTTTTGCCCCCTCCCGCAAACGTTCGCGTTCAAAAGAATTCCCTGCAACGCGACAAAGGCTTCTGGCGTGCATTATATTGTGCGCTTTGTTTTAATAATACATCAGCGAAAACAAAATCAAAGTGACACGCCGTGACTCAGCGCCGCGTCAGATCGCGTTTCCTCTGTTCCAACAATGAAAAACATCGAGTCGATCGAAAAGCACTAATTTTTACTTCTCTCTCATTCGCTAATTGTCTCGCACAGTCGGCTTTGCATCGCGACCCAGAAATCTTTCCGAACTCACCGCTGGGCTTCTGGGGGATGCTGTTGAGGGTCCTGGTCTTGCTGCGTATCCCCTCGCCGGTGCCGTCGATCCAGATGTACTCGGCCTGGATCTTGTCGTCGGGTTGCGGCAGGTCGAAGTACCTGTTCAGCAGGGTCTTGTCGAGCGCCGCGTTGGGCGAGTCGACGAGCATTTTCCTCGACATGTCGTCAAGCTGCGGTTATACTCGGCGCACTGTACCAACTGTAATTGAGATGTATATACAGGCCTCGACGTTACACAGCCGCGATAAACGACGACGAGCGCATAGTCGCGGTGATACACGCGGGGCGCTTGTAAAGCCCGGGGCCTACGATATTGCGGTAAAGTGATCTCGTCTACGTCGAATGCAACGCGTGTGCATCGGCTTGAAGGTCAGGTGGTCTTTCAAGGTCCCGCCGCCACCACCGCCGCGATTTTTCTCCCGGCACGGAAGCATTGCCGAGTGCATCGGACACACTCTCGAGCGTTTTCAACGATCGCGAAAAGCCGATTGGAGTACAATTGTTCCGAGAAGAGCGCGCGATAAGACGACAGTGTATTCGCTCAAGATATAGAAAGTTTTGCGTTGCAGCTATCTATGCACGAGAATGAAATGGAAAATTGTGTAGATAATCGTGCGTCTCTCTCTCTCTCTCTCTCTCCTATACTCTAGCGAATTTTGCAGTGCCGATAAGAGCCTTATCTCGCACAATGCAGCGTCTTTCGTAAACACGCATAATTAATTCGACCGCCTCTCTCGTCTATACCAATAAGAAGCAATAAACGACCGACGGGCCGCGCGCTGTTACGACTGCGCGTTTCTCCTTAAAAAGCCGTTTACAATTAGACGCGGCGGCAGTTTGTATTAGTGCGTATTATATGCGTCTGCAATACAAGTGCGCAACAAAACTAATTGGCTCATTTGTTATAAACGAGCATCGGGAAAAAACTCGGCCACAAACATATATATGCATACGATGTAGACTATCCGTCATTAGAATTCATTATCTGCCCGAGAGATCATCTGACAAACAAAATTGCGGTGTCTATGTGTGTGTGTGTGTGTGTGTCTGCGTGCGCCGCTCCTTAACGCATGCTTCTATATCGCAAGTCTAGAGCCGTGTAGCGCAGTATCGGTTTTATTCGTCTAATCTGTTGCGGCCGATCGATAAGGTTCACGGAGTTCGACGATATACACGCGCTAATAATCGTTACACGTGGCGCAACGAGAGACAATCCGCACACGGCTCGAGACAGAGAGAGCGAGAGAAAAACTGACTTTCGAACGTGATGCAATTTTCATTATTACCTATATATACACGCGCTGAAATCGCGGCTTTCGACGGGCAAAATATTCTCTCGAGTTTCCTCGCGCTCGTCCATGTAGCCGCGGCGCTTAAATTCATCGTATGCGCAGCGCGCGGCGATACTTACACTATTTACTGCAATTTTGCGCGTGAAATGAAAAAAAAAGAAAACAATAACGCACAAGGGCGCCCGTCAAAGTGTAAATAAGAAGAAAAAAGCTATGGCGCAAGGTCTGATGCGAGAGCTTGATTTTCTCTTGCCAAAACTGCGGCGCGATTTCTTTTCTGCCGCGCGCGTCTTTCGTCATCTTTCGCGAGAGTGTCATGCGCGGTGGCTCGTCGCTCTCGACCAAAGATGAAAAAAAAAAAAGAAACAAGAAGGATGAGGAAAAAAAGATGCTCGATCGGTCGTTACTGTGATTTTCCTATCGCGACCGAGGCGAGAACTCGCGCGAATGGAAACCATGCGCGCGATGCGCCTCTCCCCCCCCCCCCCCCCCCCCGAGTCAAATTGAAAAGAAGCCGCATTTACCGCGCGGACTTGTCCGCGTTGGAATAGTACTTGCAGCGTGCGAGGCAGTAAGCGCGGAGAGGGAATTGATCGATGGAAAAGGTGATGGACGCGACGCTCGCGTACGAGAGGGAGAGAGAGAAAGAGAGAGAGTGAGAGAAATGATTGCACCTACATACACATCGCGAGACATCAGAGAAGAAAAAAAAATCGATCGAGTCCGCGAAGGAAAAGAAAAGGAGAGGAGAGACACGCGGCCCGTCAACCCGATTGACCGCTTGCCAATCGGCCGACGAGCTTTTATAAGCCGATAATTTAGAATAAGCTCACGGCTATATGAACGGCGCATCGCCTCGTCGATGAGTGATCTCGAGCATCTCGCGTATACGTATATATAATATACGACGTGCAACAGCTCCTTATCCTACGGCATGTAAACAGTAAACATTGCATTTACAACTGCAGCGCGTGTGCATCGGGTTTCCTCGTACTTTTCTCGCGCTTCGTCGCCTATACACACAGACACACACGCACAAGTGCGGCTTTAGCGTATATTATACACACTTACACGCGCGAGAAGATGAGACGAGTCTATATTGCGCCGCGCGCGCGCGCATCCGAGTTTTTACGCTTATCATACAGCACGCGCAGCCGTACGTACAGGATAGCACTTATAACGAATTAGCCGGCGCGCGACCTTGCGCACGCGATTACGATAGTGCATTATATATATATAGCGGCGCGAGAAGCCGAGCCGGAATTTTCGATTGCACGTGCGCTCACTCTCTGTATATATTATACGTGCGTGTGCGCTTGTACACACCACGAGGCTGCAGCTGATCGTATATAGCGCGCGATGCAACTGTGTGCGATGACCGACGCGCGCTTTTGTCTTCGATTATCCTTTTATCTCCGAAGTGACGAGAAAGTCGCTTCGCGCGCTATATACCGCGAGTCGAACAAAAGAGACTTGTATTATACAGCTATGCGCGCAGAAATGTATACAAAAGAAACTAAGACGAACCTCGAGTGTGGAGCTCAGCCTCCCGCGGAGAGAGACGCAGCGGCTGAAGGGCCCAAGGACGAAAGCTCCTCTGGAGTACTGCTGGCGCGCGCGCGTGTCTGTGTGCAGCCTGTCTATGCGTATGCGTATGCGTGTGTACAATGCACTAAGGTAGAGGAATGAAGTATCGCGTTGCACTGGCCCGCTCGTCGCTGGCGTTGCGCTATTTATGCTCGCGTGCCAAGCTGCGCGAGAGAGAAATAGCGAGAGCGAGCGCGCGCGTGTGTGCGAGAAAGAGAGAGAGAGAGAGAGAGAGAGGAGCTTCGATGCGTCCAGCTGCATTCTATATAGGAATCGCTCTCTCTCTCTCTCGCGTATGTGTCTCTGTATAGACATATATACTTGTATGCACTCGGTAGCGCGCGGGAGGTGCTGCACGCACGTCCCGCGAGCGCGCGAGAGGGGGAGAGATCGCGAGAGGGAGAGCTTGCGCGCAAGCGTCGCGAGTTAAGTGCGTTACACGCAAGCCGTGTATGTATACCTATATATGCGGGTTGCACTCCTCGATGGATCGGATGCAGCATCTCCCTCGAGCGCGCCCGAGGATTCTGGAGAATGTAAACACAAGATATTCTTGGCTTTTTTTTCGCGACGTTGCAGCAGCGCGCATTGCGGGCGACGGAGGCGTTGTGCATATAGGCGAAGGGGGAATAACGTATATAGAGTCGACGCGTGGAAGTTTTGAGACTGATACGGGCGTTGGGAATGTGCTGTATTGTACACGCTTTGCTACCTGATATACGGTTGCGCGCAGTTTTCTGCAACAGCGTGACAGCATAGTTCAGTCGAGGGGGTGACACTCTGCGCTCATTGGAAATTTGAATTTCGCGCCAATGCGTAGGCAACGCGCGCTTTTTGCGGGATTTTGAGGAACTCGAATGGTGCAATTGCGAATTTGTAATTTTGATTTTATTATGCTTGTCGTTCGCTACTTTCTTGCGTAAAATTTTAATCTGAAGTTTTTAGTTGACTTGTGGATACCTATATCGGCACCTCGTAAACATGCGTTAAACATTTTTTGCTCCGCAAAATACTTGTTGCGCTGCTTAGCGTGACACATGATACTCGCGAAAATCAGGATTGAATCGAGGCGCTGCACGCAAGTTTGCATTACGAGAGGCTAATCTATGCATTGCATGATATAATGTTTTTTTTTACTTCCTGGAAAATCCAATGTTGAGTAATTTGCGTAATATGTACTCGAATTTGGTCGGCACCAATTTGACATGAGATTTAGCTTGTTATCTATACTACAATATATGATGATTCACCTATAAGTACGAGGAGCTTGTAATCGCATTAAGATAATTCTTTGATGTTGTTTAACTCTTCAAAAATCGTCAATGCAATTGCTCAAACGGAAAAAAAGGATGAGCTTGTTCTATATGCTTTTGTGCAAACACATTGTTATCGATCGTATATTTTGATCGTATATTTTCACAAGAGTGAACATCTACTGAACGACAACAAACTTAGAACAATTAATATAGTATATCCACAATTAAACATGCACTTCTATAAAGCATAGAACGATAAAAAAAGCTGCCTATTTACGATCACCTTTGTTATGGCAAAGAAGCCGCGGGCAGTCTGATAAGTGATAATCGCGTATTAAAGAGAAATTCAATTAAGGATAATTCTCGTTAACGATAGATTTGCTTAAAAATAGCCTTTTCTATCCGGTTAAACTTTCATCCACCTTATCGTCGATCATCTTTCGAAGTATGTATCTTTTATAATGCTATAACTATATACATTATACATGCTTATTATATTCGATCTAATCGTCACTTCATTTAGTCGACGTTTTTATGCTCGTTCATTAAAAGCACAAAAACATCTTTAATTGCGGCATAACTGCATATTTACAAAACTGGTTGTCACTTCTAAGCTGCGGCCTCTAATTGAAATTCGCCTTTTAACCGAGTGAGAATGGAAGTTTGCTGGAAAAATTCGGAGTATATTTATTTTGTCCGCTGTTTCCTTCTAATACCGCCATCATAACTACTACGACAGTTTGTTCTGAAAATTTTCACGCATCAATTTTATCAACGAATAAAAAGCATGCATTTTGTTGCAAATTGATTCTAATAACGGGCGTAAGCGCAATATGATCGCGCGTCAGTAGGCCTCTGGGTTAAACTTATGCAAGTAATCAATTGATGGACGCGAAGATCGCCGTTCCAACTGAAAAGATACATACTACGCTGTTGTATTGACGTTTAGCGCACGAGAGTCACTTTAGCGGTGTCTCGCGAAGAACTTCGCAATAAATTTGCCAAGTGGGAATGGGACCAAAGACCTTATATATAGTAACGGGGAAAGTTCAATTAAGGGTGAATTCGTACTCTCAAGCAGTATAGTATACATGTGCATGCGAAGTAATAATTTGTATGTTGAAAAACCGACTGAGACCAAGAAATTTCTTAATATACGAAATTTTTTGCAAAAGGGTGTGGGTTAGATTCTGCGAAAACATATTTGTTATTGATAATGTACGCTCGAAGTGTACAACGCTATTCAAGACTTTTAGAAACGCCCGATAAGAGGCATATAAATGTGCATAATTATTATCTAAAATATCCTTTTGCTATATATTTAAAGACTGTACCTATCGCAAACGCGCATATAGCAATCATGTTATGTTCAGCGGTCGAAGGAAAATAATTGTGTGTGTGACCTTCGAAAACGAAAAACGTGGAAATACATTTATACGAGTAAAATTAATATCAGTTTTATGTGACTTATATAAGTCTGCCTGCCACCGTGCGCTTGAAGGATGTCGGCAACACTTTTTTTTCTTATAAGCTCCTTCGAATTAAGTTGGCGAAACCCTAACGATGTTTAATTATCATAATTACAAGTATTGCGAAAATATAGTGTGCTAAATATTTGAAAAATAAATGTACGTGATATATTCTCTATTAGCACCGTATAAATGCTATTGAATCGCAATGCACGCGATGACCAAACTGAATATTCCAAACAGTATATTTATATGTGCCCGCGGCAGTTAAAAAATAGTACTCGCGGGACTATTTTGTATACAAGTGTTGAGTACGATCATAAACATTATAAAAAGGAGTTAAGAAAATCAAATGAAAAACAAAGTGTCATCAAATGCCAATTTTAAATTTTACGGTATATTAACATCAAGAGTGTGTATTGATATTATGAGTCTGATCGAGTAATGATGATAGCTCATTTCCTCTTATTACTGAAATGGGACGACGAAGCTTTACTTGCATGCTCGTAAATGTTACAGACTTGCTCCGTCAGCGTGAATCATTTACGTGTCAAAAGTTCGCTCCCGTGCTGATGAGGTTATCAATGCCGGATAAAAATTTACTATACACAGAGCCAAATAAAAACACCGCTATAAATAGTACAGTTTGATCGGCAGTGATAATGCGTAAGTACGTCCGAAAAAGGGAGAGGATCGTAGGTAGAAAAGCGACAAAACGACAAAATGCACATTCGATAGAAAAAAGTAACACTGCTATTGTTCGAAAAACGGTCTACGACCAAAAGATATCACGAAGACAAAATACATAGTCGAAATAACGGTACAGAGTTGCAGCGCTACATTGCATAAGCAACGGCAGAGCGGCATCTGAATTAATTTTCTCTCTTTTTCGCTGCGAGAGCCGGTGCACGACTATTCGTCCTTGGCAATTTGTCCGTAGCGAAAATAGCGATTGCACTATATCCGCGAGGGAGAGATTGATAGAGGGGGAGGACACGCGTAAGTGCTGTTCCCCTTGCGGTAGTAATGCTGTCATTGAATCTACGCATGCATCGCCACGGGAGGGATCCCTCGTGGAGTTCGTTCCCATGCCGCAGATGCGCGAGATATACGAAAAATAGAGCGTTGCTTCCGTTAGCTTAGCCGAGGCTGATGCAGCGTGCCTGCGTTTTTCCTCGTAACTCATGAGCTCTGATGATACACAGCTGACGCTATGTCGCTAATAAGTATTATGTGATGTGCTATATATCTCTTTCACTCTCTTACTCCCATTTGCTTTCCCTATTCAGCGAGTTTTCTCTTATCGTCTCTTGCGTGTTATCGCTCTTTTTTTGCTTCTCGTTCTCCCTATTATCAATTTTATTTATTAAATTTCACTCTGATTATTTACTTGCTACGCTGTTTCTTCTAAGTCAAGCTCGGAAAGCTGAAAATATTATCAGTTTTTTCGTTAATACATTACAATGTACTTTCTTGTAAATAGTATTAAAATTTATTTGCTAAATCTTACCTCTCGTATTTTTTGCGCTTCTTGTGCAAGGAAATTGTCTATTATTTCTTGGAAACGTTCCCTCAGTTTCATGTTTTCAATATTTACAATGGCGTCTTCTTGTTGCCGCCTTTGTTCTTGCAGTTTGACAAGTTCACTTTGCAACTGTTCGCGTCGAGCTTGAATGGAATCTACAGTTCAAAATTCTCATTAAATTTTTTAACATAAATAATAGTTAGAATAGTTAGAAAAATTTAAGTATGCCTGTTTACCTTTATTCGACATCGTATTTTGAGACTCTGAATAACTTTCAGACATATCATATGTATCCATAATTTCCTGCTTTGGTATTTTTACATCTTCACTACCTGGTATAACTTCTTCTACTGTTTCTTGAGTTTCAAACATTTCTCTGCTAAATTCTGTTACTAAGGGTCCACTACTAGTTGATGGCACATTTGCAGATTGCTCAGAATAGCCCACCCGCATTGAGTTTGAATCAGAAACTCTACTATCAACCGATAAACGACTGTTTTCATCTAACTCCATGACATTGATGTGAGCTTCTTCATCGTCATCTTCACTATCACTGACTGCCTCTCCAAAGATATCGTGCTCCCCTAGTTATACACAAACATTTGTAGATATTAATAAATATTCTCAAATAATGATAATAGTGAGGAAAAGGCTTGTTACTTACCAACGTCAACACTTTGTGAAGTATCAAGCATATTTTCTCTTTTAGTTTTGACAATTCCACTTGATGAAACAACATTTGGTTTAGTTTGATCTTCATCTTCACATATTACTTCCCACTTGACATTTACAGCCTCATTGTCATGCCTTAGTAGTCGTTTGACTTCTTTTTCTATTTCAGGTGCCTCCACATACTTCTTTTTTAGTGTTTTTCTAAATCTTCTTTTCCTTATATTTTTAGAGGGTGGCGTAATACCATGTGGCCAGAGAAACTTTTTATCAACTTTGGTTGGATCCTTTTTCTTTTGTTTAACAGGTGACTCTTCATCTGTGGTAGTTTGGTCATCCTCTTCTTTACATAGAAGTAACTAAAATTTACAGATTTAAGTTTAAATGATTAGAATATTTATGCATTAAGGAAATGCAGTAAAATCTATAAGTGAATTGAATACAATTATCAAATTTTACAAAATTTGAGACAATTTAAATCAAAGGTAAGATCAGACACGATACTATGCATCACAAATCATTGGCATAACAATTTTGGTTGTCCCATATTTTAAAAAATAAAACTTTCACTTTAATTAAAGATCACAATATTGGTGAAAAATAGAGTACGTAATGTAGGAAGTAGAATAGCAAGTCCATAGCATTTGTCTACCAGAGGAGTCAATTTATGCATGCTATGGATTCATTAGTTCTTTACCTTCCTAGGCACTTAATATACAATTTATTGATAAACTAATACTTACTTGACAAATATCAGCTGTTTTGTAGAAACTCTTATTGTCAATTGTTTTCATAGATTCCACAATCGTTGGTAAATCTAAAACCTGTTGAAAGAACAATAAAAAAAGGGCTATACTACATACTACAGCGTTAACAAAACTAATAATTGACATAATAGCTCTTACTTTTGCATGAAGCAGCCAATGGTCAAATCTAACCTCTCCGTATCGCATATCATTCTCTAGTTTTATGCTCAGTCTATCTTTTAAAGGCAAAGTATTTCTTAAAGTTTCTCTAAGAATTTTCGCAGGTTCCTAAAAATTATTATCAAAAATAAATAATTATGCATAATTTTGCAACACCATAATAATACATTACAACTACTGTGTTAAAAATGACTTGCCGGAGGTAAGCGCATTACGAATTGACTTTCCAATTCAACTTGTGGTTCCGTCCTGCCTTTTGCATCTGCATTATTGTGTTTGTGCATTTTGCAAAAACTCTTATTCAACTTTATAGAAAATTAAAGCTATAAAATAGACTTGAATCGCTCACGGGCGAGCTCTTTTGATAACACAAACACACCGACAATTGTATAGTTATTTTCTTTCATGCTATAAGCAGACTATAAGTCATCAGCCGTCAACATTACGGTCGAAAAAATACGATGTCACAATCCAATTTAAAAACAAATAATATCGTCGAATATGATACATTTTTTTTATTCGTATAGTCAGTTTTTATTAGTTTGTATTGACTTAATCAAACAGATCACAATTTTTTTGATAGTTATGAAATACGTAAGATTGACAGTTCACGAAACGAAAAGTGACAATGCAGACGACAAAAGCGTATAGTTTCTTTACCACCAAACCAGAATAACCAGATGCACTTGAAAATCCCTACGATCAGATGGTTGCCATCTGATGGCATTCTTTTGTTTATATCCCACACTATATACCTATAATGTATACATAGGTATGTCCGTATGTACAATTTTTTTTTCTCTTTATCAATTCACGTGATGTTGATGTATTCACCAATAAAGTGTAGTGTATAGCACAATGACTAAGTGAGGATCAGTATAATTTTGCTAACTACGTTTAGATCTCAGATATACTTAGTGGTAGTAGCCAGATGGACCATAGAATCGCCCACTTTCTAGCGCAGATTCATTTCAGCCATACGTAAGTGTTATTGCAAATCATTTCGTAAGCAGGTACAACTTAATTGCGGATGAATTTCCGACATTTATTTTTATCAATGATTCAATGCAATTAAAAATTCCGTTGCAGAAGCCCGAATGTAAAAGATAATACAGATATCTCCTGTAGCATCAGGAAACGGAGTCGCAGTTGTGCAGGCTGAAAAAAAACCCAGTGTTTTTGCTTCATCGTTAGTTAGCTTTCTTTGTCTCACTTTTTTCTAACCTACTTCCAAGCGTTTTATAATGTCACAAGAAAACGAAAAAAGCGGCCCCGCTAAGCGATCAGGAAATGTCCTTCAGAGCAATTCTTGGAGTGAAGGCCCAGAGAGTGCAGAGGAGGATGAACGTACACTATTGAATACAGAAACTCCAGCGAAACCAAGGTAAGTAGCAGAAACGATAGAAGCAATAGTCACTGTTATCAATGTTATTATCTTATTTATAAAAATAACCTTGCACGCTACAGAGAAACTGAAAACAGAGCTTTCCACCAAAATATGTGCCACACTACCAGATATATGGAGGATAAAATGCGAAGAAGACTGCGCTTCTTCTTTATGAATCCAATTGAAAAATGGCAAGCGAAAAGAAGATTTCCATATAAGTTTATTGTACAAGTTATAAAAATAGTCTTGGTCACTGTGCAATTGTGTTTATTTGCACACAACAATTACAAACATGTGAATTACACGTGGGATAACAAAGTTACTTTTTCACATTTGTTTCTTCGAGGATGGGATGCCACTCAAGAGGTATGTAACTTGAGTTTTCATGTCATTGCCGTATTGAATTAATACAATTAAAAATTTTCTTTTTTTTGTTTAGGTACCAGCATATCCACCTACCACGGGACCTCTTGCTCTTTACAAACAGAATGAATTTTATGAAACAATAGACTATGCTCTTAAAGGCTATTACAATATTGGTAACGCTATCGGCTCATATTCCTATCCTGCAGAAGATAATTCAATTGGAGTAGTTATTCTGTGTCTGCATCATTACGAAGAAGGAATTATATTTGCATTCAATGAAAGTTACATATTCAACAGTAAGATTATAAAAAAGTGTATTAACATAACAAAGCAAGAAGAAGAGACATCACCGTCAAAGCTGCTACTACAACAGAACAAAATTCAGGTTAATTTTTCAGCCTTAGTCAGAGCAGAGTTGAAATTCGATGTGAAAACTGTAAATCTGAAAGCTGCAGGACCGATAACGCCTCCTGACTGTTACCAATTCAAGATAAAAATCCTGCTGGACAATAAGGATTTTGATGGTCAAATGCTGTTATCTTTAGATGCAGATCCTGTTAGGTTAATCTGCAAAGACACACAATACATAACCGACAACCAGATCGAGTCCGCGCTAAGGACACTGCTAAACTTATTAGTAATCTTCATCTGCAGTATCTCACTGGGTCTTTGCTCACGAGCGATCTATCGAGCTCAGCTTCTCAAATTCGAGACCATGAATTTCTTTAAGAAGTTTTACGGCACACCACTGAGTCTCGAAGGTAGGCTCGAGTTTCTCAATCTCTGGTACGTAATGATCATCATCAACGACCTTCTCATCATAATGGGTTCGGCGATCAAGGAGCAGATCGAACGAAAGCAGTACGGTAACGACCATTGGAACATCTGTAGTATTTTCCTGGGTACGGGTAACATGCTGGTCTGGTTCGGTGTTCTCCGTTATCTTGGCTTCTTCAAGACCTACAACGTTGTGATCCTTACGCTGAAGAAGGCCGCGCCAAAGGTCGCCCGTTTCCTCTTCTGCGCCATTCTCATCTACGCGGGTTTCACCTTCTGCGGCTGGCTGATCCTCGGTCCCTACCACATGAAGTTCCGCTCGCTGGCCACGACCTCCGAGTGCCTGTTCGCCCTGATCAACGGTGACGACATGTTCGCCACGTTCTCCATCACGTCGTTCAAGTCGCCGATACTTTGGTGGTACTCCCGCATCTACCTCTACACCTTCATCTCGCTCTACATTTACGTGGTTCTCAGTCTCTTCATCTCCGTCATCATGGACGCCTACGACACCATCAAGCTCTACTACAGGGACGGCTTTCCCAAGAACGACCTGCAGACCTTCGTGTCGGTCTGCACGGACGAGGCGTCGAGCGGAGCTTACAGGGACGACGCGGACGACGAGGCAGCTTTGAGCGGCTTCTTCGCTAGGATCTGTTGCTGCTCCCAGCGCAAGAACAAGCTACGCACCGAATTGAACCCACTGACCAACTCCAGCAGCACCACTGCCTCGACTGTGGATTCCGTCCAGGTTTGCCCGAATGCCATATGCATTTGATGCACGTAGTGCCTACCGTTCCGCGGTAAATGGCAGACAACCTCTCTTGCCCACCTGTGACGGAGTTCAGCGATTCTATAATTACGGCTCAATTTGAGCCGCTCACCGTGATCATCACCGTAAGCTCCCCCCACCCCTCGTTGAATCGCTGCCGCTTTAATCGATGCCGCGCAAAGAATAAGAGAAAGTAAATTCTGTACCTAATTAAACTAGTTGCAGCTTTGAAGGAGCGCGCAATTCGCGCGCGCTCTGTTGTATAGTATTTTAACAACCAAATTTTAACTATTTATAATATTTTAACGATGTTTTAAGTTACATATATATATATATGCGATGTATAGCAAATATATTCGAAGAATGTGTATGTATATAACCTTCCGAGCGCATCTGCATACCGTCGATCAATAGTTTCTGAGATTCATAATTTTTTTTTGTCTTGTGCAACGATTTCTTGAATCGAGTCGAACCGTAACTTTCCTGCTTCTCGTTTTCAACGCGATGGCGAATGAATCGAAAAAAGAAATTGGACAGATTTGGTGTTTCTGCATGAAAATATTTTCTACAGGAATAAATTCTGTGCAGGCACTAATTTATTACTACATGAAAATTTTCTATGCACATTTTTTAAATTGTTTTACTGCACTGCAAAATTCTGCTTGATAATTGTATACATGCAAGAACAATATACATGCCGATGCGTAACGGTGCAGAGAGATTTATGGTGCAGTAAAATAATTAAAAATGTGCTTAAATTTCCACGAGCTAAGTGGATTTTTGTTTTTAATTTTTATAGACTTGAAGTCCTCATATACGAGTCTTATATGGCCCTGCATTAAATGAATATTTGCAAAATTTTCTCGCTTAAAAAATATCTATTTAGAATTATAAGATATGCGTAAAGTTAAGGATTGTTTTTGAATACAGTTCGACAAGTAAGTCAGTGTAAGGTAAGATTATAGTATTATAGTCCACGGTACGTAGAAGCGGTCGTCTTTTACAATACTGCGAAACGATATGCATGTACAATAATATCGGCCGTCGTTATTGTTCGTATTATGCTTCGACTATAGACTCAGTGTTAGGTAAACAATTTTATATCATATATTACATACGTATATGTATATTGTATATACGAGATGTGCATGTTTTTAATACCATATAAACTTTTTATTACCAAGGACGTTGTAATCGTAACATCTCTATATATAATTAACATTCTTTTGTATTGCTGTTTTAAAAGTAGCAAAATCTACGTAAGTTTCATCAATAAAATGTGTACATATGACTTTGTATAACTATTTCGTACATTGCAATATCGTTATATCCTTCCACCGCACATCTATACGATGAAATTTATCCTTGTACTCTTTGACGTCTGACAGATTAGCCAGTGACGCGTCCTCCAAAATTATAGTCGTCTTTCCGAACTTGTAGAAGTTTCTATATACTTGTCAGTGGGAAATTCGGAACTATTAGGCGGGCAGTCGTGTCCGCTTATTTCAGAGTCGACTCTCAATCGATCCCCAGAGTTGAAAAAAAAAGAAAACTACTCTTTCTGACAGTTCCGACCAATTCGAGTCTGTCTTCTTTCTCAATGTCAATTCCCCAAACGACTGTATAAGCTATATATACTATGACTAGTGCACTAATTAAATGATTCCGAACTGCTTTCACAAATGTACATAGAAATCTTTTTGATTCAAGCATGTTAGAAATAGCTGGGCTTACATAGTCTTTAATTGGTTTTATAGAACTTCTGATTCTTTATTTAAACGGAGAATCGGCTAAAATGTTGACTTGTCTATTGTTGCTTCATATGAAAATTGGAAATTCAACTAAGCAAGCATTTTCAGATTGAAAATGAGTGGAAAATATGATATTAACATGAAAAACGCTGTAGCTTGCAGAATAAATGAGAAAAAAATCTTATTAGAGATTGCAATTAAAAAAAGTAATTATAGGGTCCAATTTATGATTTCAAAAGCTCGTAAATTGTACATTTCACTCAATTATGCAGATAGCATTTTTAAGTATATTGGTTTCCACTTGTATACATTTTTTTCGTTTTAATAAATGTTCGTTTCAGGAACCTGATTCATTTTGATTTTTTGATCGAGCGGCCGCGCCTTCGTTAGGTCGTAAAACTCGGTCATAAATTGCACATTTTCCATTAACGAATGAAACTTTTTCCAACTTCGGCTTTAACTCGCGCAAATTTACGCTCACATTGACCATGGATCGAGGAGCGAAATTTTCGATAACAATTTGGATTTTCATCGTGTCTATAAAATATTTAGTTACGACAAAAAGTGTATGAGGGAAAATCCATAAAATTAATTCAGTTTTTTTTTCGGAGTCCCGATGAAATTGAAAATATAAAAAGAAGCTTACATCTTTCGGGCCACTGCGCTTTCTTATTCTGTTTATACAGATTTTTGACAAAATACAGTGTTTTGCCAAACATGAAGGAGCGTCTATATTTTTATGTATTCCAGTAAAAGTCGCGTATATTTGTATTTTCTTAAAATATACGCACGTGCGCAAGAGAAGTACGTGGAAATTTAAAAAATCGATGTGGCTCCATTCATTTTTGAGAATATCATTACATGGTTACTGCTATAGAAGAATAAAAAAAAGGCAAACATCGCACATTTTTTTATGCTTCCGCGCGTGCTCCGAAAATTGAATTTATCTTATGAATTTCCCCGTATATATATAAGTACATTGAAACGTATACGTATAAAAGAGCAACTGTCTCCTGTATGCACTGCACAAGTCACTAGAATCGAAAAGTCAGAGGCGGTCGAGCCACGAGTTGCTATCCAGCCTCATATATATACATACGAATAAGCATTGCACACGTATATACAGCTGGCTTTTTCGATAGCATTCAGTCTCTCATTGTGAGCGCGGCTCTCGCGCGCGCGGAATGTTGAGTCCAATAAGCGGAAGCTCGTCCCTCCTGCTGCAGGTCGATTGATTCTCCAGGTACACACAACGTACAAGCTATACGTACACGTACATACGTATACGTATATATACCTGCAAGTAAAAATAGTAAAGCGAGAGAGAGAGAGAGAGAGAGGGCGAGTGCGAGAAAGCTAGAGTTTCGGTAGTGCGGATGTACCGAGAGAAGAGCGGGTAGAATGTCCCCACCCCATCAGAGAGAGAGAAAGAGAGAGAGAGAGAGGCGGCGCGTGCGTGCGCGCGGAGAATCAGCAGCAGCAGCAGCAGCAGCAGCTCCAGCGGAGCTGTCGGAACGTCGCGAGAGTCCACCGTGGAAAGCGCGGAAGAGCGGATCGCTCGCGCAGAGAGAGCCGTATACGGATCCCCGCGTGCATTATAGGTACTTAGCCGCGCACCCACACCCCCGCGCATACATATAGATACAGACGTATACGCGGAGTGCACTCGCATATGTGTGTGCGTGTCCATCCAAAGTATCGATCGCTCCTCTCGTGATACACACACGCGCGCGGGGGCGCAGAGCAGGCGGAAAAGCACTACTCGTCGCAGCGCGCGCGCCACAAGTCGTCCCTCGCCGCGGCCCGACGTCATATAGCCAAGGTAAACAATGCCGAGCGATCGGGACACGGGAGCGGAGGACTCGGCGGCGGTGGTCGAGCTCAACGTGGGCGGCGTCTTCTACACGACGAGCCTGTCGACCCTGACGCGCGAGCCCGACTCCCAGCTGGCGGGCATGTTCAAGGAGCGCCAGAGCCTCGAGAGGGACGCCAAGGGCAAGTACTTCGTCGACAGGGACGGCGTGCTCTTCCGCTACGTCCTCGACTTCCTGAGGAATCAGGCGCTCGTGCTGCCCGAGGGCTTCCGGGAGCGCGAGAGACTGCGGCAGGAGGCCAGCTTCTACGGGCTGGCCAATCTCGACAGGGCCATTCAGGAGCAGGCCTCCTCGTCGGCCGGCGGCGAGGCGTCAGCTGCCTCCGTGAGTCTCTTTTCTCTCTATTTCTCGGCGCGGTTCGGCGAGAGAAAACGAACGACGACCCCCGTCGTCGTCGATCGTCGCCTCCTCTCGCTTCTCCCCGCATCTGCGTAAAGTCGCGCTTTAACGTCGCGCCGAAACCATCCAATTACAATTCAAGCTCGCGCATTCTCCCGTCGCACGGAGATTCTTTCGTTGAAACGGAATTTCCCAGTTGCGCGAAAGCGCAAAGCTCCGCGTAGAGCATAACTTTGTACGATTCGCGCAGATGTCGAAACTTTATTATGTCGATAACTTTTTACGCTGCGTGTACGGCGAATAATTGTTTCCCCAGCAGAAAATTCGCGAAATAGCACGAGACTCATTTGCACGAGGGGCCGTAAAGGGCTGATTAACTGTGAGTTTAAGGGCAAGCTTAAGCTCGAGGGGCATAAGGGCTCGACTATGAATTCCGACCTCGCGACGATAAAAGGAATATCTTTCACGCGCGAATGTGCATTGCGATAAGAGCGAGGGAATAAGTTTTTACGCAGAGTAAGCGCTATTTAATCCGTTTTGCCGCTTGCAATCGTGCGTAAAACGAAAGCCGTTCCCGCAAGTGTCATTTTCCTGTCCCCTCCAAGGATTCGCGCAACTTCGCAACAAAATTATTTCCCTCCGAGAGAGCAGCGCGAAATTAATCTCTTATTGGATTACGCCGTCCCTTTACCGGCGGAAGCTCCGTTTTCATTCGGTTCTCACTCTCTCTCGCACGCCCGCGCGCCCCCCCCTAGCAACAGCGCAAATTTAAAAAAAAGAACGCAGCTGTTCCATCAATTATACGTATACTAGTACGTAGGCGATACACGCAATGACGATTCTTTTCAGCAGCAGCAGCCGCCGCAGCAGCAGCAGAAGAGCGGCTACATCACGGTGGGCTACCGCGGCAGCTTCGCCTTCGGCCGCGAGGGCCTGACCGACGTCAAGTTCCGCAAGCTCTCGCGCATCCTCGTCTGCGGCCGGGTCGCCCTCTGCCGCGACGTGTTCGGCGAGACGCTGAACGAGAGCCGCGATCCCGACCACGGCCTCTCCGACCGCTACACCTCGCGCTTCTTCCTCAAGCACAGCTCGATCGAGCAGGCCTTCGACATGCTGCAGGAGCAGGGCTTCAAGCTCGTGGCGAGCTGCGGCTCCGGCACCGCCGGCGGCAACCAGGGCGAGCTCAAGCCCGGCGTCGACTCCGAGGAGAACCGCTGGAACCACTACAATGAGTTTGTCTTCGTGCGCGAGTAGATCGATTCGCACACAGTACGCCTCTATAATAATATACATACTTGTAACTTGTAATAAATCGCCGCCGCCGCCGCCGCCGCGCCGCTGCTGCTGCTCTCTCGCGTTATTCGTTTTCGCTTTTTATATAATTATACGTAAAAGCAAGAAAAAAAAAGCAACAATCACGGACGTACGTGTACACGGATGTGTAGGTATATATACATCCGTATATATGCGTATGTGCAAGAGAGACACACACACACACGCACAGCGCACGCCATTTGTTTTAGCTCGAGCTCTAAGCTATATATTATATACGTAACATCGCACACTACTGCATTGAGAAATCGTCGCTATAATACACTATATATACTCGGAGCTGCCTAGAGACTGAATTTCTATTTCTTTCGCTTGTTATATACAGTATTTTCCCTTCGTCGCATAATTCGCGCTGGGCTATAATGCATAACGCGCGAAAACACGATCCTTTTGTATAAGGAAGCTCATTTTCTATATAGCTCGTGTATGCGCGCACCGGCGATCTTTCTTCACGCGAGAATTACACGCGTCACACACACACACACGCAAACACTGCAGACACACCCACGCTTACGCACGCAATATACGCTAATCCGATGCAAGCATATATATATAGCGGCTCTCGAGAAATAGAGTATAGCGGTATTATAGACACGTATCTTTAAACACGCGATTATGCAACGAAGGGCTGACACCAAAGAGAATCGCTCGACACGAGGTGTATACACATGATGTATTATCGGTATATATATACTCGGTGCACATATGCCGAAGAATGTAAGACGAGGAGGAGGGGGAGGAGGAGCGAGTTAAAGAGAGCGGTACAGCCCAATTATATGCGTGTACGAGAGACACGTAACAAGTGTCAGAGAGCGACGGACGGACGGCCGGCGCTTTTCTCAGCGATATACATGCGTATATAACGATCAAACTTTCTCTCCCAGCGCCGTGGCCTCTCACCCTCGTACGCGTATATATACGTACGAGTACAGCCGAATTGTGCGCGCGTGTGTGTATATATATAGGATATACGCGCAAGAGCACGGGGGGAAAATGTGCGCGCATCCAGGAAGCACACACACCTTCCGCACGGCGCTCGATATATATATATACTTATGCGTATAGAGGCGTCCGCATGATCAACACGAATGACAGAATAATAGTTTTATTCCAGCCGCGCGTATTATATATATTATTCATAACCCTATTGCGCGCACGCGACGCTGTTTCGAGGAAAGTTGAGCAAGATTTGCATGTAGAGCGATATAAGCGGCTGAAGAGGAAGAGCTTATCGCGCTCGCCCATATTTTTACGTGTCTTATTTATGACTCGTCGAATGCGCTCATGAGGGGTAGAGAGAGAGAGAGAGAGAGAGAGAGAGAGAGAGAGAGAGAGAGAGAGAGAGAACCCCGAGTTGCCGCCCTAAAAAAGAGTAAAACTCCCTCTCTCTCTCTCTCTCTCCTCCTCGTCTCTCTTCCGCTTTTATTTCCGTCAAACTGCGCGCGACACGAGTTTATACCGCGCCTGCCGCTGGGAATCCAGACTCCATTATAGCCGCCCTGTATATATATCGTGTACGTCGGGAGAGAACGAAGTGCACGGCTCGTAAACCGTGCACGTGTGTCTGTGTGTGTGTGTGTATATATATATACAGGCATCATCCGGGCTCTCTTGCGCGCATCGCGCGTATCGGCGTATATAAGGACACACGCAGACAGGGATAAAACAGCGCGGCTTTATTATATATCAAAAGGCTGTCTCGCTGCGCGCGAGGCCGCCCCGCACACGCGCCGCATAGCGCGAGTTTGATGGCTCGAGGAGTTGTGGCTTTCTAATGGCTGTTGCGCGCCGATCGAAGAAGATTATTAAACCTCGGTGTATACACGTACGCGTATATGTCTATGTAGAGGGAAGCGTGTGTGCGTGTGTGTGTGCATATAGTCGTGTTTAAAGGGCGCGCGACTAAATCCCTTGAGTGAATATATACAGTGATATATATACCGACAATCTGGCGCGCCGCGTTCTCGCTCTTCCTCATTTTTTTTCCTCCCATCCGCGCACCCTCTCTCTCTCTCTCTCTATCGAGAGAGCCACCCATCCGATTCTTCCATTACGGCGCTTTCGAAGCGAACTTCCTGCGTTGTGTATACGGCTGCGTGTATATATCGGGCTGAGCCACGTATATGTGTGTAGACATATATGACGCGCGCGTGATTCAGGGGCCACGAAAGCGCTGGTGACCTCGGCAGTTTATGAAAATCAATGCATTGAATATCAGGCCGAACAAAGAGAGCAAGAGCAACCAATCCCTCCCCCGCCCCTTCCCCCTTTCATCCCCGTTCCCTGCGTCCCTCCCTCCCCCCACCCGCCGTATAAATTGACTGAATTCAACATATGAGGCCATAGCCGCGCGCCGTCGAGAGAATTTCGGCTATGCTCGGATTTCCCGGTTATTGGTTGCATTCTTTTTTCTTTTCCCATATCACCGAAAAATCATCGCCCGCCGCTGCGCTATGCATGAGCTGTCCCGCCGCGCGGCAAAGAGTCGCGTTCGTTCGCCCAAAGCGCTATCGTATATCGGCCGTTCGTTTTGCATTTTCATTAAATTTCAGGACGACGCCGACCTCCGCGCATTTTTCATCCGCTTATGAGCTTCCGCCCACCGAAACTTCGGTTCTCCCGGCGGCATGCGACTATACGTATACGTATGTACACGTTAATGGATATACAGGCGCGCACACGAGTGCGCGTTTCCGCGGCATTTTTACCCCGTGCTCGGCGCTCTCTAGCCCGCAGTTATACCGAATTATTAAGGGTATAAAAAGCTGCTCCTCGCCGTGTACGAGCCTGACGCTCAAGGGGACGGTGAGGAGGGAGGCAATAGCTCTGTTCAGAGAGGTCTATAGATTTTAAGAATAGACGTGCCACGAAAATCCGTGGAAAATTGGGGGTTGACCGACACGATGAGTCGATGAAGGGCATACGGAAATAATCGATGAGGAGTGGATGACAAGCGGAATACGGCATGTGCATGTACATATATTATGAGAAAATTGAAATTACCGAATAGTCATTTTACTAAATAGAATATTATAAATAATATACATTTACGATATGTGAACTAAAGGGCCATAGATGGCCGATATTATACGAGAAGAAAAGCAAGTAAACAAATTTTATCGTCTATATATTTTTTTCAAAATAATACGACTGATACGCTGAGTATATTATTATGTAGTCGATGCAACACGTAGTACATCAGTTGCGTGTATTATTTTGTTCAGAATAAATCGATATCCCGATGATTTTTATCGAACTTAAGCAGAGAGAGAGCAAAAATATAACACACTGCAGAAAAACGTATGGATAGTTTCTAGATAAAGCAAGCTTAAAAATCTCCGCACAAAGACACTTGTTGATATAAGTATAAGTACCTGCCTTTCATCTGGGGAATACAATCTCTGATATAATGTAGCATATAGACGAAAAAACGAAATGTAACGTTAGGAACTATTTGTACGTTTCGTTTTGTAGACCAGTACACAAACCCACACCCCCTTATCCCCACCCCTACACGCATGACACGCACTCGCACACTTATACAACGCTACGCGAGATTATCGATCAATCAAATCGAAGAGAAAAATGATAAATTACATTAAAGTATATATCGTTCCTGATGATCTCCAAATAATGTTATAAAGAACAAAATATTCTCGGCTTGCTCGGCGAGGCGACAAAATATACGTAAACACGAAACAAAAATATAAAGACGGCGAACTGAAAGCGTAATCAAAAGACCGCGCGTATAGCTTACGAAATGTACAACAGCGTTATTTTAGAATTCACGTTCTCAGCCAACTCAAAATGCATTCTCCGCGGCGCGCACTGGAGAAACGTAAGGGAGGCAGAGAGAAAGCTCTACGTTGAATCCTAAAGAGCTTACACCCATATGCATAATACTTGTTCTGATAAATTTGACGCGCCGCGAAGGTCCTTGATGAATATTCAGGGCGAATCGTGAAATCCTCTGAAATAACATGCATTGGGGAAAGTTGGAGCGGCGCAGCGCGAAAGCTTCTATCCTAAATGGCTCTCGAGCCACTGTGAGCTAGCGTAGACGTCTCGCTCGCTCTATATGCTTCAAAGGAAATTCTTCGATTGTGATCTGCTGATTCCAGACGTTTCAACGTACGAGTTTAGCGCGTACGCGTCGTGCATAGGTGAAAACGTGTCTCTCTCTCTCTCTCTCTCTCTCTCGTTCTCTCTATCCTCCTCGTCAAAATGCAAATGCAATCTACAAGCTCATTATAGCCGTGCTCGCGCGTTCTTATAATTCATTGTGCAGCCGAGCTGCAGCCGCTCTCTGCGCGACTCTTTGACCTATACATATTAGCGGAACGCGATATATGGCTCTCTCTCTCTCTCTCTCTCGAATCCCGATGAAAGCGGGCCAAAGGCTCTATAGTTATACTATGCGGAGCCCAGACGAGGGAGATAGAGATAGAGAGCGAGTCGATCGATCGAAGTTATAAAAAGAGAGAATTTCTTTTGAAAGCTCCCTGCGCGCCAATTTCCGCGCTTAAATACCTTGGTTAAAAGCGAGCTTTCTGCTTGTTATTCTCCCTCGTTCCCTCTCTCCCCCCCCTCTCTCTCTCACTCTCTACCCTGATCGGAAGAGGAAGTTGCATTTAGGCGTGTGTAAGCCGGGCCGCTATCGATCCCCGCAATCTTCCTCCTCGGCACGTATATGCGCGCTCTGAAAGTTTAGAGCGACTATATACCCCCAGTGTACTTAATCAATGCGATCGCGAGTCGCGCTCTGTACCGCTAAATATATGCATGGCCGCGTTCTTTCGACGCGTGATGTACCGTAGCACCGCAGCTGCTGCATCTCGGTTATTACTCGTTATAGATACATCGCGAATGCCATATGCCGATTATGGGATCTTCGATCACTGCATTATCTCCGTTTCTCTCTCTCTCTCTCTTTACGAGCGTTACCGCGCGCGTACGCAATATTTTTACTCTTGAGTCTTGTTTGTTTCAGCGCTGCGTATCGTCAGCTCTGCGCGGGAAGCATTGTTCGTTTTGTTGTAAACCTGCATTTGCATTTGCATGCGCGCATACCAAAGGCTGCTGCGATAAATACTCGAGGGCGTTTATGGATTATTTATATACGTTACTCTGGAATTGTACTGCTGCTCTAAATCAAACTTTCCGATACATTCCTCTTTCTGGTATACGTATGCGCACTCTATATCGCAGGTCCGATCTTTTATAATTATTGAGAAAGCCGTGTCCGGCTTTTTCTCTCCTACCCCCCCCCCCCCTGGTACGCGGAGATACCGAAATGAATTTTGATGCGGGAGAAAATAGCGTATAGAAACTGTATTTTATTATCCATTTGTATAAAGTCAACACACTGTCCATCGTCTATACTTTTAAACGCGCAGAGATCGAATTATGCGTTTTAATCGGTGAACTCATCACAGACATACACACACACACGCACACGCTATGCACAAAATTCACACACAATTTATGTGTGGTATCTTAAATATACATTGACGAAATTAACGGATAATTGTTATTATGGATCTGAGTTCTTGAATACGGGTATATTACTTGTGCGACTAAATATATTGCACAGGATGAACCGCCATTGATTTGTAAACCGTAGGATGCGTTGTATTTAATGAGAAGAAATAAAAAATCGATGTGGCTAAAAAGTATCATAAATATTTATATATAGTCACATGTATACTATATACAATCATATAATATACAGAGACATACCTAAAAGCTTGTGATAATTGAGTAGAAAATCCAAATGTTATATCGTGATATGAGAAAATATGCTATATATAGGCGGTCCACACACACAATTTTCAAATCCAACATGAAATAAGTCACTTATCGAATGAAAAAAAAAGAAAGAACAACCCAAGCATTCCATATAAACAATGTGAGCTATGTGCGACTGTCTGATAAGCATTTTATTTATATATACATAGTACAATTCAAGTGACAATTGGCTAATTACGGGTATACTTTTATGAAAACTACGTATGTGTTTCCCTTAAACGTATCGATCTTAAGCGCATACGTCAGATGATAAATTCAAAGTTTGAGAAATAAATATTTATATTGTTGAACTCGAAATATATTTTTGACCTATACAATCGATATTATAATATGCGTTCGTTGTCTATTATTTAAGCACGTGTTTCGATTATTATAGTTTAACACAAGACACTGCGATAATGAGGATTATAACGATGACGATCTATTTACATGTAATGTTTATCTAATGTACGACTATGCACTGTATGCGTACAATTAATTAATTATACTAAGAATATTCTATATTTGTTCAAGTCGTGACGACCAATCAACTGTTTGTAATTTTGCGCGGATTAAAAACTGATGACATTGACCAAAGTTACTACTCATTGTGTACTTCGATAAGAGATGATTAAACTTATGAGACGCTCTATTGAAATTGAAACTTTTTGCTAAGTAATAAACGCGACGATACATTGTCAAGTTGTATTGTTATACATACAAATTTCTACGATAAGTTGACGTTATGTACATAAACTATACTTGTTCTTCAAGGCGAGCAGCTATTGTTTCAAATTGCATCTTTCTCTTTAGTTTTCGTTTCTTGATACCGTAGAGCTGATTATCTAAGCTTCTCGTTCTCATTTCAAATTAAGACTTGTTAAATAGTCTTCTTACGTATATATCTACGCAGAAGTTGATCGTATGATTTCGCGGCCGCTCAATGGTCTCGGAAATAGTGTTGAACGAGAATCGAGATCATTTAAAAGTCATTGAAACTCCAGTCTTTCATCGGCGATCATTCGAGAAGAGGAAAATAAAAATAAAAAGTTAAAGAAATTACTCTCGTCTGGCGTACGTTTACGGTGCACCATAATCGCGCTGCGAAACTTTTACGCGCGGAATTGATGAAAAATAAAATAATATTAAAAATATATGTACAACATATTCATCACGTATTGTAGGTCGTATACATAGGTAGCAACTTTTAATTGGGGCCATCGAGTACCATTAATTTTGCAGACGCTTAACAGTGACAGAATTGCGCGAGAAAGGTGTGCAATACAAGCGCAGGGAAACGAGTTTAATGGTAATCGAACGACTTAACGGCCTTTTCTATGCTTCACAACTTACATTCGCATCTGTTTATGCGTTTATATTTATATATAAACAGAGCTGCACACGTTTAATACGACGTTATTTCCGTTTTCATTCGGTTACGCCGAGTATATGCTTTAAAAGATATACCGAGAACTCTAGAGTTAGCGCAAAAAACTGTAACACACGGATTTGATGGTTAAATGAATCTATACATAGATAAAAATAAACAACAATAAGAAGAATAACAAGTAGACAATGGGATTGATCCACACCACGGCTATATACGTAATAACGCGTATATGCATATATATATAAATAAATATAGTATAAAATCGCCGTACGATGTACGGCGATGTATAATGTATGTGTATGTAAATACTTCCTAATCTACAAGAATATAGAGCATAACAAGAAACTAAAGTGAAATAAAAGAAAATTAATACGCTACGAAAACGATTCGTTCCTTTTTTTATTTTCACGCACCTCTGTACAGACATACGAGACTCGCACGCGCTCACGTATCCGTGGAAACAGTTCGCGAAACTTTTATCTCCGCTTATTTCGGAGGTAAAAAAAAAGAGAGGAATGAAGAGGGGAAAAAAGTAGGCTGCGAAAGCCGGGAAGAGGAGGAAGGGCAAAAAGTGCGAGGGTGATTTCTAAAAATAAACGTTTATTTTAGCTCTATAAGTATACGCTTTTCAGAGAGCGAGAGAGAAAGAGAGAGTTACACGCGCCAGCAAAGACATATCAGCGCCAGGATATTTTCGTCGAGTGGGAGAGAAAACAGAAACCATAGGAGGTGAGACGGACCGCTGCGCGCGCATATTGTCTGACCAAACAGGAATATCACTACTGCCAGCCTTTCGCACCGTGTCTGCGACTCTCGGCCTTGCGCTCAATGTTACGGCTCGCGAAACGTATTCGCGCACTTGTACCGGACACTTGTCTGCACAAGTGTTGCTTCCCACACGCACACACACACACACACGCAGGATCAACTGTACGGCGGACGAACAGCTGTATTATTAGGCGCAAACGGAGGGAGCTTCGTTATCACGCACAGCTCGCGTGTACCGACGCGCAGTAAAAGCTCGGCGCTGCGGCAGAGGGAGCTTCGTGTACTGGCCAACGGTACGTACGCTCGTCCGCAGGTGTAATACGCGTTGCTCGTCGAAAGCTCCGTCGGCAAGTGAACCCCCGCAAGCGCCAATCCCAGCTCGCCGTATACGCATCGAGGCGACTTTCTAAAAATAAGGAAAATACGGCGGCGACGCGCAAGGGTTGCGGCCGCGTCGCTCGATCACACACACACACATATATATATATAGCTGCGCTCCGCTATGCGCGCGCGCGAGATAGAAAGTACGCTGATAAATAATAACTCTATGCATCGCTGTAACGTATTGATAACAGAGAAGAGGATAGCCGCGTGTATTAACGAAACGACGCGCGCGCTTTTCCGTATAATACTATATGTGCATGGCACCTACACACACGCTGCGCGAACGCCGACACGCGCACGCAGACTCGTTTTCTCTCCGCGCTTATCGATTACAGGTTATACTGCGCTGCCGCTGGAGAGGGATGTGCAGCCCAAGGGACGCGCGCTGTGTGTACATACACACGTATATACATACGAGAGTTCGTCGCTATACGCGGAGGAGGCGGGGGCGCGAGCGCGTGTATGTGTGTGTGTGTGTGTGTATATAAACGAAAGCCGCGATTTACCTCCTCATCTCCGCGCGCGCAGGCCTCTACTCTTTTTATCTTCAACCCCCTCGCGAGCGCGTATTATAGGTACACGTCTCTCTCTCTCTCTCTCTCTCTCTCTCTCCGCTGTGTGTATTAAATGCACAACCGGTTGTACAGCCCCCGCATAAGAGCTCGCGAGCGCGGGTACACGCGATAGCTGTTATTTAGCCGTGGTGAGCCAAGCCGCAGAGAGAGAGAGAGCTCTTTGCGTTATAAATTGCTTTATTAGATGTAACGAGAAAAACATCGGGCGATCGATTTTCGCGTATACTACACACAACGCTGCGCACATGTATATACTATATATCGTCAATTATTTACCGCGAACTCGCTCGAGACATGGAATATTCGATTAACTGCCTCTCTGTGCGCGGATCTTTTACGCGATCTCTCTCTCTCTCTCTCTCTCGCTCTCTAGTTTATTATTCAGCCTCTATGCCGAGGGATGCTGTGTGCGTTGCTGCTTGGCTCGCGCGAGCGCGTGGGCGGATAGTCTCTCTATATATATACCCCACTCTTTTCAGATAAATCCGAGTTAGCGACAGAGTGGAAAAGTTTCTTTAAAAGTTTGCAAGTCCAAATAAATCTGCCCGTAATAGCGGCGGCTGTTATACTCGTGTGCACGTGTGATAGATATATATAGGGGCATGTGCGCGGAGAGAGTTCGCTCACGGATGAAGTTGGAGAAACGAAGGGAAGCCCCTAAGCGGCTCTTCTCATCGAACGTATATATAATAAAATAAGAAAAGTCTATTACGTATTGTGCTATGTATTATACGGCATTATTCGCTTGCGTGTGTGTATGCACGTACGCGCGGTGTCTTTGTTGTACCGTCGCAACAATGAGGAAAGGCACATTGTCGTCCCGCGACGATTCGTGTATAAAAGGGATACGGCCGCGCAGAGGGTAGAAAAACGAATGATTTTCGAACTCGGGATGAATTATTTCGACTTACCTCTTCGAAGCAGACTCGAGCAACCTCTCGGTCCCATTCAGTCGGCAAAATAAAGCGTGAGGACGGAATCAAGTGAAAAATAGCGTATAGCGACACGATTCCGTCTGTTTACGAATGATTAACGCACGTGAGAAATGATAGAATGAAATAAGTGCTGTACATGACTGCGGAGAATTGCAAAGAAATCGTTTCTTTTAATTTGGAATTTAATTATATTTATTGTTTTTCGTCGTTTTGCTTGATTTTTCAGCAGAATTATTAGATGATGAAACTGTCGGATAAACAATTAACAATGAACATACAATTTTATTCTTTTTTTGATATACTCAGGAGAATTTTTAGATCATTTCCGTAATTAATTTTATTTTTCAGAGGTATTTATATAAAATAGATGGATCAGCTCATGCTACGATTTCTTAGTGTACAGAATTTTTGCATCACACTTACTACAACAAAGTTTTGTTCTGAGTATACCCAACAAAAGTCTAAGTGTATCACTTTTTTTATTTATCTTCTTTTCCAATTATTATGGCAATATACCAGCGAAATCACGGAATGATTTTTAAAGTTATATTTACAACGTTCTGCTTTGAAATTTTTTTACTTTTCCTTCCAAATAGATAACACCATACATGTGAATATAATTTTATAAATTATTTAAAATACCGCATAGATGATGTGAATTTATTTGTTGTCTACAGATTCACTCGAAAATTAGACGAATTAGTAAATCGAACAAATTGTTTTTGTACATAAAATTAATTTACTATTTTTATGAAAGAAAGCTGATGTTACAAAATAACTCTACAGACATATAATATGAACTTTGAAGTGAAATAATTGAAAAAAATAACTTGGGGTAAATGTTATACTTGCGAATCTTGTGATTGTCAAAATACCTTATTGATTTTGTATACGGTTGAAAAATTTTAATTTACGTTAAACATTCGTGGCAATAAATTTTTCCAAAGTTTAAGCGACGCCTTCTCAGGCATCTATTTATGGGATAATTTTTTGCCACAGTGAGATGTTATGCATGTGCTTTGGAAGTTAATAAAACTTAACCTGGGGTTTAAAATCTTGCTTCAATTATTTAATTTTGTCGTTATTAAAAGATTTTCTTACTAAAAGTTAATCAAATAAAAACGATAATTAGCACGACATAGTTTATTTTGCTCATTACCTAATTTCATACGAATCATTTGTTATCAATTTTTTTTCTTCACAGTATTATTCAGCGCAACTTTTTTCACATCGCTTAGGGTCACGTTGCAGTGATAATTGTGGAATATGCTTCATTATTTTTTGTAACAATCATAATTATATCATTAGTATAGTTTACAATAACAAGGTCAATCAATTATTATAAATGAAATGCCTGAAGAACGACGATATTATTATACAATATAACGAAATAAGAAATGTAAAAAATGATGAGAGGCTCATAGTAACATCAGTCGTTTAAGATTGTTCGTACTCTCCCGACTATATCGTGATAAACTAAACTGTCTCGATTGTCGCTTAATAACTTACATTTACAAATAAGGGAGGATCTCAAGTGAATTTCGCTAGGAATAATGTATATATGCATATAACGTAATCAATAAGTTAACAACATTATGGAAATTAGGATTTAATACTAATTATCACGAGTATGCAAGAAACACAGTAATATATACTCGAGCCATGAAATTGTTGAAAATTTTCGGAATGATATATGTATATATATCACATCACATGTACACTATATTATCATAATAAGAAATGGAAAGCAAATACGCAGGATATTGTATAAAAAAGGGGTACGTTCGTAAACGGAAACAATATAACACAATAAATATACTAGTCCTCCACTTTTACGCTCTGCAAACTCGTTGAGTCTATAACCTCCTGCATTTTGTTTCTAAAACTTTGTGTTGTCTCTGGTTTATTCATTTGTTTTCATTTTTTATATCATTAGTTTTATTTATAATACAGAACGTCGCTTTGCGTTTGTGTTTTACGAAGATTTCTCGCTAACAATGTCACACAATCATACTCACGTCGCATATATATACATATAAATATATACACGTATATATATACGTAATACGATTGTGGATTATGTAACGAGGTGAAATCAAGAGATCGATTCATGCTTGCACCTCGCGCGACCCACAAAGCTGGAAATATTTACAAGCTCTAAAATTGTTCGCCCAAATATACACACATGTGTTATTTTGTTTTCGTGCGTCTTAAACGAGAATAGTAATATCCGATTTCAATTTATTACAGCTCTGTTTTTTTTTAAATAGTGGACCTTTCTTATTATAAAATAGAGAAGCTTTCTTCTTACTTTCCAGCTGTATGGCTCTCTTTGAGGCTCATTTTTTAATATAGTTTCACGATCTTTTGTCTATGCACGCGAAAAAGAAAACGAAAAAAGGGTGCAGAATGAAAATATACACGCTCTATTCTGCTAAGGATGCATGCTTTCTCTTTTGTCGTATTTTATGTATATATTTTTGTTGTTATTGTTGTTGTTATCGAAAGGTAGGCGTGGAATACAAGAAGAACGATATATATATATGTATATATATAATTAACCAGTGTCCTGCGGAGTGCAGTCAACGAAAATCGTACAGAGACAGAACACTTACAAGGCCAAATGCACTTTCGGCTGAATGTAAGAGGTAGATGAAAGCTTGACAAATACGTGTATTAATTGACTTAAATTTACGTAGAAGTTCATAAATTCGCCTTTTAATAATAATAATAATAATGAGAATAGTAATAATAATAATAATAATAATAATAATAATAGCTGACGCAATTATCATGATAATTGTAATTAAATACCAATGACGTGATAGTGATGATAGATATTCTTATCGTAATATTAATTATGTAACGATGTGATAATAAAAACCGTAATTTTAATAAATGGTGATTAATCAACCGCAATCATATAATAATGTAGTTAATGATAATAATTATATTATTATAATTCTTTAATATTAACGATAAGTATTATAATATATTTTTTATTATTTATATATATATATACACACATATCTACTCTCAACTCTCGCATTTAAACCTGTACAATAAGTCGCAAAATACGCATTCCTCGAGGATTACTTATTTATTCCTTTTCTCATTAAACTTTGTTTCCTTCTTATTTTCTTGGTTACCTTTTTCCCCTTTTTAATAATGTTTCGACACAATTTTCAACGAATTAATCGGGAGTATAATCATTTATCATTATAGATTCATCGAACTTCGGTTATAACGTGAAAAGTTTCAACTGTTAGAGGTCATTTTTTTGTATCGACTATACTTCTTCAAGGAAATACGTCAAAACGTCAAGTGGCGCAAAGGTATAACTCAGAGGTTCCGAGTGTAGTTGTCACACATACATAAATGTGCACACACTTTTACGTACGTATACATACATTGTGTATTTTATATATAACTTTCCCAATCGTATAAATACTCGTGTATTTTTCTCACCGCTGCGTCTGTAAGCAATGTTACTTTGATTTATATGAAAATGCATGAATGTATACATTATAACCAAACAGAAGACAAAAACTGCATTAGCGTCTGCATGATATATAGGTTAATATATCAAAGGCCTGACGTAGTTTCTTGAAGAAATATTTTTTTCTTAAAACGTATGCAAGAAAAATGGAATTCAAATGTCTTTCACACCAGATGAGAAATTTTTTTTTTCTTGTTTCCCTTTGTGTTATACTTTTTTCCTTTTATTTATTTATACTTGCCAGTCCAGAAGAAGGCGTTGAATATGAAGACATCAGAACTTTTTTTTATTTACTATCAAGTATACATTATACTTTTTTTGTCGATGCGTATATTGGAACTTGATGAGTCACGAAAAAATTAGAAACGAAATGTTTCATATCGCTCAATGAGATTCGTTTTCTTTTTTTTTATTATGTACTTAACATTAGTAAAAATACTTCTTTTAATATATTCTCTTCTGTATAATAGTATAGGTATTCTCTTTTTTTATTTTTCCCATGAAAATTTGATTCTGCCCTTCACGACTCTCCCCTTTCGACAATTTGTGTATGTATATCATTTTCATATATGCATGCCTGCTGTACACGCACGTCTTCTGCACTTTTACGTAAATTTACTTGCACACTTTCTCGCGTCTCCTTATAATAGTTAATATATGTATTTATATAATCTCGATTTTGTTATAAGTAATTAATTTTTCTTTTTTCGCAATATCATTCTTCTTATCTTTTGCTTTTCTGATTTCCTATATCTATACGAGTTTGTCACGCTACATGTCAATGTATCCATAATGTTTGTAAGTAAAATTTTGTTCTATTTGTGAGTTTGTCTCTGTCTTTGTCTTTGTATCTGTATCATCTCGAGGAAGTGCTGTTTTTAAATTGAATTTCCATCGCTCGCATAGTAATTATAACAACTGCATAAAGTTTTCCTGGCAAATAGCTCAAAAATAATATTTAAGTATCGCTACACCGCTCTTTGCTTGAAATTTTTTTTTGGTATTTACTCCTAACTATTGCCTACTATGTTTGAACCGTCATCACTTTATTTTGTTATTGTTTAGTAGTCGCTACAGTTTTCTTCCGTTCTAAAGCTTTAATTTCTCTATGTATACAGATTCGAGTCAATCTACAAGTCAGTATCCAATATTTCCTTTAATTATTTTTAGTCTTTTTTATCTCACATTTCCGCACATTTAGTCTTTGTTTATCTCTTGTTAATTTGTTCAAACTTTAGATTTATAATTACATTTCTGAGTGAGTGTCTGCGGTAATACTGCAATTTAAAACTGTCTCTATATACTTCTAGCCGTTACGCAACACGTCGTTTGACTCTTTTTGACCTCGTGTGTATATCGTAATGTAAATCAAATGACGTATTTAATTATATTTAAAATTCATGAGATATATTAAAATTACATAGAATATTAAATCAGTCGCGAAAAGAAAACTCTTTGGTCGCAAGGATTATCGTTTATGCAAGTCTTGTTATTACTTCTATAAGTGAATAATGCGTGAAAAGAATGTATATATATATAGCATATAGCTTATTGAATAGACAAAGAACAAATGGACTGATGTTTTCTGATTATTATAATTATTGTTACTGTTTTTATTATTCTCTTTATCATAATCATATTATTAGTAGTAGTGTTATTATTATTAGTATTATTAGCGTTATTATTTTATTTATTATTATTATTTTTATTATTATTATTATTATTATTATTATTATTACTATTATAGTATAGAATTAATTTCATTAATTTTTCGCTATTTATATTCATAGTGCAAATATATTCATCCAAGCGATAAAATCTTCAGTTCGAATTCATTGTACAATAATAAATCGCGTAAGTATACATTCGAAAATTTCTACTCTGCATCGATTATTCAGTTTCACTTATGATTTTTTTCTGTTTATTTTTTTAACGCGCGCGCACCCCGTCTACATTTTTTTTGTCGTCTTTTTTCTTTTTTGCGAAAACAGTGAACAACACATTATCGCTTAGTTATAAATATAAGGTATACCTTACGTATATCAGCCAAACGTATACATTGACATAACTCTTTTGGCTTTTATAATTAGTATAGTCACACATAAAAATTATATGTCGGCTGGCCAATTCTTCGGAACGATACAAAGTAGAATTTAATGAAGAATCGATCAAATTTAATTATCAAAAATTATATGAGGTAAAACCTAATTTTCAGACTTCTCTTGTGTTTCTTCGCATACGTGCTGCTGTTCTCGCTACGATCGACGCGCTATAATAAAGACGCTAATATGCATCAATAAAGAAAAATAATTTTTCTTTTTTTTTGGCTCAAGCCCGTGACGTTTAATAACATCGAACAAACGAAAAAAAAATTATTGCGATAGTCGTTAATATATGTTAAATATATTTGAGAATTGCAAACGATTTTTATATAATTATAATTTTTTTGTAATTTTTTTCCATCGTTTTGTATACACGTGTAGTTTTCTTTTAATTTATACATTTACATCGTAGATATACTCAAGAGCTCTCGAGTAGAGAAGAGAGAATAAATTTGCTCGCAAATTTCGTATATTATATCTGAGTTAAAAAGGAAACAACCATATATAGAATAATCCATGAAAATACTTGACTCTAGATTTAAAAATGCATTTCTTACGAATTCTCCATTGGAACTTTTCTTGCGCCTCGATCGAGTATGCTCGTGTATATTGTGTGATATATGTCTGTGTGTGTGTGTGTGTGTGTGTGTGTGTGTATACCTCGTGTCTTACGTGTACTTGTATACGCATGCACGTGTACATCAGCCCTCGCGCCTCAAAAAATACCGCATGGATGCATTTAACAAAATTATATTTATACATCTTCGAAGCATATCTATTTGAAATCCCGTCAATCGTGTCGTCTGCTCATTATTTCCTCCCATGTATATCTTTGGTTAAATTTTTTTTTCTCCTCATAATGTGTGTATATATATCATGAATGTCTTTCATTACAATCTATAATAATATATATATTTTATTTTTTTTTTATTTATAATATATATATCATCTATATTAGTGATTCATACGAGCGATGCAAACATCGTGGTATCGAACGTTTGGCACGCACCGATCGTCGCCCGTACATATTACCACAATCTCGCGCGACTCGGTGCGCGTTGCCAAGCATATACGCGCGTACACATACGCGTATGTATACGCGCGTATACGCATAAATATATTAATATAAGTTGTATCGTGTCTATATGTGTGTCCGTGTCTATCGTGGCTATTTCCGCTCGTACACACGTGTCGTCACATCTTTGTCGTCGCACTGTTCCGCTCGCTCGCACAGTACGCCACCTTATACGTAGCCGCAAGTATGTATATACGCTCCGTCATCGTTATTCTTTCCTAGGTAACATTGGCTGTTTCTCGTTTTTCTTTTCTCTCTCTCTTTATTTTCGTTAATCTCTCGCCGCGTTCTTTCCGCGAGCGGTAAGAGCATAATAGAGCCGCCGCAGGTCGAGAGGCGAGTATATACACGGCATTGAAGCGGTGGTACATACATAATGTGCATTGGCTGTGTGTGTCTGTGTGTGTGTGTGTGGGTGTCTGTGTGTGCGTAGGAGAAAGAGAGAGAGAGAGAGAGAGAGAGAGAGAGAGAGAGAGAGAGAGAGAGGGAAAACGAGAGGGACGAAATAAACGTGCCTGATGCGTTATAGAGTGGATGTCAGTTAAATAGATGAGAGTGTGTGTCTGTGTGTGAGTGTGCGTAGAGTGTATAGAGTGGATATCGATCGTGGAAGAGAGAGGGAAAACCGAAACGAATAATGTTTCACTTCTAGGAATACGGAATTAACGCACGGACGGTCCGACTGACGTAAACGTGTGTCACGATCAATGTGCGCGCGTGTGCGTTACAACGGTGCCGAATATTGTAAAAAAGATGGCCTAGACAGAGAGAGAGAGAGACAGAGTGGAGGAATGCCTTTATAAAATGAGTGTCATGCAGGTACATAATGTATTAATGTGTGTGTGTGCGGAGTTCACGTGTTACAAGAGAGCAGAGAAATGTATTTATAATGCATAAGCGCGGTGAGCGAGTGATGCCTGATGGCTTATACGACGAGAGAGAGAGAGAGAGAGAGAGAGAGAGAGAGAGAGAGAGAGAGAGAGAGAGAGAGAGAAGACGGTGCGCGCGGTCACGAGAGTGATAGAGAGAAAAGCGGCTTTTTCTCTTAACGAGAACGCGGCGCGAGCGTGGACATTGTTTATGGGGCTACATATATATATAGGAGTCGGGGAGCGAGAGATGACTCGTGCTGCCTTCTCTCCCGCGTCGTATTATACACGATCGAAGCTAACTATATCGCTCGCAAGCATGAGTTCGTAACGGGCTTTTCCTCTTTTTTTTTTCATGATTATCGCGTACGCGCACAAGTAGTTACATATTTTTTTCAGCGTTCCCACGTATTTTGTGTATAGTGTGTGGATGTGTCCGATAGAGATAATAGAGAGAGAGAGAGATAGAGAGACAAAGGTCCGTATAACGCGTATTAGGGATGAAAGAGAATAGAGAGAGAAGAAACAATCCATGCTGTCCATCTGTTTTGCGACCGTATATGCGTGCGAGACACGCACGTAATATACTCTTGATCCCTTTTTTGGTCTTTCCTCGCTCTCTTCCTCGATCGAGGCGACGAATTATTTGTTGCTCCTGTGTATTGTGTGAGCTGTGAGTCTGATGTGTGTACATACGTATATGTATAAGTGTGCATAAAGTATAGAATCAGTCTTGCTATCCTCAACAAAAGGAAAATATATTCTCCATGGCTCGCATCTCCTTCGGTGTATATGCATGTAATTATGTGTACAAGTATATGTATACGTGTGTTGGTGTGTCCGTGTGATTCGCGACGATTCTAATAGAGATAGAGATAGAGAGAAAGAGAGAGAGAGATGAGAAAGACAGGACGGGGGTGGGTGGGGTATACAGTATAACTATTGATATACGAGTGTGTCTATGTGCCGAATCTCGCGCGAGAGCTATGCGACGAGGGGGGTTGCACATGTTCTCGAGTGCACGGAGGAAAGAGTCGTGAATAGAGTAGTGCGCGGCACGCAGGCTATATATACTACTTACAATGCTCCTCGTCGTTTTCCTCTTGTTCGCCTCTCCGCGCCGACGCGCATCACGAGCATCGCGCGCTTCTGCAGCAGTCAGTGTCTCCCGGCTTGTCTCTGGCTGCGCGTGTGTACGTGTCTGTGTGTGTCTGTGTGCGTGTGTGTGAGTGTGAGAGAGAGGAGAGTGTGCTTAGGAATATTAACGGCCTCTCGCCCACCGCAGCAGGGCGTCCGCCAGAACGTCGAGGTGCGCTTTTGTCTGGAACAGAGAAAAAGAGAGAGCGCGCGAAGGGTCGGCCATTAGTTATATAGGGTGTAGAGCGCGTCTTTTCGCGCGACGCTGAGCCCGCGACTTTTGTAATATTACGCGCTGTCTGCGTCTTATATGATGTGTGAAGAGCGGAAACGTGACGCTCGCTCTCTCGCACAAGCGCAGTCGTCGTATATAAGTATATAATGCACCTCTGTAACGCGCGATTATAACATTACACGATTCCAGCATCGAGTATAGTACGCGTTCGTATATCATGACTTACGTGTGTTTGTGAACATGCAGGCCTGCCGGTCCTCGTCCTCGCCGGCCGGACAGTCGATGAAACCGTCGCAGAGTACGTGGTCGTCGATGCAACGATACCGACCCATGTGATCCGGCGTCGGACAAGCGAACCTCTCCATACCGTCGTCCGACAGCGGGCACTCTGAAATCAGGCGGTCGCGGCAGCTCGTCAATATGCATATATCTCCCGGGGTGTATACACACACACACGTATTGTTATGCTGATATATAACGCTCTATACAGGACGCTCGCGTATCGCATGATCGCGCAAGCACGCGCGCGCGCGTCCACCCACACGCCAGCCGAATCTTGTTCCATCATGTGTAACGCGCTTACTCGAGCGGTATTAAGCGTATGCTAATTATTATCAAACGTCGTGCTCCAGAGCCCTCGGCTCTTTGCGCGACGAGCCTTTTTGGTCGAGATGAGAGTAGCGCGTTGCGGGATCGCGTCTCGAGTGCGGTGTTTTAATCGTTCCTTCTCTCTCTCTCTCACTCTCTCACTCTCTCTCTTTCTTCGAGTCTCACATGGATGAGAGAAAGTTCGCGAAAAGGGGCGAGGGCGTTGCAACAAGCCACTCCCGCATCGACCCGTGTGCCCGGAGCAGCTTTCCCTATACCGCTCGCTCTCTCTCTCTCTCTCTCTCTTTCTCTTTGCGTAGGTGTCGTCGTGCCGCCTGCAGCCGCAGGTGTATATGGAGCAGCCAAACGCGCACATGCGAAGGGTTAACTCTCTCTCTCTCTCTCGCTTTCTCGGGAGAATGTGCAGAGGAGGGCGCAAGAGCAGAAAATTTATCGAGCGTGAAAGAAGCTCCCTTGCACACCCTCGCCTCTATACTCCGTCCGACGAGACGGGGCTCGATTGACCTCAAGTTCCTCGGCTCGTTTTCGAGAGAAAGCGATTTTCCCCGTAAAGCCACTTTGTATGCATGTTGGTGGGGGGAGGGGGAGAGCTCGACTAATCGTGAATTTCCATGAAAAGCTCCCATTGAAATGGAAAATGCTGCGACTGGTGTGGCGAAAGCGAAAGAGATCTTGGGGGTCTGTTACGAGGAAACAGTTTTTTTACGATAATAATCTTTTCCGAACGTTCTTTTATATAGTTTCAAACTCTGCGTGCGTCTGACGACTATTCGAAACACTGTCCTCCGTATTGATATCCCGATATAACCGAGATGAGCAAACAATTTTTCATTTGCTCATCGGACGAGAAGAGATACGACGAAAATAGCTCCCCCCCCCCTCCTCCCGCGCAAGTGTATACCAGCGATTCCGAGACAATTTTCAAGTTTTGCAATAGGCCATCAGCAGCGAACTCCTTCCCATCGTCTTGGCGCACGTATCAAACATCAGGAAGTATCCTCGAGGAAATTGTTCCGGCTCCCG